>JAESUZ010002444.1:0-694983 GCA_017311185.1 Proteles cristata cristata | reverse complement strand
AAATATAATCATCTCTTTTTTCCTAATTTTATCCAGATTTGGCAATTCTTCCCTACACAGTCTTCTCACCAATGCTTAACCCTCCAAGCCCCATTTAATCCTTGTCTGTGTTCAAGACACCAGCCCTTTCTCTGGTTTGTTCATTCCGCCACAAACAGGCCCTCATGCCTTCCCTGGCAGTCCCTGTACACTCCTGACTCTTCTCTCCTCCTAGCCCAGCAAGGCCCCAGTCCCTGTGAACACGGCGGCTCTTGCCTGAACACCCCTGGATCCTTTGACTGCCTCTGTCCCCCTGGCTACACGGGCTCCCGCTGTGAGGCTGATCACAATGAGTGCCTGTCCCAGCCCTGCCATCTAGGCAGCACCTGTCTGGACCTGCTTGCCACCTTCCACTGCCTCTGCCCACCAGGTACCATATGGATGGGGCCCTGAGCAGAGGACACAGAGGACTAATCCTGAACCCACTAGGCATGACCCCTCCAGAACATAAATAGCTCCAGGCCAGTTAGGGTCAGCTATCAAAGAATACTTCCTACTCCTCATCTCACCCCAGATGAAAACTCTGGGAAACCCAGGGCTCCTAGGAGAAGGGCACCGCAGATGGTACTGAGGTTGTACACTGCTCAGCTCTGGAGGTTGAGGGGGAAGCATTCATTTCATAGTCATTGTAAAGTGCACAGCCTGGTCCACTGTACACAGAGGCCCATCAAGGAAGAGCAGAAGAGCAGCCTCTGCTCATGCCAACTCAGAATGTTCCTCCTAATCACAGAAACTCTCCCTGTAGAGATGGAGTAAACCCTTAAAACCCCAAAGGGCCTATATGCTTGAATTTGGTACAATAGGAAAAAAAAAAAAGTGCCACAAGACTGCACCTACCTCCAAGCTAGTTTTAAGGGAGAGAAGTCTCCCCAGGGGTATAGTGACAGAGCCAATATCAGGAAGCTGAATGAAACCAGAAAAATAATAGCTTACTTTATGCCAAGTACCACCTGAACATCTTATATGCATTTTTGTCATCTTGGCAATAACCCCCGAAGGTCAGTATTCTTACTGTGTCTGTTTTACAAATGAAGAAACAGGCACAGAGAGGTTAAGTGAGTTGTCCAGCGAGTAAGTAGCAGGGTCAGGATTCAAACCCAGTGCTTCAGTAGATTTAACCACTATACAAAATAGCCTTCCTAAGCTGAGCAGCATCCAAGGAAAAAAGCTGGGAAAACCATGCAAGGGACAAGGTCATAGATACCAAGGAACTTCAGAAGCAGACTTCTCAGGCAAGAAATGGGAGGCAGTCGAGGTCCAGAGGTTGAGCCAGCTTCAGTTCAGGGTGAGACTGTGGATACCAGGACAAGCCCAAAGATACAGAACAAATATGTGACCAAGAAGCTACCCAAATGCCCTTTAAATACTCTGTTGGGGATTCCTAGTCTCGCTGGCACAGAAGCCTGCTCAGGTAGAACAAGAGGCATGACTCACCTCCAAGCAGATGCCCATTTGTCTCATTTAACCTTGAGGACCCCCAGGCTTGTTAGCCCAGCCCAGTGAGCCTGCCCCCTGTGCACAAAGAATAGCCCCAAAAGGTACTTCCTTGCTGCCCCCACAGGTCCCAGCAGGTGCCCACTCCCTGAGCTGTCACATTGAAAGGGGTCAGAGCCACACACAGTACAGCAGCAGGACACAGGCTCATCTCCCCAACCTTCAGGCAGACAGCACCCTGGGAGGGGCTGCCTAATGAGGGTACATGCTGGTTCTAGAACCTCGTCCTGCTGGGCAGAAGGGGTGAGTCGCCCAGGCAGGGCTCAGTCCACACCACATCTCCACGTCCTCAGGCTTAGAAGGGCAGCTCTGTGAGGTGGAGACGGATGAGTGTGCCTCTGCTCCTTGCCTGAACCAGGCTGACTGCCATGACCTGCTCAACGGCTTCCTGTGTGTCTGCCTGCCTGGTGAGTGCAGATTCCACTCCAGTCCTTCAGCCCAGGCCCCTGAACCACAGTGCAGGCCCGGCAATCACCCCAAACCTTTTTGAAGCTCAACTCACCCTGACCTGGCCAAGGAGGCCCTCATTCTCCAACTCCTCTGCTCCCCAAACTCTCTTCTGTTCCCTCACCCAAATCTTCCTTGTGTACTCATCCACCTTCATCTCTGTCCTGCTGCATCACCCAAATCACCCTTTCTGGCCCTCCTCCAGAGTCCTCCGTATGCTCTTCCTGCTCGTGGGGATCCCAGGCTGGTCTTGACACCGCTCACCCTGGATGCAGGGAAAAGGCCCCAGGCCTTCCTTCTCCACCTTCATCTGATCCCTCTGTTCCCTGATATGATGATAACAGATGTTTCTTGAATATTTGCTCCAGGCCAGGCACTTGGCTGTGTACATTTCAGGCATTAATCCTTTCAATGACAACATAAGGTAGGTTCCATTATTCGCCTTTTACAGAAGAGGACACTGGAGCCTAGAGACCGCAAATAACTTGCCCAAAGTCACACAACTGGCAGGTGCTGAGCACCATCCTCCTGTCACCTCCACCTGTTCCAGGTGTCTTCTCTGGGAAGCCTCCCACGTTCACTTTTCCTGGTGAGGGGAGAGGCCAGGACTTGCATTTGTGCATTTGATACATAGTATTTTCACTATTCACACAAACAGCCAATTATGCCTTGTTTATATGAAGAATGAAGTTACTAAGATATGCTGTTATGTTCTGAAATTCAAACCACTATTTGAGAAGCCTCCAAACTGGTGCCTTCATTATATAATGATATATGCAGATGACCCTCCAAACCAAGCCGTTTGAAACAAGATTCTCTCCATTACAATTCATAGCAATGTTATTTCTATCTGTGCAAATAGAAGGCTAAATATCAGTATTAACTCTAAGTTTCTTGTTTGAATCCAAGAAATCAGACCTGTACAGCTTAGTCACAAATATTTGTAACAAACTCCCTAATGAATCTAGAGAAAAAGAGGAGGAGGAGGAGGAGGAAGTGGAAGAGGAAGAGGAGAAGAAAAAAAGAGAAGAGAAGAGAGAAAAGAAAAGAGAAAAGAAAAGAAAAGAAAAGAAAAGAAAAGAAAAGAAAAGAAAAGAAAAGAAAAGAAAAGAAAAGGTAACATTTGCCATCTCTCCCCACTTACTCCCTGCCCGACCAGGATTCACTGGCTCCCGGTGTGAGGAGGACATCAATGAGTGTGGAAGCTCTCCTTGTGCCAACGGTGGGCAGTGCCAGGACCAGCCTGGATCCTTCTTTTGCGAGTGTCTCCCAGGTACACCAGGGCTCAAACACTGGAAGGAAAAGTGGGGGCAAACGGCAGGCTCCCATGCAGGTCCCTGACCCTCCTGCTGTGCCACAGGCTTTGAAGGCCCTCGCTGTCAGGCTGAGGTGGATGAGTGTCTGAGTGGCCCGTGCCCCACTGGAGCAAGCTGCCTGGATCTCCCTGGAGGCTTCTTTTGCCTCTGCCCTTCTGGCTTCACAGGTTAGCAGGGGAAGTGTTAGAAAGGATTGGCAAGATAGTTGAGACCATTTGGGGTAGAGCAGAGGTCATTGCTGGGTATTCAAGGGTTAGGATGTGAAAAGGAAAATGGGAATGGAACCTCTTCAAGTTATTCAATGCAAAACCTGCACAACCTAAGGCTGACAGCAGGTGTTATTTGTAGGGCCCACACTGGGCCCAACATGAATGGTGTGATTAGGGCTCAGAAACAGGATGGGATTCAACAGGAAGCCACTCAATTTGCTTATTTAGAATGTATTAAGTGCCTACTATGCCGGACACAAACACAAGTTGAGTAAGAGACCTGCTATCCTCAAGTGGCTTTAAATTAGTAGAGAGACCAAAGAGTTTTTTGTTGGTTATGGCCCAGAGGTGCTCTGAGAGAGGACTGCACAGGATTCTACAAGAGTACAAAGGACGAACCAACCAGTCTAGAGATGAGAAGGCTTCATGGTGGAGGTAATGGCTGAGCTGAGTCTGGAAGAATGAGTAGGAATTTGTCAAGATAGAATGAATGCATGTTTTAGCTGCAGGTATCTGCATGGGCGAAATGATGCCATGCGGGATGCTGCGTGTCATTCTGAGGAGGTTAGATAGTATCCTAAGGCAACAGGGAGCCACTTTCATGGACAGGTTCATAGGGAGTGAGCAAGTCATACGTAAAAAGTGACTTTGGCCCCATCGAGGACATGGAGGGACTGTTTTCTCTCTGACCCATCTCCCCACCCCAGGTCATCTCTGTGAGGTTCCCCTGTGTGCCCCCAACCTGTGCCAGCCCAAGCAAAACTGCCAGAGTCAGGAGGACCAGGCCCACTGCCTCTGCCCTGATGGAAGCCGTGGCTGTGCCCCCACTGAGGACAATTGCACCTGCCACCATGGGCACTGCCAGAGGTAACCTTCCACTGTCCTCTGGGTCCTCCTCAGCTAGGGCAGGAGTAGACAACCAGTGAGGGGTGAGTCTGCAGGAAATGGCCAATAGGGAAGAGGAAAGAGATGGAGAAGTTCTGAGACCAAAGCCAAGGTGAGGGATCCACTAGTGAGTGCTATCTCGTGAGGAGAGAGTTCATAAATAATGGGAGAAACAGAGGGCTAGGGGGTCAGAGCAGGATGAAAAATATTAAATCCCAAGGCCAATTAATCATACATTAGAGATGCCTTGGTGGCTCAGTCAGTTGAGCGTCCGACTTCAGCTCAGGTCATGACCTCACAGTTCGTGAGTTCAAGCCCCATGTCAGGCTCTGTGCTGACAGCTCAGAACCTGGAGCCTTCTTCAGATTCTGTGTCTCCTTCTCTCTCTGCCCTTTTCCTGCTCTCATTCTGTCTCTGTCTCTCAAAATTAAAAGTACATTAAAATTTTGAAAAAAATCATACATTAGACAAATATCAAGCACCTACTATGTATGGATACTTTTCCAGGCTCTGGAGGAATGGCACAGACAAAAGAGACAAAGTGTCTGTTCTTGTGAAGCTTTCATTCTAATGAGGAAAGACAGACAATAAACAAATTCTAGAAGAAATGTATATACATATTCATATGTATAGTTGGAGAAAACAAACAAAGGGCAGGTATGGAAGGGGGACAATGCTGAGAGCAAAGCCACTGAAGAAGGGGACCAAAGTCTCAGGGCCAAAAAAAGAAGAGGTCGAGGATCTGGGTGGCTCAGTTGGTTGAACGTCTGACTCTTGACCTCAGCTCAGGTTGTGATCTCAGGGTGGTGAGTTCAGGCCCTGCGTTGGGCTCCAGGATAGATTGGACTCCGGACTGGGTGTGAAGCCTACTTAAGAAAAAAAAGAAGGGGTGCCTGGATGTCTCAGTCGGTTAACCATCTGACTTCGGCTCAAGTTGTGATCTCGTGGCTGACAGCTCAGAGCCTGGAACCTGCTTCAAATTCTGTGTCTTTATCTCTCTCTCTCTCTCTCAAAAATAAACATTAAAAAGAAAAAAAAGGAAGGCATAGGGGTCTAACCGATGATGAGGGGTGGAGAGGGGAGAAAAAAAAATCACCAGAAGAAGAAAAACACTCTCCTTTTTCTCATTATGACCAGATCCTCATGTGTGTGTGATGTGGGCTGGACAGGATCAGAATGTGAAGCAGAGCTTGGGGGCTGCATCTCTATGCCCTGTGCACACGGGGGGACCTGCCACCCCCAGCCCTCTGGCTACAACTGTACCTGCTCCACAGGCTACACAGGTGAGGCCCTTCCCAAACCACAGACATTCTGGGCTGGCCACCTCTAATCAAAAGTAAGACCAGTAGAGGCATGTATCTCAGAACTCTGGGTCTTGGTCACCAGCAAGGTGAACTGGGCATGTGCTGCAGGGAACACAGGTGATTGCAGGAGGTGGTAAGAAAAGAAAAGAGGTTGGATGGAAGAGAATAGGGATGTGGATGAGGAAAAGGAAAGGGAGGTAAGTGGAGGAAGATGGAGAGAAGAGGATCCCCTTTCTCAGACCCCACTCATTTCCCTCAGGGCCCACCTGCAGTGAGGAGCTAACAGCTTGTCACTCAGGGCCCTGTCTCAATGGTGGCTCCTGTAGCCCCAGCCCTGGGAGCTATTCCTGCACCTGCCCTCTGAGCTACACTGGGCCCCGCTGCCAGACAAGCATTGACCACTGTGCCTCTGGTGAGTACCTACCACATCCTTGGGCTGGGCCACAGGAGGATGGAGGAACTGGTCAGGGTGTGTTTGTGCCATATGATAAAAATTAATTGGCCACCATGAGCTGTGGTTTTGATGGGGCAGCAGGGAGTGCGTGTATGTCCTGGGCAGGGTGTGACTAAGGTCACAGGCCAGGTGTGGGTAAGGAACCCAACCCCTCACAGCCTCCTCTCTCCAGCCCCGTGCCTCAATGGGGGTACCTGTGTGAACAGGCCTGGCACCTCCTCCTGCCTCTGTGCTGCGGGCTTCCAGGGCCCACGCTGTGAGGGAAGGACCCGTCCTAGCTGTGCGGACAAGTGAGCAAGACCCCCTAGAGGAAGGGAGGGAGCCCCTCAGCCTTCCCACCCATCCTCTCCATTTCCCCTGAGGCTCCCAGCTGCCTCGAATTCCACATCCCACATCCTTTCACTATGACTTCCTTTCTTGTTTCCTATTTCATCACCACATCACACACTCTCTATCCTTTGACTTCCTCCCACTGTGCCTTGTCTCTGTCCTGTCCAGCCCCTGTAGGAACAGGGCAACCTGCCAAGATGGCCCTCAGGGTCCTCACTGCCTCTGCCCCCCTGGCTACACGGGAGACAGCTGCCAGGTGAGGGGTGCTGAGCCAAGTGTGCTGAGGAGGGCGGTGGCTAAAGGGCTCTTGTGGGAGGGTCTCAGGGACTAGAAGAGTAGGGAGTTTGGGAAGGTACCCACACGAAAGGGGGTATGGAATCTGGGAGTTGAGATCTAGTTTGAAGTTTGCATGGAGTAGAAGTAATGAAAGGATTTCTGATCCCAGGAACTGTTCTGGGATGTGGACATCAAAGAAAGCCAGGGTGGGGGAGGGAGGCTATCACCTGGCCTCAGACCATTCAGGAGAGAGTTTGAGAAAGGTAAGGATTTTGAGGAGCTGGCAGAAGACCATCTCTGGGCCTGAAAATATGACACTCTGTCCTGCCCCATGCTCCCTCCTAAACCTCAGATTCTGATGGACATATGTGCCCAGAAGCCCTGTCCACACAACTCCCACTGCCTCCAGACTGGGCCCTCCTTCCAGTGCCTATGCCTCCAGGGATGGACCGGGCCTCTCTGCAACTTTCCACTGTCCTCCTGCCAGAAGGCTGCTTTGAGCCAAGGTACTAACCCAAGGACCAACTGGGGAACAGATGAAGAGAGAAAGGGCATCCCCCTCTACCTGATCCCTAAGGGCATCCTCACACAACATTTGGCCAAAACAACTAACAGTCAAAGTAACACAGACCAACCACTACTGCTGATTCTACAGTTCATCCCTCCTATCACCATGCTCAACGCAACACAAACAACACTAACCAACCCAGTCAACAAGATGCCAGGTTATCACAAACACTGGGACATAACTTGATTGAAGCAGCTCAACTCTGTCACTATCATCATAACTCAGCTAGAATAGATCACACTTAACCCACCTTCACTCAACTCAACTGCTGCTTCCCAATCATGCTAATGTTATGCCAACACCCTTGTGAAAGAATATCCCCCCCCATTCAATTGAGGTGTAATATGAGCAGAACTCAGGAAAGAGACTTCTGTGGGGTTAGGGGATGGGAATCACAGTGAGAGAACATCACAGGATACAGATTCAGGGAACAGACTTAGGCACCTAAAGTTTCCACTGAGTTCTTTCTTCCTTGAGACTTGTTTTAAGCCAAGAAGACAGTTGGTTATAATGCTCTAATAAGTTTAACAAGAGGTATCTCTCTCCATTTAGCAGAACAGGCAGGAGGGGGATCTTGATGTTTTAACCTCATCAGCACCAGAACTTACTGGCTCCTCAGGCTCCAAGTGGCCTTCACCCACCCTAGCAATGTTAGTGATCCCTCAAGAGCCTCTCTGCTGTGTCTCGGGCCCCTGAGAACCTAACTTAGCTTTATCTATCCCTGTTTGCCTTTCTCCTCAGGCACAGAAGTTTCTTCCCTGTGCCAGAATGGAGGGCTCTGCATCGACAGTGGCCCCTCCTATTTCTGCCACTGCCCCCCCGGATTCCAAGGCAGTGTATGTCAGGACAGAGTGAACCCATGTGAGTCCAGGCCCTGCCAACATGGGGCCACATGCGTGACCCAACCCAGTGGGTACCTCTGCCAGGTAAGCAGGTCTAGAGGAGAGCAGTGGGAGACAAGTGTGGGAGGATGTGGGAAAAGTAGTTGGGGGGGAGAGGTGCAGTGATGTATTCATTTCCCTTTCCTTTACCCATACATCTAACCCACCACCAAGTCATGCCATGTTGCTTTCTAAATCTTTTCTCACTGCCTCAGTCCAGGCCTTTGCTGCATTCCACCCAGACACCTGGAGCAGCCTCCTAACTATTGTCCCTACCTCCCCACTTGTTCACCTATAAGTTCAGCCTTTACTCCACTACCAGGATGCTCTGTTGAAGCTCTATTAAGCTGACCTGTCACTTCCCTGCTTAAAACCCTTCAGTGGCTACCTACCTCTTTGATAGTGAAGTCCAAGGCCAGTGTGACCCAGCCTTGCCTGTTTCTCAGGTCTCATGTCCCCATATCCTTGCCTTCCTACTCTCTGCTCCAGCTACTGCTGCCTTCCCAACACACTCCTTATACTGGCTCTTCAGTGTCCTTCCCCACCTCCTTCCACTGGACAGTGCCCAAGAGATGCCTTCCTCAGGGAAATGTCCCTAACTCCTCTCCAGACTGTGTTTGGGCCTCTCCCTGGTGGTTCAGATCATGGAGCAGAAGAGGCAAAGCTGGGATTCAAGTCCAAGGAGCCTGATACCTATAGTCAGAACACTGACTTTGTATAAAATGCATGATGCAGATCCCCTAACTATCCTCTTTTAACTTTTTATTATGACCATTTTCAGACATACACAAAAGCAGTGTACTAATTAGTAGTGAACACCCCTTCACCCATTACTCAGCTTTCTTCTCCTTTCCTGAGACTCCTTCCCTCAGATGTCTCCAAAACACCCTCTCACCTGCTTCTCCCAGCCCTCCAGCCACTCCTCACCCTCTCTGTAATTCCCTTTTTCTCCACCTTTCTGAAGCCTGGTACTGCATTCTTACATGCTCTCCTTCCTCTTGCAAGAACTCAGCATGATGATATGGACCTCATTAGTGAGTCTTCTCCCACTAGCAGAAAGATAAGAAACAATCAGAAAATGGCAATTGGTACTGGTTATGAAGTCACAGACTTGCAGTGAATCCCAGCTCTGCCACCTACTAGCAGTGTGACTTGTGCAAGTCACTCAGTCTTTCCAGGAATCATTTGCCTTTTCTGTAAACTGAGAATCAAATGAGATCATTCACATACAAGTTTGTTGGGAGGGTTTTATGAGGTTATGTACAGAAATCATGCAATAGGGGCGTCTGGGTGGCTTAGTCGGTTAAGCGTCCGACTTTCGCTTAGGTCATAATCTCGCGGTTCGTGGGTTCGAGCCCCGCGTCGGGCTCTGTGCTGACTGCCAGCTCAGAGCCTGGAGCCTGTTTCAGTGTCTGTGATTCCCTCTCTCTCTGACCCTCCCCTGCTCACGCTGTCTCTCTCTCTCTCTCCTAGAAATAAATTTTAAAAAATATTAAAAAAAAAAAAGAAATCATGCAATAAATGCTAGCTGTCTCTCTCCTCTGGCTTGACTGAGAACTTCATGGAAGTGGGGATGAGTTTCTTCATATTCCTGGTGCCTAAAACAGTGCCTGGCATGAAGCAGGCATTCAATAACTGCTTATAATTAATAAAACATGACAGAGCCTGGTGGGGGTGCGATTGGGGGAGGGAGGTCTTACCAAAAACAGCTATGTTTAATGGCACTGGATCATAAGATGGTTTGGGACTGCTGGAGTGGTTAAGCTACACACTATTGAACAAGTGTATATCATGGAGTTGAGATAGAAGGGTTAAGCTACGCACGACAGTGATGGATGATGAGTTGAGTGATACTTTGAACTGGAAGGTAGGAAAAGGGGTTATCTTGGGCTGACTCCCCTATACTGTTGAAATGGGCCGCATTATTGGTTCTCTGTTTGACCCTCTTTGCTGGCAGTGTGCCCCAGGCTACAATGGACAGAACTGCTCAAAGGAATCCAATGCTTGTCAATCCCAGCCCTGTCACAACCGTGGGACCTGCACCCCCAAACCTGGAGGCTTCTTCTGCACCTGCCCTCCAGGTTTTGTGGGGCTGCGCTGTGAAGGGGACGTAGACGAGTGTCTGGACCAGCCCTGTCATGCACCAGGCACTGCAGCCTGCCACTCTCTGGTCAATGCCTTCTACTGCCAATGTCTGCCTGGATACACAGGTGAGGCCTGGGAGGGTACGTGTAGGCATCTCTGTGGCACAGCTGAGCTGACAATCCCCACACACAAGGCAGCCTAGTTATCATGTCCATCCCCTTGCCTCCCCACCCCAGAGAATATGCCCCAGGATCCCTCTGCCTGTATTACTGGGTCAATTCCCAGTAATAAGCTAGGACGGAGGCAGTGACTGAAGCAGTGTATGACATCTAATCCCACCCTACCACAGGCCAGTGGTGTGAAGTGGAGACAGACCCGTGCCAGAGCCAGCCCTGCTCCAACGGAGGGTCTTGTGAGACTACAGCAGGACCGGCCCTGGGTTTCACCTGCCACTGCCTCCAGGTGAGTGACCATAAAGTGGTCTTCCCTGTTTCATCCAACACTGGTGCAAGGTGAGAATGCCTGAGTGGGATCCTAGAGGGGAGCCCAGGGAGCACTGGAGCGGGAATTATTGATGAGAGGTAGCCCATGTTTATGTCTCAGAAGCAGTTCAGGAGGGCAGGCAGGATCAAGTGTTAGCATGAATGGAATTTTCAGAAATCATTGGCACTGCCTAAGGTAAGGCCCCAGAGTCAAGCTGGGTGACCTTGGATAAGTTCTTTTACGTGTGTGTGTGTGTGTGTGTGTGTGTGTGTGTGTGTGTGTGTGTGTTTATGGACCTCAGATGCATGAAACTGGGTTAATCATAAGCCTTGGTTTGTGATACACTATCATCATTGGTTTGTGCATGGCCTTCTTTGTATTATTCTTACAACAACCTAACCTAAGAATTATAATAGTAACAATGACTCACATGTACTTATGTCTACCTCTATCCTCTTCCCCTTCCAGAGAGAGTATATTACCCTATGTCCAAGTATTAAGATAATATTCGTTTAATACTCTATTAAGTGTTTAGTCTTCTAGGTTGTTGCACACAGCTGTGGTTCATCCATTTTCACTGTGTAATATGTCATTATGTGAAAAAACCACGGACCATGGTTTCCACATCTATAAAATGCCTTGATATAAACTTGATGTTCTCTGAGACCCCTTCCAGATATGCAACTCTAGGACCTTCTGAGTTATCTTAACCCAAGAGTTTGTTTGTGGGGGAGTGGGAAGATTAATACAAGGGCCTTCCCCAACATCTCTCTCCTCTCCACAGGGTTTTGAGGGCCCCACCTGCAGCCACAGAGCCCCCTCCTGTGGCCTCCACCACTGCCACCATGGTGGCCTGTGTCTGCCCTCCCCCAAGCCTGGCTTCCCACCTCGCTGTGCCTGCCTCAATGGCTACGGGGGCCCTGACTGCCTGACCCCACCTGCTCTTCGCGGCTGTGGCCCTCCTTCTCCATGCCTATACAATGGCAGTTGCTCAGAGATCCCTGGGCTGGGGGCCCCAGGCTTCCGATGCTCCTGCCCGCCCAACTCTCCAGGGCCCCGGTGTCAGAGGCCAGGAGCAAAGGGATGTGAGGGCAGAGGTGGAGATGGGGCCTGTGATGTTGGCTGCAGCGGCCCTGGAGGAAATTGGGATGGGGGAGACTGCTCCCTGGGGGTCCCGGACCCCTGGAAGGGCTGCCCTTCCCACTCCCAGTGTTGGCTTCTCTTCCGGGATGGGCAATGCCACCCACAGTGTGACTCTGCAGAATGTTTGTTTGATGGCTACGACTGTGAGACTCCTCCAGCCTGCACGTGAGCCTGAAACCCTGACTTGGGGTTGGGGGTGGGAAGGCCTCTGAGTTACAATGTGATCACAGCCTCAGCTCCATGGAGTTTCCACCCTTAATAACCACTGCCAAGTAGGGGTGGAAGACACTAGGCTCCAGCCCAGGGGAATAGCGCAGCATCAATATTTAACACGGAGACCAGGCAGGATGGCACTGCTTCCGTCTGGGCTCTTATCTAAGAGTTGCCAGAGCTCTGGCCTCAAGCCTCTGTCTCTAAGACCTGTTGCCATGGAGTATCTTCCCTAGCAACCAGCACCCCTGAGGGGAAAGGTCTTTGGACTCTCCTTCAGGGAGACAGAAAAGCTTGGGAGGGTAGGGAGAGGGGACAGTCTTAGGAAACAAGGGTGTCATGGATATCTGGACTACCTACCATCCAGGGCCTGATTAAGCCCATTGCTCTGGAGCTCTCCCCACTTAGCAACCTGTGCCCTAGAGGCAATGGACTATCAGGCATCTCCCTGGAATGAAGAAGGGGATCCAGTTTCTTTGGGGATTCTGAGTCCCCCTCTCCTCACCCCACAGCCCAGCCTATGACCAGTACTGCCATGATCACTTCCACAACAAGCACTGCGAGAAAGGCTGCAACACTGCAGAATGTGGCTGGGATGGGGGTGACTGCAGGCCCAAAGATGGAGATTCAGAATGGGGGCCCTCCCTGGCCTTACTGGTGGTGCTGAGCCCCCCAGCCCTGGACCAGCAGCTGCTTGCCCTGGCCCGGGTGCTATCCCTGACTCTGAGAGTGGGGCTCTGGGTAAAGAAGGACAGTGATGGCAAGGACATGGTGTACCCCTATCCTGGAGCCCAGGCTGAAGAGGAACTAGGAACCCTGGATCCCTCTCATCAGGAGAGAGCAGCCCCTCAAACACAGCCTGTAGGCAAGGACACAGACTCTCTCAGCACTGGGTAAGAAGGCTGGGCAGAAGGGTGGCACAGACACTAGTTTTTTAATGGGTGGAGGGAACGGAACCAGCGACCAACACAGGTGACTCTAAGGCACCTCCCCCACAGGTTTGTGGTAGTGATGGGTGTGGATTTGTCCCGCTGTGGCCCTGACCACCCTGCATCCCGCTGTCCCTGGGACCTTGGGCTCCTGCTCCGCTTCCTTGCTGCCATGGCTGCAGTGGGGGCCCTGGAGCACCTACTTCCAGGACCCCTGCTGGCTGCCCATCCTCGTGCTGGCACCGGTAGGTGACCCCCCTGTCATTTCTCCTGATTTTGCTCCCAGAGCCACTTTTATGCCAGTAACCAGCAATGGAGGCCAAATGATACAAGACTGCGGGAACCCCAAATGTTCTGTGTGGAGACTTACCCTCGTGAATCTCTCATTCTCTAATTGGATCTCTTCATGACCCATTTGCTCTTCAATCTCCTTCATTATTTCCCTAAGTACTTTAATCCTAACTTTTATCATAGACCTCCCACAAACCTTGGGTTCTGGTCTGTCCTCTCTACTAAATCCAATCATCCCTCTGTCAAACAGCTCATGGTACATGAAAGAATTATACTGGCATAGCACTTACTATGTGCCAGGCCTTGCTCTCAGGGCTTTACAATATTAACGCATGTAGTCTTCCCAACAACACCATGAGGCAGGTACTATTATTGTTCCCACTTTACAGATGAGGAAACTGAGACAAAAAGAAGTTACTACATGGGGCGTCTAGGTGGCTTAGTCGGTTGAGCGTCCGACTTTCGCTTGGGTCATGATCTCGCGGTTTGTGGGTTCGAGCCCCGCGTCGGGCTCTGTGCTGACTGCCAGCTCAGAGCCTGGAGCCTGTTTCAGTCTGTGACTCTCTCTCTCTGACCCTCCCCTGCTCGTGCTGTCTCTCTCTCTCTCCTAAAAATAAATAAAACATTTAAAAAAAAAAAAAAGAAGTTACTGCAACTTGCCCAAAGGTCTCACAGTAATACGCAGACTCACCAGAAATAGTCTCTTTTTGTGACTGTCTCTCTCCCACCAGCACCACACACCAACCAGCTTCCCTGGCCTGTGCTGTGCTCACCAGTGGCTGGGGTGCTCCTCCTGGCCCTTGGGGCTCTTCTTGTCCTTCAGCTCATCCGGCGGCGGCGCCGAGAGCATGGGGCCCTCTGGCTGCCCCCTGGGTTCATTCGAAGGCCTCAAACTCAACCAGCTCCCCGCAGACGCCGGCCTCCCCTGGGCGAAGATAGCATCGGTCTCAAGTAAGAGTGAGGATGAACCTGGACTCCGGGAGAGACTCTTTCCTGTCGAGATTTATCATCAGAAGTTGATGACAGAGGAAGGGGAGGGGGGGAAGGAAGGCTGCTAGAAATACTGGGGACCCTGGAGGTCCTCTACTCACACACCCCCTTCCAGGGCACTGAAGCCAGAGGCAGAAGTTGATGAGGATGGAGTTGTGATGTGCTCAGGCACCAAGGAAGGCGAAGAGGTGGGCCAGGTGAAAGCACTGGGACAGAAATGGTCCTGAGGTGATGATGGAGTTAAAGCGACAAGTCAACTTTCCTTCACTGATCCTTGTTCTGATCCCCAAGGCTGAGGAAATGGCCTCACCCTCCAAATGCCAGCTCTGTCCTCTGAGTGGTGACTGTCAGGAGCTCCCCCAGGCAGCCATGCTGACTCCTCCCCAGGAATCTGAGATGGATGTCCCTGACGTGGATACCCGTGGACCTGGTATGTAAGACAACCCAGATCAAGAAAAGGAAAATTCTGGGGCGCCTGGGTGGCTTAGTCGGTTAAGCGTCCGACTTTCGCTTAGGTCATGATCTCGCGGTTCGTGGGTTCGAGCCGCGTCGGGCTCTGTGCTGACTGCCAGCTCGGAGCCTGGAGCCTGTTTCAGTCTGTGACTCCCTCTCTCTCTGACCCTCCCCTGTTCACACTGTCTCTCTCTCTCTCTCCTAGAAATAAATAAAACATTAAAAAAAAAAAGAAAAGGAAAATTCCTTTTGACTCTTTTAGAATCAGAAAGCCTTTGGGTATTCGAACTAAAAAAACTAAGGGTAGAGTTAGTACCTTACAATTGTGGTTCTCAAAATGTGGTCCCGAGACAGAAGAATCAGTTTCACCAGGCAAATTGTTAGAAATACAAATTCTCAGGCTCCACTCCAGAGCTAGTGACTCAGAAATTCAAGATATTGGGGAATCTGTGTTTTAACCAGCCCTCCAGGGAAGTCTGATCCAGACTCAAGTTTGAGAACCACTGCCCTAGAATGTTAAAGAATCAATGCCTCCTGGCTCCTCTTACAGATGAGGAAACTGAAGCACAGAGAAAAGTAGAAAAGTCATTTGACTAAAGTCACATAAAATCAAGAGCTAGAGCTGGGCTTCCTGCCACTGACGCTATGATTCTCCCTGAGCCTCCATGTTCTTCCCAGTTACGTCCTTTTGATTGACTTGTCTCCCATCGCTCATGTCTCTCATCCACAGATGGAGTGACAGCCCTGATGTCAGCAGTTTGCTGTGGGAGAGTGGAGTCCAGGACCTTCCAGGGGTCATGGTTGGGAAGCCCAGAGCCCTGGGAACCTCTGTTGGGTGGAGGGGCCTGTCCCCAGGCTCACACTGTGGGTACTGGGGAGACCCCCCTACACCTGGCTGCCCGATTCTCCCGGCCAACTGCTGCCCGCCGCCTCCTTGAGGCTGGAGCCAACCCCAATCAGCCAGACCGAGCAGGACGCACCCCTCTTCACACCGCTGTGGCTGCCGATGCTCGGGAGGTTTGTCAGGTCAGTGCACGCTCGGATCGCTAAAGGGACGGGGACGCAAACTCATAAGTAAACCTGGGCAAAACCATCCCCCAGGGTTTGGCAGAGAGGAAGGTGATGTGATTGGGGCTCTGAAAGGAAAAACAACAGATGACTGAATATGGATTTGCAAGTGGTTAAGAGTGTGAGGGACCGGAGCTAGCAGTCCAGGACACACCAAGGGTCACTGCCCCTCTTTGGCTCCCCAGCTCCTGCTCCGCAGCAGACAGACCGCAGTGGACGCACGGACAGAGGACGGGACCACAGCCTTGATGCTAGCCGCCAGGCTGGCGGTGGAGGACCTGGTTGAAGAACTGATTGCAGCCCAAGCAGATGTGGGGGCCAGAGATAAATGGGGTATGAATCCGGAGAGGTTGGTGTTGTGCTATGGAGAAGTTGCACAGGTGGGGTGTGAGATAAGAGGCAAAAAAGGAAGCAGCTGAAGGACCAACTGGAGGCTGGGGGATTCCATCCCACCTAGCTGTCAGGGTGGTAAAATCTGCGGTGCGGTGTCAGTATAAAACGCTGAGACTTCCCCTTTCATCATGAACAACATCACGCACATTGCCCTAGTCCATTGGAAAACAGGCTGGAGAAGTGTCTGTGAGAAAGGGGAAGGGGTCTCGTGGGGGGAGGTCTCCCGGTCCCACCGAACGCAGAACAATGCCCCATTGTCCCTCCCGCGCGCCTGTGACGTTACTAGAAGCAAGGCTTCCTGCCGACCGGCGGTCACCAAGGCAACCCTTCCGCCTTTGAGGTAACCCAGCCAGCCCGAGTTAAGGCTTTCCCCCTAAACCAGAATCCGTGGGAAACAGGAACCCAGGAGTCTGGTCCACAGCCTCTGGGTAACAACCTCCCACGTCGTCCCCTAGGAAAAACCGCGCTGCACTGGGCCGCCGCCGTGAACAACGCCCGGGCCGCCCGCTCCCTTCTCCAGGCCGGAGCTGATAAAGACGCCCAGGACAGCAGGGTTAGACCGGGAGCGGGCTCCGTACAAAAAAAAAAAGAAGAATAAGAAATAGAGAGCACGGGAGAAGCAGAAAGCGCGGGAACACCACAGAATCTGAATGGGGAGGGGCTAGTGGTCAAGTGAGTGGAGTCCGGAAGGGCCAGCCCTGTGGGCGTGGCCCTCCCTGATCTCGCTCTCTGGCTGTTTCTTCCGGCGCAGGAGCAGACGCCGCTGTTCCTGGCGGCTCGAGAAGGGGCGGTGGAGGTAGCCCAACTGCTGCTGGGACTAGGAGCGGCCCGAGGACTGCGGGACCACGCCGGGTTAGCGCCCGGGGACATCGCTCGCCAGCGCAACCATTGGGATCTGCTGACGCTGTTGGAGGGGGCGGAGTCACTGGCTCCCGTCCGCGGGGCGAGCGCCTTCCCGCGCTCGCGTACCGCGTCGGGAAGCTTGCCCCCGCGTCGGGGCGGGGCTCTGTCGCGCAGCCGGACGCTGTCAGCCGGGGCTGGTCCGCGTGGGGGCGGAGCATGTTTGCAAACCCAGACTTTGTCCGAAGAGTGGGCCGCGCGTGGGGGCGGAGCCTATTCTCATTGCCAGAGCCTATCGAAAGGAGGTGCAGGAGGCGGCCCGTCCCCCGGAGGCCGTAGGTTTTCTTCAGGCATGCGCGGGCCTCGGCCCAACCCTGCTACAGCTCAAGGAAGATCCGGGGTCGCTTCCGGGGGCGGGGGTGGGGCCTCGGCCGACGACTGGCCCTGCGATTGGGTGACCCTGAGAGCCTGCGGCCCCACCTCCAACACTCCAATCCCGCCTCCTTGCCTTACACCGTCCCCGGAGCGAGGATCCCCTCAAGTCGCTTGGGATCCGCCAACCCACCGAGTAATACCTTTGAACGCGGGAGGCAAGGGTCAAAAATAGAACGCTACATGACAGGGATTCTAAACGTGAGCACCTATTCTAGAACAGCCTAGAAAGACTCCAGATTTTAAGATCCTGGAGCCCCAAAAGTGAGGAGTCATGAATATTGTGTCCCTCCCAAAGTGACTGTATGCCCTCTCCTTGCCTTACACGTGGAGAAGCTGCAGCCCTGAATGAAGAGGGCCCAGCCCTTCTCCCAGAAAGTAAGAGTGAGGAGCTACAGAAGGCTGGAGTGGAACCAATAACTACAAACAAAGGATATAAGACATTCTTGTATATGGTATCCAAAGGAAGCCTCTGTTACCCACAAATGGCTGATAAATATTTACCGAGTATCTACTATGTGCCAGGCACTGTGTAGGTGCTGAAGTGGGTGTGTCAAGGGTCACTCCAACTTATGACTCCTTGCACTTTAACCATTTCCCTCCTCAACCATCCATCCCAGGGATGAAGCGCCATTATTCTCATCACCACTCTCTCTATTTAAGAACCTCAAATCTGTCACCCCATAATAAAGCTTAGTTGAAGTGTTAACCATTTTTTTGGAAGAGTTGAGTGGAATGGGAAAAAATATGGAAATGACTGCATAGAGTTTTCAGAATTTTGTGCCCTAAGATCAAAGTCATCCCTTTAGGAGCACCTGGGTGGTTCAGTTGGTTAAGTATCTGACTCTTGATCTCAGGGTCATGGGTTCAAGGCCTGCACTGGGCGTGAAACCTATGTAAGAAAAAAAAAATCATCTCTTTGGATGGAGGCTTTGAGTACAGTTCAAGAGCGAGAATAAGTCGATTTGGGGGATACGGTGTTATTTTAGAGTATCTGAAAGCAAGAGTCTCTAGTAGCCCAGGGAAAAGCCACACATACATACAACTATGTATACACTTTATCCTCTTCAAAGGGCATTTAGTTATGAACACTTAGGACATTCCTAAGGCCTCAAGTTAAGGGAGACAGAGCATCTCAAACATACACCTTTCAGAAACGGTTACACCTCTTTAAGGGTGATGGGCCTGAGACATGGAGGCATAGGCATTTTGAAAGCTAATAGTAACTACCATTTATTAAGCATTCACTATATACCAAAATATCACATTTAATCCTCACATCAAGTCTATAAGGTAGGTGTTACTAAAGCTCCGTTTTACTCTTTGAGAAACTGAGGCACAGAGATTTTATTTGCCCAAGATTGCAAGGCATTAAGTGGTAGAACTAGATCTCTCAATCACTAGACTGACTTCATGCTCCAAGTCACTTAGCTGTAAACTTCATAATGGCAGGGTGCCATTTAGAGGTCCCAAATATGTCTATCCTATTCCCACCCTGGTGCCAGCCAGACTGACCAGTATTGAGACCAAGCCAAGGAGGTGGTCATCTCCCTTTTCCATTTCTATACCCTTCATTCATGACTAGAGGAAAGTTTCTCCTGCCCCTTGTCTCACATTTGGTACAT
This sequence comes from Proteles cristata cristata, assembly GCA_017311185.1. Taxonomy (NCBI): domain Eukaryota; kingdom Metazoa; phylum Chordata; class Mammalia; order Carnivora; family Hyaenidae; genus Proteles; species Proteles cristata. The sequence goes on along the minus strand of JAESUZ010002444.1, from coordinate 675,838 downwards.
ATCTTGTCCCCTGAGTAGACTGTAAGCACCTAGAGGGCAGGGATAACTATTCAACATATATTTATTGAATACTGACTGTGTGTTGGAGCCACTGCTAGAGGTATATGTTGCATGTTTGAGGGCCCAACATCCCTGGATCTGAGCACTCTGCTTCCCACTGGAACCATACCCCTTCCTGTCCCCATAAGTCTGTGGGAAGCTGGGACACAGAAGAGGGACAAAGCCTACATCGAAGTCCTCTTAGGAAGGGGACCTGTGGGAGTAAAGGGGCGGGGGGGTTCTGAGGAGCAAAACCACTTCCTCTGTAGCTAGTTCCTGTGTTGACTGAAAGAGCTGAAGGGGAGGAGGGGAGTGGAGAAAACAGAGCCTAAGGTTGGGGGACTATTTAAACTCTGGAGATGTGAAGGCCAAGAGTCATTCTCTATGATAAACCCCCTCCACTACTGCAGCTGGAGAAGCTTTTCCCAGTCTCTGTGCTCCCCTGGGGCAAGAGAGGTCGAGCAAGCAGTTTGGGTGGGAAAGGAGAACTGGAGGAAGTTGACAGGGATGGGCGGGGCCCTTGGGGGGGCTGACCAGGAACCCGGCTTCCTGCTCAGTACCCAGGCATCCAGCCCCTGGCTCACCCCCACCCCTTCCAGCCCCCACTCCCCTCAGGAACCTAGGGTTCCAGCCCTCCTCCCAAATCCCAGCTACCCTCCCCCATCAGTTTCTCCCCTCCAGGGGATGGAGGCCGAGAGACCCCAGGAAGAAGAAAATGGTGACCAGGTGAGCTGCTACTGGGTTGGGGAGGCTGACATGGGAGAGAGGGAGGTAAGAGGATGTGGGGCAGAGACACAGTGACAGGGGACTCTGGGGACTTGGAAGGGCTTGGGCAAACTGAGGCAGGAACAGAGACACAGAGAGAGGAAATGGGCCGTTGGCCTAGCCCCCTGCCCACCACACCCCCACTTGACTGGACCGGATGTCTCCCAGCATCAGGGCCACCATCAGGATGAGCATGGCTGGCCCCCTGTGAACACCACCACTCGGCCTTGGCGATCTGCTCCTCCGTCCCCTCCTCCTCCTGGGACCCGCCACTCAGGTACCCTCACTCGCCCAGGGAGCTCCCTCACCTTGGTGCCCACATCCTTGTCCTTTCTGATCCCATTACCAAGGCCCTCTCCCCACCTCCTCCTGACTCCCCATTGCACCCCCTCAGCTCTCACTCCAAGTCATCTTGCACCACCACCCCTCCTGTCTGCCAACTTCTCTGGGTCTCTGAGCCCTACCCCTCCTCTCCCCAGCCCTGGGGCCCCGCTCGGGCTCCCTGCTCTCCCTGCAGACTGAGCTCCTTCTGGATTTGGTGGCTGAGGCCCAGTCCCGCCGCCTAGAGGAGCAAAGAGCCACCTTCCACATCCCCCAGAACGCCCCAAGCATAGCCCCAGCCCCACTCCGGCCTCTTGAGGACAGAGAACAGCTGTACAGCACTATCCTCAGTCACCAGGTGAGACACCTCCCCAGAAGGCAAGATCCAGGCTTTCTGGTCTCTTGGCCCTTGTTCTCTTTGGGGCCCTATCCCTCCTTCTCCCCACCATCTACCCCCTGGCCAGGCCCTGGTCCCCCCATCCCCATCACAGGTATCCTATATACCCCTCTCACCAGCCTTGGCTCGTTGCAAGTCCTGCTCCTTTTAAAACCTCACCAACACCCTCCCTTCCCTCCAATCCTCCAGTGCCAGCGGATGGAAGCCCAGCGGTCAGAGCCTCCGCTACCCCCAGGGGGACAGGAGCTCCTGGAGCTGCTGCTGAGAGTTCAGGGTGGAGGTCGAATGGAAGAGCAAAGGTCCCGCCCCCCCCCACATACCTGCTGAGACTTGAGCCCACCCCCCTACCAGCCCCTCTGCACTCCTGGGGCTCAAAGCTGGGTGGCATGCCCTCAAACCCTGCTTGGCAGGGGCACCAGAGACTGGAAGACCCAGGAGAAATCTCAATATTCATCACTCTCATCCACCTTCCCCAGGAACAGAAGAGGTGAAAGTCCTCAAACCCTGGGAATAATCAGGGTAGGATGGTCTTTTAACTTCCTCCCCCAGGGGAGCTTGAAGCAGCCAGAAGATCCCAGCCAGAGGGACACCCCACCCCTTCTCTGATCCCAAGGAGTGGCTGGAAGTCTTGGTCCTGAGCTGTGGGGATGTCCCCAGTAGTCTAGCCACTACCCAGGATCTGAGGGGTCAGGCCTCCATCTCCCAAAAGACAAATCTCCCAAGGTTAGGGCCTGAGAGACAGTTCCACCCTCCTTCCCAGTAAGAAGAAAGGGAGAGACAGCATTACAAAGATATAGACCTTTCTTCTACCCCACCACCAGCACTCCCAGCCCCAGGACTGAGGGGCCTATAGGCTGTGAATGGACACTGAGCACTGCCCACCCTCCCTCCCCGCTGCTGCTCCGAGTCCGATGTTTTGGTTGTATGAATAAATGTAGTATCTCCTCTGAACTGAAGACTGGTGTTTGGGGCTGCGGGGTGGAGGTGGGATGTCGGGGGAGAGGGGGCAGGAAGGTGAGGGCAGAGGCCGTCTCTTTCCCTAGTCTGGCGGGAGGCCAGCTCCCCTCCCTGGCTGGTTAATTACTGGCTCATTAAGCAGCGGTCGGAGACCTCCCTAATTATAACCCCCCACCCCCCCCAGCTCGCCTCTCCTGGTTTTAATTAAGTAGAACAGGGAGGGGAGTCATTAGGACAAGAAATATGAACTGAGCTGTCTGTGAACCCAGGGATTCTAGCGGCCGGAGTCCACAACACCTAGATTCCCTAATTCAGAACCCAGGAAGCGGCCCTCAAACCCCAAAACACCTCCCTTCCCAGGCCACCGAAGTCCAGCCCTGGGGCCTACGCATATTTCTCCCGAAGGTCTAGTCTCCTCCCCTCGTCCCCTCTTCCCTCTCCCCTCCTCCACTCCGTCCCTGTTCCTCTGTTTCTATGTGTCTTTCTCCGCCCCCAGCTCCTCCCTGTTCCTCCTCTCTTCTCCCCTCCTCTTCCTCTCCGGCTCCCCTCCCCCCGCCTCCCTCCCTCGCTCCCCCCCTTCTCCCTCCTCCCTCCTCCCTCTCTCTCTCACACACACCCCCGCTTGGGCCTCCTCTCTCTCTCCGGCTCCATTTTCTCCGCCGCCGGGGGCCGGGGTCTCCTGTGGGGGGCCCAGCCGGTACCCCAGGTCTCCCTTCAGGGCCGGGGTGAACCTCCGGGAGAGCCCGGAGTGGGGAGACGGGCGGGGGTTGGGGCGGAGGGAGCAGCGGCCCCACCGAGTTTGGGGGGGGAAGTAACCAGGCGGGGGGGAGGGGCGGAGCAGGGAGGGGGCCTCAGGGCCCCCCCCCAACTATGGACGAGCGGCTGCTGGGGCCGCCCCCTCCAGGTGGGGGCCGGGGGGGCCTGGGATTGGTGGGTGGGGAGCCTGGGGGCCCTGGCGAGCCTCCCGGTGGCGGAGACCCCGGTGGGGGTAGCGGGGGGGTCCCGGGAGGCCGAGGGAAGCAAGACATCGGGGACATTCTGCAGCAGATAATGACCATCACCGACCAGAGCCTGGACGAGGCCCAGGCCAAGTGAGTGCCCCCACCCCGGGACCCCACACTGACCCAGCAGAAGCCCCATTCACAAGCTCTGAATCTTCTGGGAATCCTCCCCTCCCAGCCCCTACTCCAGGATCCTCTCCAGGAACCTACAGCTCTCTTCTCTCCTTACTCCTGGGAGCTCCAAAATAAGCCATCCCTCACAAACCTCCCTTCACCCCCAGGCCCTGAAACCTTCAAAGAGGGGGACCCAGGGTGGCCAAGCCCCACCCCCCAACTTCTCACTGACCCCCATACTCCCTTAAACATCCTTCCATCTTCAGAGCCCTGTTCTGGCTCTGAGTCTGAGAAACTGCTGTGCTGTCTTAACTCTCCTCCCAGCCCACCCCCATACTCCAGGCCTGGGGACCTCCACAATCCTTCCCAAATCTCTTACCACACCTCTCCACCATGGCCTAGTCTTCAAGGGCCCTCACCTGCCCTTGGCCCCAGTTCAGTGGGACACTAGGACTATCAGAGCCTCCTGCCTTGTTCAGTCCCAGGACCCTTCACACACATCTGTATTCAAGTCCTCCAACCCCTCTTTGGCACCTCAAACTCTGACTCTTCTTGCAGTCTCCATCTCTTTTCCTCTGAAATCTACCTAGTCACCCTCATGTCAGCAGTCACCCCCAAACTCTCCTTCACTACCCCTTTAGACCCATTTCCCACAGCCCTGTGCATGCCCAGGCACTGCCTGCACCTTCCCTCCATCTTCCTAAACCCAAGCAGCTTCCCCACATCTCTGCTCTCTGGGAGCTGATCTCTTCCCAAGAACCCCCCAACTCCATTCTTCCCCCACCCCTACTTTGTACCTCCCTTCTGGTTTGGAGGCTCCCGTCTCACCCTCTTGGTCTCCCTCACTCCGCCCCTCCTCTGTTTCTATAGCTCCTCAACTGTTCTCTTCCCTTCCTCTCAAGGAAACACGCCCTCAACTGCCACCGCATGAAGCCTGCTCTCTTTAGCGTCCTGTGTGAAATCAAGGAGAAAACCGGTATGTGGGACCCTCTCTGACTTCTCCCTTTTGGGGACAGAATCCTGTTCTTTATAGGACTCAAGCTCAGAGTTTGATAGCCTGGGGCCCTGAAAACAGTAGGGGTTAGGGAAGTTGCTAAAGGGGAACTGGGGAGGGAACCAAAACCTGGCAACTTGGGTCTCCAGGAAGACACCAGGAGGGCTGAGAGCTGGCTGTGGGTTCCCTGGGTCCCTAAGTTCACTGGCCTGCATGCTAGGCCTCAGCATTCGAAGCTCCCAAGAGGAGGAGCCGGTGGACCCACAGCTGATGCGCCTGGACAACATGCTTCTGGCAGAGGGTGTGGCTGGGCCTGAGAAAGGAGGGGGCTCAGCGGCAGCAGCTGCAGCCGCAGCAGCCTCCGGGGGCGGCGTGTCCCCTGACAACTCCATCGAACACTCGGACTATCGCAGCAAACTTGCTCAGATCCGCCACATCTACCACTCGGAGCTGGAGAAATATGAGCAGGTGAGGAGACGAGGCTGGAGTGGGTGAAAGGAGAGGCTCTTCGGGGTGGAATCTGAAGGCCAAAGGGCCCCTCCTCACAGTCCACTGGCTCCCACTACAGGCTTGTAACGAGTTCACAACCCACGTCATGAATCTTCTGAGGGAACAGAGCCGCACACGGCCTGTGGCACCCAAGGAGATGGAGCGCATGGTGAGCATCATCCATCGGAAGTTCAGCGCCATCCAGATGCAACTCAAGCAGAGCACCTGTGAGGCTGTCATGATCCTGCGTTCCCGCTTCCTGGATGCCAGGTGGGGCTTGGGGCCCCAGGCCAGCCCCCAACCCTGGGCTCCTTCCTATTCTTCTCCAAGCCCCTGGGCCACTGCATTACACAACATGGTACTCTGTGGCATTGGCATTTTCTAGAGTTAGGCAAGATGGAGGCCCAGCCAGTACAGCGGGCCTCCTCACCACCTTTCTACCTCTTCTGTAGACGAAAACGCCGCAACTTCAGCAAACAGGCGACTGAGGTCCTCAATGAGTATTTCTACTCGCATCTGAGTAACCCATATCCTAGTGAGGAGGCTAAGGAGGAGCTTGCCAAGAAGTGCGGAATCACTGTCTCTCAGGTATTGGGGCAACTTGGGGAGGAATTTTCAGGTCAGAAGCTCTCTGATTTTCCCGACTGAGGGGCTTAATAGAAAGTTCTCTACCTGACCCTGCTTTCTGCTCAACACCCCATAGGTCTCCAACTGGTTTGGCAACAAGCGGATTCGGTATAAGAAAAATATTGGAAAGTTCCAAGAGGAGGCAAACATCTATGCTGTCAAGACCGCCGTGTCAGTCACCCAGGGGGGCCACAGCCGCACCAGCTCCCCGACACCCCCTTCCTCTGCAGGTGGACCCCACTGCCATCCTGGCTGGCTGTTTTGCACACTTCCTGCTTTTGTTCCCACTTCCTGTCTAGGCAGGATCACAGCTGAGAGGGGGCCTTTTGGGGTGAGAAGGACCTAGCTAAGATGGGATGGAGATGTCAAGGGACAGAGGCCACTCCAGCAAAGTTACTTCTGCCTATCTTCCAACAGGTGGTCAGAGAGGGAGGGGGGAGCTCAGAAACTGCCCACCCCTTCTGAGTGTTGCAGTATTGTTGTTCCGATAATTTGTGTATAGTGTCACACCCCCAGAACTAGTTCATAGGGCTTTTTGGAAACCAGAGCTGTAGTGAGAATCTTGTCTGCTGACAAGGCCTCTGTTTTACTCTTCCCTAATCCTTTCTCTACTCCCCCAAGGCTCTGGCGGCTCTTTCAATCTCTCAGGATCCGGAGACATGTTTCTGGGGATGCCCGGCCTCAATGGAGATTCCTACTCTGCTTCCCAGGTCAGGTGGCCCATCTCCCATCGAGTAGGGCTTTCCCAAACTTGGTTTCCCTCTCTTCAAGGTATGAGACTTGTCACTGTGTCATACCCTTCTTTGCTGCCTGCAGGTGGAATCACTCCGACACTCAATGGGGCCAGGGGGCTACGGGGATAACCTTGGGGGAGGCCAGATGTACAGCCCTCGGGAAATGAGGGTGAGTGGATACCTGAAGCTCTCTTTGTCCAACTCTCACCAGGACAAGAGGGCCTTTTCGCTGGCAGTGTTGTCCCCATACTGGACTTCCCAGAGCCCTGCCCCAACCGTGTCTCTCTTTTTCCAGGCAAACGGTGGCTGGCAGGAGGCTGTAACCCCATCCTCAGTGACGTCCCCGACAGAGGGACCAGGGAGCGTTCACTCTGACACTTCCAACTGATCTTGCCCCTCAGGGCCACAGGGGTGGGGGCTCACAAGGCGACTCTTGAAGAGGACACGGGCATCCAGAGGACAAACCCCAGACACAGGAGAAGCACAAGACAGAGAAGGGCAAATGGGGTTATCCCTTCCCCAACCAGACTCTCAGTGCTGGGGGTGCTGACTTCGTGGCAGGGAGAATGGGCTCCCCTAAGGGGAGAGTGGGGTCTGTCTCCATTTTTCCTTTTTTTCAGTCTTTCTTTTCCTTTCTCTCACAAAACCCAGAATCCTATTGGTCAGATCCCTTTCCCTTTACACACACACACACACACACACACACTACCCCTTACTATATTCCATTTCTCTCTTTCTCTGAGCTCCCCCACTCTCTGTCCCCCACCCCACTTATCTGCTCTGGGATCTGTGGAGAAGCCAGCCCTGCCTGACCAGAGATGCCAAAACTGGGGACACACCTTCTGGACAGAGGACATGGGCCATGAACCCTGTGCCTCCCCACCCCCTGCCCCTCCAGATGGCTTTATTACCTCATACGCAGCTCATCTTAAACCAATAGAATCGCTCGGTGGACTAGAGTGTCTGACTCAGATATCTACCTCGGAGGGAGTTTCTGCTACTTTAGGGAATTATTGACTGGGCTTTGGGGTTGAACTTTTTTTTTTTTTTTTAAAGGAAAGAAAAATAACCCTGGGATCCATCTGTATTTTTAAAAATTTTTGTTGTTATTGGTTCTTAATTCTTAGTTTGGGGAAGTAGATGTTTTTATAAATATATTGATTTCTTTTTCTTTTCTTTCTTTCTTTTTTTAAATTTCTTGCTTTCCCATGTTAGAGGTGATAGCCAAAGGGGTCATAAGAGAAAGGGAACAAATAGAACTTGTAAAGAGGCCCACCTGGCTCCAGTCCTGTCCATCAGAAAGTACATTTAGCAGGGCACCAAGCCTGCACCCCTAAAATCACTTAGATGTTCTTTGCTTATGCAGGCAGCTCTTTGCTGTATTTGCTGTGGAGATAGGGGTTTGATCTGCTGACCTATCCCCACCCCCCACTTCTCACAACCCTTGGGCAGGGCTGGACTCAGTAACTCTGAGGAAATGCCACCTTTCCCTGTGAGTGACACGTCTTTAAATTTTTTTTTTTAACTACTATTTGCAGATTGGAGGGGAAAGAATGGGGAGGGGCTTATTGCCAAATATGTTAAATGTGGGTTGGGGTGCTTGTGTTATGTTCTCTCTCTCCATTTCCCCAGAAATGAGGCATCTTTTATTCTCAGTCCAAAGTCAAGAGGGTGGGGAGAGAGAGGAGGGAGGCTGCAAAAAGCCGGGTATGGGGGAAAGTAAAATCACCAGTGTCCCATCCTTGGCCAGAACCCTTGCCATCTGAACCCCTCAAACATCCTCAGGATTTTACAAGACTGTCCTAGTGGGGAACCTCTCCTGTCAAGGATCCAGGCAGGACTGAAGGGGAGCAGGTTAGGTGTGTGATGGGTGGTGGGTGGGAGGCATGGGCTGGGGGCAGTTCTCTCCTCACTTGTAAACTTGTAGTTTTCACAGGAAAAAAATAAAAACTACTAAAAAAAAAAAAAACCACATATACACACACATACACAGTTTTAAATAAAGAAATTTCTTTTTTCCCTGGGTTTAGTTGAGAATTATTTTCAAAAACATGAGAACCCCCTCCCAGAATCTCTCTTTCTCATAAAACCCCAAACCGGTCTTTTTCCCAAGTCCTTCCAGCCTTGGCCTCACCACCGAGGCTCTGTGGTTCACCCTCACCCCCTCCCTGAGGGAAAAAGCCGGGCTTGAACCCTGTTGCCCAGCAACCTTGCCTAAGCAATACAAGTGTCTACCAGGCAAGCCCTGGTGGACTGAGAGGATGGGTTGGGGGTCCTGAGTGATAAGAGACCCTAGGAGGTACACTCCCCACCCCCATGGATGTGGCTGGGCCCAGAGACTAGCAGTGCCTAAAGGGTGGGGTGATAACCTTCTCCTAGCATCTGAAGGACTCTTGTCCAAGAAGCATGAATTCCTAGCATTCCCTGTGACGGGACAGGACGGGAAGATGGGGGTAGGGGAGAGGGTGCAAGCCCCACCTAGGGCGGTGGCCACAGTAGTGAGGGGCAGACAGAACAAGGAGCCTGGGAAGGAAGCAGGATGGCAGCAGGGGCAGCGGCTGGAGCCTGGGTGCTGGTCTTCAGTCTGTGGGGTGAGCTACTCCCCTCACACCAATCCTCCCTGCAGAAAGCACTCCATCCTCCCCACATCTGCCCAGGACTTTCCTAGAACCTGGGCACTGCTTTTCAAGCTTCCTCACCCACCTTGTCCCAGTTTTATTAGCCCCCATTTTCCTCCTACCCTTCCACCATCATACTCTCTCCCAGGGGCAGTAGTGGGAGACCAAAACATCACAGCCCGGATTGGGAAGCCGCTGGTGCTGAACTGTAGGGGTGCCCCCAAGAAACCACCCCAGCAGCTGGAATGGAAACTGGTAAGCCGGGCTCCTGTTGCAGCTCCCCCACTTCCAGAGAGATCAGTGATGATTTGTATCCCCACCTCCCTGCCTCAGGAGTCCTTTCCCAAAGGACTTGCACTGCTCAGGCCCCTTTCCTCCGTCCCCAGAACACAGGCCGAACAGAAGCTTGGAAGGTCCTATCTCCCCAAGGAGGCCCCTGGGATAGCGTAGCTCGAGTGCTCCCCAATGGCTCCCTCCTCCTGCCGGCAATAGGGATCCAGGATGAGGGGACTTTCCGGTGCCGGGCAACAAGCAGGAATGGAAAGGAGACGAAGTCAACCTACCAAGTCCGAGTCTACCGTAAGAGTTCAGGGCCTTCTGTGGCCCACCTTTGATCTAAGGAAAAGTTTTGACCCCAGCCCTTTACTCCTTGGCCCTGGTGTGTGAGAACCTGTGACTTCAGAGGCCCTAGTTCCCACACCTGGGGTGAGTCTTCAGCACTGCAGCCTGATTGAAATTTTCCCTCCTTCAGAGATTCCTGGGAAGCCAGAAATTGTCGATCCTGCCTCTGAACTCATGGCTGGTGTCCCCAATAAGGTAGTGGAAGAAAAGGGGAGAAGTAGAAAGCAGCCCTGAGAAGAGGAAGGGGGTGTAAGCCGTGTGCGTGCATGTGTGTGCATTTTGTGTGTTCCTGTGTGTGTAGTCTCTTATTTCCAAAGATGATGGTTACTCTTTCCTCAGGTGGGGACATGTTTGTCTGAGGGGGGCTACCCTCAAGGGACTCTTAACTGGCACTTGGATGGGAAACCCCTCATACCTGATGGCAAAGGTAGGCCCCAAAGTCCCCCCTCTTTGCTGCCTTCTTTCTGACCCCTCCCACATCCACCCTGGGATTTCTTGCCTTGTCCTCCCCTCTCCTCCCTGCCATAGGAGTGTCTGTGCAGGAAGAGACCAGGAGACAGCCTGCGACAGGGCTTTTCACACTCCAGTCAGAACTGACTGTGACCCCAGCCCTGGGAGGAGCTCCCCATCCCACTTTCTCCTGTAGCTTCAGCCCTGGCCTTCCCCGGCGCCGAGCCCTATACACAGCCCCCATCCAACTCACTGTCTGGGGTGAGTGGAGGTGGGGAGGGCCTGAATGTCTGGCCCTCAAGGAGGGAAGAGTTAAAGCCCACGGCCACAGGGGCCACACAGAGGTATAACTCTCAACCTCATGCCCCCACCCCCAGAGCCTGTGCCTCTGGAGGTCCAATTGGTGGTAGAGCCAGAAGGTGGAACAGTAGCTCCTGGTGGTACCGTGACCATGACCTGTGAAACCCCTGCCCAGTCCTCCCTTCAAATCCACTGGATCAAGGACGTGAGTAACCTGGAAAGGGGGCTGGGAAGTCGACAGACACATCACTGGCAACTAGGAGGACAGGAGGCTCATAGAGAGGCAGGCAAAGAGCTGGGGAAGACAACAGAATACCTGAAGATACGGAGACAAAGACAGGAGTATGGGATGTGTGGAGATGTTGTAACAGTCTCCTGTCCCCCTTCTCCCCGCAGGGCATGCCCTTACCCCTTCCCCCCAACCCCGTGCTGCTCCTCTCTGAGGTAAGGCCTCAGGACCAGGGAACTTACAGCTGTGTGGCCACCCATCCTAGCCATGGGACCCAGGAAAGCCGTGCTGTCAGTGTCCACATCATCGGTGAGGAGACCTCTCCACAAATCCCAGGGATGCTGGGGCTGGGCTAAGGGATCATGCAGACTCGAATTCCCTACTCCATCCTGGCACTGTCTCCTCCATACACCCACACCCAGGCCTCCCCTGCCCCACGCAAGCCCTACCAAGGGAGCAGCCCAGCCTGTCCCCTCCCCTCTCTTCTCTGAACTGAAGAAAGGGGAAGACTCCACTAGGACTCCCACAAAATAACCTACTTTCAAATTAAGACCTTCCCTCCTAACTTGCTCTGACTTTGTCTTTCAGAAACAGAAGAGGGGCCAACTGCAGGTGAGGGGTTGGAAGCAGATGGCCCCAACGTGACTGGGTGATGGTCAACAAGAAAGGAATAGGAGTGCGAGGGGCTGGGCCCGCTCTTCTCCCCATCTCTCTACAGGTTCTGTGGAAGGGCAGGGGCTGGGAACTGTAGCCCTAGGCCTGGGGATCCTGGGAGGCCTGGGGATAGCTGCCCTGCTCATTGGGGCCATCATATGGCAAAGACAGCGACGCCGAGGAGAGGAGAGGTGAGTGGAGAAAGCCAGACACCTCAGACTTCAGACTTCCAGGCAGCAAGGAGGGGAGTAAGGGGGAGGAATGATGGAGTGCTAGGAACCATGTGCAACATTCTTCCCCATCTTCTTCCCCAGGAAGGCCCCAGAAAACCAGGAGGAGGAGGAAGAGGAGCACGAAGAGCTGAATCAGTCAGAGGAGCCTGAGGCAGCTGAGGGCAGTGCAGCAGGACCTTGAGGGATGCACAGCCAGACTCCATCCATCAGCTCTGTTTTCTTCCCCTGCCCCTGCCCGCTTTGTTCTGGCCCCACACTAGTTCCGTCCTGTGTAACTGTACCCCAACTCACCAAATCTGCTTCCATAACCAGAGCCTCCCACAGTGAGAAGTAAATACCTTGCCCCATTTGCTCGTGTATGTGTATGTGTGTGTGTGAGTGTGTGTGTGTGTATGTATGTGTGCATGTGTGTGTGTGTAAGACACTCTTACCCCCTGAACCCTTAAAAGCCTTGAAGGAGAGAGGCTCACCATCGTGCCTCCCCACACCACACAGATATTTACTTAAGTTAGGGAGAAGCTGCTCCTGTTCTGGAAGGAAGGACAAAGGTAGGCAGAGCTTCCATCAATATATCTCACCTTGTTTATTGAATTTATAATAAAGGAGGTAGTGAGGGGAAGGAAGCACTTAACTCAGAACCCATAATAGACATTGGGGAGAGAAAAATTAAGTTAAATCAACAAGGGGAAAGTAGGGGACAGGGAAAGAGGGAGCTTTGCCCATCTTTCAACACCAAATCAAGAAATGTGGGGGGAAGCAAAGGATCAGGAGGGAGAAGATACAGACATTCTCTTCTGTCTGTCCTTCTATCCCAGAGCTGGGGGTTATGATGCTGCTCAGTGAGTTCAGAGCAGAAGGTTCTTCCATAGTCTGCAAAGACGTCACTCCTCCCCACACCCTCCTAAAAAGTTGGCCTCAGCTAATATAAATGGAGTAGTTGGGGAGGAGGGGCCTGAAGTCAGGAAGGGTCAGCAAGGACCCCCAATACTGATTCTCCTCTGGCCAGAGGTGGGCAGAAAGGAGACAAAGCTCAAATACTGAGCAGCCAGAAAAAGAAGAAGATGGCGAGAAACAGGAACAGGGAGTCCTGCCAGCTGGAGGCCGAGTGACCCTGTCCCAGATCCACACCTGTAGGAGAGAGGAAAGCTGTGGAAGAAACATCCACTCCTAGGTTGGGAAGGGGACTGGGGACAGAGGGCTCCTTGCTAGGAGCTGAGGGAAGGCTCTTACCTGTTCCCCGATGCAATGGCTCATGGGTGTTGAAGACGGTGGTGAAAAAGCCAAAGGGAAAAGCACCAACACCAAATGAGAAGTGAAAGCCCCCGGTATCGCCAAATGACTGGAATCCCTAGGAAGGTGGAGAAAGTCAGAGGGGAACAGGGCAGGTCTTTGGCAAGGAAGGAACACAATCAGACAAGACTCACCCCTCTGCTCTCTGGAGCTGGTCGCTGGCCCTGGGGCCGGGGTGGAGTTTTCAATCTGAGGAATAGGAGAGGGACTAGCAAGGAGAAGTGTTCTCTCCCCTTCCACACCCCACTCCCAGGGCAGAAGCCTTCTATTTTCCCTCAGCACCACCCCCTCTCTCTCACCTGGGGTCCTGGGGCTTCTGGCTCCCTCGACCATAAAGAGGGACAACCTTGTCTCTGCTGATCCCAGCTTTACACACTGGGCATTCTTGTCGCTCTGGCCGTGTCTCCAGCCACTGGGGGAGAAAATGAAGTGGTTTCCAGTACACAGCAGGGTCTCTGAACTCCTCAGACCTCCCCAATTCCCTCTTCATCTCCTCTGAGTACGCACCTGATGAAGACAGGGCCAACTGGATGGGAGGGAAAAAAAGGAAGTCAAACTAGCTACAGAAAAGAGACACGGACCTGACCTCACAGAGTCCCATCTCACCCCCTCTTCCCAGGTTTCTTTTCATATTTTCCACAACCTCTACCATGCCCACCAATCTGGCCTTCCTTCTCTGATCTTACAACATCTAAAGCTATATCCATCCTCAACATGCTCAACCTTCTCCTCTCCCCCAACACACCAACACACACACACATACATCCCCTCCCTTCTCTACCTTTTGACTCGGTTTCCAGTTCTCTTCAACCAGTTTTCCAGATCTCCTCTTTCCCAGCCCCTCCTTGCCCCCATCAATCCCAAACCAGATTCCCCCTTTACTAGCACCTTCCCTCACTACTCCTTTTCCTCTCTTCTAGGTTCAACAAAGTCCCTATTTCCACAATCCTTTAACTTCTCAAAGTTTCCCCCTGTCCTCAGGTTTGTCCTACCACTCACTGCCTACCAATATCTCATCGGACTGTGATTCCACATTCCCTAGGTCTCACCCTACTGAAGTAATGTGTGTCTCCCCTAATCTTTGAATCTAATCCGTTTCCACCTGTACAGCTAAGACCCCTCACTTTCTGGGGTAAGGTGGGTCGGGTCTCGCCTGTACAGATGTGCTGTGCCTGCCCTACCCCCGGTCCAGCCCCACTTCCTCCTAACACACCCATACCCCTCAACTCCTAGTTCCACTGACTTTCTGTTCCATGGGTGTCTTCTGTACAGACGTGACCCTCTCGCCGACACATACTAAAAAAGAAATATTAAGTCCCACACTCGGGCCTCACCTACGGGGATGTGCCCTCTAATTATCTGTATGATTGTATGCCATCCCGCCCCCAGCCTCCTTATATGGAGGTGAGACCCACTTTTCTCCCACTCCCAAATTCTCACCAGTACAGGTGGCCACACACACTGACCACAGCTTCGCGAGCAGTCTCCAGACATATATTACATTCGAAGGTCGCGCCCGCCCCGCCCCGCTCGCGGTTTGGCCCTTCGGGGCCCCCGTCCTCCTCCTCCGCAGCCGCCATGGACGGGTTCTGTTTCGCCTTCAAGTACCCCTTAATCCCCTCAAAAACACAGATACACACGCCCCAACAACAAGAAACCGCCTCCGGCCCACGATCTTCGGGCGGGCTTGAAAGTTTTCTAGCCACTATTGGCCTGAGTGCCTGCCAATCACACAGGTCGAAAGAAAGGATTGGCCCAAAGGGTAGGGGTGAGGGTTGAGCAGTCCTGCCCTTGCACCAATGATTATTGGCTGATACAGTTTCAGTCAGTATGCAATGCGACGGGATTGGTAACAACTCGATACGTCCGGTCGCCCGACCCGGGGGAGCTTTACTCGTCTGAGTAGCTGCCAGTCATAATCAAAGGCCAGAAGCAATTGGTTCGGGACTACACAGGCCTCGCCTACTACAAGCCCTCTTTCTTTCTTTCACTTCCCCTTTCAGAGAATGTCCGAATTCCTATTGGACTTTGGAGCTTAGGATTCCAAAGCACTTCATTGGCTGGAACTCGATGGAAAATGGTGGTTAAGGAAAATGCGCATGCGTTTCAGGCGGCGGGAAGGGATGGGCCAATCCTGTGAAGGTTAAGCCTTCTCTGGTCCCTCCCCTTCACCTCTATCTTGTCGCCATGGTGACTGCTCTACGATTGGCGAGGTTTGAGGTTCAAAGGCCTTGGCTCGGCCTCATCCGGGGCCTTCGGCTGTACCCAGGCTGATTGGGCCGTTTCTTTCACCTCTGATTGGCCGAGATCGGAAAAGACGGCGAAGAGCTTGGCAAGAGAGCAAATACGAGGGTCTCAAGGTTCAAAATGGCTCCGGCCTCCTTCGGTGACGTAGAGGGCAGAACTTGGCTTTGCCCCTCCCTTTTAGTGAAGAAGGGAGCAGAACTGGGATCAGCTCGACGTTTGGATCGTGCTAGCATCGATCTGCATAGCTGGTGTTAACCCATCTCCCTCGGCCGAAGGACTCATCCCGCTCCTCCCTAGGTGATTTACAGAGCAGAACAGAACTAAAGGCCCACACCTTTTTAATGTGACACAGTATGACAGAGTTAATCTCGACTCTGTTTTAAACCTTAAAAGCAGAAAAGGCCTCGTTCCACCCCTTTGTAAGTGGGTACCTAGGAGGCAAGACCCGCCCCTTTTCGGGCGACCCGCGGCGGAATGAGGTTAGGCCCGCCCCTTCCGTCCTATATGTGTCCCGCAGAACTAGGGTCTTCCTCCTGGGTTGGACCCCTGGGACTTGAGCAAGCCGCTTCAAAGCTTGGGCATTTTGTACGAGTTGGGGGTCTTTTCTACAGTGACCCTCATTGTGGCCCAAGGAGCGGAGCTAGGTAACAGTCCTCCCGCTACCCGTGTTCTTTACATCCTCTACCTCAGGGCGAGTAAATTCAAGCAGGGCGAAGGTGTGTCTGGCAGAGAAAGACACAGGCTGAGGGCAGTACAGCAACACCCAGATAAAAGGTCCCACGTGACTCAAGTGAGGAAAGGTGAGAAGTTGGGAGTTCCCTAGAGGAGGGCTGGGGAGGTGAAAGTACAGGAGGCCTGTAAAGGTATAGGAAAAAAGTTATTGGGACGTGGAAACCAGGAGAGGAGTGATGGATGAGCCTGGTAAAGGGATAGTGGAAGTAGGGGGAAGGGGAGATCAAGGGCTGGAGAGGGAACAGATACAGGACTACAAAATTAAGGAGGCATCCTCATCCCAGAGTAATCTAGCATTCATTTTTAAAAAGCAACCCTAATGCGCAGCTTCCATTGGAAGAAAAGATGCACCAAGACTCTGTGTTGGGGAGGGAAGCTGTCTCACACCGCTTCAGTGACTAGGGGAGACTGGTAGGAAGGAAGTAGAAAAGTACTGAAGTTAAATAAAGGGCATGGGAGGACAGGGGCAGGAAGAGGGCCTGAGAGGAAGTATTCCTTCTCTTTAAAGACCAGAGAGGAGTCTAGAGGGAGCTGGGCTGCTGGAAGGGGTGGGGGGAGCAAACGTCAAAGAGAACTGGTAGAGAGCTGGAGGGTCAGGTGAGATGAGACGAGGCCCTGGAGAGAAGACAGGTGAAGAATTCCGTGCTTCGCATTTAGTAGGTGCTTGAAAATATCTGGAATTGGATGGGGGACAGGAAAGAGGTTTTTGGAGAAGAGTTGGAGGGAATAAACAACACATAAGGGAGTTAAGGAGAAAGGAAGAAACCCAGTGAAATTTCCAGGAAGAGGAGACCTGATGAAGAAGGAATGGGCAAAGGAAGGAATACAACACCAAGGGACACAAGCCGTGTGTGCTGAAAGGGAATTGGAGGAAAAAAGGATGCAGCTGGAGCCAGAGAAGGCCAGAGACGGAGGCACAGCCCAGCGGAGCTCTCGCGGGGCGGAGCTACCAAGAGGCGACAGGTCGATGCGGAGAGAAGATGCCTGGGTCCCTGGGAGTCGATTGGCAAAACAGGCCGCCCATCACCGCCCCCTACTTCCTGGCCAGCCCCGGAAACCCGCAGGCGTTGGGGAGGGGTGGGGGGGATAGCGGCAACAGCAGCCCCAGCCCTCAGAGAGACAGCAGGAAGGGAGGGAGGGAGGGAGCTGGGGGGACAGCCCCCCCACCATTCCTACCGCAATGGGCCCAGCCTCCCACTCTCACCTCCCCTCCATCGGCCGGGGCTAGGACACCCCCAAATCCTGTCGCCCCCTTGGCACCGACACCCCGACCGAGGCAGAGACAGCCACCCGCCACCACCGCTGCCGCAGCCTGGCTGGGGAGGGGGCCAGCCCCCCGGGCCCCCCACCCCACTGAGGTGGGGGCGGGAATGGGATGGGAGGAGGCGGGAGGAGGGTGCCGAGAGGGACTTGGAGGAGGGGATGGGGGAGAGATTGGGTCTGGGAGGGGTACTGGGGAGAGGGTTGTTGGGGAAAGGAGAGGGGACCTGAGAGGGAGGAAGGATGGAAGAGACACGGAGGAGACCCTGAGAATTTGGGATGGGGGTGTGGACAGAGTCTTGAGGGAATTCCCGACACCTTCCCCAATTCCTTTTCCTGCCCTTTGGCCCCACATGACTCTTGAGGGGTTGTGGCCGGGAGAAGGCGGTTTATTGCCCTCCTTCCCCCAGCAGAATTTGCTTCCTAGGAATGTCCTCTCAGACACCTCTGTTTCCATCTAGGCACAGGACCTTTCTCAGTGGGCATCCACACTGGACTAGATTCTGACACACAGATGCTTTGTGGGGGGCCATGTTTTCTACACTGAATCTGTGTGCCTTTGACATGTTTAGTGGCTTATGTGCGGTTAGCTTCTCCCTGTGCTATCCATGGACTGTGGAGAGATGATGTGTTATTTTCCTTCAGAATTGCCCATTCTCGTATCGTATGTCCATATCTCATGTCCAGTCTTGACATTGTTCAAATGTGTGAGTTTTTTATATATTGCATCTATTATGTGCTTTCATGTTTCTTGCACATTTTATGCTTTTTGCATGTTTACTTTTGGGTGTAAAAATTATACCTTACTTGTTTTGGTTTGTATGTTATGTTCATGATCCTATCGTACGCGATAGTCTTCATGTGTGGTATCCTGTGGTTTAGTTCACTAGTGCACACTCGTGATGTGATCGGATTGGCCTGTTTGCTGCATGTGTTTTCCCAGTTACGGTTTACACCACACATACGCATGCTCCTTTGCATGATATGCTGATGTGACATGACCACAGCCTGTGTGCTTCTGGTTACACATACTATTTATTTCATAATTTTATTGACACTATATTTTGTGAGTCATATGCATATTAACCCAGATGGCACTTCATAGTGCTTATAAATCTTTGGACATTTCTGCTCTGGAGTGGGTCACTTAATGTCACATATTAGAAAGGTAACTGGGCCTCCATGTCCCCAGAAAACCATCCCCACTATGCCTTACCTTGCTGACCTTCCTGGTCTACGTCTTTGCACATACATTATCTCTCTAGTGGCTGTGTACAGTCTGTGTTCATGGAGCTCAATGCATGCCACAGAGTCCGCCTTGCTGTGCACATTATCTGTCCCCCACTCTTTTTGCACTGTTGGCATGTATTTGATGACAGCAGCATCTTTCCCGGGTGGCGTGTTAATCCCCATTCTGTATGTTTCTCTTTTGTGTGAGATGGGATGTACCATCTTGATTGTTGTTGCCCTCCCCTCAGTGCCACCGTATAGCATATGTGCATATTCACAGTAGGTTACTGTTAGGCTTGTTGTGATCATTGCTTTCTTGGTGATTTTTTCTTTTCATAGTTAATAGTCCTCAAGAGTGTAGCTATCTGATTCATGATTGGCTCTGTCACTAGTTATGACAGGCTGTGTATACAGCCTTATAATCTGTTCAGCACATGTTTGTTGAGCACCCTCTCTTCCTCCATCTGTTCTGGGTATTGGGGAAATGACAAGAGTTCCTGCCCTCAGGCTGCGTACAGCCTGGAGAAGGAAACAAAAATGCTAGTGAGCGGTTATGTACACTGTGGTGTCAAGATCAGCGGTTCTCAAACTTATGTGCACATCAGACGCACTTGGAGGGCTGTCCCTCACTTGAGGGGAGTTAAGATACCTATTCTTGGGCCTAAGGCCCAGAATTTGATTCAGGAGATCTGGGCTGAGGTCCAAGAATATAAATTTCTACACTCTGAGAACCAGTGATCAAGATAAAAGTGTAATGAGAACTCAGGCCAGGACGGTTTCAAGAAGACTTCCAAAGTGTGACGCTGAGCTGCGTCAGGCAAGTGAAAGGCGGAAGGGCATTCCGGCCAAAGGGAACAGCCTGTTCACAGCACAGAAACATGAAAGATCATGGTGTGTCTATTATTGACGGACTGAAGTAAATCAATTTGGAGCAAAAAGGGCTCTTCTGGGGATGTGGCTGAAGATGTAAGCAGAAGTCAGCTTGTCAAAAGGGCCTCTTAGTAGACAGAGAAATGCTCAGATTTGTGTTACAGAAAAATCTCTATGGTTGCCATGTAGATGATGAATTGGAGGAGGAGATTTAGGAGCCTGTTGCAAATAGCCCAGGGGAGAAATGCTAGTCCAGACTTACAGGGGCTGTGGGATAGAGCAGTTCAAAGCCTATAGCTTTAGAGTTGGCGGAGTCTCCTGTTTCCTCTATTGCCCCTTAACGTTCACTGATTGGCAGTGGGCCTACCTTTGAGCACAGACCTTCCTGTCATTGGAAAGGAGTGCCTGTAGCCTTGCTGGGAGTGACAGTGTTTGCCTGAAAACCTTTTTGTGATTTGTGACCCTGCCCCCAGCAGTGGGACAGAGTGGAGGAAGGAGGAAGAACCTAAAAGGTAGGTTCTGTGCCTGCGCCTCTTCCTCCTGAACTCTTTCCTTTCCCAGGATCGGTGGTGTGGTCTTTTACTCTCTCACCTCTTTTTTTCATTTGGTCAGGCCTTCCGTGTTATGCCTGCCTGACCAGGTCACCTCCAGTGTCCCTGTAAGGGAAAGGAGGCATAAGAGTTTGTTTGCCTGCCTGTAGAGGCAGGATTGATAGATGTAGCAACTCCTGGTATGTCCATGGGTTTATCTGGAAATGGGAAGGAGGGGAGAGAGTAGATACCTTGGTAGAGGGAGATTTTTCTAGTTATGCATTTACCTTCCTTTATCTGTTACTGGATGTGATTGTAAGTGTGTGTGTGTGTATCTTTGTATGACTGTCTCTGTGTTTGCATTAGTGACAGAGCCTTTATTCTTGCCAGTCTGCCCTTAAAAATGTCTGTGGGTGTTTTGTGCCTTTCACTGTATTTGCTGTGTGCTGTGTGTTCACCTATGTGCATACATACTGGCAGCACCGTAACTGTGGTTAGGAGTACAAGCTGCCTAGGTTTAAACTAGGAAGTGCCTCTTAGGAGCTGTGTCACCACAGGTAAGTTCTTTAACCTCTCTGGGCCTATCTCCTAAAAGTGTAATTTACGTGGTTCATATTTAAGGGTTTAATATAGTCTATAGATCAACTCTAATCCAACAGAAATATAATACTAGCCACGGTGTAATTTTTAATTTTCTGGAAGATAAAAAGTAACAAGGTGAAATTAATTTTATTTTAAAAATTTTTTAATTTATTTTTGAGAGATAGAGACAGCATGAGCAGGGGAGGGTCAAGAGAGAAAGGGAGACACAGAATCAGAAGACAGGCTCCAGGCTCTGAGCTAGCTGTCAGCACAGAGCCCGATGCGGGGCTCAAACCCACTAACAGCGAGATTATGACCTGAGCTGAGGTCAGACACTTAACCGACTGAGCCACCCAGGTGCCCCTGAAATTAATTTTAATAATATATCCTATTGAACTCAGTATTCCAAAAGGTTAAGATTTCAGAATACAAAAGAATATTAATGGAATATTTTAACATTCTGTTTTTCCTTCAGTCTTTGAAATCTGATCCATATTTTACACTTCCAGCACAACTTAGTTCAAACTAGGCCACATTTCCAATGCTCAGTAGCCATATGTGGCTGGTGGCTACCATATTAGACAGTCAGGTATAGGTCATCCTAAGACCCTTAGCAGCTACAAGTGTTTGCTAGTCTTATTGCTGCACTATTACCACATATCTGTGTGTTGTGGGTGTCCATGTCTCATATCTCTTGTCTTTGTGAATATTTCTGGAGCCTTCTGGGAGAGGAGTGGGAGAGCAGTCCTGAGCTCCTATCCCCACCACCCCCATCCTAGAGAGGCTTTCTGGTCAGGTTATGGTGGGAGCCCTGACCCCATCCTGTGTCTCTGGCCCTTGTCCTCCTTGCTCCCCAAACCGTGTCTTCTAGGCCTTGCTCGTCCCATTCCTCTCCAGGAACGAGGCCCACTGTCCCTTGCCCTGTCCCCTGCAGGTGGCCAGAATGGAGTTGTGGCCAGGGGTATGGCCTGTGCTGCTGCTCATCTTCCTGTTGCTGCTCTTCCTGCTGCCCACCCTGTGGTTCTGCAGCCCCAGTGCCAAATACTTCTTCAAGATGGCCTTCTACAATGGTTGGATCCTCTTCCTGGCTGTGCTCGCCATCCCTGTGTGTGCTGTGCGAGGACGCAACGTTGAGAACATGAAGTGAGGCCCAGGGGGTTTTGGGTGATGAGAGAATCTAAGAGTGAGAAGTGAGTAGTGGATAGGGAGGATGTGGGGTGTGTAAGGAAGAAGGAAAGAGCCCAGGGACAAGGAAGGGGAGAGGACTGCAAAGATGCTCAAAAAGGCAGTAGGGGGAGGGGAGGGGAGACATGCAGATGGACGTCAGTGGGTCCTACTGGAACCCCTTGCTGTGACCCCACAGGATCTTGCGTCTGATGCTGCTCCACATCAAATACCTGTATGGGATCCGAGTGGAGGTGCGTGGGGCCCACCACTTCCCTCCCTCACAGCCCTACGTCGTGGTCTCCAACCACCAGAGCTCACTCGACCTGCTTGGTGAGACCCCTCGTAGGCACACCTCCCCTAGCCATGCCCTTCCTCTTTCCCCAGAATCTCCTCCCCTAGGGGTTTGCAACTCCCCTTTGTCTGGATGTTGCTTCCTTCCCCCTTTCCCCCCATCTTCCTCAGGATTTCCCACTCCCTGCCTTCCATCTCCATCCTTAGGAGTGTGGGTGATGGCCCACTTCCCATTGACACTTTACCTCCACCATGATCTTCACCCATCACCCACCCGACCTTTGCCTTAGGGATGATGGAGGTACTGCCAGGTCGCTGTGTGCCCATTGCCAAGCGTGAGCTGCTGTGGGCTGGCTCTGCTGGACTGGCCTGCTGGCTGGCAGGAGTCATCTTCATCGACCGGAAGCGCACTGGGGATGCCATCAGTGTCATGTCTGAAGTTGCCCAGACCCTGCTCACCCAGGACGTGAGTCCCCTGTGGAAAAGGGGGTTGTGGCATTGTGGAGTAGATCAGGGGCAGTGACCCTCAAAGGTCCATTACAGCGTCATGACCATTTTCTGACCCCTCTGTGTATGTCTTCTTGACCCTCTATCTTCCCCAGGTGCGGGTCTGGGTTTTCCCTGAGGGCACGCGAAACCACAATGGCTCCATGCTGCCCTTCAAACGTGGCGCCTTCCACCTTGCAGTACAGGCCCAGGTAATTACTATTTCCCCTCCTGCCGTTGAGCCCCCAGCTTCCGCCATCCCTTTCTTTCTTGGCAGCGGCTTGTCATGGGGGCCTTGGAAGGGAACTGTGGGCTGTTTGCTTTTCCCTTTCCCCAGGTTCCCATTGTCCCCATAGTCATGTCCTCCTATCAAGACTTCTATTGCAAGAAGGAGCGTCGCTTCACTTCGGGTGAGGGCTCTGAGTAGATCCGGGGCTAGGGGTGGCCAGAAAGGCCATGGTAGAGAGAGGGTAGACATCCCCACGAGGCAGGAGGATTGGTCAGTATCAGAACTGAGATATCCAAAGGATCATCCACTGTGACCCCACACCAGCCAATAAATATTAAGTGCCCACTGTACCGTACCCTGCTACATGGGTAACACCTGGTCCCCCTATGAGGAGCCGTTACTGCCCAGTGGGAAAGATAAGGCCTATGTGTGCAAAGCTGTAATAACACTTGACAGTGAAAGCTAATCCTAGATGATGGGGGCTGGAAGGGGTGCTAAGGAGGTGTCCGGACTGGGATGTGGGGAAAGCTTTGTGCAGGAAGGCCTTAAAACAGGTAGCAGCTGGCAAGCTGAGGGGCAATTGTCCAGGGTAGGGAGAAGAGAGCCGAAAGGTCCCAGAGGGAGTAGCAGGAGAGCTCAGGAACTGGGCCCTGCCTGTGGGCAAAGGCCTAGGTAGACAGGCCATGATGGTGCTCACCCCCTCCCAGGGCGATGTCAGGTACGGGTGCTGCCCCCAGTGCCCACAGAAGGGCTGACACCAGATGACGTCCCAGCCCTGGCTGACAGAGTCCGGCACTCCATGCTCACCGTTTTCCGGGAAATCTCCACTGATGGCCGGGGCGGTGGTGACTATCTGAAGAAATCTGGAGGGGTGGGCGAGGCCCGGCTCTGACCTCCCTTCCCATCTACCCCCTTCATCCTTCCACACCTACCAGCCCAGTGGGCCCTGAAGCAGGGCCAAGCCCACTTCCTTGTTTTTCCTCTCCCCACTGTTCTCCTCTTTGGAATCTTCAACTTCTGAAGTGAATGTGGATATAGCACCGCTCCTTGCCCCTTCCCAGTTCCCCCCATGGACTCTCTTGCCTCGGTGCAGTCTCCACTCACCCCTACCCACCTCCTGTGCCATCTTGTCTTTGGGACGGTTGCCTCCCCCTCATCTTCAGTGGCTCATCTACACAAGGGTGGGAACACATCATCCTTTCCCCAGTGGACCCTTTGGACCCTCTTCCTTTGTGATCTTCTCTCCCTCTCCACTCCACATTGGCCAGTGAACTCATCCATTCTGTGGAACAATACCCTACCACAAGTCCATGGATTCAGTGGACTTATCCATTTGTGAGGACTCCTCACACTGTGGCTGGAAGCAATGCCTGGAACATTCCTGGCTTATCCTGGGAACACTCCTCAGCACCCTTACCCTCCCTCCCATTAGAGCCTCCTGTCAGTGGAGGCTGGACTCTTCTCACTCCGAGCTCTCATCCTGCCCATACCCAGGTGCCCAGGGGTGAGCATACTCCTAGATGCCAGTTTGGTCTCCACATTTCTGCTTCCCCCTATCCCTGTGGTACAGTTCTTCAGTGGTCCTGGCCCCAACCCAGTCCCCTGCAGCCCCGCTGTACCATTCTAACCAGACACAAGGGGAAGAGGCAGACATTAGGTGCTGCACTCACTTCTGCTCCCTGGGGAGTTGGGGAAAGGAACTGAACCCTGGCTGGAGGGGATGGGAGGGCTTTTAATTTATTTCTCTTTCTTTTGAGGCTTCCCCTCTCTGAGCCAGTTTTTATTTCCTCCCCGTGGCATTAGCCATTCTTGCCTCCACCACCTGTGCTCACAACTGGGAAGGTGGGCTGGGAGCAAAAGGAGAGGGTGGGACCCAGTTTTGTGTGGTTTTTATTAATTATCTGGATAACAGCAAGAAACCGAGAATAAAGATTGAGAGAGAGAGAGAGAGATCTGGGCACTTTCTGGCTGCATTTGTTAAGGCGTTGAAGTCGTTCTCGCCTAGGCAACCTGCTCCAGCCAGAAGACTCAGGGGTGGGCCCAAGGCACCCATCTTTCCCCCTTCCTTCGGCTCTCGAAGTTTCCATCGCTCATTGCTCCTTAGTGGCAGATAACCTTATCTGCACTTCCCCAGCTGGCCAATCCCAGAGGATTAGTGGGGCCAGTTTCTCTATAAATTAGCGAGCAGGGGCTCTGGAGAGGTTCCTTATCAGCCGCCGATTGAGATTGAGGCCTGGGCCCAGGCTGTTGTCCTCACAGGAGCCTGGTGAAGGAAGGAGGCAGAAACATTGGCTGTGGACTTCTGGGGCTGCGTGGGCACTGGAGAGACTCTCACCCAGCAATAAGTGCAACTACTGGACAGGGTACCAGAAGAAGGGAGACAGTATGGGGAGACTGAGTGTTGGGGAAGGGTTTGGGAAAAGTGAACCAGGGAAGGGCGTCTGAGAGAGCTGGGAGCAGCTCTTGGGGCTGGGGATTCAAGCAGAGAGGGGCATGAGGACTTACAGGCACCTAGCCTCTCCTCCAGCAGCAGCACTTGATCACTGAGAGACTCAATCCTGTCGCTACGGCCCCATAGCTCGGCCACCTGTTCCGGCTGTAGTTCTTCAGGTGGCATGGGCAGCATGGCTCGGACCCAGGCCCCGGCTTGACCCGCCCACTACAAAGGAAGAGACACTCAGAGTGTTGGGGGTGGAGCATACCCTGCAGGAGGGGTTGGACTCAATCACCAATATTTACCTGCTCCAGCCGATCCAGGCGCCCACGAAGTTTCCAAATCTCCTGCCTCAGGGTGTGGTCATCTTGTTCTGCTTCCCGAACTGGGACAAAAGAGGGTGTGACCCACTGCCCAGTTGAGTGCAAGCCCTCACTGCCACCCATGCTCCCACTCACCTGCCACACTGAGGATGCTGGCACTGGTTGGGGGCTCCGGGGCACCCTCTGCACAGGTGCGCCCATCCAGGCCCAGCACCAGGCCTTGGGGACAGTCACAGGTGAAGCTGCCTGCCGTATTGAGGCAACGGTGCGAGCAGAGGGCAACGCCTGTCCTACATTCATCCACGTCTAGTTATGGGAGAGAAGATGGGGGCTGAAGGGTGGTGGAGAGCTGGCACCCCAAAGGTATAAGGTCCTGGTGCCACTGGATGGGGGTGCAGGGTGAGTTGACTCACCCACGTGACAGTGCTTCCCACCCCAGCCTGGGGCACACTCGCATTGCTCTGGCTTAACGCAGACACCTCGGTTCTGACAGGGCTTGGCGCAAATGGCTGTGGGCATAGAAGGGTGGTTCGAAACCAGACCCACTGCCCGCCTCCCGAGCCCTGCGGGGCGCCCTGTCCCCAGGCCTGGGAAGACCCAGCCTCACCATCGCAGGTGAGCGCCCCTGGATGCCGCTTCTTCCAGCCCTGGCAGCACACGACGTGGGTCTGTGGCACCTCCCTCCTCACCTCCCTCCACGCCACGCGGTATGTTGTCCTAGAACATAGGCCCGGCTCTGAACGTTGGTTTATGGGTTTTGGTCTGGGTTCTTGAAGTTCTTGAAAGGCTCTAGAGTCTAGGCTCCCCATCCCTCACCTGTAGGTGCTGCAGATGCGTCTTCCATCACACATGGTCAAGTAGGGCTTATACACTGGTTGGCTATAGGACTCGTTGTAATGGAGGGGGACCACCAGCATCTGCTTGGAGCAGACCCCCTGGCTGTACCCATGCCAGAGAAGGTGAGAGACATTCAGTCACCTGGATGGGGGTGTCAGGAGGCCCATTTCCCCATAAGGCTCCACTGAGGCCCCTCCCTCCCTGGAGGTGACAGCCTCACCCCCATTCTAAACTTCATGGTTTTGCCACCTGTTGACGTCCCACCCCCAGCAGGTTTTCTGATGACCTCACCCCTGGACCCCGCCCCCGTCATCACCTCTCCTTGAGGGATCCACCCTTGGCCCCCTGGACTGACATCAGTAGCAGGAGGAATGAGAGTCCGCCTAAGAGAGTGCACAGCTCATCCCTGGACCCCATGATTCTCCTTGACTCCAAACTGCAGGCTGCAGGCAAGAAGAGGTTAATGGAGGCCCTTCCCCTCTCCTGTAACTTCTCCAGCTCCAGCCCCTCCAAAAGCAGTCTGCTAGTGCCCTCTAAGGGAGTTAGCACAATCACTTATACAAATTTGCACTAGCCACCAGGATTGTCTACACCTGCATGTCCATTTAACACAACCCCTTCATCCAACACATCATGGTCCAAGCGTGCATCATGCGAGGGCACACCCCAACACACTCCCTCCACCTTCTCTACACACACACAGTTAACTCTCTGCCCCCATGACCTTCCTGTCTGTAACAAGCCCTCTTCTAAATGTTTCTACCTTCAAAGCCTCACATATTCGCCATTACATCCCCTCACACCCTGCACACAAACCCATATACCTGGAAACTGCACCTTAAACACATTCCTACTATCCCACACACCCACACCCTCACTCCTATAATACTCCCCAACTCACACTCACTCTAAGGCTCATTCCCCATTGACACTGTCTCCCCACCTGTCTTTCCCTCTCTCCCGGAGACTTCCAGCAGACCAGCCTCAGCAGCAGCAGCTCAGACTGGTGGGCGGGATGGGCAGGCTGGAAAGGAGAGGAGGGGCTGGGCCAGACAGAATCCTCCCATCCCTGCCCCCTCCCACAAGCCTCCTTCATAGTTCCTGCCAGATCTGCTCCCTGGGGTCTAAGTCGCAGTACCTTCACCACCACCCCAGCAAAGGGGCCCCAAGAAGTAAATTCCCAACTCTCCAAGGCCCCTTATTTCTGGACTCCCCAAATCAGCAGAGGCTACTGGCTCTCTGACACCACCAGTGTGTGGCTCTTGCCACACGCCTCAACCCAACACAGACTAGGGGAGAACTGAAAGCAGGGAGAGGTCATGGGAGAAGAGGCAAGATTAGATGAGGAAAAAAAGGAGGGCAGGTCGTCACAAAGGGAGAAGGAGGGGTGGGCAGCCCAGGGCACTAAGGGGGAATTGCCCCCATTTGATGATGACATTTGTTAGGGCCTGGGGGTGGGGGCAGAGTTGAGTCAGCCACCACCCCCCATGCCAGAGCAGACAGGGCCCTATTGTCTCCACCAAAATTCCTTCTTTCAAGGAAGAGGAGGCTCATTGTCCAGCCCCTCACCCAACTCTGGCCTACAAAGGTCGAAAAGGGGTGCAACAAATGCCCACCCTGACCCTTAGCCCCCTTGTCTAGCCTGGGGGTGGCAGGCGCATTCCACCCATGAGGCTGGGGCACAAACCACTAAAGCCCTGGGCTCAGCCCCCCAAGCTTAGGCTGGGACAGGAAGATAATTGTCCTCTGCAGGAAAGAACCCACAGAGAATCAGGAACCCACACAGAATGGGCATTTAGAGAGCGGAAACACCAAGGGGGTCCCACCCCAGACCAGGCATCCGGGCACCCAGACCTCAGGCTCTCCATCCCCACCCTCCTTGGGGAGCCAGGTCCCCCTCAACTGGAAATGAGCCAAACCACACTGAGGAAATGGAATTTTATTTCCATAAATACAGGGTTAACACCCATTCAATGGTAGCTAAAAGAGGGGCTGGGGCCTCAAACTAGGCTCCCAGGGGGAACCCCAACACTGAACATAGGGACTGGGGGATCCCCAAACCTGAGATGGGCCTCACAGGCCATAGATATTCCCCAACACTGACACTTCAAGAACGGAACTGTCCCCATAGGGGAGCCTCAGAACCCCACTCTCCTGGGTAGTCCTTCCTGGGAGTTGGGAGGGCTGAGGAAAAGGTAACATGGGGAGAACAGAAGCTAAAAATGTCCTGAGTGGCCTAGAAGGAGACCCCTGTAGTGGGTAGGGGTTGGGTTCTCCTATATTGCCAGAGACAGAAGAGGAGGAGCAGCAGCAGCAGCAGCAGCAGCAGCAGCCACAAGTTAAAAACCTGATTTCTCCCCAACCTCAGCCTTGGGAGAGAGACAGCACAGAGCAAACCCCAAACACGAGGTGGCAGAGACCAGGATTTGTCATTTACAGAGGAGCACAGGAAGGGGGTCCTGGGAGCCCTGGTTGGTGGGGGCAGTGTGGGGTGGTTGCAGGCACACCGGAGCCTGACATCTGCTTTCCAAGGCCACCACTTGGTCTCTGGGCTGGGGAGTTCCTGGGGGATCCCTGAGGACATCTCAGGAGAGCCAAGGTTCAATGCAGGTCTCATAAAGGGTACGGTTGGAGTGCCAGGCCGTGTGGGAGATCCCAGCCATTGGACACCTCACTATGGCTCCCCGAGCCAATAGAGTCTTCAACCCAAAAGAATCCCGCAGATAAACCTTCAAGGTGAACAAAGAGTCACAGAAGAAAGAAAGAAACAAAGTGAGTTCCTGCTGGTATCCCAGGTCCCCTCCCCACAGGGTGAACCCTTCAGCTCAAATGGTCAGTGGCAGGGAGGGTTACAGACTGAGGTGGGGCGTGCCAGGAGAAAAGGGAAGTAATCCCAGGGGGCTCACCGGTTGCTCCTCCATCTCCAAGACCGTCTCATTTGCATCATAGAAACCAAAGAAGCTACAAAGAGAAGGTGGGCAGGGGAGGAGGTTATCAGGAGAGCTGGAGAAAATCAATCAAGATAGGTTAGGGGACTTCAGGAACCCATGGCCTATTGGGAAATAGGCAGCAAGGAAGACACACAAAATACTCAACTGGATTTCATGTACCTCACGAGGTGACACAGAGGCTACAGCATTGCTTCTGCAGAGTCCCATCAAAAACGCAAACCTGAATCTAATCATGAGGAAACAGCCAACAAACCCAACTGAGGGACATTCTACAAAAAAGATGGACCATACACTTCAAAAATATCAATGTAATGGACAAGGACTGAGGAAGTATTCCAGAAAAAAAAAAAAAAAGACTAAAGAGGCATGACCAGTAAATGCAACATGATCCCAGGTTGGATCTTGCACTGGGTTTTTTTTTTCCCTATGAGGACAACTGGAAAATATTTGAATAAGGTCTATAGGGTATCCTGTTGATGTTAATTTCCTGACTTTGACAATTATATCGTGGATATGTAAAGAATGTCCCGTATACACAGAACAGACACTGACATACTGAAGTTTTAGGAGTAAAGAGACATCATGTCTACAACCTACTCTCAAATGGTTCCCAAACACACCTATACCCTGAGGGTAGAATGGATGTGGACGTAAACTTGGTAAAACATTAACCTTTAGAAAATTTAG
The DNA here is from genome assembly GCA_017311185.1 of Proteles cristata cristata. Lineage (NCBI taxonomy): Eukaryota > Metazoa > Chordata > Mammalia > Carnivora > Hyaenidae > Proteles > Proteles cristata. The sequence continues at coordinate 646,149 of JAESUZ010002444.1, read as the reverse complement.
GTGAAGAGTACACAAGATTGTTTTGTAATAACTTTAGCAACTTATGAAATTATTTCAAAATAAAAAAAAGTCTTAAAAATTTTTAAAGTAACAGTTAACTGGCATGGGCAGTGAGTGGGCGCTGGCCATGAACAACAAACACTAATAGTGTCAAGTCCAAGGGGCCATGGGAACAAAAAAAGACACACACCTCTAGTTTTAGGGCATCAGCAAGGCTTCTCAGTGAGGTACTCCCCACTGAGGAAGGCTGTTCCCCCAGCAAATGGAAGAGCAAGAGCAAAGGTACAGAGGTGAGGCACCGCTGGGCACATGGGGGAGCTGGGTTGGAGGCCTGAAGGCCATATGGAGGGGCTGGGTTTCATCAGGTATAGGAGAGCAGTATGGGCACACAGACCTGGATTTGAACTGCAGCTCTGCCACACACTCCCAAATGTATGTGGCTGAGCATATTACTTATCCTCTTTATATATCCTCTTATATCCTATATAAGAATACTTCCTTTTCAGAGAGGAAGTGAAACACCCTGGTTAAGCTAGATAGTCTGACTTCACCAGTTACTAACTCTATGAATGGAGACAAGTTATTTAAGCTCCTTGCACCTAAGTTTCTTTATATGTTAAGTGAGGATAATAGTAATTACCATGAACCCTGTTTTATTTTTTTAATTTTTTTAAATTAAAAAAAATTTAATGTTTTATTTATTTCTGAGAGAGACAGCATGAGCAGGGGAGGGTCATAGAGAGAGGGAGACACAGAATCTGAAACAGGCTCCAGGCTCTGAGCTAGCTGTCAGCACAGAGCCCGACGTGGGGCTCGAACCCACGAACTGCGAGATCATGACCTGAGCCGAAGTCAGGCACCTCCATGAACCCTGTTTTCTTATATGTCAAATGAGGATTAAAGGAGATTTATTTGAAAAGTACTTAGAATTGTGCCTTGGGACATAAAAGGTGCTATATAATTGTGAGCTATTACAATCTTCAGAGGGTTGGGGCGCCTGGGTGGCTCAGTCAGTTAAGCGTCCGACTTCAGCTCAGGTCATGATCTCATGGTTTGTGGGTTCGAGCCCTGCATCGGGCTCTGTGCTGACAGCCAGCTCAGAGCCTGGAGGCTGTTTCAGATTCTGTATCTCCCTCTCTCTCTGACTCTCCTATGCTCATGTTGGCTGTCTCTCTCTCTCTCTCTCTCTCTCTCTCTCTCTCTCTCTCTCTCTCTCTCTCTCTCTCTTTCTCTCTCAGAAATAAATAAAACATTAAAAAACAAATCTTCAGAGGGTCGTAGATGTAAAATGAGAGAATAAATCCCATCCCTTACTATTATAAAGAACATGACTCCTTCACTTAAAACCCTCCAATGCCTTTCCAGCTCACTCAAAATAAAAAATCAAGGGACATGGTTGCCAGGAGCTGGGGGGAGGCAGGGATGGGGAGTTATTGTTTAATGGCTATGGAGTTTCAGTTTGGGAAGAAAAAAAAAATTCTGAAGATATATGGTGGTGATGTTTACACAAGAATGCCAATGTGCTTCATGCCACTGCACTGCACACTTAAAATGGTAAATTTTATGTTCTGTATATTTTAGGAAAAAAAAAAATCAAGGGCCTTACTTTGTCCTACAAAGGGTCAGTCAATATTACTTGCTCCCTACTACCTTTTTCATCTCCTCTCCCATCCTCTCCCCAGGTCCCTGCACTCTAGCCACACCGGCCTCCTTATTCCTCATAACAGCCCCAGGACCTTTGTAGGTACTACTCCTTTTCCCTGTGTCGTCCCTCCTCCCCCCAGATTGTTGCATGGCTCCTTCCCTCATGTCCTTGAGTTTCTACTCCAATGACAAGTCTTCCAGGACTTATCTGGCCATTATCTGACATACGTTCCAGTCACCCTCTAATCCCTTCCCCTACTTTGTCTCATCACCACCTGACATACATATTTACGTTTATTTTCTGTCTCCCACACTAGAACTTAAGCTACTGAAGAGCGGGGATTTCTCTTTCATTTACTGCTACATCCCAGTGGCCCAGAACAGTGCCTGTGCATATAGACAGTGCTCAACAACTATTTGTTGAATGACAAATGTTAGCTTAGGTGACATTTCAGATCACTCATGATGAGCTGCAACAGAGGCCCACACGTAGCATGATGGAGCCATGGATTTTCCTGAGGAACAGGATGGAGGGGATGAGGCTGGAGGCTATTACAGAAGTCCAGGTATATAAAAGAGGTGGTAGGGGGCGCCTGGGTGGCTTAGTCGGTTAAGCGTCTGACTTTCGCTTAGGTCATGATCTCGCGGTTCATGGGTTCAAGCCCCACGTCGGGCTCTGTGCTGACTGCCAGCTCAGAGCCTGGAGCCTGTTTCAGTCTGTGACTCCCTCTCTCTCTGACCCTCCCCTGTTCACGCTGTCTCTCTCTCTCTCCTAGAAATAAATAAAAACATTAAAAAAAAATTTTTAAATACATAAGTAAATAAAAAATAAAAGAGGTGGTAGGAAACATAAAACGGCATGGAATTATACACATACCTCCTACCAATGACAATTTCCTGGTTTTGATACTGTGCTGCAGTTACATAGGATGCAATCATTGGGGGAACCGGGCAAAAGATACATATGCAGGCCCTTTCTATCTTTGCAACTTCCTATGAATCTGTAATTATTTCAAAATTAAAAGTTTTTACAAAGCAGGGGTTTAGGGATGGAGAGGAAGTAGAGTCTGACTGGCTAGATACAAGGAGTTGAGGAATGACTCAGGTTTTGTTTGTGAGTGACAGGACATATGGAAGACGGGAGCATTAACTGACCAGTGGGAGGTACAGACCAGTTTCAGGCATGAGATAAATTAGGGGATTAGGGGGTATCCTTAGCCAATTTTCAGGCCACACAGTCCCTTATTACCTGGACTGCCAGGGAGTAATAACACCATCATCAGGGCCTCCAATCAGCACCAAGCGGCCCACACGAAGAAAGTTCTTCCTCCATGCTGAAGGGTGGGAAGAAAAGAGCTTGAAGTCAGCCACAGGGGTCAGGCCAGATTGGAGAGGGAAACAGAGGGGGTCAGAGAAGCAGAAAACGGGACCCAGCCAGGAGCCAGGGGTCTCACCCGTGGCATTGGGATGATCTCTTTCCCCATTGATCAGGGCCAGAAAGCTGCTGGCATTGAGGTACAAGTCATCATGGTGGGGGTCTAGGTACAAACAACAGTTAGAAAGATAGAGAAGCAGGGGAAAGAGACAAGACCAGAGGCTGGAAAAACAATCAGAAGACTACAATAATAGATAAAGTAAACAGCAATATAATAGTAACAACAACAATAATAATTGTAAACATGATACCAAACACCTCTCTCCGGCACTTACTATGCCAAATACTGTTCAAAGTCCATTATATTCACTAATTTATTCAATCTTCACAACCACCTATAGGGTAGATACTATATTATTATTTTACAGATAAGGAAAACAGGCACAGTAAGGTTAAGTACGTTGTCTAACAGGGTCAGGCTTCAAACACAAATAGTCTGGACCCAGCATCCATGATCTTAAAAACTACACTAGGAGTTTGCAAACTATGGACCATGGACCAAATGCAGCCCACTGCTTGCCTGTATAAATAAAGTTCTACTAGAACACAGATACATGCATTTACAAATGGCGTATGGCTGCTTTCACACTCTTGTGGCAGAACTGTATTTGTGACAGAGACTATATGGCCTGCAAAGCCAAAAATATGTATTATCTGGCCCTTTAAAGAAAAAGTTTGCTGATCCCTGCACCAGACTATACTCGGAGGCAATAAGGTAAACACATGTAAAGCATTCTGAACAGCGACTGTTCACATAATAAGTGCTCATTACACATAAGTCCTCTTCATCATCACTGCTGGGGGTTATGGTACAGGTGGGAGCAGCAGGCCCTACCCTCCATGCAGCTCTCTCCACGGAGCTCAATTTGGCATCCTCTACTCACCGTGCCAGTAGTTGCAGATGGAGAATTCCTGGCCCCAGGGACTATAGCAGATCCGATAGAGGTTAGACCTCATGGAGGTTGGGAAGAGCCACTTCAAATAGTCTGTATCTGGCAAGAGAGCAGCAGTATCAAGTGGCCCCAAACCTTGTGTCCTCAAAACTCAGGCCCCTCTTTGGACCTCACCATCCCCACTCACCTCCATACTGTCCCATTTGCGGAGAGGAGAGAGAGATGAAAGAATCCACATTGTGCTCATCCATGACAGAGAGCAGCGCCCGGCACACTAGGCCCCCTGGAGGCAGAACACCACATTGGACAGGGACTTAGGGACAGCCAGGCCAACAGCCTCCCCACTCGGCCCCCCACAACCACCATGTACATGAGGAGACTGAGGCCCAGTGAAAGCGGGCACACCCTGTGGCAAAAGGCTATATATGTCATGTAAGTGACAGAGCCAGATTAGATTCTGGGTCTTCTGACTCTAACTGTAGGGTGCTTTTTACTGCCCCATTATCCCTTATGTCCAAGAACCATGCGTAATGGCAAAAAGTTACAGCAGTGCAGGGAGCCTCCCTCCCACTCGGGACACAGAGATAAGACCCAAGTGCTGAGGAAGTCAGAAAAGTAGGGCTCAGGTACCAGGGCTCTGGCTGGAAGAACGTGGTTCCGAAAGGGGGACACTAGGAAGTGTCCCTCAGACAAAGATCAAGCCTCACCGAGGGCTTAGGAGTTGGGAGGGGGAGGGCTCCTACCCTGCGAGTAGCAGATGAGATGCACCCCTTGAGGGGCCTTTGCCATGATGGGGGCCACAGCCTCTCCGAACCCTTGCACCTGTTCCCACAAGGGTCGCAAGCTCTCTCTCCCATCGAAGAGATCGAGCACTGTCACCACAGTCCCGGGGTGTGTCTGTGGGAAGGGGGCAATGCTGCAACAGGGGATGGACTCTGAAGCCCCTCCACACCGCCCCCTGGGCAGTGTCCACATGCCTAATTGTGCCCTGCTAGAATCAGATCCCCCGATCTCCCAACGCCAACACGAGCTCCTCCAGGAACTGAGCAGGCCCAGAAGGGCAGCTTTCAGTTCCCCATTTCTCTTTCCCCAGCCACTCCAGACGCCTCCAACGCCCCACAACCGGGTGTCCCCTTCCAGACCTCGTTGATGTATTCCAGCAGGTGGCGGAAGCTGTACGAGCTGTCAAAAAGCCCGTGCACCACGATGACCGGCTTGTAGGGAGCGCAACGGGGCGCGGGGGCTGCGGGCAGCAGCAGCGGCAGGAACGGCAACAGGAGCAGGATCCCCGCCGGGGGGCGCCGCAGCCCCCTGAGCCCCAGCATGCTCCCGCCTGAGAAGGGGGCGATGAGGGCCTGTGAGAGAGAGGACAGCACACCCTCCCCTCGAAGCAGACGCCTGGCATCAAGATTCCCCTCCCCGCCCGTAATCACACTAGGTCCGGGTCACAAAATAGCCTACTTTTAACTTACTTCAAGGTTGTGGGGAAACACACACCCCTACACATTGACGCACGGACGCGCACCCGAAACCCCGCCCCCAACCCTACGGGTTGGCCCAGGATCTTCCTAATGCATCACCCCAGCCATGCACGACCCTGGGTTTTGCAAAAAAGACCCCTGAGCAGCAGCGCAGGCTCCTGGAGAATGCAAGCTCCCACCTGGCCTAGGTCCGTGAGCCTGGCTCCGCCTGCTGTTTACTTCTCCCTAGACTGGAACCCGCGAGGTTGGGGGAGGGGGAGAGTGTGAAGAGAGCTCGCGCAGGGGAATGACGGATGGGAGAGGGGAGGCTGCTAGGGGTCGCGCTTCGCCGTCACGTCCGGGGCTTTCCCTGGCAACCGTGCCAGCGTCCCCTGTAACGCAGGCCCAAGACCGGAGGGGCAATGGAACATTCCACCGCATTCCGGGAGCGGGGGAGGATATCGGCAGAGCGATCCATTTTAGACTGGTGGGGAGAGGAAGAAGCAGCAAACAAATCCTGGGAATCATGAGAAGGCCAATTCAGGCCCTGCTGCACCAGAGACACCAGGGTCCGATTTCCTGGCCTTGATTCGCCCTACTTCCCAATTCGGGCGTCCGGCTCCGCTGCGGAACGTGAACTTCCCTTTTCCCCGGGAGGGAAGCGGGGTGGAGGAGGGCGCTGGGGAAAGGCAGTTCTCCACATTTCGTCTCACGCCGCCGGATCTGGGCTGAAGCCAACCCCAGCGGACCCCTCCCCACCCCTACCCGCCCGCCGGCCGGCCCCAGGTCAGCGTCTTACAACTCTTCATTATGAAGTGCGTTGTAGTGCCCTTATCTCCAGAGACGCGAAGAGTCCTCGAGGCCCCTCGAGCTAAAAGTGCAGCCTGGCCCAGTTTCTCCTGGCCTACTCTACTCCGCTCCCGGTATACGACCCACCTCCAAGGGGCGGAGGGCCCCTGGGGCAACGCTGACTCACGCGTGCCTGGTTTTCACCAGTCTTTCAACCTGAGAGACCCCCACAATCGGCCCTTAGCCGGGAGTTCCTGTGTGCGGCTCCTGATGCAGATCTTCGAGCCCCTTCCAGACTTCCGAGCTCCAGGCGTCCCGCAACTCCGCCTTGACCCCTACCCGATACCTAGGTGGGCTTTTGCTTAGTATTTAAAGACATATCCCTTGAGTAAAGGATATCGAAGCTTGTCTGAATCCCTCCTGTTCACAAGGTCTTTGCCGGTCTTAAAGTCTCTCAATAAAACCAATTTGTGCCCAAGTTGTGCAGTCTGAGGATGGGTGGCAGTAGGGGATCAGGGGCTCATGTAGACGCCTCGGAAACCGGAACAACCAGTTTGGGGCCGGGGCCTAAATGTCTGGAGCTCCGTAGGCTCCACTTGGACGCGGAGGGCAAGGACACAGCCCGGGAGGGCGACTGCCTCGGGTGGGGGTTGGAGAATACTAATCTGAAGGTGGAGGTAGGGGAGGGTTAATAATGATTCCCTGACTGTGTTTTTGCAAAAAGCCCAACTCCTGTAAATCTCGGTAGACTGCCTGTCTTCATCTCCCCTCCCCTATGCGTGCTCCCAAGATACAATGAACAAATAAAAGACTGCAATTACTGCTGTACCCTGAACTTCGCACTCCTGTCGACTCAGGAGGTGGTGTTCCGTCTTGGCAGAGGTGGTGGTGGGTGGATGGGTGGGATTTTAAAAAGTGGATCTGAATACTGAAGGGCTCAGGAACTCTAAGAAGCCCAATAATCAAATGGGGGAAAAGAGCATGTATTCCCAAAATTAGCTACCAGAAATTAGCCGATCCATCCCCTCCCCCCAAAGTGCTCAGCAACTTCACCCTAGAGGAAGAGGTGTCTCTGCATCCCCCACACTTCCTCTGTCCTTCTCTCACCCTCAATCCCCCAACCGTATGTTCAACTCTCCTGGGAATACTCTAGACCCAAGCCCCCTCCCCCCCCCCCCTTTACCTGCAGTTCTCCCTGGCTATAGCCCGGGAACTCTTTCAAGGCATCGCAGGTCTCAACTCTGCAGTTCTCTCTCACACAGTTATCTTTCCTCAAGTCGGGGCAGTTAGGGCCCAGCATTTGGAAGAAGGCCCTGAGAACTTGCAGGGACTCTGAGGGAAGCTGGGGAGGGGGACACCGGACTAGGGTGAACCAGATCAGTGGGGACTGGGGTATTGAATCCACTGAGCACCTGCTCACTTCCTCCCACAGTATAATCACTATAGCCTATCTTGGAGGGGAAGACTCTAGAGAGTTCTCCCTCCCTCCTTCCTTCCCTTAGTCGCACCCGTCTTGCCTGGTCTTGCTTGCCTCCCTGTTTCCATGACAACTCCAAGAGAGCCCAAACTAGGGGCTTGAATGCCGGGGTGAGAGGAGGCGAGACCTAGTGAGGGTACCTCGGAAACTCTCCCCCTCCCTCTACTCGGCCCCTTTAAGCTCCCCCCCTTCCCTGCTCTCCCTCCGCCCCCCGCCGCTGTCTTCATCTCTCCATCTCTGTGCTGCTGCCGGCTGCGCAATCCGCACACCGAGACTCCGACGCCAGCCAGGGACCCCGACTCGCGCTGCAGACACTCTGTCCCAGCAAGACCACAGGCATGTCATCGGAAAAGTCAGGTAAACAACAACAAAACCTCCTGCCCTTTCCACCATCTCCAGACTCTCCCGCCATCCTTGGCCCCAACCCCCCCTCCCTCACCCCTCCGTTGGGGGGGGGGCTTCTATTTCATTCCCTTTCAGTCCAGCTCTCAACCGCCCCATCCCCTTCTCTTTCTATATCTCCCACCCCTTCCTTTTCTTCCAATCTCAGCCTTGTCCCCTTGCCAACAACATGGAAAGGGGACAGGTTGAAATGGTGAGGGAAGTACAAGAGTGGCTTAGCATCAGCCAGGTACTGCAGGGATAGCATCATTGGGAATGACAGATGGACAGATGACACTGGCTCACATGGAGACATCCAGTGAGGAAATATAAAGACATGATGAGATGGAGGCTGTCAGTAGAGTAAAATCCAGAAGACCCTTCATCTGCCCTAAAAGAGGTGCTGAGATTTCCAGAGATTCTAGGGCACCCCTCCCCAGTGCAAGAAGACAGTGAAATATGTCATCCCTCGTGTGTTTATACAACTGTTGAATATGCACATGTTAACACAGTTTTGCATGTCTACACATGTGTACACACAGGACTAGCTCAGATGGGCAAGCCCAAGGCAGCCATAGCTTGGGTGTGCAGGTGAAAGCCTTGGGCACTGTTGCTGAAGAGGGAGATAGCAGAGGAAGGTTTCCACTTCCAAACTAGATTGAAAGAAAGAAGGGAGGTGGACAGATGGCCTAGATACAACCCCTTTCCTGCCTGAAGACCAAGAGATGGTTTCTCACCCATCTCCTCTGTCTCTCCCATTCTCTTTCTTCATCCCTGGCCCTCTGTGTCTCTCCCTACCCCCTTCCTTATCTCTTCTCTGCCTGTCTTCACTCTCTCCCCAAACCCTCTCCTGTGCTCACTGTCCCCAGGCCTCTCAGACTCAGTCCCTCACACCTCTCCACCACCCTATAATGCCCCCCAGCCCCCGGCCGAACCCCCCGCCCCACCCCCACAGGCAGCCCCTTCTTCTCACCATCACCACCACCATCACTACCACCAGTCCGGGACTGCCACCCTCCCGCGCTTGGGGGCAGGCGGCCTGGCTTCTTCCGTGGCCAGTGGTCAGCGCGGTCCCTCATCCTCCGCCACTCTGCCGCGACCGCCACACCACGCCCCGCCTGGCCCTGCCGCCGGGGCGCCCCCACCCGGTTGCGCTACCTTGCCCCGCATGCCACCCGACCCTTACCTGCAGGAGACTCGCTTCGAGGGCCCACTGCCCCCGCCGCCGCCGGCAGCCGCCGCCCCGCCCCCGCCGGCGCCCTCTCATACGGCCCAGGCTCCTGGCTTCGTAGTGCCCACGCACACGGGGGCAGTAGGCACTCTGCCACTGGGGGGCTATGTGGCTCCCGGCTACCCGTTACAGCTGCAGCCTTGCACTGCCTACGTGCCGGTCTACCCAGTGGGAACGGTGAGTACAGGGCGGATGGGGCCTGGGAGGAAGGGGTAGGGACACAGGGGGTGCTGGTGAGATAGAGAAGCAGGGCCCAGGACCAGGCAGCGTTCCCAGGACAAGGCCTAGAGAGAGGAGGGACTAGAAACGGGTTGGGAATGTTGGGGGGAAAGGGGAGTTGGTCTGGCAGTCTGTTGGGGTCAGAGAGGGGGAACAAGCCTAGAAGTCCAGAGGAGGTTTGAAAGAAGGAAACAGCCTGGAGAGAGGGGGAGGAGAAATGAAACCTGGAAACGAGGAGGATAAGGAAGAGTAAACCTGTAACTGACTGAGTAGGGAAGGTCAGGCAGATATCTGGAGAGAAGAAACAAGGTCTGAAGCGAGACCAGGGCAGCACTAGTGCAGCCATACCTTGGGACAGGGAGTGTGGAGACTGCCAAGAATATAGGGTTAATGACAGCAATGAAGAGGGAAGAGGAACCTACGTGAAATTTTTGGGTGTCCTGGAAGTGTCGTGGATAATAAGTTTCTTTGAGAAGCAACGTGTAAGAACTGTGCTTTAAAAACCATTGTGCCAGACACAGAATGTTGGTGAGCTCAAAGAGGATCTGAATGACATTCTCTCCCCCCCCCCAACCTTGCCTACACAGCCCTATACAGGCGGGACCCCGGGGGGAACGGGAGTAACCTCCACGCTACCCCCACCGCCCCAGGCCCCAGGGCTGGCCCTGCTAGAGCCGAGGCGCCCGCCGCACGACTACATGCCCATCGCAGTGCTGACCACCATCTGCTGCTTCTGGCCTACGGGCATCATCGCCATCTTCAAGGCAGTGCAGGTGGAAGTGGGGGAGTGGGTGGGCGTCTGGGAAGGGAGGCCTCACTCGGTTTTTCTTATTCCAAGGGAGTGCTGAATGTTCTGGGAAGCATCTTAGAGGGAGCAGCAGCTCTGATCAGCTTTCTTTCTCCTGTCCACCACAGGTGCGCACGGCCTTAGCCCGCGGAGACATGGTGTCTGCCGAGATTGCTTCCCGCGAGGCCCGGAACTTCTCCTTCATCTCCCTGGCGGTGGGCATAGCAGCCATGGTGCTCTGTACCATCCTCACCGTAGTCATCATCATTGCCGCTCAGCACCATGAGAACTACTGGGATCCGTAAGGATGCACCTGGCCTGGCCCCGCCCCGCGCGCCTCAACCTCCCAAGCGCGTTCTGCAGCCACGCAGCGGATCCAGTGGGTGCCCGGCACACCTGCCTCTGGGGCCACCGAATTTCGATACATCCTAAACTCTGCCTCCACGGAACCTCTCGCCTTGCGGGCACGCTCCGATTCCAGTTCCTCAGGAACCCCGAAAAACCCCACACCCCCAGAGATGCCACTTTCCGGGATCCCCGCCAAATGCCGGGCCCTCAGTCACTCCAGTCCCCCGCCGCCTCTAAACGCAGCGCCCCCAGCGGAGCTCCCAGGGTCTCCGCTCGCCGCTGAGAGACTGGTCCCTAAAGCCCCGCCTCCTCCATAGGCTCCGCCCCGGCTCTGACAAAACCCCGCCTCCAGGTCGGCAGGCTCCGCCTTCTTTTCCTCCCCCGCCCCCGCGGGGTGATTCCGTCCGGTAATTGGGCTGTGGCGCTAGGCCTCGCCCCCAAACTGGTAGACTCCTCCCCTTCTCTTGGCGCGGGTACCTAGCCCCGGAGTAGCCACGCCCCCACGCTCTCTCATTTTTCGTAGTACAGTTTTGTCTCCTCCACCAAATCCTCTTCCTATTTTCTTGCTAATCCCAGAACCTCGACTTTTGGTAATTTTGGAATGAGATTTCGGAGGTTCCCAGTTTACGGCCTTTCACTTTGGGCTGACGAACGTTCCCGTCTCTGTAAATATTCCCTTCCACCTACCCCAATCAGTGGCCAGCAGGGCAGAAGGTAACCCAGGGTAAGACCTCCCCGGTTCCGCGCTCCCCTCGGCAGTCCCAACCTTGTTCTGATTTGTGCGTGAGTGTGTGTGTGTGAATTTCTGAAAGAATATTAAAGAGACTAAGTGGATTTATCACCTGCAATATCGAAGACTTCAGCCTTACAAAGACCCTCCTCTTTTGGTTCCCTCTTTTACCTCCCCTTAGCTTCCCTTCCGAGGGATAGAGAGATAAAAGAAAACTGACAGAGACGAAAGTGGGAGGAGATAGATTCCCAAAACCCTACAGAGACAGACACAACCATGGGAGAGGGGAGGGGAGGCTCCCTAGGAATCCTACCAGGGAAAATCCGGTATGGGGTCCGTTCTTGGTGGGGATTTCTTTCCCCAGCACACATTTTCCGCTTCCTATTAGACGGGGCTTAGGGCTTTGAAGAGAGGGGATTTACAAGTAGACCCAAGTATCTATCCCCAGAACTCCAGGAAATTAAGAGAAAAGGACAGACTATTCTAATAGGGTGACAGGGAAAAGATGCCAACTGCCTACACTTGTTCCTGCCTTCAGGCTGGAGGGTGGTAAACAACTTGGATTAGAGCCCTACATGGTATGTTGTACTTGTATAGGGAAGGCAACGGGAGCAGAGTGCTATGGGAGGCCATCTCAGTCCACACACGCTGCTAGAACAAAAATGCTATTGACTGAGTGACTTATAAATAACAAATTTACTTCTCATGGTTCTGAAGTCTGGAAGTCTGACAGCAGGCTGCCAGTATAGTTGGGTGAGGGCTCTCTTCTGAGTTACAGATTTCTCGTTGTATCGTTATATGGTGGAAGGGGCAAGGGAGCTCTATAGGGTCTCTTGTATAAGAGTATTAATCCCATTCATGAGAGCTCCACCTTCATTACCTAAGCACCTCCCAAAGACGCCACCTCCTAACACCATCAAATTGTGCAATAGGATGTCAACATGTGAATTTGGTGGGGATCACAAATATTAAGACCACAGCAGAGCCCCAGTAAAGAGGTCACTAGGCTCTCAAGTCCAGCTAGGACTAGTTGCCCACTGCTATTCTGGAGGCTAGGGTGTAGGGGTGGATAAGCAGTGGACTTGGTATCCAGCTATATGCCTGCAGGACAGGGCTCTATGCTGAATTTGTGCATTCATACAACATGAAGACACCATGCAGGATGCTGGCAAGACATCTGTCCAGACAATAGATGTGAACACTGACCCCATGGCATTTGTAATCTAGAAGGAAAATGATGCACCAAGATAGGAGATATGGGAGGAGGATGAGATGGACTATGGAAATCATGGGTTCCCCTTTGGACATTTCAGATTTAATGTGCTTTGTTCATCAAACATCTTGAAAAAAGAATTCACATTTGCAGCTTCCACTTCCTCACCACCTACTCATCCCTCCCCCCTTACGTAAGTATGTAAGTATTAAGTCAGAGATGTGTCTGTGTCTCTCTTTCTTTCATACTCACTATTTCTTAACCCTTTAAAACATACTTCCACTCCCTCCGCTACTGAAACTGCTCTCTCAAACACCAGAAATTACCAAGAACCAAAGTTACTAGAAGTTGCCAGGAACCAAAATCAATGGCATTTGTACAGTACATACACAGTGCCTTTCTGAACCCTCCCATGTTTATTCCTTGACCCTAGATTCTCCATTCCCCTGGTTCAGGGGCATGTTATCTCTCCCCCCTTCTCCAACTCTGTACATATTTCTAATCATGCCCCCCCTCCTCTTCTCTTGTTTTTCCCTCCTCCCTTCCCCTAAGTGTCCATCTCTAGACCTTAACCTTTTCTGAGACTTTCCCTTAAAAATCTCTTCCACTCCAAATTCAGATATCACTTCTAACTAAATGTTTCTCTACCATAGACCAAATGTTCATGTTCTCCCCAAAGTAATTAGATTAGTTGAAATTTAATCTTCAGTAAGGATTAGGTCATGAGGACAGACCCTCATGAATAAGATTAGTGCCCTTATTTTTTTTTTTAATTTTTAATGTTTTTATTTATTTTTAGGAGGGAGAGAGAGAGAGAGACAGCGTGAGCAGGGGAGGGTCAGAGAGAGAGGGAGTCACAGACTGAAACAGGCTCCAGGCTCTGAGCTGGCAGTCAGCACAGAGCCTGACGCGGGGCCCGAACCCACGAACCGCGAGATCATGACCTAAGCGAAAGTCGGACGCTTAACCGACTAAGCCACCCAGGCGCCCCAGATTAGTGCCCTTATAAAAAGAGACCCCAGAGAGCTCCCTTGCCCCTTCCACCACCTGAGGACACAGTGAGAAGACAGCATTCTATGTACCAGAAGGGACTCTCACACCAAATCTGCCAGCACCTAGATCTTGAACTTCCCAGCCTCCAGAACTGTGAGAAATAATTTCCTTTTGTTTAAAAGCCATGAAGTTTGTGGTATTTTGTTACAGCAGTCTGAGTTGTCAGAGATATTCTCCGACCTATATATTTATATGCAGGCATTCTTCCAGTGCCTGTGGAATATGGCCACATTGGACCATGCTGCTGGTCCTCTAAACTCAGCATGTTCCAAACCAAAATGATGAAATGCCATTGAAAACCTGCTTCCTTGTCTCTCTTAATGGCACCATTTCCCCCTTCACCCTTATCTGAAAACTTGATGCTCCCTCCATCTTCCTCCTGCCTTTACTTTTGGCGTGTTCTCAAGCCAAGTCAGTTCTATCGTCACGATGTCTATTGAATCTGTAACTTTTCCCCAGCCCTTCTCTGAATAATGACCTCATCTAGGATTGCTGCTACAATCTTCCTATTTCCTACCTCTCACACCTCCAAGTCTCCCTCAACACTGTTATCAGGTTACCCTCCCTAAACACACTTCTTTTATAATTTCACTGCTCGAAACCCCTTCAAGATTCCCTATTGCTTACTCAATCATTTATATAATTGTAATCTGGCCTTCAACCTCTTCCATAATTTAAAACCATCCAGCTTTCTCTCTTCATCCTAATCTCCGAACAAAACTGAATTACTCATCATTCCACCCCCAGGTTCTTGCCCAGCTGTTCTCAAATCTTAGACCTCTTTCTCTAAACTCTCTTACAAATCCAATTATATGCTGCTTGTCAAGTGTTTCTCGGACCACATCTAAGTTTGAGCTCACAATGTTCTCCCTTCATATCTGCGTCTGCACTTGGTCAAAATTTACCTGTCTTTTAGGGCTCAGATCAATTCACCCCAACTCAAGCAGGAAGGAATTTCTCCCCTATGGATTTGACTAAAGCAATCGTTTCTAAACAGAGCTCCAGGCATTCCTTGGAGCAAGGATTCTCACCCCTGGCTATACATTAGAGTCACCTGGGAGCTTTTAAAAATCCCAAAGCCCAGGTCATATCCTGAACCAATTAAATCACAATCTCTAAGGGTGAGACTCAGGCATCAATATTTTTTTAGACATCCCCAGGTAATTCCAAAGGGCAGCCAAGGCTGGGAATCATAGGCTTAGAGGCAGTTTAGGGACCAGAAAGGAAGGAAGAGTGGGGAGCCCAAAAGGTATGGCTTGAACTAGAGCAACTTTTTTTTTTTTAACAAAAAGGTATACAGATCTAAAACCTACACATTGTTACTTTTCTGTATTTTCCCATCTCTTTCCACCTGAAATCTTTTTTTTTTTTCTTAAGTTTATTTATTTAGGGGCACCTGGGTGGCTCAGTCAGTTAAGCATCGAACTTTGACTCTGGTCATGATCTCGTGGTTTGTGAGTTGGAGCCCCACATCAGGCTCGCTGTTGTCAGTGCAGAGTCCACTTCAGATCCTCTGTCCCTCTCTCTCTGCCCCTCCCCTGCTCATGCTCTATCTCTCTCTCAAAATAAATAAACTTTTTAAAAAATATTTTATTTATTTCTAGGAGAGAGAGAGAGAGACAGCATGAGCAGGGGAGGGTCAGAGAGAGAGGGAGTCACAGACTCTGAAACAGGCTCCAGGCTCTGAGCTGGCAGTCAGCACAGAACCTGACGCGGGGCCCGAACCCATGAACCGCGAGATCATGACCTGAGCGAAGTCGGACGCTTTAACTGACTAAGCCACCCAGGCGCCCTGAAACTTTTTTAAAAAATCCTTTAAAAACTGGGGAGCCTAGGGGCGCCTGGGTGGCTTAGTCAGTTAAAGCGTCCGACTTCGCTCAGGTCATGATCTCGCGGTTCATGGGTTCGGGCCCCGCGTCAGGTTCTGTGCTGACTGCCAGCTCAGAGCCTGGAGCCTGTTTCAGAGTCTGTGACTCCCTCTCTCTCTGACCCTCCCCTGCTCATGCTGTCTCTCTCTCTCTCTCCTAGAAATAAATAAAAAACATTAAAAAAAATCCTTTAAAAACATGGAAGTTTATTTATCGGGGGGCAGAGGGTGAAGGGGCAGAGAGAGAGAATTCCAAGCAGGCTCTACAAGTGCAGAGTCCAACACGGGGCTTGGGCTGACACTGACACTGACACGAGGCTGAAACTCAAGAATTGTGAGATCATGACCTGGGCTGAAACCAAGAGCTGGAGGCTTAAACCACTGAGCCACTCAGGCGCCCTCTCCACCCTGAGATCTTGATGTAAACATCTTACTTAGTGAGCTACTTAAAGGTGGGAGCCAAATTTGGTTTATCTCTGGTTTTCAGATCCTCATCAGATAGAACCTCTTTACCAATCTTTGAACTCAATTGAATGGAAAAGAATTAGGCAGAGGAAGAAGTGAATGACAATGACTTCCTCCAGATCTCTTCACCCAGACTCTGCCCTTAAAGAATCATATTCTAATTTGATTTTCCTCCCAGCTTACCTCAATTCCCTCCCTGTATGGTGCCCTTGATTCTTGCACCACAATGGACAGAGATTCCATCCTCTAGGAGAGACTCCGGCCCCTTCTAACATCTACTTGGGAGGTCTGATTCCCCCAATCATTTGACTCTGGGTCATCATTCCCCCTCATTCACTGAAGATTCAGTACCTAGGTTACTGCCTTCCTTTCTCTTTACCACCACGTCCGTCATTTCATTATTTCTGGTGGACTGAACAGCCCTGTAGATAAACATCTAGCATCCTGGTCAATTCCTGGCCTTCCTCACTTCCACTGAGGCTCCCCACACACACACACACACACACTCCTGAGCCACTCTTCTTTCTGTGTCATACCTTCAACTGGGTTACCATCAAAAACTGCCACCCCTCCCAAATCTGTTCAGCCTTTGCATATCATCCCACTCTTCCATTCAGTATCCCATTCCAAAAATTCTTCAATCTCACCCAGACCTTCCATCCATCGACTCTCTCACTCTTCTTTGATATTTGTTCCCCTCAATTTTTCACTTCTCTCATTACCCAGTATAGATCCCAAGGTTCAACACTGCCATCACCTCTCAGACCTTGCCCTTTTATTTCTGGCCCCACTAATTCAGATGTCTTTTAGCCCTGCAAATCCAATTCTGCCTGCTCCATACCTGCACCCAACAGCTGAATGTGTCTGGGGGAAAACACATGGTCATATTGACTGCTCTCACTTCTATCAGCCCTCAGTATGGCCTGCAAGCTCACATTGCCCCAAACGGTTCACATTTCCCAAGTCTGAGACTGCAATTTCACAAGATGATGACCTTCCTTCCTATCAGTGAGAAGACAGAAAATTTCAGAAGAGAACTTCCTCCTGGTTCCACCCCCAAGTCTACTAGGTCACCTGCTTTTCAGCTGTATTTACTGCCTTCTTGTTACTGCTGAGAAGCTAATCTGCTCCCAGTGCTCACCCCATCTGTACAGTGGGGTCCTGTCTCTTCTCACCTTTCAGAAAGGAGACTCTTGAAATTATCTCCTGCCTCTCTTACATAATCAGATTCCCCCTCTTTACTGAAACATTCCCATCATCATACAAAGATGCTGTAATAATACAGCTCATGTTTTAGAAGGAAATAAAACAAAAAACTCTCATTTTCTATCTACCTATGCAGTGAAAGCACAACGTTCAGAATAGTGGATACCCTTGGCAGGAGAGGAAATTCAAATTGGAGAAGGATACACAGGAAACTTTAACAATCACAGGGAGATTTTATTTCTTAAGCTGCATGGTATTCATTACGTTACTTTGTACTATACATGTGCCAAGATTGGTAAATGCTAGACTAGACCATCAGCAACATGTGACAACAGTTGAGCACTCCCTTTTCCTTGAAATGTTTTCTTCACTTTAATACTCTTTCTGGATCCAACTAAAGGATATATTGTATTCCCTAGTTCCTTATTTGCTGCTCCTTCTGTCTTCATTGACAGCTTCTACTCCTCTTCCAGACACCTACATATTAGAGGGCCTCTCCCCTTGATCCTGTCCCTAATCCAAGCTCCCACAGCTACCATTGTCTCTTGACTAACCCCTGAACTGGATTTTCTGCTTCCATTTTTGACTGATACAGTCCATCCTTCATGCAGAAACCAAAGTGATCTTTTATTATAAATCCTGCTCAAGAGAGCACCAAAGTGATCTTTTAAATTACCAGATGATATCACTCACTTTGCTCAAACATTCTGGTAGCTACCATATCTACACTTAGAATAAAATCCAAAATACGTTGGCCTATGAAGCAAGCATGCCTGACCTTGTTTCTTCCCCACCTCTGACTTCATCCCCTCCCAACCTTTGCCTTGTTTACTCTGCTCCACCTCCTCTGGCCTTCTTGCTGTTCTCTCAGTTGCTAGCAAATTAACATAAAAATCCCATTTCTTTTTGCCTAGGGCTTCTGCACTCCTGTTTTTCTCTTCTGGACACTCTTCCTCCAGTTATTTGCATGACTGCTCTATTACTCATTTATGTCTTTGCACAAATATCACCTCTACAAGGAAGCTCCTCCTCATCACAATTAAAGACAGCACAGGGGCACCCCCGGGCTCAGCAAAGAGCCTGCTTCAGATATTTTGTCCCCCATGATCTCATGGTTCTCTCTGCCTCTCTCATTCTCTCTCTCTCTCTCTCTCTCTCTCTCTCTCTCTCTCTCTCTCTCAAAAATAAAAAAAACAGTAGGGGCACCTGGGTGGCTCAGTCGGGTAAGCGTCCGACTTCGGCTCAGGTCATGATCTCGCGGTTCGTGGGTTCGAGCCCCGCGTCGGGCTCTGTGCTGACAGCCAGCTTAGAGCCTGGAGCCTGCTTCAGATTCTGTGTCTCCCTCTCTCTCTGACCCTCCCCCGCTTTCTCTCTCTCTCTCTCTCAAAAATAAATAAAACATTTAAAAAAATATTTAAAAAATAAAAGTAAAAAAACATTAAAAAATAAATAAAAAACAGCACCGCACCTGGTATTGTGGTCATAATGCATGGCCACGATTTGGTAAAGAGCAGTTCTTATCATTAAACATTTCACTGGGGAAAAGTCTGCCTTTCACTGCTTCATCCTGCCTGAAAGCCCTGCCTATAATATCACCCTAAGATGCTTTGGGAGCAAAGAGGAGGGAGAAACAATTTTGACATAAATCCCAGCAGAACTAAAACCACAGAAACCACCAAAGCTAAACAGAAGGAGAAATTTATTTAGCCTTTGGAAAGCTAGAATTTTTGTCTCTCATGCTGATGATAAACCACAGAGAGTAAGTGCAGCATATGGTGCCATGTGGTGAGTATGGAATGCAGGGGAATGTGAGGGTATAAAAAATTCCAACCAGCTTGATGCCTGGTGACAGGGCAACCTACATGGGATATTGAGATACTCTGAGAAAGCTGAGATTGACAAGCCAGAGATGACTAATACTGGATGTAAAGTGGCTTTCATTTCCTTATCTCTCCTGCCCCGTATTGCTTCCTTCACCTGCAACAAACCCCTGCAATATCTGCAGGTCAAAATTATGGCCATCCTCCAAGACTCAACCCTCTGGACTCCTTTTCAGATCACCCTCAGTTGGAAATAAGCTCCCTGTCACTTGTCACTTGTATGCTTGCATCCAGAGCTTTTGTTAACTATGATATCTTACCCTATTGGACTGCTGGTGGGGATCTCTGTATTTTTCTCTGTGTTCCATTGACAGATTCTGAGTACTCAGTAGAGATTATTGAATGAATAGGAATCTTACTTCACCTATTTAGAGGGCAGGTGTCATATCCTTTGTGTGTATGGAGACAACAAGCAACAACCACCAGCTCACAAATTATCTTGAGCCAGCTCCTGAGCCTCTTCTCTCAGCTTCTGCCATCAGGTCAGACCTTTGATGACGGCAAAACAACACCTCCATGGAGCAGAAACAGACCCATAAATACAGAGGACAAACTGATGGTTGCCAGAGGGGAGGTAGGCAGGGAGATGGGCAGTGTGTGAAGGAGAACAGAGGATACAGGCTCCCAGCTGTGGAATGAATAAATCTCAGGGATTAAAAATTCAGCATAGAGAGGGGCACCTGGGTGGCTTAGTCGGTTAAGCGTCCGACTTTCGCTTAGGTCATGATCTCGCGGTTCGTGAGTTCGAGCCCTGCGTCGGGCTCTGTGCTGACTGCCAGCTCAGAGCCTGGAGCCTGTTTCAGTCTGTGACTCCCTCTCTCTCTGACCCTCCCCTGCTCACGCTGTCTCTCTCTCTCTCTCCTAGAAATAAATAAAAAATAGAAAAAAAAAAGAAAAAAAAATTCAGCATAGAGAATACTGTCAATGGTATTGTGACAATATTGTATGGCAACAGTCTCTACGCTTGTTGTTGAGCGTGGCATAACATATAGATTTGTCTAGTCATTATATTGTACATCTGAAACTAATGTAACATCGTGTGTCAACTATCCTTCACACACACACGCGCGCACACACACACACACACACACACATACACACACACACACAATGCCCCTATGGGATAGGGCAAGGAGAGCATCAGAATAAGTCCAGATACTCTGAGCAATCTTGCAAAGAGGTGACTCAGAAAGAAGAAAGGCAGGACAGAAATGACACCAGTTGGGATTTTAAAAACAATTATTTACAGGTAAATCCTCACAAACGTGTCAAATGTGGGGATTTCCCTCAGAATGATCTTCAACAAGGCATTAAGTGCCCCCATAATGACTTGGATGAAGGAAGAATTGTTTCAAAATAGGGCTATAACCACACATTGCAAAAGCAGTGACAACCCCCCGCCCGCCCCCAGCCCTTCCATTCTCCCAGATGTGTCTCTATGTCTCTTTGACTCTCTTAACTCAGATTTTACCATGATCTCACTTCCTGTCCAGAGGTTCCTGTGTGCTACTCTCTCCCACCCCTCTCATCTGAGACAGGGGAACTGTCTTAGACACAAGGTAAGTCATCTTCCAAAGCACCCAGACAATTAGGTGCTGTGAGGTTAGTCCCTCAAACACCAAAAGAAGAGGGAGAGCTGAGGACATTTGTAGTAGAAGATTGGGATTGAATCTCGTCACTTGGAAAAGCAAATTCCTTATCTTCTCTTCCCCTCAAGGCTGCGCTTCTTCCAGTTCATTCTCAGATCTTTAGGGGAAAGAGTAAGAAGAGAAACAGTGTTCCTTCCTCACTCCTCAGTCCAAGTCTCTACCCCGGCAGGTAAGTAAATTTTCACTTGCCATCCTCTCTGGGTTCTCCTCAGATCCCCTGTTCTCTAGTCAGGCCTGGGGACATAATCCTCCTAGTGTGTTCCCCTGCTTCTTCCCGATTCCTTGGTGACTATCCCCAGAGAGCGGAGCCCCAACATAATGAGGCTCAAGGGGCAGGGAACCAGGAGAGAGCAAGCAGTGAGTCAGTTAACATTCACGCAGCAACACTTTGGGGAAGGCCCTATGCTCTTCCCCATTTCTGAGTTTTCACATCTTTGTCCTTTCCTACTCCTGTGTTTCTCAATCTGAGGCTGGGGGAACCTAAAGATCCATGGATTCCTCCTCTGAGAATTCTGAGTCCTCTTACATAAAACTTAAATTTTGCATTTTCATTTTGATGAAATTTAAATTTTATTTATTAAAAACATATATTTTCAGGGCACCTGGGTGGCTCAGTAGGTTAAGCACCGACTTCGGCTCAGGTCACGATCTCATGGTTCATGGGCTCAAGCCCCCATCTGGCTCATTGCTGACAGCTAGCTCAGAGCCTGGATCTGTGTCTCCCTCTCTCTCTATCCCCCTCCTGCTCACACTCTGTCTCTCTCTCTCAAAAATAAGCATTAAAATTTTTTAATAAATAAATAAAAATATATCAAAATATTTTCATTTTGGATGATTTGGACTACTTTCTCAAGGAGTTTATGTGCCTATGTTTATATATATATTTTATAGTCATAATGGTGACAAGGGATCACCTGAAGAGACAAAGTCGATCACTTAATTCAGTGGTTTTCAATACGGGTTCTATAGAACTGAGATGCGTTTTTTTTTTTTTTTTTTTAATTTAAAAAATGTTTTATTTATTTCTGAAAGAGAGACACACACACAGTGTGAGCAGGGGAGGGTCAGAGAGAGAGAGAAGGAGATACAGAATCTGAAGCAGGATCCAGGTTCTGAGCTAGCTGTCAGCACACAGCCCAATGCTGGACTCGAACCCACGAACTGTGAGATCATGACCTGAGCGGAAGTTGGATGCTTAACTGACTGAGCTACCCAGGCGCCCCTGAGATGCAGTTCTAACTCATTCTTTAAATGGCAGTAAAAATGTCTCATCCACAAGGAATATCCCCTAGTCCTTCATCCACTCTCATAGCATCTCACACTTCTCCATGTTACTGTAATTACTATTTTCTTGGTAGACTAGAAGTTCCATGAGAGCAAAGACTATCTGTCTGATTCATCTATGTACCCTCAGTTCCTAGCATGCTGCTTGGAACATAGCATGTGCTCCATAAGCATTTGTTGAGGAAAGGAAGGGAGGAAGGGAGGGAGGGAGGGAAGGAGTGAGGGAGGGAGGAGAGGGGAAAGGAAGGGGAAGGGAGGGGAAGGGGAAGGGAAGGGAAGGGAAGGGAAGGGAAGGGAAGGAAGGGAAGGAAGGGAGGGAGGAGGGAGGGGGAGGGAGGGAAGGGAAGGGAAGGGAGGGAGGGAGGAAGGAAGGAAGGGAAGGGAGGGAAGGGAAGGGAAGGGAAGGGTGGGAGGGAGGAAGGAAGGAAGGAAGGGAGGGAGGGAGGGAGGGAGGAAGGAAGGGAGGAAGGAAGGAAGGAGGGAAGATGAAACACAAAAGATATGGAGACAAGGCCTTTCCCCTCTCTAGTCTATTGGAACTGAAACATACATACACAAAACACTAAAAGAACATTACAAAGCAATACATTTGTAGCAGAGTACAGTTTCTTTTCACTGAGAGAAGCTGATCTTTGAAGGGTCATCAGTGTGGCTCTCCAGTTAAGGTATACAACACGAATTAGCAAACTTTGTCCATGGATTAGGGTATAATCAAAATTTTGCGACTCATTCTAGACTTCCTACCTTTTCCAAAAATCCTAGGAATGGAAAGGGGGGAAGGAGGGAGGGAGAAAGAAAGGGTGAATTAATTTTCAGTAGGAGCCCAGGGATTACAAGAATCAGAATATTTAGCCATAGGGGAAGAGGTAGCAGTGGACTAAGGTTACTCTGATTCAGAACCCAGAAGTAAAACTTGAGAAAAAGTCTAGGTTAATGACCTGAGTCTCAACACAAAACAGGGAGAGGACTGTTCTCACACAATTCTGTGCCTAATAATGCCCTGGCATGGTCTTTGTAGTCTGGGACACAATGATAGGTTGTAAGAGAGCAAACTGAAGAAGGAGCCAAAGTGAGGTACTAAGAATGGGATTCTCCTTTCCTGAAGAGCTGTGGTAGCCCAACCAGTGCTGGGAGTTGGTCAAGCAAAGCTGAATCACACTTTTGTGTGGGACCTACTTCTTTTATTAGAAGGAGAAGGAGGACCAGTTTTCCACCCAATGACACCCTCAATGGGACAGGTTATACCAGTTATATATACAAAATATAGGACAAATTGAAGGGGCACAGAGCAAGGGTGAAGAGAATGGTATGAAGTTATCCTTGAATTGTATTACTCAAAGTATGGTTCATGGGCCAGCAGCATCACCATTCAAGAGCATGTTAGAAATGCAGAATGTAGGGGTGCCTGGGTGGCTCAGTTGGTTAAGTGACCAACTTTGGCTCAGGTCATGATCTCATGGTTCATGGACTCAGGCCTGAGCTGGGCTCTGTGCTGACAGCTCAGAGCCTGGAGCCTGGTCCAGATTCTGTCTCCCTCTCTCTCTTCCCCTTCTCCGCTCATGTTCTGTCTCTCCCTCTTTCTCTCTTTCAAAAATAAATAAACATTTAAAAAAAATTTAAACCCTAGCAAAATAACACTCTTCACAGAACTAGAACAAACAATCCTAAAATTTGTATGGAATCAGAAAAGGCCCCAAATAGCCAAAGCAATCCTGAAAAAGAAAACCAAAGCTGGAGGCATCACAATCCCAGACTTCAAGATGTATTACAAAGCTGTAATCATCAAGACAGTATGGTACTGGCACAAAAACAGATCAATGGAACAGAATAGAGACCCAGAAATGGACCCACAAATATATGGCCAACTAATCTTTGACAAAGCAGGAAAGAGCATCCAGTGGGAAAAAAAGCAAATGGTACTGAGAGAATCAGACAGCAACATAGAGAAGAATGAACCTGGACCACTTTCTCACACCATACATAACAATAAACTCAAAATGGATGAAAGACCTAAATGTAAGACAGGAAGCCATCAAAATCCTAGAGGAGAAAGCAGGCAAAAACCTCTTTGACCTCAGCTTCAGCAACTTCTTACTTTACATGTCTCTGGAGGCAAGGGAAACAAAAGCAGAAATGAAGTATTGGGGCCTCACCAAGATAAAAAGTCTTCTGCACAACGAAGGAAACAATCAGCAAAACTAAAAGGCAACCAACAGAAGGGGAAAAGATATTTGCAAATGACATATCAGATAAAGGGTTAGTATCCAAAATCTATAAAGAACTTATCAAACTCAACACCCAAAAAACAAATAACCCAGTGAAGAAATGAGCAATAGACATGAATAGATACTTCTCCAAAGAAGACATCAAGATGGCTAAAGACACATGAAAAAAAGCTCAATATCACTCATCATCAGGGAAATACAAATCAAAACCACAATGAGATACCACTTCACACCAGTCAGTACGGCTAAAATTAATTGAGGCAGCAACAGATGTTGGCAAGGAAGAAGACAGAGAGGATCTTTATCCCACTGCTAATGGGAATGCAAACTGGTGTACTACTCTGGAAAACAGTATGGTATGGATCTTCCTCAAAAGGTTAAAAATAAAACTACCCTATGACCCAGCAATTGCACTACTAGGTATTTATCCAAGGGATACAAGTGTGCTGTTTCAAAGGGGTACATGCACCCCAATGTTTAAAAGAGCACTATTGACAATATCCAAATTATGCAAAGAGCCCAAATGTCCATTGACTGATGAAGGGATAAAGAAGATGTGGGGTATATATATGGGAGTATATATACACATACATGGAGTATTACTCGGCAATCAAAAAGGATGAAATCTTGCTACTTGCAACAACGTGGATGAAACTAGAGGGTATTATGCTAAGCGAAATTAGTCAAAGAAAGACAAATATCATATGACTTAACCCATATGTGGTATCTAAGCTAAAAAACAGATGAACATAGGGAAGGGAAGTAATAATATAAAAACAGGGAGGGGGACAAAACATAAGAGACTTTCAAAAATTTTTAAATGTTTTTATTTATTTTTGAGAGAAAGCAAAACACAGTGCAAGCATGGAAGGGACAGAGAGAGAGGGAGACACAGAATCCAAACAAGGCTCCAGGCTCTGGGCTGTCAGCGCAGAGCCCAACATGGGGCTCAAACTCACAAACCGTGAGATCATGACCTGAGCCAAAATCAGACGCTTAACTGATTGAGTCACCCAGGGGTCCCAAACATAAGCGACCCTTAAACATAGAGAACAAACTGAGGATTGCTGGAGGGGTTATGGGTGGGGGGATGGGCTAAATGGGTAAGGGCCATTAAAGAAGACACTTGTTGGGATGAGCACTGGGAGTTATACATAGGGGATCAATCACTGGAATCTACTCCTGAAATCATTATTGTACAGTATGCTAACTTGGGTGTAAATTAAAATAAAAAAAAAAAAAGAAGAAATGCAGAATGTAGGCCCCACCTCAGACTTCCTTAATCCGAACCTGAGATTTAACATTCCCCAAATATGTATGCACGCCAAAGGTTGAAAAAGACTAAGATTTCTAGAGGAAGAAGACTTGAAAGGAGTGATATGTATGGGGGAACAGGTAAGGAGAAGCTTCAGGTGATCCCACAAGGGAAGAGGGGTAAATGGGGAGAAAGAGGCCTGAGGGTTTCTCTTGCAGCACCCTGGACTGAATGCGCGAAGGAGCTGGTTGGATGGCTCTGGCTGGGAGCCCTGATCGTAGGGTACAGTTGGGCCGGGGGTCTTCACATAAAGGTTGCTGCCGCTATCAGTCATCAACAGCTCCATTACCCCACTCTCCCTCCTGAGCCCGTTTCCCATTTCAAGACTTCTCCAGACTTTTAGTCTCAATGAACTGGTCAGTCGGACCTCGCTAGCTCTAGGTCGGTTTGATTCGGCCAGGTTCTGTAGCTAAGGCCCACAACTTCCAGGTTGCGAGGGGGGCAGGGGCGGGGAGGGAAGCGGGGCGGGACTGATGTCACGTCCAAAAGGCGGGCTAATCAGACCTCTCCCTCCTCCGGATTGGCTGCCAGGAATTTGATTAGATTCGCAGCCTCGCGGGCTCCAGCATTAGCTGTTATTGTCCCCAGATGCCCCTGGCCCTCGGCCACCCTCTTCCCCTGGAGCAAGACTCCTAACACAGTACTGAGAAAGCACTTAGCTTCGGAAGGAGCGGTGATTCGAATGGTCCGGCCACTGGCATCAGGCGAGGCGTTTCGGCGGAGCAGGTACTTTTTGACTCGATCGGGTGTCCGTAGTTGGGGCGGCTACCCGAACCGCAGGGATTTGTGGAATTTATAGTTCTGCATTAGTTCTGGATTAGTTCTGGGTGGGCCGGAGGCTCCAGTCCGACAGGGATTTTTGGCGGAAAAAAAAAAAAAAAAAAAAGGATTGTGAAGACTGCGGGCCTGGGTCCCAGAAGGACGGGGGAGGATTTAAAGAGCGTCTAAATAAGAATCCTGCCATTAGCATTATTTTAGTTTTCTTTTCAGGTGCTGACCTGAAACTGATCCATCCCTTTCTGACCAAAACTGTTCGCCCACGGTGGAAGGGACCAGGCAGCCAAATGGAGATGCCACCAGTCAATCCAGTAGAAGAGAAGGACACCTCTCAACCGCAACAACAATTGGAAAAGAACCCCCAGGAGAACCTTGATTCAACTGTCCAGATCAGGCAGCAGCCCCCAGACCCTCCTGAAATCCTTGAGCTGAGAATGAGCCCAAATCAAGTCAGCCAAATTCTAGAGAATTCTCAAGGAACTGAAAAACTGGCTGCTGGACTTCAAGGAGACTCTGCTAATTCTCATGGAACAACTAGAGAGATGCCAGAGCCCCTTCAAGCTTCTGATCTCTGGTACTGTCCCGATGGGAGCTTTGTTAAGAAGATCATAATCCGTGGCCATGGCTTGGACAAACCCAAGCTGGGCTCCTGCTGCCGGGTACTGGCGTTTGGGTTTCCTTTTGGGTCAGGCCTGCCAGAGGGCTGGACAGAACTAACTATGGGGTTAGGCCCATGGAGGGAGGGGACTTGGGGAGAGCTCATAGAGAAATGCTTGGAGTCCATGTGTCAAGGTGAGGAGGCAGAGCTTCAGCTCTCTGAACACTCTGGACCTCCTTTCAGGCTCACACTGGCTTCCTTCACTCAGGGCAGGGACTCCTGGGAGCTAGAGGCCAGCGAGAAGGAGGCCCTGGCCAGGGAAGAACGTGCAAGGGGCACAGAATTATTTAGAGCTGGGAACCCTGAAGGGGCTGCCAGATGCTACGGACGGGCTCTTCGGCTGCTGATGACTTTACCCCCACCTGGCCCTCCAGAACGAACTGTGCTTCATGCCAACCTGGCAGCCTGTCAGCTGCTGCTAGGGCAGCCTCAGTTGGCAGCCCAGAGCTGTGACCGAGTGCTGGAGCGGGAACCTGGCCATTTAAAGGCTTTGTACCGAAGGGGGGTTGCCCAGGCTGCCCTTGGGAACCTTGAAAAAGCAACTGCTGACCTCAGGAAGGTGCTGGCGGTAGACCCCAAAAACCGGGCAGCCCAGGAAGAGCTGGGAAAGGTGATCATTCAGGGGAAGAAACAAGATGCAGGGCTGGCTCAGGGTCTGCGCAAGATGTTTGGCTGATTAAAAGTTAAATCTTAAAAGAGACAGGAACCTGTGAATTGTGGTTTATGCTGTGAGATTTTGATGGGACCAAGAGGGAGGGTTTCAGCCATGTCCCATTCATTCCCAGCTTTTGCTTTCCTAGAGGAGGTAGCAGTGGTCTCGGTGCGCCTCTTCCCTCTTTTACCATTAAAAGCCATACGATCCCGTGTGCTACATTTTGGGAGGCTTATTCATATACAAGGATAAATGAAAGATACCTAAACTTAAGAATTTAGGACTGGGGGAGATGGCGGGTCTTTAAATCCTGGAAACTACAACTCCCAGGCTCTTTATCACTGGGTCCTGCTCGGCGCATGCGCAAACTATGCAGTCCGGTTCAGCGGGCGTGCTGTCCTCCTGCCGTGCTCTCATTGGCCCGCCCTATTCAGCCAACTCAAGTACTCAGCACCCAGGTCTCTTACTGGTCGGTATAACTTCCGGGACGCCCTCCCCCGCCCTTTTTTTTTTTTTTAAAGAATCAACTGATTGGTTGATGATAGGGAGAGGCGGGTCTTGGGAACCGTCTCATGGTTGGGGGGCGGGAGGGAAAGATGGCGGAACTGATGCTGCTGAGCGAGATTGCGGACCCAACACGTTTTTTCACCGATAACTTGCTGAGCCCGGAGGACTGGGGTCTGCGGAGTGAGGCCTCGGGGAGGGAGGAGGGCTGTGGCATACTATGCTTCTGAGGCACGCAGGGAGGAAGCGGAGGTCCATAGAAGAAGGCTGGGAAAATACGGAATCCATCACCCGAAAAGAGGGCGGAGCAGGGGGGCTCGTTGTGCATTCGGGGGGATGCGGGAGTTGGGAAAGACCTCTGCTCCTTGCAGAAACGTCGAGTTGTTCTCGGGTGGGGGGAAGGAGGAGCTGAAGTTCTTTGGGTGTATCACGTTTCAAGGGGGCGGGCGGTAGGTCTGGCCTAGCGGAGCCAATGAGGGATGGGCCCAGGGCTGTGTGTAGATCTGTAGGCTGGGCCACCGGGCGACCCCCTGACACTGAATCTCTTGCAGACAGTACCTTGTATACTGGCCTGGATGATGTGGCAGAGGAGCAGACGCACCTCTTCCGTTGCCCAGAGCAGGATGTCCCGGTATTGCCCCCTCAGCCTTGTCTTTAACCTTTGGCGGTTGGGAGTTGCCCCAGAACAAGGACTCAGCCCCAGGCCAGAGCTCATGAAGCCATTGCCTTCACATTCTTGCCATCTAATGTCCTTCTTTATTCAGTTTGGCAGCAGTTCCCTGGACGTGGGGATGGATGTTAGCCCTCCTGAGCCCCCCTGGGATCCCCTGCCTATCTTCCCAGGTAAGATATCCCTTGTGATTCCCACATCCTTACAAAACCATTTCTTTCCACTGTTTACCAGGAACTACAGAATCCCCTGTATCCTCACATCTCCTCTCATAAGTGTCTGTGCACTCTTCTTTCCTTCAGTCCCGTATGTGTTCCTTCCCTTTTGCCCCCCGGTGAGGGGATCCTCACCTCCAAGCCTTTGGACACGTTTTGGACTCCTCAGGCTCTGCTTCCCCAACCCCTTTCTTCCAGATCTTCAGGTGAAGTCTGAGCCGTCCTCTCCCTGCTCCTCTTCCTCCCTCAGCTCTGAGTCATCTCGTCTTTCCACAGAGCCCTCTAGCCAGGTGAGAGAACCGTCTCTCTCCTTCTACTGTTTGTTCCATTCCCTTCACCCATAGGTGCAAAAAATGTTTTGTGTGCTATGGGTCATGGAGTAGTAGTGGCGGTGCCTTTGGATTTCTTTAATATCCTCGTTTTCCAGGTCTCTGCCATGGTTGTCTGTAAGAGAAGATGGAGTCATTTTAATATAGAGAGATATGTGGCAACTATGGTGGGGCCAGGAAGAAGAGAGTTGTTAACTGCCAAGAATTCTGGAATTGCTCATGCCCAAGCTGTCCATTCTAAGGCAATTTTTGAAATCATGAGACTTCATCAACCCTCCCAGGAATAAAATAGAGAAAACAAGGGGCCGAAGACACTCAGTACCATTCAAACCAGAATGTCAATTAGTAAGCTCTAAAACTTTTGTTCTTACTCTTGCTCTCAACACCTTCCTTGTTTTCTTTTCTTTTTTCTGCCCCTCTACTTCACCCCACTCTCCCAGGCCCCTGCTGTAGGGGAGGTGCTGGTTGTGAAGACAGAATCCTTGGTACCCCCATTCTGCCTCCTAGGAGATGATCCAACATCTCCATTTGAAACGGTCCAGATCAATGTGGGTCCCACCTCTGACGACCTCTCAGGTAATAACAGCCTGCCACCCCCCTGCCCCCAGGTTTTTCCAAAGCAAGGTAAATGGGAGAGGGGATGCAGGCAGCAGGAGAGAGAGGAAGAGAGAGCAAACAGGGGAGAGGCAGAGAGAGTGAGTGGGGACAAAGGATCTGAATCAGCCTCTGTGCTGACCCCGGATTGCTGGGAGAGCCTGATGCCATGTGGGGCTCAAACTCAGGGACCCTGAAATCATGACCTGGCTGATGTCAGACATTTTATTTTTTATTTTATTTTATTTTATTTTATTTTATTTTATTTTATTTTATTTTATTTTATTTTTAATGTTTTATTTATTTATTTATTTCTAGGAGAGAGAGAGACAGAGTGAGCAGGGGAGGGTCAGAGAGAGAGGGAGTCACAGACTGAAACAGGCTCCAGGCTCCGAGCTGGCAGTCAGCACAGAGCCCGACGTGGGGCTCGAACCCACGAACCGCGAGATCATGACCCGAGCGAAAGTCGGACGCTTAACCGACTAAGCCACCCAGGCGCCCCGATGTCAGACATTTTAAATGACTAAGCCCCCCAGGAACCCCTCCTCCCCCATTGCTTTGCATTTTTAAAAGACTTATGGACAGTTTAGGGCATATTTATTTGTTATTCCCCACCCCCGAAGTTTTATTATAAAAAAATTTTTCAAACATACAGAAAAGTTGGAATTCCATATACCCAACTCTTGGATTCTGCAGTTAACATTATTTGCACTATTTTACTAAGTGTTAACTAAGTTTATTTATTCTTAGATGTTTACACAGTAAATATTTATTGAGCTCCTAATCCATGCCACATACTGGACAGGGTGCTGGGAATGCAAGATGAAGAAGATGTGAGCACCACGCTGACCCAAGAATCCTGTAGTGTGGAGGGAGGGGAAAGACAAATACCAGGATAGACGTCACAGGGTGCCTGGAAAATTCATAAGAGGGGCAGCTCACCTGATTGGGGCTGGATCAGTGATGTGCACCTGGAGGAAGGGTTTCTTGAGCTGAGTTTTGATACATAGAGGGGCACCTGGGTGGCTCAGTCAGTTGAGCATCCAACTTCGGCTCAGGTCATGATCTCATGGCTTGTGAGTTTGAGCCCCATGTCAGGCTCTGTGCTGACAGCTCAGAGCCTGCAGCCTGCTTCAGATTCTGTGTCTCCCTCTCTCTCTGCCCCTTCCCCAGCTCACACTCTGTCTCTCTCTGTCTCTGTCTCTCTCAAAAATAAACATTAAAAAAAATTTTTTTTTTTTTAAGAAATGAGGCACAAGATGAATGTGGGAATATGGATGTGAGAAGGGATGGTTGTGAGAAGGGAGTGGGAAGTGGCAAGAAAGTTGCAGAGGCTGTAGACCAAGTGGGAACCCTGATAAGGGACTCTTAGCTTTTTTCCTGTGGGCAGTTGGGAGCCTCTGAAGAATCAAGCAGGATGGAAACCAACTTGACAATAAACTATTTAAAAAAAAAAGAAGAAGAAGAAGAAGCAGGAGAACAGTGTGATTAGGAAGCTGACTGTGGTGGCAGAGTAGAGAGAATGGATGGTGGAGAGGCAGGACTGGATACAGTTAATCAAGAAAGATATTTGGATGCTAAAAAGAGGCAGAAAGAATGAAATAGAATGGATGAATTGCAGTGACTTCCTGCCTAGGATCTGATGCTAGAATTTCTCCTAGGGCAGATGGGTACTACGGAGCCCCCTGGTCAGGGAGTGTGATGAATTTCAGTGTTGGGTGTGGATTGCAAAGTGCCTTCAGGGTTTCCTGGCACTGCCCATCTTTGGTTGAACTCCAACAAGAAGCTGGAGGGCAAGGGAGCCCAGTGGGGCAGCCCTTTCGTGTTTTCCTCCCTGGCCTCAGGGCGGGACAGGTTAGGATGGAAAAGAGAAACTGATCGCACCTGCAAACAAGATAAGGATATGAACCTTGATTGTTGAGGACTTTTGAGGGCCTGTGCTTTACCGATCAGTTTAATAGACAGGAAGCATAAAACATAATCCTTGCTTTTGGAGAGTCTCATGAGTGTCATAACACGTGGTTAATAATCAAATACTGGTCATTTCTGAGGAGGGATCCAGGTGGCTGGGAGACAAGAAAGGAAAGGAGATCCACTTCACTGAATTACCTTTTGCTACTTTGGAGTTTTGTGTCATGTGAGTGTATTACCTACTTACCAATATAAGTTGAAATTTTAAAATAGCAAAATTAGCAATTATATAATTAAGTGCCCAAATGAGTGGTATGGACCAAAGGTAGTGGCAGACTGTTGACCTGGGAGTTGAATTTGGCCGTCAGATGAGTTTTAGTTCACCCATATGGGGTGATCAGCAAGTCTCACAGTTGGATTTATCAGAGGCCAGGAAAGCTCAGAGGCGACTGAGGCTTTGTGTTTTGATGCTTGGGAGGCTGACAGAGTAGAAAGGGAATTTGTGTGAAGGGACAAGCAGTGAGCCCCATTTAAGGCCAGCTTGAATATGGATGGATAGTGGGTCATGAGAAAGAAAGTGACCAGCAGGCACCTTGGAGTTGGGATCAGGACACAGGGGAGCCAGTCAAGGGTAGAAATGCATACTTGGCTGCTGTCAGCATAGAGACAGCGTCAGGAGCCAGTGAAAGAGAAAGGAAAGTCCTGAGCAAAGAGGTAGGAAGAGAGCCAGCAAATCAGCGGCCTCGTAGTTCCTCTTCCTTCTGGATTGTGTGCCTAGGGCCAGAATAGTCTGTTTCTCGTGCAAGGGGGAAGGACTATGTCTTCCATCCCCTATCTTAATCCTCTTCTCCTTCAGTGTTTATCTGATACCCAGTATTTTGTATTATCCTGATACCCCACAGATGTCCAGACCAAGCTAGAGCCTGTCTCCCCATCTTCCTCCATCAACTCTGAGGCTTCCCTGCTCTCAGCAGAGTCCCCCAACCAGGTGAGCATAAACCTCTCTTACTCTCTCCAGACATTCCAGTGAGCTCCTTCTGGCCCTCAGAGGTATGAAATCATTCTCTTCTTCAGCTCCTTCTGCTTGATACTCCTCCTGACTCACATATCTTCTGGAATGCCCAACATAGGCTTTTATAGGAGAGGAGGTACTGGAAGTGAAGACAGAGTCACCATCCCCTCAAGGGTGTCTCCTGCGGGATGTCCTAGGCCCCCCACTTGGAGGTGTCCAGATCAGCATGGCCCCATCCTCTGATGGCTCCTTAGGTAATGGGGCCTTCTGATACCTTGGGATCCCTGGCAGGAGGCCTCTAGTCCTGACATTCCTTCCTTCCTTCCTTCCTTCCTTCCTTCCTTCCTTCCTTCCTTCCTTCCTTCCTTCCTTCCTTTCCCCTTCCTTCAGGCAAAGCCCTGCCCACCCGGAAGCCACCGCTGCAGCCCAAACCTGTGATGATAACCACTGTCCCAATGCCACCCAGACCTGTGCCTCCTAGTACCACCATCCTTTTGCAGCCTCTCGTCCAGCCATCCCCAGGTACTAAACAGGGAGAGAGGGAGCCAGGCTGGATTAACTTTCTCTGGGAGCTCACAGCCATTGAGGCTCCCAGCCCATGGGTGCTCAGATACAGGTGTGGACATAAGAACAGATCTCACCTCCTTCTCCTGCTCACTTGCCCCAGTGTCACCAGTTGTCCTCATCCAAGGTGCTATTCGGGTCCAGCCTGAGGGGCCGCCCCCCCCTGCTCCAAGGCCTGAGAGGAAGAGCATTGTTCCAGCTCCTATGCCTGGGAACTCCTGCCCACCTGAAGTGGATGTAAGTATTGGGGAGGAGAGGAGTAGGACTTAGTAAGGGGGAGGAAGTCTGCCATGGGAGAGAGAATTATGGAATGAGGAGGGAGCGAAAAGTGAGCAAGCAAAGCCATAGATGATCCTGAAGGTCAGAGTGGATCCCTGTTTATATATGAGTATCAACTCTGTAGTTTTCGGGTACTTAGTTTTGCTATCACTGCAGATGAAGAAATGGGAATGCTGTCAGTAAATCTAAGGGAGGAGAGTCATACTGTGTCACGGTTGTGGTAGTAGTTGGAAGAGGGAGGCTGTTTCCTAGGGGGAAACCAGGTAAAGTGTTCTTTAATTATAGCAAGGTTAAAGTGTGGGCCCTAAAGAGAATTGAGAGGAAGGAAGACCCCACCCCACCAAGGAAAGCAACTGAGTTTCCACCAGGAACCAGGTTGGAGGATGTCCTTCCTACAGTCTGATTTCTCTTAGCTCTGAGGAACAGGAGCAGGGAGTGGTTGAGAGAAGGGCTCCTTCTTTGAAACGTTTTAACAGAGAGGAATAACCGGTCTCTGGCTGCGTCGGGTAGAGGTCAGGAAGGCAGTAGAGTGGCCAGTGTGAGCGTTGGGTAATCAGTCCCTGAAGTTGGGGAGGCATAGTTCTCCTCTCCCATCCATCTATCATTCCTTTTCTGGTCCTCTGGGTACCCTAGGCAAAGCTGCTGAAGAGGCAGCAGCGAATGATCAAGAACCGGGAGTCGGCCTGCCAGTCTAGGAGGAAGAAGAAGGAGTATCTGCAGGGGCTGGAGGCTCGGCTGCAGGCCGTGCTGGCGGACAACCAGCAGCTCCGCAGGGAGAATGCTGCCCTCCGGCGGCGGCTGGAGGCCCTGCTGGCCGAAGTGAGACTGGTCCGTCCCAGGGAGGCCCCTGGGAGTACAGGCTCCTTTGGGATGACTCACCACCTCTCATCTCTTTCTCTGCACCTTAGAACAGCGAGCTCAAGTTAGGGTCTGGAAACAGGAAGGTGGTCTGCATCATGGTGTTCCTTCTCTTCATTGCCTTCAACTTTGGACCTGTCAGGTGAGACCTTCCCTGCCGTCCCCAAACCTTCAGGTGGAGCCCAGCCTCACAGCTGCCTGACTGCCTGCCTTGGCACAGCCCTTTCATTCCACTCACACACAGACAGCACAGGTGTCCTCAGCACTGACGGTGCATCCAGCCAGTCCCTTCTCCTTCCGTCATTTCTCTCAGAATGGTGTGTCCTGCAGCAGATGGTGGTAATAATAATAACACTGGTGAAAACAGTGATGTTTAAGTGCTTACTGAGTTCCTCATGCTTCCTGGCTTTATTAGCTAGGGATGATTCTCATTCTGGTCATACGCATGAAGAGATTCACTCTGCAGGATAGATTGGAAGCCAGGCAGGCTTTCTGCAGAGCCCACGATCTTAACCAGCCCCTGGGCCAAGCTGGAATTCCTCATACTCTATCCTTCCTTATCCTCAGCATCAGTGACCCTCCTCCGGCTCCCATCTCCCCTCGGATGAGTGGAGAGGAGCCTCGACCCCGGAGACACTTGCTGGAATTCTCAGCACAAGAGCCGGTTCATGGAGTTGAACCCCTCCAGGCTTCCTCCCTGGGCCCTGAGGAGCCTCAGCCCAGCCCTCCAGGCCGGCCAAGTTTCAGGTGAAGAGAGGGCCCTCTCTTGGGGGTGCTCTCCAAAATGTTTTTCTTCTGAGGGGAGCCAGAGTTCTCCTGCCATCATTGCCTGTTCTGTTGGGGGAGGGGTGCGGGACAGCCTCTCATCAACGCCTCCTCCCTGCCTCACTCCAGGAACCTGACAGCCTTCCCAGGGGGCGCCAAGGAGTTGCTTCTGAGAGACCTGGACCAGCTCTTCCTTTCCTCTGATTGCCGGCACTTCAACAGGACCGAGTCCCTGAGGTTTGGGGGATCCCCAGCTGGGACATCCTCCCTGCCCTCTGAGGCCCCTCCACAGGTGGCCCGGCTGCCCCCGTGTGCTGAAGCACCAGCTCTCCCTGCCCTCCCTTTTCCCTCCAGTGTGTGGGCGAGGAAAATGGGAGCTCTGGCTCCATACAGACGTGTTGCCCCTCTATTTCCCTAGGCTTGCGGATGAGCTGAGTGGCTGGGTCCAGCGC
This sequence comes from Proteles cristata cristata, assembly GCA_017311185.1. Lineage (NCBI taxonomy): Eukaryota > Metazoa > Chordata > Mammalia > Carnivora > Hyaenidae > Proteles > Proteles cristata. The sequence continues at coordinate 610,358 of JAESUZ010002444.1, read as the reverse complement.
CACCAGAGAGGCCGGCGGAAGATCCCCCAGAGGGCCCAGGAGAGACAGGTAGGAGGGGCTAGGGCTGGTTCAAGGAAGGCCACTGGAAGACTAAATGTCCTGGGGATTTTGAGGGAGCATCTCATTGTGGAGGTTTGAGGGATCATTTGGGGTGGGTGGAGGGGTGGGTGTGAGGTGACATCAGCTTCCAGGGGCCGTCTGTCTCTTTCCCTTTTCCCTTCACCCTCTTCAAATCCTTAGATACTTCTCCTTCCAGAAGTCTCAGCTATGGAAGAAATCGCTTCCAGTTAAGGCAGTCCCAGCCCAGCCCCCGGGGCCCCCAGAAAGGTGAGACTATGAGGGTGCTTGTTTGTTACTAAGGGGGGCTTCACTCTAAATAGCTGTACCCCAGGAGCTGTCCTGTGCCTGGCACCATTGCCACCAATGGCGTTATGCCCCCCTCGTCCCCTAGGCTCTCCTTTTATCTTCTCTCATCCTCCCCAGTAGGAACTGGGAGTGGGGCTTAGTTTCTCCCAAATCCTGTCTCCCCGCCTGGCTAGGGATTCTGTGGGCCAACTGCAGCTGTATCGCCACCCAGACCGTTCACAGCCAGAGTTCCTGGATGCAATTGACCGACGAGAAGACACGTTTTATGTTGTGTCCTTCCGACGGGTGAGTTCCTCCCTGCCCCATCCCCATCACCCTGGGCTCTCCAGCAGCGTGTCTTCAGGCTGAGGCTGTAGAGTAGAGGTGGGGGGAGAGCCTGTCTGCATCTTTTCCTCCAGCCTCCTGGCCTGGCCCCTTTATTTCCCAGGACCACTTGCTGCTCCCCGCCATCAGCCACAACAAGACCTCTCGGCCCAAGATGTCCCTGGTGATGCCTGCCATGGCCCCCAATGGTAATTCTCTCTTTGCCAGATCTGGGGAGGGGTCCTGAAATCGAGAACTGGGAGATCCAATATGAGATGCTGAGGGGGAAATGGAGAGAAGAGTGGGCCCTTCCAGAGAGAGGCTAGACTCCTGGATGAGAAGATATAGGAAATGGGTGGAGAAAAAACAGAAGGCAGGAGATGTGGGAGGAAGATGAGGGTGCAGGCCATCCCTTGGTGAGGGTGCTCAATAGGTGTGGGCAGAGGGGGTGGGCTGGGAACAGCCCGATTCTCACCTTCTGTTTTCTCTTGATGTCCTCTCCTCTGTGATCTCAATCGTATGTGTCCTCTGTGACTCATCAATGATATTTTCTTTTCCTGCCCCTACCACCCCCCTCCCGCCCCCCCCACCGGCACCAACTCCATCCCTGCCCTCTCATTCAACCCCTGCTGTGGATTGGCCTCCTCACCATTGCCCCTCCCTCCCTCCCTGCCCACCTGTACTTTTCCCCTCTCTGTTTGCCCTTCTTTTCTCCCTTAACTCTTTCCTTCTCACAGAGACCCTGTCAGGCCGGGGGCCTCCAGGGGACTATGAGGAGATGATGCAGATCGAGTGTGAGGTCATGGACACCCGGGTGATTCACATCAAGACTTCCACGGTGCCCCCCTCACTCCGAAAACAGCCATCAACCCCGGGCAATGCCACAGGTGGCCCCTTGCCAGCTTCTGCAGCCGGCCAGGCACGCCAGGCGTCGCACCAGCCCCTCTACCTCAATCACCCCTGACCTATGCAACTCACATTATCTTAGAGCTGGTGGTGGGGGACGGGAGGTGGGGGTGACCAAGTGAGGCTTTTCTAAGTTCTCTGATCCCTGGGCTTGGGGCAATTGGTAAAGGAAAGACAGGGTGTGGGGTTAAGCACTTATTTGGAGGTGAGGGGGTTTACCTCTCTTCTCACCCCTTTTTGGAATATAGGGCTCCTCTCATTTCTCTAAACCCCTAATTCCTGCTTCTTTCTTTGAGATTAAGTTTTGGGGTGGGTGGACTCCTGCACACTCTTTATTCTTTTGTTTCTCTGTTTAGGGGGGTGGAGGGGGGAATTTAGTCCCCAGGAGGGACAAGGGACATTTTTACATTTTGGAGCTAGTAACTGGGAGTAAAGGAGGGGTGGTGGTGGGAGATCAGGTTTACGTATATGTATATCTTCTTTTTTATTATTAAATAAACAACTTGGAGGGAGTTGAAGGAATGGTGGCTGCCTTCCTGACTCAGGACGGGGAATTGGGGGAAAGTGGCTCCTGTATGGCCAGTGTCTTAGAGAACCAAGCACTGAAGACATAGCTGGCTCTGGGGCGGGTTGGGTGTGGGATCCCAGACCTCATGTCATCCCGTTGTCCCCGCCCCTACAACACTGGGGCATGTCTGTGTCTAGTGGTGGGGGTGGGGGGGCTGAGGGTGGGATGTCTCCTGGCATGACAGCCCCGAGGATACAGATCCCTGGAATGTGTCTGAGTAAACAGGAAGGACAGGGGGCCCCACGCCCTTTGGGGTGAACAGCCTCCCTGGGTCCCCTGCATTCTAGCAGGTTCTCCCTCCCTTCCCTTGATTTCCAGGACGAGCAGCTTGAACAAACAGCGGAGCTGGGGCCAGAAGGCTGTGAGCCAGAAAGGAGGGGCCACAGTGGAGAAGGGGGCAGTGTTTGGAGGGAAGGGAAGATGTTCAAGAGCATCTTCTTAGCCCTAAACTGGGGGAGACTGAGACTTGTGCGTCCAGTTGAGAGAAAAGGGTGAGAATGGATCTGGCAGGAAAGGCTATGCCTCTAATTAGGAGGAGGGGGAACAGGACAGGGTGAGGGGGCAAATCTCTTTCAACCTGGGGGGATCCCATCAGCGGCTCCTGTCCAGCAACGCCTCAGGCCTGGCCCTGCAGGAGTGTCCTGGGTCAGCTAGAGGGTGTGGGCTGGGCCTGGGCTCAACGCCCAGATGACTGGACAGGGGCCGCCCGGGCCACAAGCCCAGGCCTGAAGGAGGAGGGGAGAACCTCACGTGTCCAGCCAGGCTCCCCCACTCCCCATTACTGTGTTTGGGGTGAAAACAGACTGGGTTACTATGGCAACCTGGAACTAGGGCTCCCAGGAACTAGGCCTCTCCCCCCTCCGGAGCACAGAGCACAGCCCTGGCTTCTTGGCTTCCCTGTCCCCATATCCCTCGAGGCTTATCCAGGCCCAGGGAGTGCAGGAACAAGGATTCAGGAGACAGATCACCTGAGTTGGATTCCCTGCTTTACCTTTCATTAGTGGATGCCCTTCATATGTAACTTAAACACTTGGGGCCTTAATTTCCTCATCTGTAAAATAGAATACTCCCACCTACTTCTCAGGGTTGGTGTAAGGGTGAAAGAGGTTCACAGTGCCTGGTCCCTGAAAGGTACACCTGTCCCTTGTTCCCTACACCATTCTCTTTCCATTTACATTGTCATTTTCTCCTCTAGTCCCCTTTTTTTTGTTTTTTCCGTGAGAGAGAGAAGCAGCATGAGCAGGGGAGGGTCAGAGAGAGAGGGAGACACAGAATCGGAAGCAGGCTCCAGGCTCTGAGTTAGCTGACAGCACAGAACCCGATGCAGGGCTCGAACCCATGAACCATGAGATCATGACCTGAGCCGTAGTCGGACGTTTAACCTACTGAGCCACCCAGGTGCCCCACCTCTAGTCCACTCTTAATCCCAGCTGGGTTCATCCCTTTTTGATCATTCCATCTCTCTCTGTCCTGGCCCCAGCTCAGGAAAGTGCTTGAGTGTTGGCATCTCAGACTGGGGGCCCTGAGGTGGGGCTGTAGCACATCTGGCTGAGTGGCAGGGGACAGCTGGCACTTTGGTGTGAACTGGCAGTTGACTCTCTTGGCCCAGTGAGTGGAGTGGTGGAAAGGATCAGGAGAGGCAAGGGTGTGCGAGGTGGGAGGGTGAAGGCAGGTCAGTCTCTGGCTGCGGCCCTCCAGGTCCATGTGGCTCTGCAGTCACAGCCTCATCCCAGGCCACCTCAGTGTATGGCCACTGTCACTCCTGCACCTCCTGTTGGCCCATCCTGTCCCAGGCCCACTTTGTCTTTCTGTTGAGCTGCTTTCCTTCCTCAGGATCCGGCCTTTTGTTCCTCTTATCATCCCTGACCCATTGCCTTGCCTCTTTGCACTAGATTCTTTTTCTTTCCCCTCTTTCTGCTCTGTCCCACTGGGAGTCCTCACCTTCTCTTTTGGACTTTTCAGTCTTTGTTCATCTTGTTTCTCATTCCTTTTTTGTTTTGCTCTTCCTCCCCACTGTTCCACTCTCTTTTCCCTTTCTTTTTACTTGTTCTTCTCACCTCCTCCTGCTGCTAACCCTGTGCTCAACTCCTCTCTTTTCATGCCACCCCCTCCCGGGTTCCCTTTCCTCTGTCCACATTCCTTGTCCTGTTGGGCGACTTCCTCTCTGCTCCCCCGCTTCAGCCCTCTCCCCCTTCCTCCCCCCTTCCCCACTGCAATCCCCCCGTCCTCTTCCCAGCTGTAGGGGCCAGGACTGGAGAGCCTAATGTTTGCCTCATCGTTCTGCTATGGCTTCTGGATACAGCACATCTGGATTCGGGGGCCCAGATGTGTGGTTGCCACAGCGACCTCAGTCCCTCTGGTAAATACAGGCACCCACCCGCCCCAGAGCAGAGAACAAAACAATTGTGTGACTTTCTTTTGTCACGAGATAGAAATGTCCTCCCCCCTCCCTCCTCCCCACACCCACGTCTCCAGGCAAAGGAAGTTTTACGGGTCCAAACCTTCCTTCTGTGGCTCTGTGGCCCCCTTTTCAGCCCTAGCTTGTGGTTCTCTCCCATCTCTCATGTCAGGCTGTCTCTTCTCTTTGAGCCCCCCTTCCTCACCATCTCCCAGTCCCACCCCTCAGTAGTGGAATGTTGAGTCCCCTATCTTAAACTTGGTGGTTTCTTACTGAATCTGCATAGTAACTGGATATACAGGAAAAAAGTTTCAGAAATCTAGATCTTCCACCTTTCCTTCTCAAACAAGTTCTTCCAGAAGCCCTTTCATTTGTTTCTGCCCTAAGTCTTCCATCTTTCCAAGGCTATTCCTGGGGAAGGGAAGAGAATACGGGCTTTGGAATCAGAAAACCTGGGTGGAGGCTCACCTTCACCACCACTAACAAAGTCCCTTGGACAAGTCATCTAACGTCTGTGATCCTCCGTTTCTTCAGCCACAAAGTGGGATTGATCAAATGCCTTCACTGTGTTGGAAAGTGTTTTGTCAACGGAAGCCCAGTACAACTGTTTTCTCTCTTCCCCCTCTCTGGGACTGCTTCCTTGGATCGCAGCCCCTGGCCTCTCTTCATTCCTTCTCTTTTCTTTCAGGTCCTTGCCCTTAATTGCCCTCATTCTTTGTCTTCCCTCCCTTCTCATTGTCTTTTCGTTTCATTACTGTCTGTATCTTTTATCCGGAATCCTCCTGAAGCCAGGGCAGGAACATGGAGGTTCTTTAAAGAATGGAAACCCAGAGCTGAAGACACCTGAAATAAGGATTCTGACACCATGAGCCAGAGCACATGGACAGTTGTCAGCAACACTGATCTTTCTGCCCATCACCTGAAACACCTCAGTGAAGGCAACTGGCTCTGACCACTAGGCCTCCCTGCCTCCACGCCTGGGACTCCTGCCAGACTCCCTTTCCCCGTCCTCACCCAGTCCCTTCACAGCTTGATAGCGACAAGAATTCATTAGGCACCTGCACTATGCACGGTCTGTGCTTTACTGATGAGATGCAAGCATGTAAGACATCTCGTGTCTTTCATGAGCTCCTCCAAGAGCCTGAAATCCAGGGGGTGAATCAAATTTTAGACAATGATGATCTCAGAAACTGGAATTATGTCTGTTAAGCCTACAGTGGCTTCTTCAAATGCCTTGTAACCTTGTAAATGTTTGCAATCCCCCTCTCCTCTCTGAGACTGGTATCCCATCTGTCCCTAGCCATGGACTTAAAAAACACCCCATGGCCATCCTTCGAGCTCTCACATCTCCAGGGGCTTTGGGCCACTCCGTGGGACAAGTATACTTATGGTTGCCATACTTAGTAAATAATAAAGCCAAGAACAAGACATAGGAAAAATAATGGCTATAACCATGAGACAGAATTACTGAAATCTGGGGATGTGAGAGAAAATTCGTCCTCTGCATAGTCTGCTCTCCCCAAGTAATGCTGTTTCAGCCCCCCCCTCCCCTTTCAAGTGTTTCCCCCCAGCCCTCCCAATCAAAGGGAAGCTATTACCTACTCCAGGCTCTGGGGGCTTTAGGCCAAGGCAGAGGAAGGAAGCTGAGCCCAGTTCCGTCCAAGATGCTGACTTCATCCTCCCCATCAAAGCCAGGAAAAAAACAGCCACACACACACCCAGACACACACGGGGACACCCACGCGAGAGTCCGTGCAAGCCTTTGCCCTCAGTCACAGGGAGCTGACTGGGCATGTGGGAGTCATGCACCGTGCTAGTGTGCCCTGACCCACGAGCAACACTCTCCTGTAACCAGGGGGATCTGATCTGGGGTGCAGACACCTGTGCCCCAACCTAAGGCAGACTGAGGCACATACAGGCTCCTCCGGGTCCCTTTCTCCCATCACCTATGACTAGGCTAAGCTACTCCCTGATGATGAGGTTTGTAGCTGGGTAGCAAGAACTCACTCCCTGTGAAACCTGGTGGGGTTGCCTCACCATGGATACTTATGTGGTGAAAGTCTTTTCAGCCCAGGGTCAGGGCAGGGAGTACAAGGGGATACAATGCCAGAGAAACAGCAGCCGTATGTGGGAGTGTCTGTTGCCCTGTCCTCTTCCTGTCCCTGCCTGAGGTCAAAGTGCTTTCTTCCCTGAGCCCCCAACTCTCCCTACCTCTGCTCCTGCTCCCCTGAAGCACCCAAACAACATTAGCTCCTTTCAGCTTTCCACCGACTCTACCCCCCTCGTATCTGCCTCCAGCCTCTAGCTCTGTCTCCATCCCTAAACCTCCCCCCTAAATTTCTCTTCCCTGTCTCTCCTGAATCCCAACTTCCTTCCCAGGTCATATATCTTGGTGCTCAGCCAAGCCCTTACCCAGCCAAGCACCAAGCCTCATCTGCCATTTCTCTAGAATTTGCTGAGGTGGGAGAATGGAAAGGGGGCAGTGATCCAAGCTGAGAACAGGAGGTGGACTGACCAGAATGGATGGGAGAGGCAGTGCAAGGGCAGGGCAAGCAGAAAAGGTAGGAGATGAAGAGACACGGTGCAGGCGGGAGCAAAGGGACCAGGCAGGAATAGGTGGGAGGGGAGTTTCCTTCACCCCTGCCCCCACGCCCCACTACCAGGAGAGAATGGCAGTGGCTGGGGTGGGGCGGGGGGGGGAGTGGAGAAAACTAGTGCTGGGCAACAGGCAGGTGGGGGAATATCCAAGCTGGAACAAAGTGGCAGCAGGGCAGAGGTGGGAGAGGAGATGCCAGGGAGGGAGGAGGGAGAAAGGCTGGCCAAATGGAAGGGTGTTGGTAGAGAGGAAAATCCAGTGAGAGAGCAGGAGCAACAGGTGGGGAAATGGTGGGGGGAAAGGGGAAATGGCACAAGAGATTGGGGGTGTCAAGTTGGGCAAAAACTAGGGTGGGGAGGAAGAGGAGACATGGGATGGCATGGGGGGAAGATGTGGGAGGTAGGACCAGGGATGCAGAAGGCAAGATGAAGGTCTTGTGGGACTCAGTGATCCCAGACAGGGAGGGGAGGAGGGGTGGCATTCGATGACGCTGGGAGGGCCTGGCAGGGACTAGAGGGGTGGGAGGGCCTGCCCTATCTCCGCTCCCCTCCCTGACCTCATGCTGGTCCTCCCCTTCTCCTCCCCCTGCTCACTGCAGGCTCCCTCCTTCTTGCTGTCGTTGCCGAGATCGACGGTCGGTCGGTCGGTCGGTCCGGTTGCAGCTCTGTGAGCCCCTGCTGCAGGGAACAAGCAAGGGGACCTCCAGGGAGCTCGGCTCTGCCAAGGCACGGTAGCTCTGCCCCGTCTGGAGACCTCCCCTCCCAAGGTCAGGGATACAGCAGGTGCAGAAGCCCTGCAGCCGCTTGTTGCCCAGGTAAGGAGCTGAGCTCTGGGGAGAACAAGGGAAGAGCTGGGAGAGGTGTGGACTCTGTCCCACTCCGACACCCCAGGCGAAGGTGTGACAGGAGAGCTCTCAGGAGAGAGAGCCTCGCCAGAGCAGAGACTGTCTGTTGGGGCAGAGGAAAAGAGACTTTGCACTGGGGACTAGGCTCCCTGTGGAGGGTGTGTGTGCGTGTGTGTGTGCGTGTGTGTGTGTGTGCGCGCGCGCGCGCACGCGCTCGGGATCAGAGATGGGGAAGCCCCGGTTTGGATGGGATCAGGTGGTGGTGGCACCAGAGTGTAGGTGCTTATCAGTGACGTAGGACTCAGAGGTGCCCGGACTGGGGGAAACAAGAGGTTGGAGGCTGAACCGGTGGCCAGCTGGACCTCAGGAGTAAAGTGCTGGTGGGACCCCAAGAGCTCTGGTTGGAGCAGCTGAGCTAGAGCTCCAGGAATGTGCCAGAGGGAGTCTCTCAGCATGTGGATTACAGGATCTGGAGAGAGGTCTGGGGGTCTTGAGCCTTTAAGAAACGCTGAAATGAAGCAGAGCCAGGATTCCCAGGTCTGGGAAGGGCACAGAGCCTGCAGAGAGGATCCTAAAACTTACTCTTGGCTGCAAGCTCCGCACCCATGACTCACGGTTCAGCGGGGCTGGGCTGACTAAGAGATGCCTCCAGGGGCACAGGAGCTCCAACGTCCTTCCGTCCCCCTTCTAGACTCTCCCTGCTTCTGTCCGACTAAACCTCCTCCTGCCCCCTACACGTGACACGCCCTGGGTGGGGCGGGCGGGCCCCTTATCTCGCCTGGAAAGAATTTAATGGCTTGGAAACAACTGGAAATGGAACCAAGAGGAACTACTGGGAAGCAAGTCGGAAACACCGCAGCTGCCAGCTGTTCGCTCCTAGTCCCTGCCCGCTTCCCGCATCCCGCTCCCTCCCCTCTTTATCTCGCTTGCCTCCGCACCGTGGAGACCCGGCACCTCAGTTCCTCAAACTTCCTTCCCCCTGCGTCCCGGTCACTCAGTGCAGGACCTGAACCCGCCTTCCTGTCTCTCATTACCCCCTGACTCTTTCCCACTGGGGGTCCGGAAATCCTTTCTCTCACTTTTTCCATTCCTCTGGCCCATTAACTCCCCAGAATAAGGGCCATCTGGATCCCCCTGAAACCCCCCTCCCTGGAGCCCCCGACTCATCTCCCTCCTTCCTCTCATGCTCCTGGAATCCTGCTTTCACTCCTCAGGTGGCGTGAGGGACAGAGGGAGGCAGAGGGATGGGGCTCAAATCGCCCATCTCTGGAACATCCCTTGTGGAAGCCAGCCCTTCTTCACACCTCTTGGGACCAACAGTCCCTGATGAGCAAAGTGTCAAAGTTGGCCACGACATGAATACCAGGCAAGCTGAGTCATGGCTTGGGACGATGCCCCCATCCGTGCCAGCCCTCCCACCGTGAGGAAGATGCCAAAAGAGTGAAGCCATGTCCCCCCTCCTCACTGCAGAAAGGAGCCCCAGACACAACAGTAGAGGGGATGATAAGGGGGAAACACAAGAGACACCCAAGTTCTTTGCTTCCCTACTACTGAGAGAAGAGCAGAATTCTTCCAAGAGCTGGAGGTGGAGAGGTGGTGACAGGGCAGGAGTGGGGATGGGGAAGGGGGCTCGGACCGTCAACTGTGGGGGCTACCCCATTCTCTCAGGTCTGCCTCACTGCCTTCAGCTTCTCTCTTTCCTGCTGCAGAGAACCTGTCCCCCCCCTCCCAGGGGTGTGGGGCACCAGGGACCCTCTGCTTCCCTCTGGAGGAGGGCCTCCCATCGGGTTCCCCTCACTCCAGCTGTGTTCTTTGCCTCACACAGCTGCCCCCTGAGCCAGTGAGACATCAGCTTTCTTAGGCATCACCCCCTGAATACGTGTGGAGGAGACGTGAAGAGGAGATTGTGCGCGCACACACACCTGTGCACACACTCACCCATGTGTGCCTGCAAAGGTGCAGGTTTATTTGTGTACAAGTGTGTTCATATTTGTATTTGTGGATGAGTGCACACTCGGGTATCTTTGCATGTGTACATGTGTTTGTATGTGCATACACCCCTCGGTCTGCATGGTCTTAGACACAGAGTGACAGGATTTGAGGGTAGGTCAGAGCCCACCTCGTACCCAAGGCTATGCTCCAAGCTGACCAAAGGGCCAAGGGGCCCAGGGAAGGGCAGCTTTCTGCACGCCAGGCCTCTCTTCCTGGGCCTTCTCTTAGTGTGGAAGTGCTCTTTCACTGTTGTCCAGCTTTCCCTCTGTCTCTCCTGGGCTGGTGGCAGAGTGTGATGGCGGGGAGCCCTGAAAACTCCTTTTTCTCAGGCTCAAGAAGTTTAAGAGTAGGAAGCCAGGAAATGTGTGTGTGTGTGTGTGTGTGTGTGTGTGTGTGTGTTGGTTACTGTCCCTTCCCTCCTTGCTGGTCAGCATTTCCACACTTACCCTGCCCTCCTTCTCTCTCCAGTCTCTGGTCCAGAGAAGCTGGGTGCCCGCCTACACCTCTCCTTACCCCTTCTCCTAAATGGAACGCTCTGTGTCCCTTTGCCGCAGCCCCTGCCCTGGCTCACTCTGAACACCTCTTGTCTTCCTGCGCTGCCCAATCCTTGCTTCGCTGGGTCCCACAAACAAACAACTGGGTACCAGCACCTAGATCAAGAAACAGGATATTCTTGGCACCCCAGAATTTCCCCACCATGCCTCTCTGGTCACTACTCCCCCCAAAAGCACCACACTTCTGCTTCAGATTTTGCCTCCCTCTCTCTGCCCCTTCCCTGATTGCACTCTTGTCTGTCTCTCTCAAAAATAAATAAACCTAAAAATTTTTTTTAAAAATAGAATTTTACAGCATGTTCTCTTTTGTGCCTGGCTTCTTTTGCTCAATCCCATATTAGTGAGATCCACCCATGTTACTACATATAGTTGTAGTTCTCATTGCTTTATTTTATTCCACTGTACGAATAAACCATGCTTTATTTAATCCATTCTACCGAGGTGAGATATTTGGGTAGTTCCGGGTTTGGGCTATTATGAGTAGTACTGCTCTGGTGGGTATATTCCTGGGGGTGGAATTGATGGATCATAGGGTTCGCATATAGCTCTGGTAGATTTCATAGATTCTGCTAAATGGTTTTCTAAAGTGCTTGCACTGTCTGGCCCTGCCAGAATCCACACCTGGCCTTCTCTCTAGCCCAGTCTGTGCCTCTGCTGCTGTTTCCCTCCAACTGCCTGTCCCAGACACTGTCCGTGGTCCTAGCCCTGACTTTGGTCCTGTTCATGGTTATGGTCCTGATGGTAATCCTCAGCTTAAACTGAACTTTTCATTCATTCATATGGTCAATATTTATCGAGCACCTAATATGTCTAGATTCAAGGATACAACAGTCGAGAAAAAAATCAGGGCCATGCCTGCCCTCATGGATGTTATAATCTGGTAGGTAAGACTGGGTGTGGGCAAAAAAGTATTAAAATAATCCAACCAATAAATATATTATTATAAATTGTTTTTTTATTTTTTTAATGTTTTATTTATTTCTGAGAGGGAAGAAGAGACCACATGAGCAGGGGAGGGTCAGAGAGAGAGGAAGACATAGAATCCGAAACAGGCTCCAGGCTCTGAGCTGGCTGTCAGCACAGAGCCTGAACCCACGAACCGTGAGATCATGACCTGAGCTGAAGTCAGCCGCTCACCTGACTGAGCCACCCAGGCACCCCTAAATTGTTATACATGGTACAAATGGGAGTTAACATGGTGCTTTGATATCACATGTGAGGGGAAACCTGACCTGGGCAAGAAAGTTTCCCTGAGGGAGCAACATGAGATTGAGACATAAGAGTTAAGGAGGCCATGAGGAAAGGGGAGAGGGTTTCACATATACAAAAGTCTGGGAAGGGGGTGAGGGGCATAAGGTCAGTGGGACTGGAATGGAGAGAGGGAAGGAAGCGTTATGTGTGATGAGGTGGGAGAGGTCAACAGGGGCCAGATGATTCAGGGCTGTTTGTCACCCTTGAAGGGAATTCAGAAGGGAGACACTGGAGAGATTTTAGCAGGAGTGGGACATCCAAGTTGCCTTTGTGAGATTGTATGGGGCAACGAGGGGGGGGTGTCAGAGAGACCAACTAGGAGGCCAATACAGTTGTGAAGCAAAAGATAGGTGGTGGCTTGAATTCTAACAATGTCCAAAGGGAGAGAAGTGAGTAAATTAAAGAGACGTTTATGAGAGGGGTGCCTGGGTGACACAGTCGGTTGAACATTCAACTCTTGATTTTGGCTCAGGTTTTGGCTCTCACCATTCATGAGTTTGAGCCCTGCATCAGGCTCTGCATTGACAGTATGGAATCTGCTTGAGATCTTCTCTCTCATTCTCATTCTGCTCTTTCCCAGCTCTCTCTGTCTCCCTCTCAAAATAAATAAACATTAAAGAAAACAAAAGGGCAAATATGTCAAAATAGGGTGGTCTTGATGGGGGTTAGGTTTCTAGTTATAAAGCTGGGTAAATGGTGGCACTGTGAGCTGTGGTGGAGAACACAATGCAGAAGGGGTTTGGTACAGGAAGGGTGGCCATAGCTCAGTTTTAGACATGTTGAATTTGAGGTGCTCAAGAAGAGATGCTAAGCAAATAGGCAGTTGGATATATTACTTGGAGTTCAGAGGAGATGACTGGGCTAATTTATATACTGGGGTATAGTTTGGAAATTAAAATCCTGGGCCTGGATGAAAGTACTAGGTGAGTGACTAGAGACGTAGATCTTAACTCTGGTTGCTCATTACAATCACCTGGGGAGCTTTTTAAAAATACTGAATAGGGGCACCTGGGTGGCTCAGTTAGTTGTGTATCTGACTTGGGCTCAGGTCATGATCTCGTGGTTTGTGGATTTGAGGCTTGCATTGGGCTCTGTGCTGACAGTTTGGAGCCTGGAGCCTGCTTTGCAAAGGTTCCGTGTCTTCCTCTCTCTGCCCATCCCCTGTTTGCATTCTCTCTCTTTCTCTCTTAAAAATAAATACACATTAAAATTTTTTTTAAAAAATACTGAATAAAGGGGCGCCTGGGTGGCTTAGTCGGTTAAGCGTCCGACTTTCGCTTAGGTCATGATCTCGCGGTTCATGGGTTCGAGCCCCACGTCGGGCTCTGTGCTGACTGCCAGCTCAGAGCCTGGAGCCTGTTTCAGTCTGTGACTCCCTCTCTCTCTGACCCTCCCCTGCTCACGCTGTCTCTCTCTCTCTCTCTCCTAGAAATAAATAAAACATTAAAAAAAAAAGATTAAAAAAAATACTGAATAAAATACAGTGTTTCTGTTACTCTGGGCACATTTCAAGTGTTCAAGAGCCACATAGCTTTCCTGGCTACTGTATTGACAGCACAGATACAGAATGTTTTAAAATGGAAGATGTCGTGAGCCATGTCCAGTGATTTTTGAGACAGGTCAAGTAAGATGAAGACAAATGTTTCTCAGATTCTGTGACAGATTGAGATCTTTGGGAGGTCTTAGGGAGAGCTGTTTCATAGGTTGAAAGGAGGTGGGGAAGCCAGATGGAAGTGCAAAGGGGGCATGCATGGGATTTGGGAAAATGGAAACAGCAAGTAAAGATAAGTCTTTTGACAACTGAGGCCATGAAGTTGGGGAGGGAAATATGTGCTGCCTGGAGGGAATATGAGATTGAAGAAAATTTTGGTTGTGGTCATTGTTGTTGTTGTCATCGTTGTTTTAAGACATAACTTTCAGGGTCTCCTGGGTGGCTCAGTTGGTTGAAGGTCTGACTCTTGATTTCTGCTCAGGTCATGATCTCACAGCCATAAGTTCGAGTCCCACATCAGGTTCCACTCTGGGTGTGGAGCCTGCTTAAGATTCTCTCTCTCCCTCTATTCATGCTCCTCCTCTATTCATGCTCTCTCTTTCTCTCTCTCTCTCTCTCAAAAAAAAAGATATAACTTTTACATTGTGAAATGAACAAATCTAAAGTGTATAGCTCAATCAATATTTGAATATGTATACACCTGTTTAATCACCACTCAGATCAAAGTACAAAATATTTCCAGTAATCTTATCCTATCTTCTAATAGTAAAGATCAACTCTGTTTTTGAACCTCATGTAAACAGCATCAGTTACAGTGTTCTCTTTTTATGTCTTGTTTCTTTTGATAGCATTATGTGTGTGACATTGTCCATGTTGTTACATGTAACAAGAGGGTGCTTTCATCGCTGTATAATAGTCCATTGCATGATTGTACCACAATTTGTTTATCCATTTTACTATTAATAGACACTTGAATTGTTTCATTTGGCTGATATGGAAAAATTTTCATAGTCTTATACATGTCTATTGGACGATATATGCAGTCATTTCTGTTGGATATTTACTGAAGTGGAATTGTTGGGGTTATAGGCTGTGTATCTTAGCAGATACTGCCTAATAGTTTTCCAAAGTGGTTGCACAATTTAATTTTTGCTCCTGCTTACAGTAGATGAGAGTTCCATTTGCTTCACAGTCTTGCCAGTATCAAGCAACAACCTCTTTAGTTTTAGCCATTCTGATGGCAAATAATGGCAGCTCATTGTGGCTTTAATTTGCATTTCCTTGGTTACTAGTTCTGTTATACACACATATATGTTTATTTTCCATATGTTTATTGGTCCTTTGGATATATTCCTTTATAGAGTATCTACTTAAGTCTTTTGTCAGTTTAAAACACTGGGTTGCCTGTCTTTTGTGTGTTATTTTTTGTTTTGCAGGAGTTTTTAATCTCAGATTTTAATCCCATCTCTCACTCTCAATATCCATCTGTACCTCTCTCCCTCCCCCGTTACCTCCCCACATTTCTCATATATTTTATTCCAGTCCATGACTTGAATTCTTATTCTCTAAATGGTGTCTCTGGATGACCGGAAGCGATCAACTTCATGAATCCTAATGTATCCATCTCTTTTTTATGGTTAGGTTCTGTGTGAAAACTTTTATGCTTAAATTTTGTGTGGTTAGGTTTTTAAAAATCTTTGCTTACTCTAAGGTCGTAACATTTTTTTCCTATTTTTCTTTTATATGATATTGTTCTGAAAAGGTATTGTTTTACCTTTCATAATTAGGTCCCTGAGATTCACTTCAAATTAATTTCTGTTTGTGGCCATAAGGTAGAAATAGATTTTTTTTTCCATTTGGATTTTTTCCCATTTATCAGAAAGGGCATCTGTTCTCTTTTTAATCGCAGTGTCACCTTTGGCAGGTCACCACATGCACGTGGGTCTGTATCTGGACACTATTCTGTTCTATCCATTCTTGCACCTTTCTAAGTGCAAGGTTTTTGGTAATATATGTACTGAGGAAGAAGGATTCCATTAAACAACAGGAGCTATATTAGCACCTATAAAAGTTGATGGGAAGGATTTAGTGGAGAGTGAAGGATTGAATAAAAGAGAGAGAGGGGTGAATGTTCACCCAAGGAGACAGTGGGAGCTGGGAGCCAGGTGCTTGTGGAAGGATTGGTCTCATACACTCATCCGCTGATCTATTCAACATAAATGTGCTGGGTAGCCCTTGGGTGTCAGACACAGATGTACAGCAGTGCCAGGACAGACGAGGTCCCTGTTCTGATGGAGTTCCCACTTTAGTGGTGGGAGAAAGATAACAGACAAGTACCCAAAACGAACGGGTGATTCAGGCAGCAGTAAATGCCATGAAGAACATAGGCAGGATACTGTGGCGGAGAGTAATGGAAAACATTCCAACTGGACCCCAGGGAAGGTCTCTGAGATCAAAGACATGTGAGTTAAGATTTGTGCAAGAAGGAGCCAGTCTTGAAGAGTATCCCAGACGGAGAGAACATACAGCTAAAATGTCTTTAGGCTAATGTAAGCTTGTAGAATCTGCGGAACAAACAAAAGACCACTGAGGATGGAACAGTAAAGAAAAAAGAAAAAAAAAAAAAGGATACCCTCTTCCCAAGGAGAGTGTCCCTTAGGTTGAGTTGAATGTGGAGTTTTACATGCATGTGAGTTGGGTAGATTAGTTGTGCGTAGTGGGACTGTGGATGTGTATATTGAAGGATGTAGGGAGCCATCTTCTCTCCTTCTCTGTGAAGCTCCTCACATGTGCCCTCTCTCCCCACAGCCTCCTGAGTGATGCCAGCCCAATGGTTCCTAATCTCCAGACTGGCCTTCCTGGTACTGCTGGGCACAGTCAGAGCAGGCCCCTTCTCTCCACGGTCCAATGTGACACTCCAAGCCCCACGCCCCCCTCCCCAGCCAGGAGGCCACACAGGGGAGCCAAGAGGGGGAAGCCCCTCTTCCCGGCTTTATGAGCACACTGTGGAAGGAGGGGAGAAGCAGGTTGTGTTTACCCACCGCATCAACCTGCCCCCTTCAGCCGGCTGTGGTTGTCCTCCGGGCACGGAGCCCCCTGTCCCTGCTTCAGAGGTGCAGGCCCTGAAGGTCCGGTTAGAGATCCTGGAGGAGCTGGTGAAAGGACTCAAGGAACAGTGCACTGGGTCATGCTGTCCTGCTGCTGCCCAGGCTGGCACAGGTGAGCAGATGATCATGGGAGGGGGCACAAAAATAAATAAATAAATAAATAAATAAATAAATAAATAAATAAATAAATAAATAAAAGAGGAAGGTGGGGAAGTGGGTCAGGGTTAGGTGGTCATCACTAGTCCATAAAGGACCTTGGTATGAATTAGAAAAAGGCACTCCATCTTCCCTCTTGGGGGTGATGAGTGCAACTCGGGGCACAATGTGGAGTGAGAAGCCACCAGGCTTGATGTCAGCACCTCCCTCCCCTGTCCCCAAGCATATGCTAGGGCCTTGAGAGGCCCCATATGTTGACTAGGAGTACCTGGAAACAAAGATGACCTTATGAAATGATCCTGGCCCTGCTGGCCAGGGGAGCACGGCATGGGCTCTGTCTCTCTCCCCAGAGAGACTGAGACCTGCCTCTCCCTCTTACTCCAGGCCAGACAGACGTTCGTAGCCTCTGCAGTCTCCACGGCGTGTTTGACCTGAGCCGCTGTGCCTGCTCCTGCGAACCAGGCTGGGGTGGGCCCACCTGCTCAGACCCTACAAGCGCCGGGGTGCCCCCATCCTCCCCACCCTCTGTCTCCGGCTCCTGCCCAGACGACTGCAACGATCAGGGTCGCTGCGTCCGCGGGCGCTGCGTGTGCTTCCCTGGCTACAGCGGCCCCAGCTGTGGCTGGCCCTCCTGTCCTGGGGACTGCAACGGCCGCGGGCGCTGCGTGCAGGGCGTGTGCGTGTGCCGGGCAGGCTTCTCCGGCGACGACTGCAGCCTGCGCTCCTGCCCCCGGGGCTGCAGCCAGAGGGGGCGCTGCGAGGACGGGCGCTGCGTGTGCGACCCCGGCTACACGGGCGACGACTGTGGGAAGAGGAGCTGCCCTAGAGGTTGCAGCCAGAGGGGGCGCTGCGAGAACGGACGCTGCGTGTGCGACCACGGCTACACCGGCGACGACTGCGGGGTGAGGAGCTGCCCCCGGGGATGCAGCCAGAGGGGGCGCTGCGAGGACGGGCGCTGCGTGTGCGACCCCGGCTACACTGGCGACGACTGCGGCTCGCGGAGCTGCCCGTGGGACTGTGGCGAGGGCGGGCGCTGCGTGGACGGCCGCTGTGTATGCTGGCCCGGGTACGCGGGCGAGGACTGCAGCACCCGGACGTGCCCGCGAGACTGCCGGGGTCGCGGGCGCTGCGAGGACGGCGAATGCATCTGCGACGCAGGCTACAGCGGGGACGACTGCGGAGTGCGCAGCTGCCCAGGCGACTGCCACCAAAGGGGCCGCTGCGAGGACGGCCGCTGCGTGTGCTGGCCGGGGTACACCGGGCCTGACTGCGGCTCACGCGCCTGCCCCCGCGACTGTCGGGGCCGCGGGCGCTGCGAGAATGGCGTATGCGTGTGCAACACCGGCTACAGCGGCGAGGACTGTGGGGTGCGCAGCTGTCCCGGGGACTGTCGCGGCCGGGGCCGTTGCGAGAGTGGTCGCTGCGTGTGCTGGCCGGGGTATACAGGCCGAGACTGCGGCACACGCGCTTGCCCTGGAGACTGCCGCGGGCGCGGGCGCTGCGTGGACGGCCGCTGCGTGTGCAACCCGGGCTTCGCGGGCGAGGACTGCGGGAGCCGTCGGTGCCCTGGGGACTGCCGGGGCCGCGGCCGCTGCGAGGACGGGGTGTGCGTGTGCAACGCGGGCTACGAGGGAGAGGACTGTGGCGTGCGCAGCTGCCCAGGAGGTTGCCACGGCCGCGGCCAGTGCCTGGATGGGCGCTGCGTGTGCGACGATGGCTACTCAGGCGAGGACTGCAGTGTACAGCGGTGCCCCCGAGACTGTAACCAGCACGGCCTGTGCCAGGATGGTGTGTGCACCTGTTGGGAGGGCTATGCAGGCGAGGACTGTGGCCTCCGTACCTGCCCCTCCAACTGCCATCAGCGCGGCCGCTGTGAGGACGGGCGCTGCGTGTGCGACTCGGGCTACACTGGCCCCTCCTGTGCCACCCGCACCTGCCCGGCGGACTGCCGGGGCCGTGGGCGCTGCGTGCAGGGAGTGTGTGTGTGCCATGTGGGCTACAGCGGCGAGGACTGTGGGCAGGAGGAGCCTCCCGCCAGTGCCTGCCCTGGGGGCTGTGGGCCCCGGGAACTGTGCCGTGAGGGCCAGTGTGTATGCGTCGAGGGCTTCCGAGGACCTGACTGCGCCATTCAGACGTGCCCCGGGGACTGCCGCGGCAGGGGAGAGTGTCGTGAGGGCAGCTGTGTCTGTCAGGATGGCTATGCAGGGGAGGACTGCGGGGAAGGTGAGCAAGTAGCCTTCCCCAATAGAATGGGTCAGGGACTGGGAACGGGAGCCCATGGGAAGGCCTGAGCCTGAGGCCTAGGAGCTCAGGGACCTAGAGGAAGAGTGAAGGTGGTCAGTTTTGGGGGTTTGGGGTGGGGGCCAGTCATAGGAGCCAGAGAGCCAGTGTCCGCCAGTAGCAGCAGAGCCATGGGGTCATGCCTGTAAGCAGGACCTGCTTTCAGATCTCTGATGGGCAGGTTGGGGCTCCTTTACTTGTTTTTGGAGAGATTCTGTGTTCCTAAAGATGAGGGGTGGAAGGTGAAGGAGACCCCAGGGCCTGTTCTGGCATCTGCCAGCTTTGCCCCACCTCCAGAAAGGAGCAGGAACTGGGCTCCATCTTTTGGTGTGACCCTGAGTTGGGGGGGGGCATGATAGGGGTGAGGGGCTGCTTTAGGCTAACCATCTTCCCATATCTCATTCTCCTGGGCAGAGGTGCCAGCCATCGAGGGCATGAGGATGCATCTTTTGGAGGAGACGACGGTTCGGACAGAGTGGACCCGGGCTCCTGGCACTGTGGATGCCTATGAAATTCAGTTCATTCCCACGGTGAGAGCCCAGCTGCAGGGGCAGATTGAGTGGGCTGGCCTCGAGGGAGGGAGTGCTCACCTCTGGCAGGAAGTTCTAGGTAGTCAGTGGTTGAGTCCAGATGGCTAGGTTCCTGAAGCTGCTCTGAAGGCCTTCTCGTCCTGCCCCACACTGGGTCCAGAAGGCCTCTGCAGCATTAGTTCACTGCTGCTGGTGAGAGTGAGCTCAGTACTTCCTGAGGGTGTCCAGTAGGTTGTTGGTCATCACGGGTAGTTCTTTCTGTTGTTGCTGAGTCTAAATCTATCCCATTCTGACATCCCTCCATTGGCCTTATCTGGGCCTCCACCAGCGTCAGAATGTTGCCTTTGCTTTTCTCACATCCTCCACCACAGGCTTTCAGGTATTTGGAGATGTCAGCCATCACCACACTCTCATTCTCTTCAGGCCAGACCCACCAGTCTCTTCACCCCTTTTCCCTAAGGCTTTGTTCTCCGAATCCCTCAATTCCTGGGCTCCTTCCTCTAGTGCCTCGTGCTTTTTGCATTTGCCCCCAAAATGCGGGGGCAGGGAGGAGCCCCGTATTTCTGGCTAACTCTGGAGACACTGGCGCTTTTTTTCAGAGTTGATGTATGTTAACTTGCGGTCACAAAACCAGCAGCTGTTTTTGATCAAAAATGTCTTAAAGTAACTTCTATTATAAAAGTCATGTAGGCTCAGTGTAGGAACTTCAGAAAATGTAGATAAACAAGGAAAAAAAGAAAGAAGAAAAGAAAAAGAGAAGGAAGAAAAGATGACATTCAACTATATACACTTTTTTAGCCTAAATATAGGCCTCTGCATGTGGCTCTGTTCAGTGTTATCTTTTTTGGTTTGGGCCAAGCTGTCTAGGCTGTTGCAATAATTTGAGTCTGTGAACTGGTTCCCCCGCCTCCGTGTCATCAGTACGCTGCAAAGCATTCTTTCTCTGTCTCCTTCCAACTCGCTCTTAAAATATTTGGGGGCATCCTAAGGTCAAAGCCTTATGGCCTCTCATTAGAGACCTCCTTTTATGCAGATGGGGCTTTTATGATATGTTTGGCCTCACAGCTCCGAATTATTTGACATCTCTACAGTCTAAACTCATGTTTTTCTGCATCTTCCCACAAATGCCATGGGTGAGTAGGCCATTTACCCCTAATCTCTGCCTGGCCAGAACTCTGGAAGAATAAATAACTCCCAGGGCCTAAACCCTAGGAAGGGTCTAGGACAGAAGAGACAGTTCAGAGGTGCTGGATGTCATCCCCACCCTAATTGGCCTGGTCATTCTTTTGGGGGGGCTGTTCATTCTAAGTGCTTTTATCATAGTCCCAAGACCAGACCTCTACCATGCTCTGTCACTCCTTACTGTCTGGTGGAATCAGAAGCAGAAATCCCAACTTTGCGGTGCAACCAGTACAGCTTAGATTTTTTCTTCTGTTAAAATTTTTTTGTTGTTGTTTTTTGTTATAAAAATAATTTAATCACAAGACAAGAATTTGGCAACTAAGGGAAAAAAAAAAAACAAATAAGCCTTGGCTGCTTTGCACTAAAACAAGCACTGTTAACATTTTAAAGTGTTTCTTCCACTCTCTTCTTCTGTGTGTGTATTATTTACATAGCTCTGATCTTGAGAGGATAGGACTTTTAAAAGAAACAACTTTCTTAAGCAAGTGCAGGGAAAGAAGAATTAAACACTTGAGGTAGAAGGAACTTGCAGGGCAGCATTGTCCTCTGCTCTTAGTAAATACAAACCCATCCTCGGGTGTTTTTGAGAAGTGTTTTCAAGAAGCTTCAGCTCTAGGCTTCCTCCCTCACCATGGGGCCAGGTGAGGTCGAGCTGGCCTATACCCGGCTCATCTCTGGGTATGAACCTCTGTCACATTCTGGGTTCTCTTTGAGTCAGGGTGTGGAAAATGCCCCGGACACCCCTCTTGGACTCCACATTAGCTTGTGCTACTGGCCCTCAGACTGCTTTCTAAGCTTTCTGCGGCTGGCCCTTGGAATCCTGCCTCTGGCCTTGGCCCACGCTCTCTGTTCATTTCTGTTGGCACAGAGTATTGGTAGCTGGCTGTCCTCGGGCACTGCCATCTTCTTAGAAGCCTATCTCTATCTTATCTCCTCCCTTTTCCAGAAGCACGCTGTCCCAAAGCCCAGCCTCTGCCATTGCTGACAAAGGGACACACCTAATTAATCACTGGAATGATTTTCAGAACACAGAAGAGGAACATTCCTCCTTCTCCATGCATATGTGGATTGCTACTCTGACTCAGTGGTTCTCAAAGCATATTCCCTGGACCTGCAGCATTAGTGTCACCTGGGAGGGAGCTTGTTACACATGCAGATGGGCAGACTCCAGCCCCAGATCTACTGAATTAGGAGCTCTGGGGCTGGAGCCCAGTAACTTGCACCGTAACAAGCCCTTGGGTTCTGATACACCCCGAGCCTGAGGACCACTAGCTCAAGGAATGTTGCTATTTTGCAAAAGGCTGGTTCCTCTCTGAATGTGAGAGGAAGCATGAAGAAACTGAGGGAGTTGAGCCCTTGAAAAGAAGGAGGGTCTGGCATTCTTTGTCTGGCTGTATTCTGCAGCCTAGAAACTGGGCTATGCCACGCTTTCATTGGGACACAAGACCTCATGGCCTTAGAAAAGTTTGTGTTCGGGATCTGGTCTGAAAAGTGGATGATGGTGAGGGAAACTCCAGGGCCCAAGCAGGATGGCTTCCCCCACCTTCTGATGAAGCCTTGAGGTTGGTATCAGAAATAGGGTTAGAAACTTGGCAAGGACAATTGGTGAGGCAGCCAAGCTTTCGGCAAGGGATGCTAGCATCTGGCTAGAGAGCCTGTCTCAGACCAGACGAATGAGAGACGTCAATTAGACTGACAGTGGCACTTTCAGAGGACTATTCCCAAGTTGATCTTAGGAGGGACTAAGAGGTGTGTAAAAGGTTCACGGAGGCAGTCTGAAGGGAGAAGATGGTCTGAAGAACAAGGTGGCTTGTCTTGCTGGAAGGACCAGATATCATCAGGGAGCACCCAAGGGCCGTGTGTGTGTATGTGTGTGTTGGATTGAGGGAATAAGGGGAGAGAGGAAGAATGAGTTCTGGGAAGGATGAGGACTTCACAGGTCTTCAGCTGAAGTCCATCCAAGGGCTTCTAGGCTGGGGTGTCCTAGGCCAAGGTGGGTAGGAGAGGAGCAGGGGCCCTGTGTGCCCAGGAAAACTTTTCAACCAACAAAACTCTGACAAAGCTTTATTTCATCCTCAACCCAGAAATCTCTACGTGGCTTCTCATCTGGTTTTGTACTCTGGTATTTACTGTGTTGGTTTCCCCACAATTTTCTTGGTTTAGGAGAGTACCTTTTGAAATTTCCAATCCTACTTGGCTGAATGGAGGTGTCCTCATCACGGCCAACATAGCTAAGCAGAACAGAGCGTCCTTATTAGCTGTCCTAGCTAGATGGCCCAGTGAAATTCGGAGCAGTTAGACTACTCACAGATGTCCGTTCCTCCTGTCTCCTCGGTGACTGGCATTCCAGGAGACCCTGCCTGGAGCTGGTGTATTTCCCGTGGGGTCACCACAATAATCATAATGCCTTATGTATGCACTTGGAGGGGTTGTTCACTCAGAGGCGTGTATGACACAAAGATTTGGGTATGGATCTAATCAACCTTAACATGAGCTGAGGACGGGAAATATCTTTCATCATGCCCAGCACGATGCCATGTACAAAATTGGGAAACATATTTGTGAAACTTTGGGCAGGTGGACTTTGTTTTTGAGTGGCCTACAACCCTGCTCAGGAGAGCAGAGAAGTGCCTAATGGGAAATGTCATGCCAGAGGTCACACCCACATTACCCAGCCAGGGGCAGGTGTCTGTGGGGAGGCTGAGGCTGGGGCAGTTGCTGTAAGGAGGGCGTGAGACTTGTAAGGGGCATCCCTCAGTCACTTCATTTCTTATGACAGGAGTGAGCTGGGGAGAAGCCTCCTCGCACCAGGTGGGCAGGGCTCCTGGGGAAAGCCAGAAGGAGAATCCTGGTGTGTGTTGGGTAAATTCTGGCTAACAGCTGATGAACTGGCTTAAAAAGGTACTGCCTGTGAGAGGAGGCTGTGAGGTCACACTGCCTGGGTTTGAATCCCTGCCACTTTCTTGGTGTTGGTGACCTTGGGCAAGATACTTAATCCTTTTGTACCTCAGTTTCTTTATCTGTCCAATGGGAATAACATGATCTACTTCATATGGTTCTTATGAGGAATGAGTGAATTCAAATATACACATTGCCTTGGGGCACCTGGGTGGCTCAGTCAGTTAAGTGTCTAACTTTGGCTCAGCTCATCATCTCACATTTGTGGGCCCCAGCCCCACGTTGGGCTCTGTGCTGACAGCTCGGAGCCTGGAGCCTGCTTCTGACTCTGTCTCCCTCTCTTTCGGCCCCTCCCCCACTCACGCTTTGTGTCTCTCTCAAAATAAAATAAAGAAAAAACATTAAGAAAAATGCAAGTTGCCTTGAATAGCACCTGGTACGGACTAAGAATTTTATATTATATTATTTTATTTTATCTTATTTTATTTTGTTTTGTTTTATTTATTTTTTTTTGAGAGAGACAAAGGGTGCAAGTGAATGAGGGTTAGAGAGAAAGAGAGAGAGAGAGAGAGAGAGAGAGAGAAGCAGGGCTCGAACTCATGAACCTGAGATCACGACCTGAGCCAAAGTCGGATGCTTAATGACGGAGGCACCCAGGTGCCCCAGGACTAAGCATTTTAGATGTGTTTGCTGCTACCACCACACTCCCGAGCTGCGCAGGACCAAGTTCTACACAATTCTATGTTGACACCGCCCGGAGCTCGGAGAAAGAAGAGATAAGGGAGATTGGGCAGCAGAGTGAGAACACCAGCCCTAAACCACCTGGTGCTCTCTTTCTTCCAGACAGAAGGGGTGAGCCCCCCGTTCACAGCACGGGTACCCAGCTCTGCCTCAGCCTATGACCAGAGAGGACTGGCTCCCGGCCAGGAGTACCAGGTCACTGTCCGTGCCCTTCGAGGGACTAACTGGGGCCCTCCTGCTTCCAAGACCATCACCACCAGTGAGAGCTGGGGCTGAGGGCCGGGTCCTGGTTGGAGATCTGGATTTGAGAGGGGTGGCTGGGAATCTGCCCCTCCCAGGAAAGCAGAAGGGAGGAATTGGATGGTGACAGAGCTCTCAGAGGGAAAGTTGGTGATTGAAGAACCAGACTCCCACCTGATCCCTCTTCTCTCTAACCTGGCTAGTGATTGATGGCCCCCAGGACCTCCGAGTGGTGGCTGTGACACCAACCACAATGGAGCTCAGCTGGCTGCGACCCCAGGCTGAGGTGGACCGATTTGTGGTGTCCTATGTCAGTGCTGGCAACCAGAGGGTGCGGCTGGAGGTGCCCTCCGAGGCAGATGGAACGCTGCTGACCGACCTGATGCCAGGCGTGGAATATGTAGTGACTGTCACCGCAGAGCGGGGCCGGGCAGTAAGCTACCCGGCTTCTGTCAGGGCCAACACAGGTATGCCTGGCAAGGGGCTAGGGAAGGACCCAGTTTCTTTGTGGAGCAGCCCCTTCCTTGGCAGCTCATATCTAGGATTCACAGGCTCCTCTGAATACATCTGGGTAGGGCAGTCCTGTAGGAAGGCTGCAGGTTGGAGTGTGAGGTCGGGGACGGGGGAGCTGCTCCATGGAGAGAGGCAGTAAATAGGAGATGATGTCTGATCCACCCAGATGGGGTAGTTCTGCTTGAAACTTAGACACAGGGGCAGGCCTGTGCTCACAGTCAGTGGTCAGACCTTGTAGGGATCGGAATTGGGCAGATCAGAGATCTGCATTCCTGTTGACTTTAGGATTGGGGTTGGGGGGAATTTGGTCTCAGAGCTGTAATTTTCCACTAATCCTCAAGGTCTCTTAACAGATGGATATTTAATTTCTTTTCCTGTGACAGAGGGACGCCCACCTCGCTGTAGCTTACATTTTCTCCTCCCACTCCCCTTTCTCTCCTTCAGACACAGGGCCCCACCTGCTGGCTTCTCTCTTCTTTTTAGGGTACCAAGAGTGGCGGGCTTGGAGGGCGAGCGGGGAGGGGCTCCTGGGACACTGATTCCTTTCTCTGGTTCTCTTTCCAGGTGGGGCTGGGGCCCAAGCAAGAGGCCTCTGGCTCCGGTGGGAGGGGATGGAGGGAGGGGCTGCCGTGGGGAGGAGCGCAGGGGCGCTGGGGAGGTGGGCTGCGACTGACCTGCTCTCCCCTTCCCCCTTTTTTGCCCCCGGCAGCACCTGGCCACTACAGTTACCCGGAGGTGCGCCCCCCAGCCCCGCCCCCCCAGCCCCGCCCCCGGCCGGCTCCGGCCCCTCGGCCCCCACGGCCCCCGCGCCCGGCTAGGCCCTCGCGGCCCGCAGAGGACGGGGAGGAGGAGCCTCGGCCTGGGCCGAGCCTGCCGCAGCCCCCTCGGCGGGCATGGGGCAACCTGACCGCCGAGCTGGGCCGCTTCCGCGGCACCGTGCAAGACCTGGAGCGCCACCTGCGGGCTCATGGCTACCCACTTCGGGCCAACCAGACTTACGCGTCGGTGGCGCGCCACATCCACGAATATTTGCAGCGGCGTCGGGCGGCGGCCACCCCCGTCGGCTCCCCCGCCCCCCCGCCCCGTCGCCCCCGCCCCACTACCAGCCCCGACCCCGGCACCTGGAAGCGGGACTCCAACCAGGGCATCTACGGCCTCTCGCCAGAAGGCGTCGACCGGGTGGCTGCGCCCCGCCACCCCAAACCCGAGGTCCTGGGCAGTTCCGCGGACGGCGCACTACTCGTGTCCCTTGACGGGCTCCGCGGCCACTTCGAGCGCGTGGTGCTGCGCTGGCGGCCGCAACCGCCGGCAGAGGGCCCCGGCGGGGAGCTGACCGTGCCGGGCACCACGCGCACCGTCAGCCTACCCGACCTCAGGCCCGGCACCACCTACCACGTGGAGGTCCACGGGGTGCGTGCAGGGCAGACCTCCAAGTCCTACGCCTTCATCACCACCACAGGTAGCATGGGCTGGGGCCGCGGGACCACCCATCCCCTGCCCAGCCTCACCTGCCATTGGAGTCTGCATCCAAGAGTTCTCCCACTGCCTCACTGCTCAGACCGCCACCCCCCTACACCCTCCCCCTCGGCTTTCAAGCCCTACCTGGTCCAGGCTCCAGGGGACCCCACAACAAAGCATGCTCTCCTGTGTCTTTAGAAGCCATCGCCACCCCAGGGTCCTCGGGGGTACCCAGGGCCAGGGAGACCCGGTCTTTAGGGTTCCCCAACACTTTACCCGGATTGCCATCCCGGACAAACGAAGGGGCATTTGGGGGGAGGGTAGGGTCTGCAAAAACTCACTGGAGCAGTTTGGGTGGGGCACTGGTGTGAAACCAGCAGTGTCCACTCTGACTCACTGCGGTGAGGGTGGCAGAAGGCCGTGGTCATTGGTTACTATTTTCCACAGTTTGGTCTTGACCTCAAAGGGACACATGGGGACTGATGGGGGGGGTGGCCTAGAAGCCATCAGACAGCTTGTGTCTGTGAGAGGTGAAACCACTGCTTCTTGAGCTGCCTTTCCAGACCTCCCAGCTCACTTCATGCTTGTCTCTTCCACAGGAACGATGCCGGGCTCAGGGGAGGGGTGCTCTCTGGCTGCCCTGGGGAGGGTTGTGGACCTGTTCTTCCCCCCTAGGGCCCAGATGCCACCTGAGCTGGATGTACCCCCAGACACTGCTCTTTTCCCTCTCCTCACTACCCACTCTCCCCTTGCATCTGCCTTCCCTAACATCACATCTCCTTTCTTTCAGGCTTCTCACTGCAGCACTAATGGAAGCCAAGACCACCACCCAGTGGGGAGGGGGATGTGCTTAGGGAAGGACATGGAAATCTGTGGGGCTGGGGTACATAGGAGCCTTGTGAGGGGAGGGATGGCCAGATTTATTTCTTTTATTTATTGCCTGCAGGCCTGTCTAAGAATATGGCAGACAGGGGTGTTGGGAGGCCAGGCCCTTGGGAGGATGAGGTGGTCCACTGAGTGGACTCAGAAGCAGAAGAGGGAAGGTCTCTGGGCTCTGAGAGGCTAGAAGGCAGAACCTGGAGGCTGGGATTTCCTTTCTTGCTCTCATTCTCGACTCTCCTGTTTTCTCTCCCTGCCCTTTCCCAGGGTCCTCTCCCTCAGGCCTCTTGGGGACCACCGATGAGCCTCCTCCCTCAGGCCCTTCAACCACCCAAGGGGCCCGGGCCCCTGAACTACAGCAGCGCCCCCAGGAACTAGGAGAGTTGAGGGTGCTGGGCAGAGACAAGACAGGGCACCTCCGCGTCGCTTGGACTGCTCAGCCTGACACATTTGCCCACTTCCAGCTGCGCCTTCGGGTGCCCGAGGGGCCGGGGGCGCATGAAGAACTACTGCCAGGGGACGTCCGCCAGGCCCTGGTGCCCTCACCCCCTTCTGGAGTCCCCTATGAGCTGTCACTTCATGGGGTCTCCCCAGAGGGCGAGTCCTCTGCCCCTCTTATCTACCAGGGCATTACGGGTATATCCTAAACTCTGTTCAGATTGGTGTCCTGAGGGTGGGGGAGGGGCTGAGCCATATGGGCTTCCGAGGTGGGAGGGCATTGAAGGGCAGTGCTGGTGTTTGGATTGGAATGGTAAGAGCAAACAAGGAGAGCAAAGGTTGGAGTTGAGGGTTCAGAGGAAAGAGGAGTGGAGGGGGTCTTAGAACAGTGACAGGGTGGGTAGGGCAGGGAGTCGAGGTGAGAGACTGTATAGACTTTTGGCTCTCTACCTGCAGCTTTCTTTGCCTATGTCCTACCCAATTTCTGGTCACTTCTCTGCCCCTCCCACCCCATAGATCTCTCTGGGTAGGTGTGGGAAGGCCTCTAGCCCCAAGGATACTGACCCTTAGCCCCCTCTTCCCCTTCCCTTCCCCACAGCCCCCGCCATCCCTTCACGGGCAGGCTAGGATGGTGGCCTGCCACCCCGGAAGCCTGGCCTGCAGTGGACAGTGCTCCATGGTCCCATCAGCCAGCTTCTGCTGGGGATGGATGTTCTTTAGCATGGGGAACTCCACAGCCAGCACGGCTTCAGAGATGGGTGAGGTCTGTGGAACCAGTGAGGGATAGGGCCTGGGCTTCCCGACTCTCGGGTTCCCTCCGGGTCCCTCTTTATGGGACTAGGGTGAGCCTCTCTCTCTGTAACCCCAGGTCACACTCAGCAGTAGGAGAGAAGGTGGTGAGAGAGAGAAAAGTCCAAGTGGGTGCAGGGGTCTTTGGCGGCTCCAGGACAGCAATGAGGAGGTTCTGACTCAGGAAGAACTGGGGCAGGAGGGGGGTGGCCTGAAACTCCCTCAAAAGTCTTGGTGTGGAGAGGGACTGGGACCTTTGTGAAGGACGGGGAGGCTAGCACGAGGGAAGGGCTAAAGCTCTATTTCCAGAACAGAGATGGCTGGCTACTCAGGGAGGGCTGAGGGTAGGGAAATGGAGGCTTTGAGGGAGGGAGCAGAAGGAGTGGGCTAAGGAAAGGGAAGGAGACCAAGGACAAGGCAGTGGTTGAGTCCACCTGCTTTACTCTGTCCCCCACATTTCAGACAAGGATGGGGCAAAGCCTGGGAAGCCCTTGGCCCCTCCAAATCTGGGCGAGCTGACAGTGACTGACATGGCCTCCAACTCCCTGCTCCTGCAATGGACGGTCCCTGAGGGCGAGTTTGACTCCTTCGTGATCCAGTACAAGGACAGGGACGGGCCCCAGGCTGTCCCTGTGGAGGGGTCCCAACGCTCAACCCTCATCACCAGCCTGGACCTTGGCCGCAAGTACAAATTCATGCTATATGGGCTCGTGGGCAAGAAGAGGCATGGACCCCTGGTGGCTGAAGCCAAGATCTGTGAGTGAGAACCCTCACCCACACTCCTACCCCTGCCCCATGCATGGTCTTGAAGGAGGTCTTCCCAGTGCTTTGGGAAATCCAGGAAGGCTTCCTGGAGGAAGTGGGGCCTGACATGAATCCCGAATGGAATATAGTGGTGGGTCAGGCAGAGAAGTTGAAGAGGGCAGTGCAGACAGAGGGAGCCATGGAGAGTGAGGCGGCAGTGAGTGTGACCCTCTGGATGGAGAACAGGGGACCTGGAGAGCTGAAAGGACTGGCCTTGTGTTTCTGACCGAGGAGCTTGGTAGTCATTTGTGGGCTCCAGGGTGCCTCTGAAGGGTTTTAAAGGAGAGTGACATGATTCCATGCTTATCTTACAAATAACACTGAGGCCGCTGCAGAGAATAGCTGGAGAAGTGAATTAAGAGCCAGCAGGAAATGATGCTGGCCTGGCTGGAATGGTGGGAGTGAGGCTGGATGTAGGAGGTGAAGGACAATGAGGAGGCCCAGGCACTCCATGGTCTAGTTCAGACAGTCCCATTCCCTGAGGCAAGGAACAGCGGAGGTAAGGAACAGCACAGCGTGAACATTTAACTCTCAAATGTGTTTAAGATGTTCTAAAGGCATCGTCGCTCTTATTGCCTCTAACAGCCCTGTGAGGCATGCCCATTTATAGATGAGGAGAGGCACTGAGAGAGAGGGCACTCAAGCAGAAAGTGGTGGGGCTGTGGGGTTATCACTGCTGCCCTCACGGATCTGTGAAGCAGAGAGAAGGCCTGAAGAGGGAGCATGGGTGTCCTCAGTGCCAACGGGCAGGAGTCAGAGTGAGGTAGAGTGGCAGCTGGAACCCTGGAGACGGACTCAGCACTCAGGGCCTGAGCCCAGGTAGAGGAGCATGCAGGGAGCCCACGGAGGTGATCTGGGGAGAGGGGCACAGCCAGGGAGAGTGGTGTCCTGGATGCCAAAATGAAGGGCGTGGTCAGACATGTCAGATTCCATAAGAGTGAATCAGGGCTACAGAGCATCCACAAGACTTAGCAATGGCGAGGCCACCACTGACCCTGGTGAGAGCTGCCAGTGGAGGGTGGAGCCGGATTGAGAGGGGGGTGGAGGTGAGGACATGGCTACAACCAGGACAGACGTCTCTTTCTGGAATCTGGGTAAGGAATAGAGCAAGGAGGGAGGCTGGAGGCTGGAGCGAGCTAGCAGCTGAGAAGACGAGCTCCTGTAAATGCTGAGGGCACAGTGGCAGGGAGTGAAGGGTTTGTGGTACGGGGTGGGAAAGGAGGAGGTAGGGCCGGAGCACAGGCGTGGGAGGCTATCCCACATTAAAACACTCCAAAGACTGCATTTCCCTCTCTTGGAGGAGAGAGCAGCCAGTAGTTAGGCCTGGAAGCAGCAGAGATTGTCCTGGAAGGCTTCCTTGGCTACAGAGACACAGAGAGGGATGGCTGGGCTCCCTTCTCTCTGAAGTCTCTCACTAGGCTGTGGAGAGTCAGGGCCGTGCTAGTCTATAAGGTGCTTTTGTGCCATTTAGAAGAAGGCATCCCTCCTCTAGGTGAGTGTAGCCCCATGTCAGGGCACACAGCTTGGCAAGGAGAGGCTGGCTGGATTTTAGTCTCTTGGCCCTCTCTCAGTCTTGTACCTTTGTGCAGTGAACAGCCTGTACAACCTTACCCAACATCCCTATGTGGGAGATGGATCCCCCTTCTCCTTTGACCTCTGTTCCTCCTTCTTCTCTCTACCCCTCCTCCCAGTGCCTCAGAGTGACCCCAGCCCAGTGACTCCACCTCGCCTGGGAAAGCTGTGGGTGACAGATCCCACCCGAGACTCACTGCGCCTCTCCTGGACCGTCCCTGAGGGCCAGTTTGACTCCTTCGTAGTCCAATACAGGGACCGGAATGGACAGCCCCAGGTGGTGCCTGTGGAAGGGCCTGAGCGCTCGGTCATTGTCTCCTCCCTGGACCCTGACCACAAGTACAGATTCACTCTGTTTGGGATTGCCAACAAGAAGCGACATGGCCCCCTCACAGCTGAAGGCACCACAGGTGAGGGGCAACTACCTAAGCTCCCACATGACCCCTCCCAGACTTCCACACACTTGTCCTCAGCCAGGGACTAGCTGGGGCCTCCCAGTGAGATGGCCGACTCTGAGTCCTGGCCCCGCTCCCAGGCTGAGGGCTAGCCAGCCTCCCCCGTACTCCTGGGTCCCTTCCATCCCATTCAGTTGCTTCCCAAGGCCCAGAAGATGTATCATACCCTGGCTCTGCCAGACTTCCCAGGAGTTCAGCACCCATGCTGATTGATTAGTGATCCATCCGCCAGGTATGACTGCCCGTCCAAACCCCAAACCCTAATCTGGGGCTGCCACTGTAGCCCTCAGTGGATCCTCTTATTTACAGCCTCAGAGAAGACAGAGGAGCTCCTCCACCCAGAGTCCCCAGAGCAGCCCCTGCTGGGGGAACTGATGGTGACTCATGCGACCCCAGACTCCCTGCGCCTGTTCTGGACAGTGACCCAGGGCTCCTTCGACTCCTTCATGGTCCAGTACAAGGACGCCCAAGGGCAGTCCCAGGCAGTGCCCGTCAGGGGTGATGAGAACAAGGTCACCGTCTCTGGCCTGGAGTCCCACCGGAAATATAAGATGAACCTCTATGGGCTTCATGGTAGACAGCGTGTGGGACCTATGTCTGTGGTGGCCACCACAGGTGAGTCAGGGCCACACAGGCCTCCCTCCACTCCAGCGCCCAGTCCTCTGAGCAGGCCCTGGCCCTGGGACTCCTTCGTATTTCTCTCCACCTTCTCTTTCTGGGCTCCAGAAAGAGCCTCTACGCTCGACTTCCCCACATCCCAGGACTTCTCACCCAGCCAGCAGCCTCTGACCTTCTCCTCAGCCCCGCTTCTCCATCTCCTAGAACAGCCCTCATTTTTACCATTCTGAATGCCTGGAGCCATCCCTCCATCCCAGGCTGTCCTCCCCACAGATATCCTCAGCCACTGTGTTCTTTCTCCTACAGTGGCCTGGCTTGGGTTGCTGTCATTTCTGAGCTTCTGTCATCAGCTGCCTGCACCCTCCCACTGTTGCTTGTCCTGCCCAGAGCTGGCAGATCTCAGGGACAAGAGTCTCATGTTTCCCCAGCTTCTTTCCGGCATGAAAAGGTCTCATCCCACGTCCCCTGATTCCCAGCCACCTTGGAGCAGGGCAGAGGGCTCCCTCTCAGCCCCTCTACTTCCCCTCATTCCCCCACCTGTCCAGCCACCCCCTGGTCAGCACCATTTCTGTGGTTATAGAGCGTCATGGGTTGGAGCATTGGCTCTGGATCCGACTGCCTGGATTTTAATCCTGGCTCTACAGTTGATTACCTATGGGACCTTGTGTAAATTACTAAATCTCTTTGTACCTCAGAAATCATCTGTCAAATGAGGATAGTATAAGTCACTACTGCTTCACAGAGTCATTAGAATTAAATCAGTTAACATACAAACATACATACTTAGAACAGTGCCTAGCACATCAAAACTTATAAGAATGAGCTGCTAGGAGGGGCGCCTGAGTGGCTCAGTCAGTTAAGTCTCCAGCTTCAGCTCAGGTCATGATCTCACGGTCTGTGGGTTCGAGCCCCACATCAGGCTTTGTGCTGATAGCTCAGAGCCTGGATCCTGCTTTGGATTCTGTGTGTCTCTCTCTCTGCCCCTCCCCCACTCACACTCTGTCTATCAAAAATAAATAAGCATAAACAAAGAAGAAGAAGAAGAAGCTATTAAGAGCACCTGGGTGGCTCAGTTGGTTAGACAGCTGATTTCAGCTCAGGTCATGATCTCATAGTCCATGCGTTCGAGCCCTGCGACAGGCTCTGCTGTTAGCACGGAGCGCACTTTATTTATTTATTTATTTAATTTTATTTTTCAGTGTTTTTTAAAAAAAGTTTTGAGACAGAGAGAGACAGAGCATGGGTGGGGGACGGGCAGAGAGAGAGAGGGAGACACAGAATCTGAAGCAGGCTCCAGGCTCTGAGCTGTCCGCACAGAACCCGATGTGGGGCGTGAACTCACAAACCTGCGAGATCATGACCTGAGCTGAAGTCAGACACTTAACAGACTCAGCCACCCAGGCACCGGGAGCAGACCCCACTTTAGATCCTTTGTCCTCCTCTCTCTCTGCCCCTCCCCTGCTTGTGCGCGCACACACACACTCTCTCTCAAAATAAATAAATATTTAAAATTTTTTTAAAAACATGGAGCTGCTATTTCTCCTTGATTCTCTCCCTTCCCAGTGTCCTTTTGTTTCTCCTTTTTCTCTCTACTTTGCCTATTGTTGCCTGCTCCCTCTTCAATCTCCTGTCCCCCGAGTAATACCCTATGGACAAGGGAGTGGGTTACAGAAGCCAGTCTCCCCTCTCCATAGAGCCTCAGCAAAGACCTAGTTGCCAGACAGTGGATAGATGCCCTCAGTGCTGTGATTCTAGACCCAGCTAGGGAAGAGCCCGGCCCTCTCTAGCCCTCTCCCTCAAACCTTTCTTCTACCCTTGTCTGAAGTAGAAGGAGGGACGGGACCGTCCAGGGAGGCCTCAGCCAGGGCACATTTTTTCTGGTGTCCTGGTCAGTGGGGTGGGGGCAGCTGGAAAGCCCTGGGGAGGTGCTGGACCTGAAAGAGAAGAAGGCAGATGGGAAGAGGCCTTACTGCCCCCTTGATTTCAGCATTGTCAGAGGACATGGGAGAAAATTCCTCAGAGTTTCCTCTCTTCCCATCTCAGCTCTTTTTTCAGGTGTAAGGGGGACCCCCACCCCCACAGAATCCACCAGTACAGTTCCTACCAGCAGCACCTACCGGGGTCAGGGGCCTGTCTCAGCTCTCTCCAATGAGTTATTGAATGGCTAATACAAATGCTACCTGAACCCCAAAGCCTATGGCTTGATGGCTTTATTTGCTAGATATACTTTATTGTCGTAATTAACCAACAAAGCAAGTCATGCCATAAGCTTGTACCCTCATCTCTTCTCTCAGCCCCCCAGGAGGTTGTGGAGGAGACCCCCAGCCCCACAGAGGCCGGCACAAAGGCCACAGAGACCCCCGAGGAGCCCCTGCTGGGGGAGCTGACAGTGACAGGATCCTCCCCAGACTCGCTGAGCCTCTCGTGGACCGTCCCCCAGGGCCACTTCGACTCCTTCACTGTCCAGTACAAGGACAGGGATGGACGACCCCAGGTGGTGCGTGTCAGGGGTGAAGAGGGTGAGGTCACCATCGGGGGCCTGGAGCCGGGACACAAGTACAAGATGCACCTGTATGGCCTGCACAGGGGGCAGCGTTGGGGCCCTGTGTCCACTGTGGGTGTGACCGGTGAGTGAGAGCTGGGGCCTGCTTCCTTTTCCTCCTACCAGTGGCCCCCAGCCTTCCTGTGGCCCTTGCTCTCCCTTGCTGCAGTGGTAGCATCACACCCCTCCGCCCCCTCCAGCCCCACCCCCTGCCACGGGGTATGGGGGGAGGACCTCAAAAGAGCAATTAACCAGGGACTGGGCTAGAACCAGCTTTGTGACCTTTAGCAGTTTTAAACTTCCTGTGCCTGTTTCCTCATGTGTAAAATGAGGACAGTAACAGCCGCCCTGCAGCCAGAAAGATGGATCATAATTATCCTGAGTCTGGGATCTGCTCTGTCCTCTTTGGCTGGTTCAGCTGCTTCGACGGTCAGATGTGCATGAGACATTGGGCCTCTCCATCAGTAGCTGGAAACTTTCTTTACCACTCATCCAGTGATTGACTTTGGAGCAAAGAGGGCCATTCCTTGCACACCCTGTCTTGGGCCCCGGTATGGGACCACCTGGGCACCACTGAGGACCCAGCCTGGGGAATCTCTCTCCAGAGCCTCAGCACCGGGGCCCAGAACCAGGACAGACCTCTGGGACTTGCACTTCTCCTGCTGACTTGCCCAGCCTGGTCACAGAAAGGGGCCTCTCTTTTCCCTTTGCTCACTGAAACAGACACACCTTTTTCAAAGGAAGACACACCTTTTTCGAGTTTTACTATAAGGAGAAAGATGAAACACTTAAAAGCAGAGAAACAAGTTTTCAGAGCATGGTTTCTGTATTCCCACCAAGCACAACCTCACAGTGACTTGGGTGGCTTCTACTCCTAATTTCTTTCTGTTCTTCAGTTAGCCCTAAGAGTAGGGAGAGGGGAAAGCCACCTCGAGTCCCTGTCCTTCGGGCTTGAAGTGGCAAGGTGGAGGCTTGTGCCAAGCCCAGAATGTGTTGCCAAGGTTTCTTTTAGGGTGACGCTCACAGGTCTCTGTGAGTCCCTGTCCCTGGTCCCTGGTAAGGATGGGCTGTTTTGGGCGCTAACTGAGGCAGTGCAGTAAAGGAAAGTTGAGTTTGGGAATTTGACAAATTGAGTTCTATTTATGACTTCCCTGGTTTGTGATCAAACATGATGTCCATTATCAAAACAGGAAAGTGATGGGTAGCTGGAGCCTGCTGAGCTGACCAAAGGGCTGTGCCTGGCATATAGCACATGTTGTACCACTCCCAGGAAAAAATATGTATACTGCCTGTTAGAAACATTTCTAGGGGCACCTGAGTGGCTCAGTCCGTTAAGCATCAGATTCTTGATCTCAGCTCAGGTCTTGATCTCAGGGTTGTGAATTTAAGCCCCACATTGGGCTCCATGCTGGGCATGAAACCTACTGAAAGAAGGAAAAGAGGGAGGGAAGGAAGGAAGACAAGAAAGAAAGAAAGAAAGAAAGAAAGGAAGGAAAGGAAAGAAAGAAAGAAAGAAAGAAAGAAAGAAAGAAAGAAAGAAAGAAAGAAAGAAAGGAAGAAAGAAAGAAAGAAAGAAAGAAGAATTGAGGGAGGAAGGAAAAAAGGAGAAGGAAGGAAGGAAAGAAGGAAAGAAAGAAAGAAAAAGAAGGAAAGAAAGAAAGAAAGAAAGAAAGAAAGAAAGAAAGAAAGAAAGAAAGAAAGAAAAGAAACATTTCTAAATTAGAAAACGATTATGTCAAATGCAACATGGAACTGCCATGTCCATGGGTAGTTATAATTCTACCTTCTCCAGGTAAGCCAAGCCACAACAAGAAGGCTTATCTGATGGTGAGGGACTGTTTCTCTCCTTATGGAAAGACCAGGCAATGGATGCTATAGGAACCAGCAGAGCTAGAAGGAACATGAAATACAATACAATACCAGCCCTCATACCTGGTACGAGGTGCAGCCGCTCCCACCTTCAGCTGCCTTCAGCCCTGCCCTTCCCGCTCAGACTCATTTTTGTCTTTCCGGGGCCTCACCAACAGCCCATTTTTAGAGCAGGTTTTATCTGTCTGGAGCCTAGTCTTATCCTCCTGCAGACGCCAGAGAAAACAGCTCTTAGGAACCACTCCCGGGAACCTCCTCCACTGTTTTACTTCTTGGGACCACCTTCCACGTTTGGTCACTATTGAGGAATGCCGCCCACACTCAGCTGATTCTGAGGCAGTGGGGACCAAGAGGTTCTGAGCTTGGCCTTTCCCAGCAGACTCGTGCAGACCACTCAGTAATTTAACAGACATTTGTGGAGCACCCTCAGTGTGCCAGGTGCTGGGGACACAGCCGTGAGCAAGGCAAAGCCCCTGCCCGTGGAGCTCGCATTCTAAGCAGAGGGAAACAGACACCAAACTGCACAAATATGTCAGTGCTACTGAACGTGACAGTGATTAGCCCTGGGGAGAAAAGCAAAGTCCAGCAGGTGAGATGGTGAATGGATGGGAAGGAGGTAGGAAATGGCCTCTCTGAGGGCAGACCTGAAGGAAGGAGAGGGCAAGGCACATGGGCCTTTGGGAAGAAGATCCAGGGCACAGGGAAAATGCCCTGATCATCTGTGGACAATCCAGGAATGTTTGGGATAGGGGGAGGGGAATATGTGAGAGATAGTTAATCACGTGGGACCTCAGAGGCTGTTGTAAGGACTTGGCTTTTGCCCTGAGTGAGATGGAAGTCATTTTGGAAACAGGCCCTGACTAACAGCGATCAGAGACAGGGTGAGGGTGGAGGAGGGAGATGATTTAGGAGACTTGGATAGTCCAGTAAGAGCCGGTGGTGCTGGGAGATGGTGGCAGGAATGGAGTTAGTGAGGGGGCGTCAGCTGCTGAAGGGGGTGACAACAGAACTTCCTCACAGGCTAGATGTGGGGGGTGTGAGAGGCCTCGGACGATGCCCACAATGAAGCTGTGGCTTTGCCAAGGTGGGGATGCTGTGGACTGAGCAGGTGTGGGGGGACTCTGTGAGCCTGGTTTTGGACTGAATGAGTTTGAGACACAGACCAGGCACCCAACAAAGATGCCAGGCAAACACGAGTCTGCAGGTCTCGGGGGAGGGGCCTTGGAGCCATTGACACAGGGGGAAGTTCACCACTTTCCAAGTCTCAGTGATGGTGCACACCCCTTCCCATACCCAGCACAGCCCCAGATCCTGGCAGGGACTGAGTGAGGGGCTGGGGCCAGACAGATGTTACCAAATTAGTGTAGTTTTACATCAGAGCCACCTTGTGGGCACCACACAAACAACAGACCTAACTACTAACAAGGGAAAGAAGGACTT
This sequence comes from Proteles cristata cristata, assembly GCA_017311185.1. Taxonomy (NCBI): domain Eukaryota; kingdom Metazoa; phylum Chordata; class Mammalia; order Carnivora; family Hyaenidae; genus Proteles; species Proteles cristata. The sequence goes on along the minus strand of JAESUZ010002444.1, from coordinate 572,577 downwards.
TTCCTCACTGCTTCCCTCCGTCTTTGTGTCAGCTCCACAACTGGAAGAGACTCCAGCCACAGAGCCCCCCTTGGAGCCGCACCTGGGAGAGTTGACAGTGACAGATGTGACTCCCAACTCGGTGGGCCTCGCATGGACAGTCCCAGAGGGCCAGTTTGACTCCTTCGTGGTCCAGTACAAGGACAGGGACGGGCAGCTCCAGGTGGTGCCTGTGGCCACAGACCAGCGTGAGGTCACCATCCCCGGCCTGGACCCTGCACATAAATACAAGATGAACTTCTATGGGCTACATGGTGGCCAGCGTGTGGGTCCCCTCTCTGTGGTAGCTGTGACTGGTGAGTGAGCAGGGGTGAGGCAGTTCCCATCCCTGGTTACACAGAATCCCCCTGCCACACAACCCTCCCTGAGATCCTGCCTCAGTGGCCTCCATAGGTCCTTCCTGAGGTCATATAGGCACCTTAGTCTGATCCCTGAACCCTTGGCTTCTTCCCCAGGCTAGAACCTTCCTGCCCTCCCAGTCCCCATCTCCATTCTGCCCTTTCCCCCAAGCAGGAATGTCTAGCTTCCATATGGTCTAAATCCAGTTGCAGACTGTTTGTCTCCCCGATTGTCCACAGCTGTTCCCTTCCTTTCTCTTCATAACCCTGCTGTGACCTGGACACAGCTTCCACCTTCCGCTGATGCCCTTTTTTTAGTTGAGCTTAAATGGCACACATTCCTTGAATCTTTTCTCAGAGGCCCTTAGCACCCTGGGTGCCATTGTTCTTGGCTTCCTGGGCACAGGTTGCCACCATTTTTCTGCCATGGTGTCTGGTGAAACCCATGGACCCCTCTCAGAGCAGTGTTTTATTATTATTATTTTAATTAAGTTTATTTTTTAAAGTTTATTTATTTGAGAGAAACAGAGAGAGTGACCGGGTATGGGGGAGACAGAAAGGGGGACAGAGGATCCAAAGCAGGCTCCATGTAGACTGCAGAGAGCCCAAAGTGAGGCTCAAACCTGTGATTTCAAGATCATGACCTGAGCTGAAGTCAGACTCCCGACTGATTGAGCTACCCAGGTGCCACTCAAAACTTTAAAATCTATGAAATAAACGCATAGGATTACAGAAGAAGCCATCAAAATATTTTAAATTCAAATTTATGATTTAGTAATACAGAAACTTATTTATTCATTCGTTAAATAATAAGACTTAGGGGAATGTATAATAATGTACCCATGTTTAGAAGTAGTTGGTGATGAGTGTAAACGATATTTTGAAGTTTCTGTAGTAATTCTAAGGTGATGGGAAAACGTCCATGGATTCCTAATAGTGACAAAGCCACAAGTACTGCTGGTCCCACAGTGGTTGGTCATCAGTGAAGGAAATGCTACATTTCCGTTAGAGGTCAAGGAATATATGGGTGTAACTGTTTCTTATCTTAGTTTAAGGCTCCCTTGAGGCCCTGGGAGCCCAGAAGTTCAAGGAGGAAGTTCTCTTGGCCAAGACCTCAGCCATGTTCTTTGTTTTCCTGGATCCTAGCTCCCCGTCCCCCAGCCCTAGCCACCGAGTCCCCCCAGGAGCCACGCCTGGGGGAGCTGACAGTGACAGACCTGACCCCGGACTCTGCGAGCCTCTCGTGGACCGTCCTCGAGGGTGAATTCGACTCCTTCGTGGTCCAGTACAAGGACAGGGATGGGCAGCCCCGGGTGGTGCCTGTGGCCGCAGATCAGCATGAGGTCACCATCCCCGGCCTGGAGCCCAGTAGGAAATACAAGTTCCTGCTCTTTGGGATTCAGGATGGGAAAAGACGCAGCCCAGTCTCTGTGGAGGCAAAGACAGGTGAGAGTCCCCCAATCCCCCAGTAGCCTCCCCACCCTTCTTCACACTGCCTGATCTTTTTCCTTCTGCTGGTCTTCCCTTTGTCCCTCTCTTTTGATTCATCTGAAAAGCCATACTGCCTGCCCCAGTTCAAGGAAAACAAGTCCATTCTGGGTCTGCTCTGCCGGTTGATTTTTTCTCTCCTCTCATAATTCCACTTCTGTTGAATGGGAGAAGCCCCTTCAGGACCCTTCCTGGAAGGTGGGACAGACTAGGAGTACTGGGGGAGGGGTGAAGGGAGCCAGGAGCCCTTTCCGCCTACCTGGGCTTTGCAGCTGTCAGTTTGTAGCCATCACCTCCTGAGAGTTTTGCTGTTACCCAGTTTCTTAGCCCACTGACTTACGCCCATCGTGTCCCTATCTGCTGCCTCTAGAGGACTGTTTTCCTCCTGTGCCCTCTTCCTGGAGCCTCGGAAACTGGGAACCAGAGGAGCCCAGGGCTGGCTGCCTGGCTAGTCTCAGTCCATTCCAGCCCAGCTGTGCCCCTTTCCTGGGTTTCAGTCCAGGCCCTCCCCTACCCTTGGGGGCTCCCTGATGCCAGAAAACTCTAGCAATAACAATGCTGTCAGCGTCCTCCCTGGCCAGCAAGGCAGTGGGCCAGCTCCTTCTCAGCCCTCAGATTGGCTTGGGGACAGACACTAGATCCTTTCTCCATGTGAGCTCCCCTTCTTCTCCCACCCCACCAAGTAGGCAGCCCCCACTCCTCTCACAGGTCCTGTGAGGGCCACCTCCATCATAACATCCTGCTTTCCCACCTGCTGTCTGCACTCACTGGGCATCCTGTGCCCCTCTGATGTCCCCAGGACCCTCAGATTTCCCCAGGGACCAGTCAGATCACAAAGGGTAGGCTTCTTGGTGAAAGAAAATAAGTAAATCAAGCTGCAGCCTGCTAGGAAAATAGTCTTTAATAGGTGGGAAGAGTCTGGAAAGTCAGAGGAATAAGACAAGCAGGAAGCTAGGGATTCTTTTTTCTCAGAGATGTCCCACTGGCTAAGTGGAGGGAGGCATGGGCCAGTTGGGGATGGTAGCGGAGATGGGAGGGTGATGGAAATATTTTGGGGAAGCACTGATCATTTGGGCCATCCTGGGTTTTTCCAGCTCTAGCGTGAAGTAGTCAAAGAGTCATTCTGGAAAAAAATAAACATAAGAATCTTTCCTTTCTTTCAGCTGCCCAAGGTGACGCCAGCCTTGGGGCCCCACCCCGCCTCGGGGAGCTGTGGGTGACAGATCCCACCCTGGAATCTCTGCGCCTCTCCTGGACAGTCCCCGAGGGCCACTTTGACTCCTTTGTGGTCCAGTTCAAGGACAGGGATGGGCCCCGAGTGGTGCCCGTGGAGGGCCACGAGCGCTCAGTCACCATCACCCCTCTGGACACAGGCCGCAAGTACAGATTCCTCCTTTATGGGCTCCTGGGCAAGAGGCGCCACGGCCCCCTCACTGCCGAAGGCACCACAGGTGAGAACATCCCCTGCAGGTCCAGGCTCTGCTCCTGGGACTCCCCCAGGGAAGACATCAGCACCCTGCCAGGCCAGGGAAGCAGGTGACCACCTGTGGCGGCTGCTATCACAGCTGTTATTCTCCTTGCACAGTCCCATAGCACTGGCCCTACAGGACTCAGCCGTGGCCAAGCCCTATCTGCAGACCCCTCAGTTCTGCCGTTGGAGGTCACCCAGTCTACCAGAAACAACGCAGCTCTTTCCTTTCTGTCTCCATCTCAGAGATCCGGAGTGCTGTGGATGATGCTAAAGCAAAGCATCCCCCAAAGCCCCATCTTGGGGAGGAGCTACAGGTGACCAGAGTGAATCCAGACTCTGTGGGCCTCTCGTGGACAGTCCCTGAGGGCCAATTCGACTCCTTTGTGGTCCAGTACAAGGACAGGGACGGGCAGCCACAGGTGGTGCCTGTGGAAGGCAGCCTCAGGGAGGTCAGCATCCCGGGCCTGGACCCGGCCCGCAGGTATAAGCTGCTGCTGTATGGGCTGCACCAGGGCAAGCGTGTGGGTCCCATCTCGGCCATCGTCATGACTGGTGAGTAGGTTGTCCTTCCTTCTGGCGTCAGCTCCCCTGGCCTGACCAAGCCCGGGGATTTCTGAGCTTCCTATTTCCCTTCTTTTAGGAAAAAGGATCAGATTTATCGAGTCATAATTTACATACAATTTTATGTGAACAATGCATGTTGGTAAATTTCTAAGTCATAAAACCATTGCCACAACTGAGATATAAAACATTTCCATTGACCTAGGAAACACATTTGGTCACGCCCCTTTGCAATCAGTTCTCCCAAACCCAGCCTCTGGCAGCCACTAATTGTTTTCTCTCCTTATACTTTTGCCTTCATAAGCATCTCTTTTAACAGAATCACACAATGCATATTCTGTGCTTGGTTTCTAACACAGCATAATCCTTTGGAAATTCACCCCTCTGTATCACAGGTAGTCCTTTTTATTACCTCCTTCCCTCTTTTCCTCTTTCTCTTTCTTGGAGAGTTGGCAGTGACAGACCAGTCACCCATCTCTCCCTGTCTCTCTGAACCAGCCTCCAGAGAAGATATCGAAACTGAGACCCCAGGTCCTCCAGGGCCTGAGCCCCGCCTAGGGAAGGTGACTGTGGAGGAAGCCAGGCCAGACACCTTGCATCTCTCCTGGTCGGTGATGGACGGAGATTTTGACTCCTTTGAAGTCCAGTACACAGACGAAGATGGACAATTCCAGGTAGTCAAGTTAGATGGTGACCGAAATGACATCATCCTCACTGGCCTGGAATCTGACCACAGATACCTGGTGACCCTGTATGGTCTCCATGGCAGGCAACGTGTGGGTCCTGCCCACATTGAGGCCTTGACAGGTGAGCAAGGAGAACTCTGCTACCCTCCAAATGGCCATGAAGCCCAGAGGACAGCAAAGTACCCCATGGTCATCCTGCCCATCTCTAAGGGCCTTCTCTCTTTCTCTTTCTCCTGTCTATGTTCAGCCCGAAAGGAAGACCAAGATGAACCTTCAGAACCTCCCATCAAGCCACGCCTGGGGCAGCTGGCAGTGACAGACGCCACCCCCGACTCCCTGCACCTCTCCTGGACTGTCCCCGAGGGCCAGTTTGACCACTTCCTGGTCCAGTACAAGAACGGGGATGGGCAGCCCAAGGCGGTGAGGGTGCCAGGGAATGAGGACCAGGTCACCATCTCAGGCCTGGAACCAGACCACAAGTACAAGATGAACCTGTATGGCTTCCACGGTGGCCAGCGTGTGGGCCCTGTCTCTGCCTTTGGGGTGACAGGTGAGTGGATGGTGAAAGCCCCGGGGTGGGGCCAGCCGGGGGGGATCACCTCTCTCAGGTGATGGATGAGTGGGGTGCAGGAGGTCCCTTAGCTGGAGGCTGAGCCATGGTGTCCTTTGTGCCTCCCCCTGGGACTCCCTGGGGACCAAGGGGTCCTCCTGGGCAGAGAAGGAGCCCCATGAGCTGTGCTGGTGGCTGTCCAGGGATCCCCACAGCTGGTCCTGGAGCCTCCCCAGCATGTTTGTGAGAGGTCAGCTGAGCAAGTCCACCCAGCCCCAAGGGTGGGCTTCTCTGAACTGAATATGGGGCCCTCAGACATGGTCACACTGCTCCATTCTTCTCCTAAGATCTGAGAACATCGGGGGGTCCTGCCTCATCTTCTCTGTGTCTCTTTTTCTCAGCTGCAGAGGAAGAGACCCCAGCCCCCACCGAGGTGGAGGAGACCCCCAGCCCCACAGAGCCCGGCACGGAGGCCCCAGAGACCCCCGAGGAGCCCCTGCTGGGGGAGCTGACAGTGACAGGATCCTCCCCAGACTCGCTGAGCCTCTCGTGGACCGTCCCCCAGGGCCACTTCGACTCCTTCACTGTCCAGTACAAGGACAGGGAAGGGCGGCCCCAGGTGGTACGTGTCAGGGGTGAGGAGAGTGAGGTCACCGTCAGGGGCCTGGAGCCGGGGCGCAAGTACAAGATGCACCTGTATGGCCTGCACAGGGGGCAGCGCTGGGGCCCCGTGTCCACCGTGGGCGTGACCGGTGAGTGAGAGCGAGAGTGCGACTGGTGGGAAAGAAGGCCCTCCAAGCGAGGACCACACTTTGAGTAGCAAAACTCCTCACAACAAAAGAATTGGATGCTCTCCTAGAATTTGTTGGACAGAATTGCACTTGCATCCCTGATCCCTCCCAGAGGCTCAGCCACTCTGTAGTTCACCGGAGGCTGTTGGGGGGGGAGAAAGAGGGTGCTCAGGATGCAGCATCCTGACCAAGACACCTCTGGCCTCATGGTTGGGGTATTACCAGACTTAGGATTCCCATGGGTCAATGAGATTGGGTGCCCTGAGCCAGGCACTGTGGGAGTTCACTAGGGGAAACCTGACCATGGCAGAGAGACAAGTTCTTATCATAATGGGGCTTCCAAGCACAGGGAGACAGGCTGTGAGCCAGCAGCCAGGCAACAGGGATATATGTATGACAGGAAGCCCCAGGGCCGGGCCAGACAGGGCAGCTCGCCTAAGCTGGCCTGCCCGCGGGTGTCCATGGGACAGCTGAGAACCGAGGTTGGGCAGGCGTTAGCTTGGTGACAGTGTTAGAGTCAGATCCATGTCACAGCTGGTGCCAAGGCCTAGAAACTAGGAACATCATGGCCGATGAGAGGGACCGAGAGGACTTTTGTGTGAGATCCTGAGTTGGGGAGAGTCTTGAGATGGAGGAGAGTGGTAGCGGCAGCTCAGAAGCCAGGAATTTCTCCCGGGGATAGAGAGGTTTGTTGCACAGTTAGCTAAGGCTGACACCATCAGATGCGCACTGAAAGGCTCATCCTGGTCCCCTGTGATGGAACAGATGGGACAGGGAGCAGGAAACCCAGTAGGAACGTGGTGACTCAAGTGTGAAGCAATGGCATTGGGGGGCGGGGTGAGGCAAGCCAGGCTGGTGGGATGCAGGTGTGGGGAGTGAGGAGACCAGGAGGAACTTCGGAGTGAGTTGCACACTCTTGAGTCTGATGGCAGCTGGGGACAGGAACGCATCTAGGAAGATTCCAGGCTTCCAGTTGGGGGAAGGGGCTCTGAGCTGTTTGGGAGCAAAGACATGAGCCAAAGGGAGTGAGACGTCAAGGAGACCCCCCCATGGAGGGAGGCCCAGGGCACAGTGTGCAGGGGAGGTGGGTGCTGGAGAAAGTGGGAGAGGTGGCGGGCTGTGGGTAGGGGTGGGTGAGGGCAAGGTGAGATGAGGGTAAGGGGTCAATAAGGCCAACATTAAGGGACTGGGAAGAGTAGATGAGTTAGAGCCACTGTGGCCGGCGACGCTGTGTTCCTCATGTTTGTCATACACCCACTTATACGCTGACCTGCCTGCCCGTCCTCACCTGTCCCTGTGTCTCTGTGCAGCTCCAGAATATGAAGCTATGACCACCCAAGCCCTGTCCACCATGGCACCTGAGCCTCCCATCAAGCCGCGCTTGGGGCAGCTGGCAGTGACAGATGCCACCCCTGACTCCCTGCACCTCTCCTGGACTGTCCCCGAGGGCCAGTTTGACCACTTCCTGGTCCAGTACAAGAACGGGGATGGGCAGCCCAAGGCGGTGAGGGTGCCAGGGAATGAGGACCAGGTCACCATCTCAGGCCTGGAACCAGACCACAAGTACAAGATGAACCTGTATGGCTTCCACGGTGGCCAGCGTGTGGGCCCTGTCTCTGCCTTTGGGGTGACGGGTGAGTGGATGGTGGAAGCCCCGGGGTGGGGCCAGCCGGGGGATCACCTCTCTCAGGTGATGGGTTGAGTGGTCCCTTACCACTTACCCTTACCAGGAGGTCCCTTAACTGGAGGCTGAGCCATGGTGGCTTTTATGCCTCCTCTGGGACTCCCTGGGGACCAAGGGGTCCTCCTGGGCAGAGGAGCCCCATGAGCTGTGCTGGTGGCTGTCCAGGGATCCCCACAGCTGGTCCTGGAGCCTCCCCAGCATGTTTGTGAGAGGTCAGCTGAGCAAGTCCACCCAGCCCCAAGGGTGGGCTTCTCTGAACTGAATTTGGGCCCTCAGACATGGTCACACTGCTCCATTCTTCTCCTAAGATCTGAGAACATCGGAGGGTCCTGCGTCACCCTCTCTGTGTCTCTCTTTCTCAGCTGCAGAGGAAGAGACCCCAGCCCCCACCGAGGTGGAGGAGACCCCCAGCCCCACAGAGCCCAGCACGGAGGCCCCAGAGACCCCCGAGGAGCCCCTGCTGGGGGAGCTGACAGTGACAGGATCCTCCCCAGACTCGCTGAGCTTCTCGTGGACCGTCCCCCAGGGCCACTTCGACTCCTTCACTGTCCAGTACAAGGACAGGGACGGACGGCCCCAGGTGGTGCGTGTCAGGGGTGAGGAGAGTGAAGTCACCATTGGGGGCCTGGAGCCGGGGCGCAAGTACAAGATGCACCTGTATGGCCTGCACAAGGGGCAGCGCTGGGGCCCCGTGTCCACTGTGGGCGTGACCGGTGAGTGAGGGTTAAAGGGTCTCCAGGGTTGGGTCTGGTAATGTTCTGTTGGTAGGGAATCCAGGGTGTCCTACACTGGAGAACCAGAATCCTTAAACCCCACCTAACACACCCTTCGTCTAGTAACATCTCAGGAAAGTGAAGTGGTATCTGGAAGCACGAGTGCCTGAGGCCTGGTGCGGAAGCCTTTGAGGTAGTGATACACTGACCTATTTGTGGCTCTGCTCTGCGAGGGAACTCTGGAAAGATCTTTTTCTTTTTCTTTTTTTTTTTTTTTAATGTTTTAGTTTTATTTCTAGGAGAGAGAGAGAGAGAGACAGCGTGAGCAGGGGAGGGTCATAGAGAGAAGGAGTTACAGACTCTGAAACAGGCTCCAGGCTCTGAGCTGGCAGTCAGCACAGAGCCCGACGTGGGACTCGAACCCACGAACCGCGAGATCATGATCCAAGTGAAAGTTGGACGCTTAACCAACTAAGCCACCCAGGCGCCCCGGAAAGATCTTTTTCTTGTGTGTGGTTGAAACAAATGCCATGAAATATTCATTCATTCTTTCAGCAAATATTTATTATACATGATTCTAGCTTACACACAGAGAAAGAAGAGCATAATGAAATCTATGTGTCCACTGCCTTCCTAATATTACCTCCTGGCCAGCCTGTCTCAATTTGCTCACTTTCTGCCCTCCTCCCACCAGAATATGTTCTTTATTAACAGTTTAATTGAGATATAATTTACACGCCATAAAATTTGCCTGTTTTAAGTATACAGTTTAATGATTTTTAGTGTATTTACAGAGTTGTGCACCATCAGCACTATCTAATTTTCGAACTTTCCATCGCTCCAAGAAAGAAACTGGTGTGCAGATCTAGGCCACCACTAATTGACTTTCTATTTCTGTAGGTTTGCCTTTTCAAGACATATACAGACAGTATCATACAGTATGTGTTCTTCTGTGTCTGGCCTCTTTCACTGAGCATGTTTTTGAGGTTCATCCATGTTGTAACTTATAGGTGTACTTCATTCCTTTTATCCAAATAGGATTCCAATGCATGCATATACTGTTGTAAGCTCATCCCAGACACTCTATACTTCATTGCTTCATATTTAAGTGTATTACTCTTTTTAAAAAGTGGGGCGCCTGGGTGGCTTAGTCGGTTGAGCGTCCAACTTTCGCTCAGGTCATGATCTCGCGGTTCGTGGGTTCGAGCCCCGCGTTGGGCTCTGTGCTGACTGCCAGCTCAGAGCCTGGAGCCTGTTTCAGTCTGTGACTCCTCTCTCTCTGACCCTCCCCTGCTCACGCTGTCTCTCTCTCTCTCTCCTAGAAATAAATAAAAAACATTAAAAAAAAATTAAAATAAATAAATAAATAAATAAATAAAATAAATAAAAAGACCAAAAATATGGGCGCCTGGTTGGCTCAGTCCAACTTTGGCTCAGGTTATGATCTCACGGTCTGTGGGTACGAGCTCTGTGTCGGTTTCTGTGCTGACAGCTCGGAGCCTGGAGCCTGCTTTGGATTCTGTGTTTCCCTCTCTCTCTGCCCCTCCCCTGCTCACACTCTCTCTCTCTCTCTCTCTCTCGAAAATAAATAAACATTAAAAAAAATTTTAAGTCTAAAATAAAAAAAAATTTTAAGACTAAAAAAAGCCACACCATTATTGTTCCTTTGAAAATGAGCATTCATTAATATTGTTAAGTATGTAGGTAGTGTTAGTTTCCTGATTGTCTTGTAAGTGTTGTTTTGCAATTTGTTGCTGGGATCAGCTCCAAAAAATGGAGGATACATTGCAATTGGGAGAATTGGAATTTTAAATAGGGTGGTCAGGATCGGCCCTGAAGAGGGGACATTTGAACAAAGAGTTAAAGGAAGTGTGGACATGAGCCATGTAGGCACCTGGGGTCAGAACATTCATGCAAAGGGGATAGTAGGCGTGAAGGCCCTGAGGTAGGAGGCTGCCTAGCAAGTTTGGCAAACCATAAGGAGACCACGAGAAGACTTAGATGATAAGCTGAAATGGATCTCAAGTTAGGCTTACAGAGGTCGCTCGCCTTCTGGTCTGAATCCAGGAGAGCCAGGACCTCAACTACTTCCACCAATAGGAAAGGTTCTGTTTGCATCTATTCCCAGATCCTGAAGAGGAGCCACCTTTCCACACCCTTCTGAAGCCACACTTGGGAGAGCTGGCAGTGACGGATGCCACCCCCGACTCCTTGCACCTCTCCTGGACTGTCCCCGAGGGCCAGTTTGACCACTTCCTGGTCCAGTACAAGAACGGGGATGGGCAGCCCAAGGCGGTGAGAGTGCCAGGGAATGAGGATCAGGTCACCATCTCAGGCTTAGAACCAGACCACAAGTACAAGATGAACCTGTATGGCTTCCACGGTGGCCAGCGTGTGGGCCCTGTCTCCACAGTGGGCTTAACTGGTGAGTGTGCAATAGAACACTGGGCCCTTCCCTAGCTGGACTCCAATTCTCTTTCACTGTCAGTATTCAGGTATTTTTGTCCCACTGTGCCTGAGACTGAGCCTCCCAAACTCACAACTCCACAATCATGAGCTGCTCACTCTACTGACTGAGCCAGCCCAGGTGCCCCGACATACAGACTTTTTGGTCCTTGAAGAGGCAGGACACCAGGGAAATAACATAGACTCAGGAAGACCTGGGTTTGAAGCTTCAGCCTATTCAAGCTATGTGACCTCAAGATCTTGAGTCACTCAATGTCTCGATGCCTCCTTTTCTTCATCTGTAATGAAGTAAGGGGAGAAAATTAGTTTCTGAAAATTCTCAGAATGAACTCTCATAATTATTAGTATCCTGCTAACATGGATGCTATCACTTGGATGGTTAGTATCAGTCACATGTGTAACTTCACAAGACACTTCCCTTAATTCATTACTCACTAACAGGGTTATTTGTTGCTTTTGTTAAGTTCTTTGGAGCTATTACCCTTCAATCCTTATGACCCAGTTCCCAAACAGAACAGATAGGAAACAAGATGATTTTGTAATTCCGCTAGTAAGGAAGAATGAAACTCTATGCAGAACAGAAAAGACGAAAGAAATCTGAAGGCATGATGGGTCATCTGTACTGTAAGTTACTGAGAGAGCTAATACAAGGTTCAAGACAACTCAATTGCAAAGATGATCTCATGTGGTCTCATCTCTTTGGCCTCAACTGTGAAATCTAAATTCCTCTGTAAAAATGCTCAGAAGGCTTCTAAATCAAAGGAGGTATTAAAAGAAAATACTCACAAAGTAGAATTTCCAAACCGGAGTAGATAGACCTTCTGATGTGACATACCTGCTATGGTTGCTGGTGTTATAAAGCCTTAGTTCTGTTCTGATGCACAGACTTGCTCTGCAGGTCCCAAGGGTTCAACGCATGAACATGTTGAGTATCATGGCAGTCCCATCCTACCACCATGGTGTCACCACAGAGTATGCTCTGTCTGTTGGCTACTGAACATTCAAACCAGGGAAATGATGTCTTAACCCTGGGGAGCTAGCATCTAGGCTACGGGGCCTTGACGTGCCTGGGAGGAATCCAAGTATTCTTTATGAGAAGGGAACACACAAAGTATTTCCACACATTCTCTTTGTCTCCTGATCCAGCCCCAGGAAAGGACCAAGATATGCCAGCTCCAACAGAATCACCTACCACAACTCCCAAGCCTCCCATCAAGCCGCGCCTGGGGCAGCTGGCAGTGACAGATGCCACCCCTGACTCCCTGCACCTCTCCTGGACTGTCCCCGAGGGCCAGTTTGACCACTTCCTGGTCCAGTACAAGAACGGGGATGGGCAGCCCAAGGCGGTGAGGGTGCCAGGGAATGAGGACCAGGTCACCATCTCAGGCCTGGAACCAGACCACAAGTACAAGATGAACCTGTATGGCTTCTACGGTGGCCAGCGTGTGGGCCCTGTCTCTGCCTTTGGGGTGACGGGTGAGTGGATGGTGGAAGCCCCGGGGTGGGGCCAGCTGGGGGATCACCTCTCTCAGGTGATGGATGAGTGGGGTGCAGGAGGTCCCTTAGCTGGAGGCTGAGCCATGGTGTCCTTTGTGCCTCCCCCTGGGACTCCCTGGGGACCAAGGGGTCCTCCTGGGCAGAGAAGGAGCCCCATGAGCTGTGCTGGTGGCTGTCCAGGGATCCCCACAGCTGGTCCTGGAGCCTCCCCAGCATGTTTGTGAGAGGTCAGCTGAGCAAGTCCACCCAGCCCCAAGGGTGGGCTTCTCTGAACTGAATTTGGGCCCTCAGACATGGTCACACTGCTCCATTCTTCTCCTAAGATCTGAGAACATCGGAGGGTCCTGCGTCACCCTCTCTGTGTCTCTCTCAGCTGCAGAGGAAGAGACCCCAGCCCCCACCGAGGTGGAGGAGACCCCCAGCCCCACAGAGCCCGGCACGGAGGCCCCAGAGACCCCCGAGGAGCCCCTGCTGGGGGAGCTGACAGTGACAGGATCCTCCCCAGACTCGCTGAGCCTCTCGTGGACCGTCCCCCAGGGCCACTTCGACTCCTTCACTGTCCAGTACAAGGACAGGGACGGACGGCCCCAGGTGGTGCGTGTCAGGGGTGAGGAGAGTGAGGTCACCGTCGGGGGCCTGGAGCCGGGGCGCAAGTACAAGATGCACCTGTATGGCCTGCACAGGGGGCAGCGCTGGGGCCCCGTGTCCACCGTGGGCGTGACCGGTGAGTGATAGGGCAGGGATCAGAGGTTTTCAGGGAGAACTACCTTTTCTCAGTAGTAACCTGGATGATCGTTCTGCTCTTTTGCTGGTCCTTAAGGATCCAGGCCTCGGCCTCCATTTCATGCCTTTCCTCCATGGCCCTGGGCTGTGGCCTGTGCTTAGCAGTGTGGAATTTGCTGACCTGAAGCCTCATTATATACACTAGCATGACCTACATGATGGTCAGCCACTGGGCACCTCTAAGAATGCAGTGTGTCAGACATGGGCAAAGCATGCATACACACATGTGCGTGCCCGTGCACTTGCACGTACACATCTGCATGCATGCACACACGCACACAAGAAAGAAAGAAACGGGACAACATCCAATCACATTGGGATGATTAAATACTTAGGCAACATCTATAAGATGAGCCATCACTGAAATGTTTTGACATAAGACAGCTACTTGATAATATTACATTGAAAAGGGAGCCCCCAAATTTTGTAAGGATGCTAATCACAGCCACTGAGAAATGGCAAAGCATGGCAAGAAACCTGGAAAGAAACACATCTCACAGGATGCATGGTTTGTGGGGTAGGATAGCATGTTCCAGACCTTTTCTTGCTTTATTCTATTCTGTGTTGCCCAAATTTTCTTAAATAATGAGCATTTCTTTTACAGTCAGGGAATACTTCCTTTAAACATAATATCTTCTCCTTCCTTGTGCTCTTTCCATCTCCTCCCCAGCGCTCTCACACTTAACTTCATTCCTAATTTTGAAAAATTATTTCTAGCCACTAAGAAATTAGGGGGGCAAATCACAAGGTGAATTAAATTCTGAAAGAGCAGTCAGGGTGGCTTTTCTAAATCAGTGTGAGCCCAATGCTGATGCCTGGTGAGAGCACTTCACAGAGATCCTCTGCCAACACCAGGGACAGCCCCCTGTGAGGGCCTCTCCGTGGCTGTGGGGCTCACCGCCTCTATGACACCCAGTGAGCGGCTCCGGGAGGCTCACTGTCCTCTCCTGAGAATACTCCAGACAGAGGAACGATTTCACACAGCCTCTCTCTCTCCTGGGGGCTGGGCTTCTTTTTCTACATGCCTTCTAAGGAATGTGGCAGGAGCGGGAGAATGGGAATGATCGGAAACTGGACGTGAGAACAGCTCCCACCTTGAAGGAAAGCTTTGATCCACTGGTCAGTTTTATTGCCCTCTGTCACAGCAAATCACAAGCATACACAAAGTAAGGAGAGCAGTGTAAGGGACCCATGGCCCTTCTCCACACCCACCATCGGGTGATCATTTTTGTAGTCCAGGGTTTCTTTCTAAGTCTACATTTTTCTGGTGAAATGAGTATCAACATTCTGGAATATGTAGATCTGGAATATGGAAAAATAGGGAAAGAACTCTCTCACCAGAACCTTTTGACCCAATAACTGCCATTAATAACAATGCCAATAACACGTCCTCTGTCTGCATTTCACGTGCAGTGAATGTTTCCATGTTGCAGAGTGGTCATATGATTCTTGGCTGGTCCTTTGTTTTTGCACTTTGGTTATATCCTGAGCATTTATTTTGCGGCTGCACAACCTGCATTACTCATCATTTTAATGGTTATTTGATGCCTCATGGTAAAAGTGCCACAACAAAATTAATCATCTTCTGTGGGCCATTTGGGTCCCTGAGACATCTTACTGTTATGAGTAATCTCATAATGGACCCCCATGACACAACTTTTTCCTGCTTTTTCATAATATTCTTAGGATAGCTGCCCAGAAATGGGATTATTGGGTCAAAGGAAATGAGAATTATTTTGGCTTCTGACACACATCCGAATGACCTTCTTAATGTTTATGGTGCCTGCCAGTCCATGTGTGATGGGGCTTGGGCCTGTCTCAGCACTCTCCATCAACGAGTTACTAGCTGCCTAATCCAAAGGCTCTCCAGCCTCTGATCCTCACCTGCAGGAGTTATTGCTGGATGCACTTGTCCCATTCGGCACTTGCAGCAGAGAAGCTGACAACTAAGCCCCCATCCCCCTGTCTTCTCTCAGCACCTCAGGATGTTGTGGAGGAGACCCCCAGCCCCACAGAGCCCGGCACAGAGGCCCCAGAGACCCCCGAGGAGCCCCTGCTGGGGGAGCTGACAGTGACAGGATCCTCCCCAGACTCGCTGAGCCTCTCGTGGACCGTCCCCCAGGGCCACTTCGACTCCTTCACTGTCCAGTACAAGGACAGGGAAGGGCGGCCCCAGGTGGTACGTGTCAGGGGTGAGGAGAGTGAGGTCACCGTCAGGGGCCTGGAGCCGGGGCGCAAGTACAAGATGCACCTGTATGGCCTGCACAGGGGGCAGCGCTGGGGCCCCGTGTCCACCGTGGGCGTGACCGGTGAGTGAGAGCGAGAGTGCGACTGGTGGGAAAGAAGGCCCTCCAAGCGAGGACCACACTTTGAGTAGCAAAACTCCTCACAACAAAAGAATTGGATGCTCTCCTAGAATTTGTTGGACAGAATTGCACTTGCATCCCTGATCCCTCCCAGAGGCTCAGCCACTCTGTAGTTCACCGGAGGCTGTGGGGGGGGGAGACAGAGGGTGCTCAGGATGCAGCATCCTGACCAAGACACCTCTGGCCTCATGGTTGGGGTATTACCAGACTTAGGATTCCCATGGGTCAATGAGATTGGGTGCCCTGAGCCAGGCACTGTGGGAGTTCACTAGGGGAAACCTGACCATGGCAGAGAGACAAGTTCTTATCATAATGGGGCTTCCAAGCACAGGGAGACAGGCTGTGAGCCAGCAGCCAGGCAACAGGGATATATGTATGACAGGAAGCCCCAGGGCCGGGCCAGACAGGGCAGCTCGCCTAAGCTGGCCTGCCCGCGGGTGTCCATGGGACAGCTGAGAACCGAGGTTGGGCAGGCGTTAGCTTGGTGACAGTGTTAGAGTCAGATCCATGTCACAGCTGGTGCCAAGGCCTAGAAACTAGGAACATCGTGGCCGATGAGAGGGACCGAGAGGACTTTTGTGTGAGATCCTGAGTTGGGGAGAGTCTTGAGATGGAGGAGAGTGGTAGCGGCAGCTCAGAAGCCAGGAATTTCTCCCGGGGATAGAGAGGTTTGTTGCACAGTTAGCTAAGGCTGACACCATCAGATGCGCACTGAAAGGCTCATCCTGGTCCCCTGTGATGGAACAGATGGGACAGGGAGCAGGAAACCCAGTAGGAACGTGGTGACTCAAGTGTGAAGCAATGGCATTGGGGGGCGGGGTGAGGCAAGCCAGGCTGGTGGGATGCAGGTGTGGGGAGTGAGGAGACCAGGAGGAACTTCGGAGTGAGTTGCACACTCTTGAGTCTGATGGCAGCTGGGGACAGGAACGCATCTAGGAAGATTCCAGGCTTCCAGTTGGGGGAAGGGGCTCTGAGCTGTTTGGGAGCAAAGACATGAGCCAAAGGGAGTGAGACGTCAAGGAGACCCCCCCATGGAGGGAGGCCCAGGGCACAGTGTGCAGGGGAGGTGGGTGCTGGAGAAAGTGGGAGAGGTGGCGGGCTGTGGGTAGGGGTGGGTGAGGGCAAGGTGAGATGAGGGTAAGGGGTCAATAAGGCCAACATTAAGGGACTGGGAAGAGTAGATGAGTTAGAGCCACTGTGGCCGGCGACGCTGTGTTCCTCATGTTTGTCATACACCCACTTATACGCTGACCTGCCTGCCCGTCCTCACCTGTCCCTGTGTGTCTCTGTGCAGCTCCAGAATATGAAGCTATGACCACCCAAGCCCTGTCCACCATGGCACCTGAGCCTCCCATCAAGCCGCGCTTGGGGCAGCTGGCAGTGACAGATGCCACCCCTGACTCCCTGCACCTCTCCTGGACTGTCCCCGAGGGCCAGTTTGACCACTTCCTGGTCCAGTACAAGAACGGGGATGGGCAGCCCAAGGCGGTGAGGGTGCCAGGGAATGAGGACCAGGTCACCATCTCAGGCCTGGAACCAGACCACAAGTACAAGATGAACCTGTATGGCTTCCACGGTGGCCAGCGTGTGGGCCCTGTCTCTGCCTTTGGGGTGACGGGTGAGTGGATGGTGGAAGCCCCGGGGTGGGGCCAGCCGGGGGATCACCTCTCTCAGGTGATGGGTTGAGTGGTCCCTTACCACTTACCCTTACCAGGAGGTCCCTTAACTGGAGGCTGAGCCATGGTGGCCTTATGCCTCCTCTGGGACTCCCTGGGGACCAAGGGGTCCTCCTGGGCAGAGAAGGAGCCCCATGAGCTGTGCTGGTGGCTGTCCAGGGATCCCCACAGCTGGTCCTGGAGCCTCCCCAGCATGTTTGTGAGAGGTCAGCTGAGCAAGTCCACCCAGCCCCAAGGGTGGGCTTCTCTGAACTGAATTTGGGCCCTCAGACATGGTCACACTGCTCCATTCTTCTCCTAAGATCTGAGAACATCGGAGGGTCCTGCGTCACCCTCTCTGTGTCTCTCTTTCTCAGCTGCAGAGGAAGAGACCCCAGCCCCCACCGAGGTGGAGGAGACCCCCAGCCCCACAGAGCCCGGCACGGAGGCCCCAGAGACCCCCGAGGAGCCCCTGCTGGGGGAGCTGACAGTGACAGGATCCTCCCCAGACTCGCTGAGCCTCTCGTGGACCGTCCCCCAGGGCCACTTCGACTCCTTCACTGTCCAGTACAAGGACAGGGACGGACGGCCCCAGGTGGTGCGTGTCAGGGGTGAGGAGAGTGAGGTCACCGTCGGGGGCCTGGAGCCGGGGCGCAAGTACAAGATGCACTTGTATGGCCTGCACAGGGGGCAGCGTTGGGGCCCCATGTCCACCGTGGGCGTGACCGGTGAGTGAGAGCTGAGGCCTTGACCCCAAGATATCCGTTCTTTGCTCTTTTGATTTCTCCCATTGGAGATCAGCACTCACAAATGGTTATAGGCCCCTCTCTTTCCTAATATGGTGCTGGTGATCTTGCTTCAGGCTTTAATTGAATGAGGACGATAGTGACTGTATTTAGGGTCAATAGGCATGTACTCTGGTCCTCATAATTTTACCTGTATTCCCTAATATGGAACCTCAAACTTGCTTAATTTTTCATATATGGTTTCCTCAAGCTCCCTGACTGGACATTTTAGTGACCTAGAATGTTGCTGCAGAACTAGGTTCTCTGGGTTTAAATCCTGCTCTGAAGATACTGATTGTGTGAATTCACAAACATTTCTTAATTTCTCTGTGCTGCAGATCCACACAAAATGGGCATGATAATAATACTGGCCCCCACTTTGTTGTGTGAGGATACTCTGTGAACTGGCAGAGTATCTGGCAATGCCTAGGACACGTTAAGCACTCTATAAGTACTTGCTACAAAACATTCATTTCATAGCCTGGGCAAGGCACTCCCTCTCTCTCCTTCGAAGGGTCCTGGCTGTCACCTCTCAGCCTCCTCTGCTCTGTTCCAGCCTCTCTGCCCACAGAGCCCCCTGTGGAACCTCGCCTAGGGGAGCTGGCTGTGGTAGCCGTGACCTCTAACACAGTGCATCTCTCATGGACGGTGGCCCAGGGTCTCTTCGACTCCTTCCTGGTCCAGTACAAGGATGTGCAGGGGCGGCCCCAGGCAGTGCCTGTGAGTGGACACCTCCGTGAAATCACCATTCCGGGTCTGGACCCCGCCCGCAAGTACAAGTTCCTACTCTTCGGACTCCAGGATGAGAAGAGGCATGGTCCTGTGGCTGCGGATGCAAAGACCTGTGAGTGAAGGCCGAAACCACCTTTGGCGCTGGAGCCTTCCCGGTGTCCTTCGCCCCCTTGTGGCAACCATTAGAATTCCTTGTTTCAGTGTTCTGCACTCCAGACCTATTTATTCACTGAGTCCAGTGAAATCCAGGTCCAGGGCTCCCCTCTTATCCCTCATTCTCATCCTTCTCCCTACTCTTCCTACAATCTGAGGGACACTGCTTTCTTCCTTGATGCATCTTTTATCCCTATTCCTCTGCCTCCCCACTTCCTGACATGTGGCCAACCCCCTCTCCTCCCAGCTCCAGGAACCATCTCCCACAGCCCTAGCACCCTGAGGAAACTCTATCTGCCTCTGTCACCATTTCTGTCAGTCTCCACACACCTCTCTCTCTTCTCCAGTCCCAGACACGAAACCTCTCCGCCTGGGGGAGCTGACAGTGACAGACCTGACCTCGGACTCTGCGAGCCTCTCGTGGACCGTCCCTGAGGGTGAATTTGACTCCTTCGTGGTCCAGTATAAGGACAGGGATGGGCAGCCCCAGGTGGTGCCTGTGGCCGCAGACCAGCGTGAGGTCACCATCCCCGGCCTGGAGCCCAGTAGGAAATACAAGTTCCTGCTCTATGGGCTGGCCGGCAGGAAGCGGCTGGGCCCCATCTCTGCTGATGGCAGCACAGGTGAGTCCCAGCCCTGCACCTCACCTTTTCTAGAGCTACCTCCTATCCAAGCCCTGAGAGCTGCCCTGAACCCAAGCCTATCCATGAAGTTTAATTCTCTTGCCTTCAGCCTTTATAACACCAAAGCAAACATTTACTGGGTCATATTCTAAGTATTTTACATGCATTATTTCCTTCATTCACTGACTGCTGATGTAATAAAGAGAATCCAGTCTTTGGAGCCAAGTAGACCTGTGTTCAAATTCCAGTTGCCAGTTTTGTGGCCATTGACAAGCCACTTCTTTCCCTTGAACCTGATTTTCTGCACCTGCTTTATGCTTATGAATAATAAACACTATTGCCACATTAATAAATGTTCACAACCTCCTCCCTCTGTCCCAACAGAGACAAGGAGTGGAAAATATGGAAGGTTTTGGCTGCAAAAAGACTATGGGAAAAATCTGGTGTCATTGTGCTCATTACTCAGCCCCCTGAGGAAGGGTGGAAGTGGGTCACTGACCCTTACTCCATTCCCAGGACCATGAGTCACCCTGGCCAGCCAGGGATGGGGCACAGGGTCGTTTGGGGCCTGGACAGTCACATTGCATAATTCTCTTCCCCAAACCCTCACTATAGGGAGTGAGTACAGACTTCTCTTCTGACCCCATCATCCAATACCCAGCCCCACCTGAGCAGGTCTCTTCTGTGTTCTGCTCTGCCCTTTGTACTCCCAGTACCATCCCACCTGGCTGTCCTGGTGCAGTGGTGTTAGTGCAGGGCTGGGGAAGGAGCTAGAAGGGCGGCCCAGGCTGATAGCAAGAGAGGGGAATGTCCTGGCCAAGCTCTGGGAGCCCATGAGCTTGTCTGGCTGCCCAGCCCGGCCCTTAGTATTTAACAGTATCTCCCTGACAATCCAGACACCCCCTGGGAGCCCTTTTCAGCTCCAGCCACATCCCCACTGAGGGGGCTAGGAGTCAGGGAGAAACTGAGGCCCTTTTCTACACCCTCAGGCATCCTACCTCACAAGGTGATCTTTTATGCATTTACTGCACCCTGACCACGGCAAGGAGGGAGTGGGGGCAGGAAGGAGTTTGTGCTGTGGCCTCCAGAGGAGAGATCAAGCTGCTCACTCTCCTTCCTTTGGGCAGACTGCAGCCACACTGCAGGGACCCTTTCCTAGACCCTCATGGCCTCCCCCCCGAAGTTGCCAGGGGTGGAATAAAGACATCTCTTGACCAAGAGTTTTTCCTCCCACTCCCCACAGCTCCCCTGAAGAAGGAGCAGCAGCGCCCACCCCGCCTGGGGGAGCTGACAGTGACAGATGAGACCCCAGACTCCCTGCACCTCTCATGGACAGTGGCCCAAGGCCTCTTTGATTCTTTTGTGGTCCAGTACCGGGACACAGCTGGGCAGCCCCGGGCAGTACCCACGGCCCAAGACCAGCGGGAAGTCACCATAGAGGGCCTGGAGCCTGGCAGGAAATACAAGTTTCTGCTCTATGGCATCCACGGAGGACAGCGCCTGGGCCCCATCTCCGTCCTGGGAGTGACAGGTGAGCAGGAGGCCCTGGGGCCTGCCCAGGGCTCTGGGGGAATGGCACAGTGGGGCCAGCTCTGATGGGGACCAAGGAGCCCATCAAAAGCTGGAACCAGGGCAAGTGTGAGGAAAGGCCCTGGCAGCGGTGCCCAGGGTCCCAGCCCCCACCCTGCCCAGCGCCGCCAGCTGTGTTCCATCGCTCTATTGAAGCAGCTCTCACCGCCCCGCAGGGCGGCCTTGCCAGATAGGGGCAGACCCCTCCCGTGGATGAGTCAGGAGCACTTTTTGTCAAATGGAAAATAACTGGAATGGAAAATAGGCAAGAGACACAGCCACCCATAGAAGTGGCTGCTGTGATGGAGCAGTTACTAACACCCCCGCTCAGGTCAGGGGGATGGGGCACTTGGGCCCGACCCGAAGGGCGTGATTTGCGCTTCTGGCTCACCAGCCAGCTGCATCCTCTGCTTTTCTCAGGAGGACCTTGTGTCCCGAGCTCAGGGAGTGACCAGCTATTCCCACCTCAGGCCATCAGCCTAGGCACCCAGGGAGGGTGAGGAGGGAGCAGGCTGTGCAGACGTCTTGAGGCACAAGAAGACATGGAGGTGGAAAAGGGGAACACGTGCCTGCCTCAGCCACAGCAAGGGAGCCAACAGAAGGCTCATGGGGCCACAGTGCTGGCTCTCAGAGAGGCCCACGGGTGGCAGGAATCAGTGCCAAGGCAGGGAAATGACAGATTCAAGAGAAGGAAGATGCTAGAAGAGCCTCGGTCACCCCCTGCTCAGCGTCTTCCCTGGGTTTCTCGCACACAGCCCCGGAAGTGGACACGCCAGCCCCCTGGCACCCAGCCACAGAGGCCCCTCAGCGCCCTGAAGGGCCCCAGCTAAGGACACTGGCAGTGAGCAACATAACCCCGGACTCCCTGCACCTCTCGTGGAGTGTGGCTCAGGGCCCCTTTGACTCCTTCGTGGTCCAGTATCAGGACACAGATGGGCAGCCCCAGGCCTTGCTCGTGGATGGCAACCAGAACAAGGTCTTGGTGTCCGGCCTGGAACCCAGCACCTCCTACAAGTTCTTCCTCTATGGCCTCCATGAAGGGAAGCGCTTGGGGCCCATCTCAGCCGAGGGCATCACAGGTACCGCCGGTTGAGGGCCCTGTATCTAGGCCTCCCCCACCTCTAGTCTGGGACGGAAAGGGCCAAAGGGGGTGCCCAGAGGTGGTGACACATAAGCAGGGTACTATAGAGGGAGGCAGGGGTGCACTAGCAGTCTTTTGCTCTACACACGCGTGCTCACCGTGAGTGCCAGCCCCTTATTAGCTCCATTTCACATGGAAACTAGGGTCCATGGTAGGGTGGTAGAGGAGAGCTGCCCAGGCCACTGAGGCGGTGTGCTTCTGTCTCCCACATGCTCTGTGCAGGGCCTGCTCCTGCTGGTCAGGCCTCAGGGGAGCCAGGGCCCCGCCTGTCCCAGCTGTCAGTGACTGATGTGACCACCAGTTCGCTGCGGCTCAACTGGGAGGCCCCATCTGGGGCCTTTGACTCCTTCCTGCTCCGCTTTGGGGTCCCATCACCAAGCACTCTGGAGCCCCACCTACGTCCCCTGCTGCAGCGGGAGCTGATGGTACCGGGGACACGACGCTCAGCAGTGCTACGGGACCTGCGTCCAGGGACCCTATACAGCCTTACATTGTATGGGCTGCGCGGGCCCCACAAGGCTGACAGCATCCAGGGCACGGCCCGCACCCTCAGCCCAGGTAAGGCCCCACGTTGGGCACGTTCATGTGCTGCCCCAAAGGAGGAGGGGGTCTTTGTACTTTGTAGGGTGGGACCTGGTGCCTCAGCCAGAGGGAAAGTCAGTGAGTGGTGGAAGGCTTGGAGGAATCTGCAGAGACTTCCTTTTCTAGATCTAGAGGAAAGGGTGGTGGTGAGCAGGTCTGGAGCCACTGAGGCCCTGGAAGAAGGGGTGAGGATCTTGGGGCCAGAGGCCCCCTGCTCCTTGCCCTCACCGCTGCTCCTTGGCACACACCCCCTCAGTTCTGGAAAGCCCCCGTGATCTTCAGTTCAGCGAAATCGGGGAAACTTCGGCCCAGGTCAGCTGGACGCCTCCACCATCCAGAGTGGACAGCTTCAAAGTTTCCTACCAGCTGGCAGACGGAGGTGATACCCTTTTACCCATGTCCTCATCTGCCCTCATTTCTCCTGCTCCCTGTGCTCTGCTTGCCCTGCAGCTCTTCCTTGATTCCCTGGGCAAACTCCCAAGCCCAACATGTTTGTAGGGGAGCCACAGAGTGTGCAGGTGGATGGCCGAGCCTGGACCCAGAAACTCAAGGGGCTGATCCCAGGCTCTCACTACGAGGTAACAGTGGTCTCCGTCCGTGGCTTTGAGGAGAGTGAGCCACTCACAGGCTTCCTCACCACAGGTAGGATGGACTGGGACCTGGGCAGGAGGTAGGGGGAGAATGAATGGGGAAGGGAAAGGGGGGTGAGGCCAGCTGGAGTTGGGAAGGTGAGAGGTGGGGAGAGGAGTAGGGGACAGCTCTGAGCCCCTTCCCTTCTTCTAGTTCCTGACGGCCCCACCCAGCTTCGTGCACTGAACTTGACGGAGGGATCCGCTCTGCTGCACTGGAAGCCCCCCCAGGCCCCTGTGGACACATATGATGTCCGTGTCACAGCCCCCGGGGGTGAGCATGGCTGAGGCCTCTGGAGAAGACTCCTTCAGGGAGGGGAGAGAGG
The DNA here is from genome assembly GCA_017311185.1 of Proteles cristata cristata. NCBI lineage: Eukaryota > Metazoa > Chordata > Mammalia > Carnivora > Hyaenidae > Proteles > Proteles cristata. Next base: position 548,949 of record JAESUZ010002444.1, on the reverse strand, counting down.
CCCCGGCAGGGCACAGCGGGGGCAGATGCTGATGCTTACCCCCTCTCCCAGCCCCCCCTCTGCAGGCCTCAGCCTCTGGCAGTGCTGTGGACTACCCTCTGGGTGGCCTTGTGCTCCACACCAACTACACGGTGACCGTACGTGGTCTTCGCGGCCCCAACTTCACCTCCCCGGCCAGCATCACCTTCACCACAGGTACGGCCTGTGAGGTGTGCACGACAGGGGGAGGGAAGGTTCAGGGGAGCTAGGATGGGCCTTATCTCCATCTTCCATTCCCACCTTCCCCTCCCAGGGTTGGAGGCCCCCCAAGACTTGGAGGCCAAGGAAGTGACCCCCCGCACGGCCCTGCTCACTTGGACTGAGCCCCAAGTCCCGCCGACTAGCTATCTGCTCAGTTTCAACACGCCTGGTGGACAGACCCAGGTGCCCCATCCCTCCTCACTGGCCAACTCCCCTCTCGGGAGATACTGCCCCCTCCTCTGGCTTTGCCAGTGGGGCTCTGCCTCCCTCTCCCCTGACTTGCTCCCTGTGTGTCCCACAGGAGATCCTGCTCCCAGGACGGGTCACCTCTCACCAGCTCCTGGGCCTCTTTCCCTCCACCCCGTACAGCGTGTGGCTCCGAGCAATGTGGGGCGAGAGCCTCACACCGCCTGTGTCCACCTCCTTCACCACCGGTATTTGGGCACTGGGACCTAAGGTCAGGGGCTGAGCAGGCAACAGGGGTCTAGAGTTTGAGAAGAGGACTGGCCCCTCATTCTCCTCTCCTCAGGTGGCCTTCGGATCCCCTTCCCTCGGGATTGTGGGGAAGAGATGCAGAACGGAGCCAGCACCTCAAGGGCCACCACCATCTTCCTCAATGGCAACCGCGAGCGGCCCCTGGATGTGTTTTGTGACATGGAGACTGACGGGGGCGGCTGGCTGGTGGGTGGCAGATGGGACCCCAAAGGGCACAAGGCAGGGGCTGCTGAGCCAGGAGCCATCGGCTGATGGTGCCTCCACCTGCTTCCCTTCTTCCCAGGTGTTTCAGCGTCGCATGGACGGACAAACAGACTTCTGGAGGGACTGGGAGGACTATGCCCATGGCTTTGGGAACATCTCTGGGGAGTTCTGGCTGGGTCAGTGCCTCACAGGGCTTGGGGACCAGAGAAGAGGGGTACGTCCTGTGGGCACCAGAACCCTGATGAGAGCACTCTCCCCACCCTTAGGCAATGAGGCCCTGCACAGCCTAACGAAAGCCGGCGACTACTCCATGCGTGTGGACCTGCGTGCCGGGGACGAGGCTGTGTTTGCACAGTACGACTCTTTCCGAGTGGACTCTGCTGCCGACTACTACCGCCTTCATCTGGAGGGCTATCATGGCACAGCAGGTGAGGGGTGGGCCTGGGGGCTATGGAAGGTGGAAGGTGGGGTGGGGGAGGGGAGACCCTCACTGCTCCTTCTACACCTGCACAGGGGACTCCATGAGCTACCACAGCGGCAGTGTTTTTTCTGCCCGTGATCGAGACCCCAACAACTTGCTCATCTCCTGTGCCGTCTCGTACCGTGGGGCCTGGTGGTATAGGAACTGCCACTATGCCAACCTCAACGGGCTCTATGGGAGCACAGTGGACCACCAGGTGAGGGGCCTGGGAGGCAGCCCAGGCCAGGAGTGGGTTGGGGCCCAACCTATGGGGTGTGACAGGACAAGTTACCGAGCCCCTTGGTGCCCCAGGGCCCTCATCTGTGAAATGGGACAATAATGCCAGTCTCACTAAGTTATCTGAAGGGGGAGATGAGCCCGATTTATTGGAAGTGAAGAACCAGCCCAGATTAAGCCTCAGTCTTTGCCGTTGAGGATCGTAAAGTGGGTGGGGGGAGGAAGGGTGATTGACTTCTGGGAACCAGGCAGGGGGTGAGAGCGGATGAGATGTCTGCCTTTGACTCTGTCTCAACGACTCCTCTCCCAGGGCGTGAGCTGGTACTACTGGAAGGGCTTCGAGTTCTCTGTGCCCTTCACGGAAATGAAGCTGAGACCAAGAAGCTACCGGCCCCCAGAGGTGCGGGGAGGCTGACCACCGCTCACCTCTCCAGCGCCCCAGTATGACTGCCGAGCACTGAGGGGTCGCGCTGAGAGAAGAGCCAGGGGCCACCTTCACTATCCAGCCACCGGAGGGAGCCTTCTCCGTCAGCGATCTCACAGCACCATGTTTACAGGGGGGGAGGGAAGGGGTTTGTACGGGAGTAATAAAAGGAGAAACTGAGGCATGTGTCCGGCGTGCGTCCTGCCCTGTCACTGGGGCTGCTCCAGCCCCAGAACGTCTGTTCCCCGGGGCAGTAGCCGCACCTGGAAAGGCTGCATTGTGAGGTTGACGCCAGAGTGGGATCTGGGTTGCAGAGAGGGTAGAGGGCCCGCGGGGGGCAGCAGCGTGAAGGTGTGGAGCAGCCGTGCCAGCACCACAAAGAGCTCGAGGCGTGCCAGCGGCTCGCCCAGGCACACGCGTGCCCCGCAGCCAAAGGCCAGAACTCTGGGGCTGGCGCCTGGGACCAGGAAACGATCTGTGGGCAGAAGGACAGGCCCAGGGTTTACTAGCCACTGGCACTGGCCTCTGCCACCCCCACGCCACAGGCACCCTCCCCGCCACACACCCGGCCAGAACTCGTGTGGCCGCTCCCAGACGTTCTCATCCAAGTGGGCGCCTTGCAGGTTGGGGATGACAACCGTGCCCTCGGGGATGTCGTAGCCTAAGATACTGAGGAGAGGGGTAGGGTCAGAGACCCGACAGGACCCCCCTTTCCATCCCACTCATCCTCAGTTCTTGGAGGTCACCTGCTATGCCGAGTGGTGCGGTGAGGCAAGGCCAGGGGCACCACGGGCCGCAGGCGCAGCACCTCAGCAATAGTGGCGGAGAGCAAGGGCAGCCGTGCAGGGTCTTTGAACGGGACTCGGGAGCCTGAAGTCCCAGGGCCTAGTTCACAATCCAGCTCCTCCTGCAGTCGCTGCTGAATCTGGGAAATGGGAGCAAGCCTGGTGTCTGGGGCCAGAGCCCTGTGCTAGCTGACCCACAGCCACCCGGCCTCCCAGGCTCTGGCCCCTCCCTGAAGCAACCCAGCGGAGCCCCTGGGTGAACAGAGTCTGCCTGGGGGCCCCATGGGCTGAGTTCCTATGGCCCTGGCCAGGCTGTCCCCAGGGTGCACCTCAGGGTGGTGAAGCAAGAATGCCACAGCCCAGGAGAGGGTGGTCGCCGTCGTCTCAGTGCCACCAATGAAAAGGTCCACCACAGACATATGCACGTGTCCTTCAAGGAGCCGTCCATGGCCCCTTTCTGCTCTTGGCTTCCCCACCCCTTGGAGCATGTAGTCAGTCATGTCCCTCCACTGGCCTGCCACCATTCTGTCCTGTGAGGGGGAAGACGACCGAGCCTGAGTGCCGGGCTTGGGGAGAGGGGTCTCAGGAGAGCAATGGGTCCAGGACTGGAGCGACGCCTAGCTCCGGGGCAGTGGTATCCCTGGCTGTGGGCTACGGGGCAGCCGGGTCCGCACAGCGTTCCCACCTTGTGCTGCTTCAGCTGCTTCTCTACAATGCGGTCCCTTTTCTCCAAGGCCTGCTTCAACCTCCAGAGGCCTGGGTTGGGGAAGAACTGGGGCAGGGAGCATGAGTGGAGCTGTTGGCAAGGAAGCCTGCACCCTCACCCCTTTCTCCCAGGACCCAGGGAGTCTGGGCTCCACTCCTCACCCTGAGAAAGGGAACTATGTCCAAAATTTGAATGGACCAGTGCTCCCAGGTTTTCATCAAATCGTGGACACAGTCATGAAAGACATGTACTAAGGTGTCTTCCTGCCAAAAAAAAAAAAAAGGGGGTAGTGGGGGTGGGGGTGGAATCCTTTCAATTCAAGACCAGAAAGGGCCAGGGAGGGGCTAAGGAAGGTCCCAAGCACGTATGTGAGGGCAAGAGAGCCTTGACCTTGTCTCCAAAGGTGAGGTAACAGATGATACTGCAGGTGAGGAAAGAGAACTCCTTCTGGATGGCCACAGGGGTGCCGGCCTGGGCTCTCATGCGCTGTGGAGAAGGAGCAGGAACTAAGTGGGCCACGGAGCTGCGGGAAGAGGTGAAGCTGACCTGGGGTGCCTGTGGGAGTCCAGCCTCACCTCACAAAACTCCTGGGTCATCTGCTCCACCAGTGGCTCCATGGAGTTGCGGATGCCCAGCAGCAGGGCTGAGCGGGTGAGTTTCTTGTGAGCCTTCCAGAGCAAGGAGTAGTCCCCTAGTGAGAGGTCCTGGTGGTCCTGAGATACCAGCTTATCTGCGAGTAGGGGAGGGGCCACACTGACCAAGGAAGCCACAAGCCTGACCTTTCCCGCCTCCCCCAGCCTGTTTCTTCACTCAAGAAATGCCCCAACGCTTACAGGAGGGCATCTTGGGTCTGCCAGCAAAGTCCACCCATCTCCTGATCATGGCCTCCTCAATGGTCCTTTTAGAGTTCAGCACCACCACATCTGGCGGAGAGCCAAAGCAGGATGTCAGCAGGGAGAGGCCCCTACCTTCCCACTGTGGGGGGGCCAGGGAGGAAGCAGACCCACCTTGCAGCCCGAGGCGGAGCCTATAGACAGGGCCAAGTTTCTGAGTCAGGCCAAGCAGATAGATGGGAAGGTCGGGCTGCAGTAGGTGCAGGAAGCCAGGGGCAAGAGGTGGGAGGTGGAGGCTCCTGTACTTCCACTTGTCCCACAGCAGGCAGGCGCCGGCCAGCATGGTCAGCAGCAGCAGCGCAAGAAGTAGCATGGCCAGAGACCCATGCATAGGCCCTGGTGTGGCCACTTATAGTTTTTGAGGCCCTTCATCCATCTTGCTGCTCGGGCTATTTTGAGGCCTCCTTGAACTCCTTCCCTCAGGTCCCTGCCCACTGTTCTGCCCACACATTCTTGGCAGGCCAGCAGTCCTCCTGGCCTTGGGGAGTCCACATTTTAAAGACCAAGCCTCTCATCCATCAAGAAGAAAGGAAGCGAAACGCAACCCTGACCTTTCTCCCACAGCCGGAATCGGTTTTCTGGCTGGACATCAACCATGCAGAAAAACATAGTCACTCTCTGGCCTGAGCCTTCTCCCACCACCACCCTGCCCTGGACCACGTTACTGCCGCCGACTTTGCCTCAGGGAGACAATGGCCATCCATACTTAATATGCTGCCCAGGATTGCCCGAGGAACAAAATGAGTTGAAAGTGGCCTGCAAGTTTTTAACTTTGAGATGGGGTGACCACATGGCCTGTTTTGCCTGGGTCTTCCCAGTGCAATTATTAACTGTGCTGTAGTTCAGCCTCAAAAGTTGAAGAAGATGAAGAATTATATGGTCCCCCAATTTAGAGCCCTTATTAGGTACTTGATATACTCTTTGGTTGCAAGAAAAGAGACCAACTTGAGCTGGCTTGAGCCAAAAATAAGAATTATTCTACAAATACAGGAGTATCTCAGAGAGCTGAATGAAGAGCAGGAAAGGGAACCTCACTGGCCTTGGAAGGCCAGGGACAGAGGAAGAGAAAGGCTGAAGAGAGGGTTCAGCTCCTCACTCTTCGCTCCTCCCTCCTCTTTGTCTGCCGCCCTGTCATCTCTCTCTGCCGTCCAGCTGCTTGTGACCCAGGTGCAGGCAGAGTGGGACTGTCTTCAGGGTCTGAGGCCTCAGGTTACAGGTCCAGCCCCAGGGCGAGGGAGGGTTCCCGGCATGACTGAACATGCCCCCCACAGATGCCAAAGTCCCCAGGAAAGAACCGGATAGCCACAGCTGGGATCAGGGGTCCAGCCGTATCCGGGAAGCTGCTGCCATAAGGGCTGGGGACCTAGCAGAGCAAGCAGAGCAGACCAAACCACTTTTTTTTTTGAGTGAGAAGACAGTCAAAGGGCTCAAAGGAAGGGCTTAGGGAGAGAGCATGTCGAAGGGGTGACCGTGCTGAGAGGTCAGGGCTGCCTGAGGGGTGGGAGTTGCCCATCCCCCAGCTCCGCATCCCTGGCTCTGAAAACTGATCCCAGCACCCAGGACTGGTTAGACCTTCTCTTCTTGAGCTTTACCCAGAGCACAGGCTATGTGGCTGGAGACCCTGCGTGGAGACACTGGCTGTGCCACCCACCAGCTTGAAGCGGTAACTGCTGGTGTTCCTGGTGGAAGAGGCTCTGACGGGGAGGCAGAAAGCAGGGGTGGGATGTCCAGGGTCGGGCAGTCAGTAATAGCTACTCCCTTCCTCCTAGTTGACCTCCAAGACCCAGGCTATGTCTTCTTACAACTGCAGCTGAATCCCCGACTCTCATAAATTGGGTTTATGCCACCCCATGCTGACTAGCTCTGGGGAGAGAGATCTGATGGGCAACTACAGGGCAATGGAGGCAACAGCCCTAGGAAGCCTCTGAAATCTGGAGGAAGGCCAGAACGTCTCAAAGTTGCATGGAATAGGAGGGGACTCCATTCAAAGAATAGTGACCTGGAAAGCTGGCATGATTGTGAACAAACCTTCATAAACCGACTTGATTACCCTGCCGGCCCTATCTCTTCCGCCCCACTTCCAATCCAAGTGTGACATGAAGCAGTGCCCCAGACGTGCCGGGTCCTGGGCCCTTTATATTCTCCTTCGTCAGCCTCAAATGCCCTTGTTTACCCCCAGTCTCTTTGCCTGATTCCTCAGCCTTCGGAACCCAACTTAGATGCCACTTCCTGCGGGAAGTCTTTCCCTCCTCACTTCCCCCAGATTGGGTCAGATGCCCCAACTGTGTGTCCCACAGGACCGACCATTCAGCCCCCGGACATCACACATTTCATGGGGGATGGGGACCTGGCACAGGGAAGGTGTGGCATGGGGTGAGAGGCCCACAAATTGCTGTTGGATGACTGAACGGCAGGCTGCTGAACAGACTCAGCTTCCATCAAAACTGATCTCGGCAAATTTCTCTAGATGGATTCCTAGGTTGGCCCTGAAGTCCTAAGGGCTGCCCCCACATGGGGGACAGCGAGGCAGGCCGGTGAGAAGGGTTCACCCAGTAAAACAGCAGTCTCCCCAGTGCACTAACATGTATAACACTGGGAAAGCTACCTAATGCCACTGGTAACAAGACCAACCATCAACAGACTTTCAAGAGACCAGATCTCAACCCTAGAACTCCCAACTGCACAAGGGCAGAGCAGGAAGCGTGTGGCCAGACAGCCACTCATAAGGCAGAAGAGCTGAGGTGTTAAGCTGAGCACAAGGCCTGCGTGAGGCCACAGCGACCAGCTATAGCGGGGCAGTGCAGCGCCCCACAGGCACAGTAGAAGGGAGGCCTCGGTGTGGTGCTAGATCCTTAGGGTGCAGGCTGATGGATCACAAGTCTACTCAGGGTGGCCCTATGATAGACTGAGCTCCCAGGGTGTCATGTGGGAGTGTTCAGGGAGAGCTGGACACCACAAGGGTCATCCAGGCTGTGAGCACCTAAGATTATGCAAATCCTGGCTGGCCTGGGCCCCTCAGAACCTGGTGGGGACACTGCACTCAGTCCTGGAGACACACACTGACACTTTGCTGCCAGAGGCCTTTATTGAGTCCCTGGTTCTGCCCAGGAGCCGATGTCCAGGAGCCAGGGCACAGCTCCAATCCATGCATCTCCTTTCCCTGGCTCAGGCTCCTCCTGGGGAAGATGGAGGGGCAGCCCTTACACCTGGCACCCCTGAGAGCCATACTTCTGAAGGAAGTCATCGAGCTGGGTGCAGGCTTCCCGATGGCGGGTGCTCCGGCACAGGCGTTCAGAGGGCATCTCCTCAATCCAGCTATTCGAGTCCAGCAGGTACTGGGGGCTGTAGGGGCAAAGGGGCAGTCAGCGGGGGTGGGGAGGATAGGCAGGTGGGAGAGGAGAGCATGAAGTGCCTGGCTTCTGAGGCACCAGGGTCTGGGTGCTGGGGACCATTCCCCCATGAAGTGTGAGGAGAGCGAGAGACAGAGGGGCCCAGAGAACTCACTCTCCCTTGAGGTCATAGGTAGCCCCGTCCAGGCCCAGGATCAAATATTCTTTCCCAGTTTCCAAGCGAAGGCGGCAGGAGGCTCGAACCAGGAAGTTTCGGGTCTGACCAGCAGTGGCCTTGGTGTCCTTGGCTGAGAGGATAACGTGCACGAGAGTTGTGAGAGGAGAAGAGAAGGTGCAGGACAAGCCGGGACCAAGGGCTGTGCATGGACCCTCTCATTTTGCCCTCACTGCCCCTAGTGGGGAGCTACAACTGCTTTCCTATTTACAGATGATGCCAAAGGGATTTGAGCTCAGACTCTGAACTTGAGTTATTCCAAGCAACCGGGCCACAAACCCTGACCTCAGCAGCCCCCCAGTCCCACCCGCCCATCCGTTCCCTTCATACTGAAGTGCAGGACTTGGCTGATTCTGGTCTCGAAGAGGCGAAAGGCGGCTCTGCCATCTTCTCGGAGGACCTTAACCTGGAAGCCTACGAGGGAGTTCAAGAGGGTTGGCCCACCTGCAGCCAAGAGGAGCAGGCCCAGGCAGAGAGGCCTTGGGTGCAAGGGAAGACTGACCGTACTGCACTCGGGGGTAGTAGCAGGCAAACTTCATTCTGTACCCCACCTCTTCCTGCAGGCCCCGCTCCAGTGCACGACGCTGTCGAGGACACTTCCCTGGAGACAGGAGGCCCCCCCATGAGACAGTGTAGCCCCGAGCCTCGCCATCTTCCCACCCCCTGCCCCAGGCCCTGGCTCTCACCCTCAGCACACTGGCAGACGTCAGCAGAGCACAATGTGGACAAGAGTTTGCTCTTAGTGGGCGCCCCATAGAAGATAGAGCATTTGTGCTCTGAAGAAGAAAGAGGGCAGTTAGAATGCAGTCCCCCTCCGCCCCCCGCCACTGCTTCCTCAGACCCAAGGAGCCACAGGACATCCCTGCCATCCTGCACTGCCCCAGGTCCTGATGTCCCGTATGGGGACACCTACCCCAAACCTCCCAAGTGTCCCCCAAGTCCTCACCGGGGTTGTAGAAATCATACAGGGCTGCAGTGGCCGGCTGTACTAGCCCCACGGCCACCTCCTGCACGGCTCCAAAGCCCACGCACTCCCGGGAGGTGGGGACCTGGCACAGTGGGGAGGAGAGGTCAGGGGCACACACCCTGGGCCCTGCAAGCCACTGTGCTGCATATCCTTGACCTGTCTCTGGTTCTCATTGGTCTTATCTTCAGTGTCCGTCACATTCTATTACCTTCCAGCTGCCAGAACTCTAAGAACTGCTCCCCAAGGTCTCTGCTGATCTCACTGCCAGATAGTGACCTCATTCCAGTTTCCAGTGCCCCTGGTTCCTCTGCAGACTCTCACATCATGGACACATTCTGCGGGAGACTCGCCAAGCTTAGGGTTAGTTTCTGGCCATCCCTGGTTCTGACCTCGCCATTCCTCACCGCTTCTTCCTTCCCAGAGGTGCAGTCCCCAGCCCTGGCTCCTCCTGTCCCCCGCACTTCCCTGAGGAGGTCTCAGCCACTCCCTGGCTTTCACCAAACCCTTCCAGGCTGATTCCAAACTAAACATTCAGCCTCATTCTTGCCTTAGGATTTTTGTGTGACCTACAAGTTCTCCGAATTTACTCTGTCTGCCCCCAAAGCCTATCCACCCTTCTGACAGCCTTGCTTCCTCACCGAGGCAACTGGTCTTCTTTATCTGTCACAACCTAATAGCAGCTGCTGTCACTCTCCCATCCTCCATGACCCTGCAGCTCACAGCTTGGGCCCAGACGCCTCTCTCACGTACAAACTGGTCCAGTTCAGCCCCTACCCTGCCCCTTTCCCTCTCTCCGGAGCTGGGCTTCTTAGGTCAACTCCTTGCCTAGAAATCTTCCTGGCTCCTGGTCTTCGACTGTGTTCAACCAAACTCCTCTGCCTGGCTTCCCAGGCTAACAAGGCCTGTTCCCTCTGCACACACTGGGAGAGGTGGGGTGGGAGGTCTTCCCTTACCCACACACACCTGGCTAATGGTGTTACAATATTAACACATCTTTTTCACATTTTCTCCAAGAGATTACAGTTAAAGTTCAAAAATGCTTGAGGGCCCTCAGGGGGTTAATAGTACTTTGTTTTAGCCAATAATGGCATGAAAAGACAAGCACTTATCTATGACCATCATCGCTTTATAAAGGAAAATACATTTCAATATCAAAAACAAACCCCGGGGTGCCTGGGTGGCTCAGTCAGTTGCTTAACTGATTTTGGCTCAGGTCATGATCTCACAGTTCGTCAATCCCTGTATTCAGTTCAGAGCTGACAGTGTGGAGCCTACCTGGGATCCTCTCCTTTCTCTCTGTTCCTCCCCTACGCTCATGTGCACATGTGCATGCATGCGCACTCTCTCTCAAAAATAAATAAATCTTAAAAAACAGAAACAAAAAACTAGGAAGGTCAACAACAAAAAACAAAGGCAGCCCTCAAGTTGAATGAATTCAGCTTTGTGAAGGGCTCACTCTCAAGTCCTTTCCTGCTGACTAGCACTGGCCCCCATGCCACATTAGGGGCTCAGCCCCCATTGCCTCCAGGCAATGCAGCCCCCCAGGTCTGCCCCCAACTCTGCTCTGGCACACCTCTGTCCTGTCTCCCTGCTCACATCACATGTCCTCTCTAAGAGCACTGGCTGCTCATACAGCTGTCCCCTGGAAAACTTCGTAACACATGCTCAGTAAACCTTGTGTGGTCTATTCCCTGCGTCACCCCTCCCTGCTCACCGAGTCAAAGTACAGCAGGACGTGGGGCCCCTCAGTCTCGAAATAACTCACATAACGGTCAGAGAGGGAGGTCAGCTGTGGGGAAGGAGAGATGGTCACAAGGAGGTAGCCCCGGGCCCTGTACAAGACAGGGCTCAGCAGCTGGGATGGCTTCAGGGACGGAGCAGGGCTTCTGAGGGCACCCAGGGTCCCTCTGGGCAGGTGACCACACCTTCTCCAGGTCAGCACGCAGGGCATTGAATCCACTCAGGAGGGTGATATCGGCAATGGCCATGCCTGACAGCCCCACCTTGTCTTTCCGCCTGCAGAGAGAGGTGTCCAGGTCCCACATGCCCTGGGTTGCAGATGCCCAGTGCCAGCCTCTGTCCTGCCTCTGTCTCCCAGCCCAGCAGTGCTCCTATGTCGAGTGTGGTCCCCAGCACTCACCAGATGCACACGGTGTACTGCACCCTGGACTCCTGTTCATCAGCCACCTTGGGTACCTCCCGCCTGCGGCGGTTCCGCCGTCCCTCAAACAGATGCAGGGGTGTCACAGTCTGGAAACTGGTGTCTGGGTCATCCTTAGCTGGAATCTCCTCATACACATAGTCCTCATAGTCCTCATTTGCTTCCACTGCACAGGGATGGCATTGTGGCTTGGCCCCTGTCACCAGCCCCCTGAGGGCCCCATGGCCTCCAACCCCAGAACTCACTTGTGTATTCGACATGGCCCATGACCGTAACCTCAATGTGAAGATCCTCACAGGTCGTGTTCTTCATGTCCAGGACATTGTAGGTACGAAGAATCTGGCTCAACAAGGTGAGGACAGGGGATATTGGGGGCCCAGACCTTTCTCCAGGGCCATACCTGGGGCTTCTCCTGGGCTGAGGGATTCCAGGCCTTCAGCCCCTCTCACCCCTCCCGACCAGACCATAAATATGGATGGCCCAGGTATTGGGTTAGCTGGTGGGTCATGGGGAGCAGGGGCCAGCACTCTACATGGTGCACAGAGGAAGCTGGAATGGAAAGCTCAGGAAAGGCTTCTATCCAAAAGAATGAGTTTGTCACTTGGGGAAAAAGCAGTGGAAGGACACTGAAGGCAAGGAAAACTGTGTAGATGAGAGGTTTTGTCTGGCCGAGGAGGTGGGCAGGGGTTCAGTCGTGTATGTGGAAGAGTCTGACTTTTCTCCAGGGCTAATCTGACTAGTGTTTTCAGGAGGTTGATCTCACTGCAGTGTGGACAATGGATTAGAGAAAGGGGTGAAATATGGAGGCAGAGAGAAGTTCCCAAACTCTCTTAGCAGAGTCCAGGAAACAAGTGACAAGAGCCCAGGGTGACAGGGGAGCAGAAGAGGAAGTACTGGGGCCATAAGGAAGTGCTGGGGTGGGGACACTAAGATGGCCTCCAGAATGGTGGCTGGGCTCCTGTGGGGAAGAGGCTCTGTCAGCCAGATGAAGGGACACAGGAGGAAGAAGGGGTTTGGGACATGCCATGTCGGAGGTGCTGTGGGACACATGGGCAGGGGAGCAGCCTGGGTTGAGGTGCTGGCTGTGTGTGCCATCAGTATTGAAGGGGTAAGAGGAGACGGTGGGTGCTCAGAGAAGGTAGAGACCAGCATGAGGGAAAACCGCCCAGCAAAGAGCCCGGGGGGGCACCAACCATGAGCTCTGCCTTCAGGCCTCCCACTTAAGACCACAGCCCCTCCCTGTTGGGTCCCAGACATTTGGTGCTGCAGGCTCTCACCTTCAAAGTCCCTTTACTGTTTCCTCCCACCTTCACATTAATCGTGCTGCCCAAGGAAAACTTGTAAGAACAGAAAAGGGAAAGGGGTATCAGAAAGACACAGAAGGTAGATAGGTTGCTCCAATTTACTTCCTCCCTGAAAACAACCTCTTCTCTTCCACCTCACATTCTCATACACCTTCACATGCACTATCCCACTTCAGCCCCCTAAAAGCCCTGTTTGGTACACCCTGTGCATTTATTAATTTTGAGATGAGAAAAATGAAGCTCAGAGGTTATGTGACTTTCTCCAGGTCACACAGCAAGTAAGCCTTACCACAAAGATATCAGCAAGAGAGTCCATGGGGACTCCACAAGGGGGGTGGGTGGGCTGGGGATGGTATCTGGACTGGCCACGGTTGGCCCAGGTGTTATGATAAGCCAGGTGAGGGAGTGGCTTACCTGCAGCTCCTCCTCTAGGCCCTGAAGTTGGTGGTTGTTCAGCTGCAGCTCATGGGACTTGAACCCATTGCGGCCAATGGAGCTGAGAGTCACATTGAGCTCCCTGTCTTCTGTGGTGTGGGAAGCAATCCAGTAGGCAGACAGAGCATCCAAGGCTATCACCGTGTCCTGGGAAGGTGAGGCAGGACTCAGGCACTTGGTCTCAGGACCACCTACCCCAGAGCCCCAGGGCAGCCTCTACCTGGGTGCTGCGGAATCCCCCTTGGAAGCTGCCCTGGTGAGTAAGCCAGGCTGCAGCATGGTCAGCCGTCTCTGACTTGCCCTCATGAAGCAGGAGGTGGAGCAGGCCATAGGCTGTGGTTTCAATCCACAGGGCTGGGGCCTGGGGCACAGGGTCTGCCGGGCTGTGAGGAATCAGGGTGGGTGCGATGACATTGTCCTGAGAACCAGTGACTGAGCCCCAGTACACGTTATCTGGAAGTGAAGGGAGACCCACAGGTGAATGGGGGCTGGGTCCTCATTGCCTGGCCCTGTGATACTCTCTGTGTCGGGCTCTCCTGATTCTACCCCAATTATCCCTGCTTATGCTTTCATTTCTTCTTGGGGCTTTCATTCAATTTCTCCCTTTGGGCACACTCAGGGCCCCTGGCTCATTGCCAGAACTTGACTTACCTCTGGTTTTCTGGGACATGGCCATGAGATTGTTGTGGGCAACACGTTGCAGGTCCTCGGGTGCCTTGGTGAGAGTCAGGGCATAGGCCGTGATGGCAGCCGCGTGGGCACCCAAGGTACCATTGCTTGCTCTCTCTCCCAAGAAAGAGTTTGCTTTTGAAATGGAGGTTTGCTAGGAGAAAGTGGAGAGGCAGGTCACAGAACTGGACACCTGGGCTCCTGAGAAGAAAGGGGGAGAGCTGGGGAAAAGCAAGGGGCAGACCCCTAGGTGCCCTTACCACTTTCTGCTTCAACTGCTCTGCTCTGTCGTCCTGGAAGACGACCAGCCCATGCTGAAGGGCGATGACCACAAAGGCCGTAAGTGCCACAGTCTCATCATTTCCTACCAAGCCCCCCTAGTTAAATGGGGTAGAAAAGAAGATGTCAACCAGAAGCAGGGAAGGGCAGGGAGATCATCCCATGTAGGCTCCTCTGTCCAACCTCCCAGCCCCGAACCTGCATGGCCCTGTGTATAACCGGGCGGGGGTCCTGGAATGAACCATCAGCCTGCTGCTGGGACAGCAGCCACCTGGCCGTCTCCTGTAGCTTTTCAAGTGAGCCGCCCACCTGCTCCTGGGCCAGACTCAGTACCTTCAGCACAAAAGCGGTGAGCCTACAGGGGAGGAAGGGATGGCTAGGGATAGTGACTGATCCCTGTAGGCGACACATTTCACTCCCTCAGGCACCTGGTTATTCACTCTCCTAAGGTACCTGGCTCTGCCCCCACCAGCCCCAACTCCCGTCTGAGACCCAGAAACACTCTCCCAACCTCACCAGGTGCTGCTGTCTCGATGTAACCAAGCCCCATAGGAACCATCTGTCTTGCGAAACTGCTGGATCCGGATGTAGCCTTGGAGAGGAGAGGCAGCTGCTGAGGTGACACTCTCCCACTGTATGTGCCCAAGGCCACACTCCCCATTCCCACCAGGTGCCTCCCTTCTTCTCCCCTCTGGCCACCTGGGCTGCCTGTCTTTCTTTAACTGCCCTCTCCCAGCCCCACGCCTGCTTGCCCCTGTCCCCAGAACCTTTCTGGATCAGATCCAAAGCATGGTCCTTGGTCTCGGGGGGCAGTGTGCTCCACTGCTCTGTCTTGTCCAGGTAACGGGAAGCGGCCAGTGTTGGAGCCAAGAGGATCATGGTTTGTTCCCCGCAGCCAGAGGGAACTCTCAGGAGAGAGGCAAGGCCTCCTGGCGACAAGGCCCCCTTCGAGCCCAAAGTGTCCAATGGATCTGAGGCTATAGGGGAGATGGAAGATTAAGGATCAAAGAGCAGGTCTGGGAACCTATTGGGATAATGGGATCAAACAGGGGTCTGTGGGTTTCACATGAATCTGAGGATGCTCCCAGAAAGAGACTGGAGGACAGCTCTCACCTGTAACCCTGACAAAGGTGCTGAAATCTCCATCAGGAATGATATTGGGATCAGAGTTGCCAGGAATCTCCAAGGTCCGGCCTCGGTGGTCTGTGGACATGGGCGGGAAGTTGGCAGTCTGTTTTGCTGCCCACAGCCCCCACCACCTACAAACCCATTAAGACACCAATGGGGGCTGAGGCTGGAGGCAGGGGGCTGCTCACCCAGGGGATTGAGTTCATAGACCATTTCCTCCGTGTGGATGGCCCCTTCCTTCTGTCTCAGGGAAAACATAGCTGTGAGAGGCCACCTCGTACCACAGCCTACCCTTCCCAGTGCATGCTCCCCAGGACCTGGAGTTTGAACTTCAGGGACAGAGTTGAATCAGAATCATAGAAGATGTAAACAGACCAAGGCATTGGGTTTAGGTGTTGGGTCTCTGGCCTGGCCAGCAGAGAGGGCCTAGAGGTGTGGAGGTGTAAATCTGGGAGCCTAGGGACCTGGATTCAGGGGTGCTCCATTCACCTGAATTTGTAGAACCTTAGACACCGCGTCCCCCACAGGGAACTCCAAGGATCCTCGAGCCACCACCTTCAGGGACACAGCAGCAGCTGTCATGGGCACCACAGAGAAGCCAACAGGCCGGGCAGAGCTCGCAGGCACCAGTACACTCTGGGCCAGCCCTCCACCTCCAGCCAGGCACAGCCCCTCCACTGGGTCCACATGGACGCTCACCTGGGTGCAGGAAGACGGGGATGGCCAGAGCCTCAGCCCAGTTAGGCTCTCCACCCTTCACCTGCCCCAGCTCCCACCCACTCCCCTGTGTGCTCAGCCTCCTGCAGGGCCTCACGGTCAGATCTCTATCCAGGTAGTTGTAGAGGACAGGCCGCAGCTCAAGCTGCTCAAAGCGGCGGACAGAGATGGGCAGGCGGAGGTGTAGGTGGAATTCACGGAACACTCGGAGCTGGGCTGGTGTAGCCACACACAGGCCTGGAGGATGAGGCAGGGAGGGATGGGAGAGGAGGCAGAGACCAAGGGCCAGAGGGCACCATGGCCACAGGGTTCCAGGTGGGAGGGGCAGGGGATGACCCAGATCTGCCCCTCACCTGCCACCACATTCTAGCTTCCTAGCCCCCATGCATGCCAACACAGACTTCCCCAGGGCTCTGCCCCTAGTCCATACACTAAGAGCAAAGGGCTAAGTGGGGAGCCTAGGCTGGAGGGAGACAGAAGCAGGAGGCCTGAGGTCGAGGCAGGGCAATCTCACCTGTGCTTTCAGACAAGCTCACACCATGGATCTCCCACGTGGTCAGAGAGTCAGGAAGCACCTGTGACAGTCTGTGGTGGGAAAGGTGAGAAGCCCTGTCACACCCTGGGCTGAGAGCCCACAAACACAGCGCAGAGAGAAGGCCAGGCCCACCACACCCCCTCACTGGTGGAAGCGGTCCACTGTTTCCACTCTCCAGAGCCAGTTCTCCGGGAAGAAGCTGCGCACAGGAATGTCATCTTCATCGATCAGGTCCTCCTCCTGCAGGGCCTCTAGGGCTAGGGGACCACAGTGCAGGGGAATGAGGAGGGGATCGTTCTGCCCTTCCAGGGGCTCCTTCCTGTCCCCCAGCCCCACCCAGAGCCTCACCTCGGGCAAAGCCCGCAGGGCCCCTGGAGCGGGACTTCTTGCGTAGGTCCTCAGCAAACTGGCAGCAGGACAGGAAGGGCTCCCGGCAGCCGGGCTCCTGCACACGATCCGCCCGCTGCTCGCAGGAGCGCCGCATAGGCAGCCGCGTCAGCCCATCCTGGCAGCAGCGCCTGGCTACCTGGGAAGCATACTCACCCACTGCAGGGCCAGGTGAGGGTAAGCAGCGGGGAGCCAGAAGAGGATACATCCCATTCCCCATCCTGACCTCTATGTACATAAGGACTCACCCTGAGAGACCAGGAACTCAAACGAGGCTAATGGAGAGGGCCTCCATCCACCTTTGACCCCAGAACTTGGGTCTCTGGCCTCAAATATCATATACAGGCTCACTTAGGAGCAGAGCATCCAAGAGGCAGGTCCCCTCACCCTGACCCTTGGGCCCAAGTGGAGAGCTGTGTAGGCATCCACGACTTACGCTTCTCATGAATCGCCTTTTGGAAGTTCACGGTTCTCTTTTTCCGTGTTTTCTTCTCCTTGGGACAGCTCACACCTGGTCAAAAGCAGAACTGCAGCCAAGAGTAGGGTGCATGGCCTCTCACCTCCCCTCCCTTCCCCCTCTCCTTGGCCCGGCCCATCCTGCCAATCCTCTTCCCATCTTACACCCTCGGGCCCCTCCTCCTTCCTGATTTCCCCATCACCCAACTCCCCCTTCGTCCTCTGTTCTCACTCTTTCTGACTGGGGTCAATAGGTCTCCATCAGAAAAGGCCAGACCAGCTGCCTCAAACACCTGACGGGCATTGGCCCCACCTCCAGGACCACAGCCAAGGTCATAGCTGTTCATAACTTCGAAGACCTGTCAAGAAAAGGCCGGGATGTTTCAGACAAGTTGAGGGGTCAGATTGGCCACTCAGCTTCAGGTGAGAAGGAAGGGTATGGCAACCCTGAAAGAGATACAGAGAGTAGGGAACTAGAGACCACAGGGGCTGGGCTTGAGGGAAGACTGGGGGTAGTCCGTGGGGATCTTGAGTGAGATCTAGGGGCTGGGCCCAGGGCTCAGGGCTCAGGACAGCAGGAGAATAAGGCACAGAGAGGAGGGCGGGCTGAGGAGAACAGAGGGTCTTGACAAACCTTGCCCATGTCGAGGGGTTTGTGGGACCTCCCACCCACAGCATACAAAGCCATGTCCACAGCTCCCAGTGCCACCAGGGCTCGAGAATCTGTTTGCAGGTGGAGCTTCACAGGCTCCCCAGGATGATACGGCTTGCTGCTGTCCACATTCAGCTCCAGCTGGCAGAGGCAGGAGGTTGGGGGCGGTCAGAGTGGGGAGAGCTTATTCACTTTGTCTTCGTTCTCTCTTAACCACCTAACACACAGACATACCACCTCTCCCAGTGCCAGTTACCTTGCCCTCACAGGCCCCTGGCTGGACTTCCACTCGAAGGGAGTTGGCCACTGGGATGCCCCCATGATAGTAGAAGGCTACGAGGTAGAAGGAGGGTACCAAGTGATGGTCCACAAACACGGAGATCGAGGTCAGTTCCCTCCTGGGCTCTCGATTCACAGACATGATCCGGCCCCGGGATAGGATCTGAGGAAGAGTTGTTTCCTCTTCACTGCATATCCCCAGTCCTGAAACCATTCCCTCCACCCCAAGGGCTCTTCCCTGCCTAAGATCCTCCCTGCACCCTGCCCTCCTCGACAACCCAGCCTATGCATACCATGTAGTAGTAATGAGAGAAGCTGTCCCCACTGACGCCCATAGCTTGCAGGTGCAGGTTGAGAGTGTCGCCGACATTAGGGGGTCGAGGATCTGGCCGAACAATGGACAGGAATGGAGAGCCTGGGGCTGGGGCTCTCACAGTGAGCCTGCCTATGGCTGGATAAGGGGAGCCTGCAGACACCTGGAAAGAGGAGCGGGACAAGCCAAGAGTCAGTGGCAGGAACCCCGGTACCCAGCTCCTTCCCGCAGCTTGGGACATGGATTCTTAGAAAGCCAGCCAGCCTTTATTTCCTTCCGATACCCTGTCCCACGAGTGGGAGTCCTACCAAGAGCTGCACTTCTGAGATGGTTGGAAAGGTAGCAATGGGAATGATGATTTGGCCCCTCCCATCTGTGTTTCGTTCAAAGTCCTGGATTCTGGAAGCAGATCCAGGAAAAGACAACGTGGCAGAAACTTTGACAGGAACACCAGAAGCTGGGGAGCCGGATATGTCTCGGACCAGGGCCTAGGTGAGTGGGGCGAGGGGGGAGGGAACAGGTAAAGGAGAGTGGCCAGTGAGGCCCTGTTCCCTCCTGGCAACAACACTTCCCCCAACAACCCTTCCCCCAACTCATCCTCCCCCTCCAGATGAAACCTGCAGCAGGAAGGGGCCCCCAGGCACAAGGTAGCGCTTGGTGTTACTAAGATCCAAGGAGAAGGGAGATGACACAAAACGCCAAGATGTGAGCTCTGCCTCCTCCATCTCTCCCCCTGCAAGAGAGAGGTGGAAGACAGATAGCCATAGCCAAGGAGAGAGAAGTAGAAGAGCAAGAGGGAACATAGCTCAAGTGTTTCCCACCCACCAAACGGTGAACCTCTTAGGGCACAGGTCATCTTATATTCATCTCTGTTGCAGAGGCCAACACAGGACCAAGCACATAGAGAGTGTTACCATATGTCTGCTGGAGGGATGGAGGGATGGATGAAAGGATGGAGGAATGAATGGAAGGATGGGTGAAAAAAAACTGAGATGGGGGAAAAGACATCTTCTCCCGAAACCACCCATAAACACAGCTAGGGAGAGACAATCTCTTAGGTCTTTCCTGGTTCTGGGTACACAACAAGGGTAAGAAGAGCAGAGGATGGTGACGATGCTGAAGAACAGAGGGTCAGCTCAGAGGTCAGAGGCAAGGGTCTGGGGTTATAATCAGGGAAACCTCTCACCTGGAGACTCAATGATGGCAGCTGCAACATAGAGGCGCAGCCCTGGGAGGTCAGCAACAGTGACATTAAGCTTCTCAAGGGCACCCTGAACTTCAGCCTTTGAGAGGGAAATATGGCACTGGCCATCTACCAGCTGGGCAAAGAAGAAAACATGGCATGGGGTGAGATTTATCTCCCACCTCACCTCTCCCACACCCTCTTCACCTTAGCCACACCCCCACCCTCATTCCTACCTTGATCTGACTCTCCAGCCCCCGAAGGAAAGTCTTATCACCATCCTCACCCAGGAGCCCGAAGCGCACATATGCCACCCCTTGCACTGGCTTCCCATAGATGTACCTGCCACCAAAGAGAGATCAAGAAGGTAGGTCTAGGAAATAAGTGTCCCTGGGGGGAGGGGGTCACGCTGAGGTGAGGGGGAGGCAGGGCTTCACCAGGAGCCCTGGGTGCCCCACGTGATGGATGGGAGAGTTACCTGGCCTGGACGTCTAGTTGGATTTCATCAAGAAAGCCAGGCGCTGTCAGTATGTAGGGCTTTCCAGGAATAATCTTCACTTCAAAGTTGGGAAGTACTGACCCAGGGTAAAGGGGTGGCAGGTCAGACTCTAGCAAAAGGACCCTTCAAAGACTTCTCTCCCCTCAGGGCTGTGGTACCCATACAGCCCTGCCCCCACCACCTCTCCTTCTATCCATATCTCCTTTAGGAAAGGAGATGCCTTTCCCTCATGTCTCCAGATCTTACCATACTTCTTCACCTCAAACTGGGTGCTGCTGTTAGATTCTCGGCCATCTGAGAACCGGGCTGAGATCCTCCATGTCCCTGGCCTACAAATGGGAAAGGGACTCAGCCCATTTGTGCAAGAGGCCCACGGACAGCCAGAGGCCTGGCTCCCGGGAAGAGGACTGACTGAAGGGGGTGGGGGGAGACCAGAACTAGGGGGTTTAGGGGAGAACTCGAGGTCTGACCAGGTGCTGGAGGGGGATAGACAAGGGAAATGGGGATGGAAAGGGCCATCTCCAGGTCGGGGGAGCTCACTCTGAGATATCGGGAATCACAAAGTCATCCTGGAAGATGGAGGAGGGCACGTATACTTCCTTCTTCCGCACGAGGAGGCCATGAGAGTTCTGCAATGGGAGAAGTGGTCATGAGTGGGAGGTCAGATCAAGCAGCCCTGCTGATCAGAAGGACAGAGGTCAGAGACTCACCTCTACCGTGACTGTAAGGGTGTCAGTGGATGGGCGCATATTTTGATCGAGAGCAAAGATTCGGTACCGAACTGGGAGAGGAGGGCAAAAGGTGAGCAGGAATCCATTTGCAAAGGGTGGGCCCAGCCCCCACTGCTTCCACGGACCGAGGAGGAAGGACAATAAATACATGCTAAGCAGCCTTCTAGTGTTGCATGTTCAGGCTGTCTCACTTACAGGGTGTCAAACGTGTCGTAAGCAGCCTGGGTGACAAAGGTAGAGGCTCTGGGGCCCAGACTCACCCCGCTGGCCAGGGTTATAAATGGGCTGGTCAGTCTGCAGAAAAAGATGCCCCCGGCGAGTGGAGAAGAGCAGGTTGACACCCTGAATGTCTGTCTTTCTGGACAGAGAATTCTTCAGCCACGGTGACTTGGCCACTAGCTGGACCTCAGGGCCACCGAGGAGGAGGTGGAGGCCACAGTTCTCTGCACCTCTTGGGGAGATCTATCAGGAGAGGGAGAGGGAGCAGGTCAGAGACAGAGCAGAAGGAAAGAGCCAGAGTCCAAGATACAAACAAGAAAAGCTACAGTATGGGGATGGGGGAAGAAAAGGAGGGGAGAAAGGCTAGTGAGAAGGCAAAAACACTTATAAGAACACAGAGGCAGGGACATCGGGTGGCTCAGTGGGTTAAGTGTCTGACTTTGGTTCAGGTCATGATCTTGAGGGTTCAAGTCCTAAGTCAGGCTCTGTGCTTACAGCTCGGAGCCAGGAGCCTGCTTTGGATTCTGGGTCTCCCTCCCTCCCTCCCTCTTTCTCTCTCTCTGTTCTTCCCCCACTTGTGCGCTCTCTTTCTCTCTCTCTCTGTCTCTCAAAAATAGATAATTTTTTTAAAAGAAGAAGACATAGGGGAACAGGGTGACAGGATGAGGGGTGCTAAGAAGCAGTAGAAGGGAGAGGAGTCCGGTTACCTGGACATTAAGGAGCATGAAGTCTTTTTCTGAGCTGAGGGTGAAGTCCACCTGGGGGGAGCAGAGTGCTTTCAAGTCATTTGGGTTTCTCAGGAACACTGATCCTGTCACTACCTGTCCCTGGGGAGCATCCTGGAGCTGCAGCCCCACTGATAGAGGAACCCCCAGATGAACCACAGAAGGAGAAAACAGGAGCAACCTAGGGAGAAAGGAAGGGGTCAGTATTCAGTGATACCCAGACCCCTCCACCCCTCACTCCACAATTAGGTCCCCCGCGCTTGCTCCCATCACCAGCCCCATCCCACTCAAGCACTACAGTGTCCTTCCTCCAGGACCTGGGCTTCTGCAGGGACAAGGCGAAGAAGCTGGACACCCAGATCAGCCCCCAGAGGAGCCTCATGGCTGGAGGACACAAGAGGGATCAGACCCGTCTGTCTGCCTGCTCCTTTCTAGTCAACCCAGGACTTGGAACAGATTTGACTCTGGACCTTGCTCCTCCCCTGGCCAAGCTAAGCTGGGAAACCATGTGATAGGCAAGAAACGCAACTGGCCCCAGGCCCAGTATTTGGAGGGGGTAGGGCACACATCTGAGACACCTGGGTCTCTGGGGAAATCCTGGCCCAGAGTTACATACTGTCCTTCCCTGTTAACCCCTCTCATCCCAGTGCTCTGGGCAGGTCCCCCTACTGGGTGTATCTGTGTACGTGTGTGTGTGTGTGTGTGTGTGTGTGTGTGTGTGTGTGTGTACATATATATATGTATACATGGTCCAGTTGGCATGGGTAGAGGAGAGGCCAATGTGGCTCAGCACAGAGATAGGCACAAGACACTTCACTCTTACCACAACCCCCACAAAACCTGAATGATACCAGGCCTTTGTTTTGTGTAGGCCCTAACAGAAATTCTTCACCATCCTACAGGGAGAACTGACCTTAATGAACCTGTTTCTCTGAACAATGAGACAAAGCTGAGGCCCAAGTTTGGCTTGCACTCTACCCCCAAACAAGGTGCCCAAATATACAACACATTAAACAAAAGACATCCAGGAAATAGCACAAGCAAAGAAGTACTTTATTTGCAGTGTTAACCCAGCATGTAGGAAAAGGAAACTCTGCCCTCCCTTATCAGCCTCCCCAGAAATCCCATTTTCCTATCCCAAGAGAGTAACAGCAGTACTTTTGTTGTATGAAAGGCAGCAGCAATGGCCTTGATATGGTTTCTGGCTCCACTTCCACAGAAGGACAGAGAACCACTGCCCAAACCCCACAACTGGGTCAGAGCCCAGGTAAACAGCAGCAGTCACGTCTGACCCTTTGCGCAGATGCAACCTCAACACCCATCCTGGCTCCCAAGGTGACCCTATCTCAGCCACCACTGGACAGTACTCCTGGATCCCTCTCACCCGACTCTGGGGAGGTATGCAATCCTCCCAGCAGAATCCTCATGTCTCTGGCAGGCGGAGGAGAGTTCCAGAAGTAGTGGAGACACTGTAAAAGAAAAGACAGAGCTGGAACCATATACCTAGGCCAACAGTCTGGGGAAAACTCAGAACTTACCCTCGGCTGTTCCCAGAAGGGAATCCAACCTTGGGTCATTGCTCTGTCATCTACCAGAGGCTGGGGACTGACTCACCAGTCCACCAGCTGGGCCCCAATGAGGTCATGCACGTGGTAGGTGAGGCCGAGTCGCACCGCTGCAGGTGCCCGCCGGCCCAAGAGCTCTGAAAGGAGTAGCTCCCTGTACTTGGCCTTCCGGACCATGCCAAGGACAGCCTGGCGCCCTGGAGAAGTGGCATAGGAGAGGGGAAAAGTGAATAAGGCTTGGGCCTTGAGGAACCACCAAAAGCTGTTCTTGATGGACCGAGGGCTTGAGCTGTGGATGGAATACCTTTAACAAAATATTTGATGAATCTTCCAGCTCCAGGCACGGCTAGCCACCAACTCCCAGCATCTCGGACAGTGAGGACTCCAGCATTCACCAGCTGCCTATGAAGGGTGGGAAGCCAGGAGGAGGCCTCAGCTCTGAGAACCATCTCCCTGCCCACAGATGTTTGGACATTAAATTTCCACAAAAACGTGGGCAACTTCTGAGGGGACTAGATAACAGAAACCCACTCTGGAGGGTTTTTCTGCCCACACCCTGATGTTCAGTGCCCTGTGCCCTTGCGTCTACTCCTCTTACCTGGATCGTCCCCCAACTTTCTTTTCCTGTTAGTATTACTTGTTCACTAAAGCAGCTTCTCTCTCAGAAGCCCTCCTTGATCACACGCCCTGACACACTCTCAGTCCAACCCCAGGGGAGAAACGAGGGCCTTTCTTCCATGCTCCTGCCACTGCTTACGCGTGCCTCAACACAACTCCCCCACATCTTACTAAAAGGTTTAAAAAATGCTTTCACATATACCGTGGGTTGCAAAGTAGGGAGCCTGAGGCAAATAAGGTCCCCTGGAATGGTATTTTTACTTCATCCTTGCCTGATCATTAATTTTTAATGTGAAAGCTTTAGGGGCATCCAAGCTCCTACCATTTCTCCATTCTCTTAGTCTCCGCAAAATCCATAACAGGCATTTACGGTGCCTGCCAGGCCTCTAAATTCATTGGATTAGCCACCCAGAATTCCTGAATTTTTAGTCCACGGTCCCAGGTAAGAAAGGCCTCCTTTCTTGGGGGAGTACAAATTTAGGTCATTATACTAAAAATAAGAGTACTTTTTCTGGCAGGTGTACCAGAAGGAAAAGGATGGGGTGGGAGGGAGGCAGGGAAACGTCAGATGCCTGATTCTGTTGGTGCCCCAAGTCTCACGTGATCTCTGTGTCCCTGAAGCCAAAGGTCTGTGTCATTTGGTCCTGCTGGAAGCTAAGATCCCCACAGGCTGGAAGCACCGAAGCCAGAAACTTCTGCACTGCCCCTGCATATGGTCGGCCATCACAGGCCTTGAGGACCTGGAACCAGAGATGAGAGATGTGGTGTGGCCCAGCCTTCGCCATGGACCTCCACCTCCAGGACATTTCTCTTCCTGTTTTCTCTTTCACTCATGTCTTTCTACCTCTCAAACTTTTCCTCCTTTTCCTCTCTTTCATATTACTATTTACCAGAGCCCTGTGCCCTCTCTGTGAGATGTGGGGCAGGAGAATTGTCTCTTTTTCTTTTTATTCCATTCTCCAATTTCCCTGTCTGCCCCCCACACCCAACACACACACACACACACACACACACACGCACGCACACACGCACAGTCACAGTTACACGCACTCTGGTCTTGTAGTCTTCAGTGAAGATAATTCCATGAGCATCCAAGTCAAAGCCTAGCTGGATGATTCTGATCTCCCCCTGCTCTTGAAGCTCCTTCTGTCTCCAGAGAGATGGGAGTAAAAAGAAGGGTATCAGGGTAAGATACTCTGCTATACTCTGGGCATTTTGGGGCAGGGAGATTTTACTGCCAATTATTGGGGAGTTTTTCTCTAAACAAAGGAAAAACTGTGGGGAGAGAATCAGGTAGATTGTTAAATAGTCTTTTCAAATTAGTTACCCACCTTCCCATCCACCCACCTCATCAGTTGTCTATCAAACAATTAATATATATTTTCTACGACCAATCATATACCAGACACTAAAATAAAATACTGATTGAGACATAGGCCCTGTCTTTAAGGAATTAACAGTCTAGATGTGGGGTGAGGGAAGGTGGGAAGGTAGGGAAAACATCTGAAGAGATAATAGCAAATCCATAATCGCAAAAGGATATTAATCTACCTTTCATAAACTCATAGAACAGACAAAATAATCACTACAGAAATAACTTTCATTAAGAATCTAAGTGTCCATCAACTGACGAATGGATCAAGAAGATGTGGTATATTTATACAATGGAATACTACATGACAATGAGAAAAAAGGAAATCGGGCCATTTGAAGCAACATGGATGGAACTAGAGGGTGTTATGCTGAGCGAAATAAGTCAGGCAGAGAAGGACAGATACCATATGTTTGCACATATAGGTGGATTAGGAGGAAGTTAACAGAGGACGAAGCAGGAGGAGAAGGGGAAAAATAGTTGGGGAGATGGAGGGAGGCAAACCATGAGAGACTCTTGAATGCTGAGAGCAAACTGAGGGATGATGATGGGGGGAGAGGGGGAGGGAGGTGATGGGCATGGAGGAGGGCACTTGTCGGGATGAGCACTGGGTATTATATGGAAACCAACTTGACAATAAACTATTTAAGAAAAAAATAATTTTCATTAATAACTTTAGTTACTAAGAAATTAATAACTGAAAAACACATATTCTCTTCAAATATATATAGAATATTTAGCAAAACTGACTACATAGCACAAGGCAAGTCTCACTAAAATTTAAATGACTGAAATCACATTGTGTATGTTCTCTGGCCACAATATAATTTGTGTCAGGTAATATGAAAATGCTTCAAATTAAGACATACATTTCTTGACTCAACCCTTGGTCAAAGAAGAAAATCACACAAAAAGTTAAAACATATTTTAAACTGAATAATAACTAAAATATGTGCCCAAACTATATATATCTGCATGTACTTAAGATAAACTACAACCTGACAAGTGTATACTAGAAAGAAAGCGAGAATGAAAAAGAAATAAAATCTGCCCAACAGTAGAAGGGAAACATTCATAAAATAGAAAACATACATACAAGAGAGCAACAAAGCTAAACATTAATTCATTGAAAGACTATTAAAATTGGTAAGCCACAGGTGAGACTGATCAAGAAAATGGGAAAAAAAAAACTAGAAAAAGCACAGTCAATAAAAAGAATGAGAAAAGGGTCATCACTACACATCCGAGAGACGATAAAATCAAACTATTAACTTTACACCAATATATTTGAAAATTCAGATGATAAATTAACAAATTCCTAGAAACAAAACTTTTTTCACTAGAACAGAAAAAATGGACATATTCATAAAATAGAAATCTATGAAATGAACTTTATCTATGTGAAACTGAGCAGAACCTCAAAAGTATTCATCTAATAAAACAAGATATAAATACATATGGTAGGATTTTGTTTATATCAAGATCTAAAATGAATACAATTGAGCTATGCTGTTTACACGTAAACATATAGGTGGTATAAAAAAAAAAAAACTCAACAATTATCACACCAGTCAGGAGAATAGTTACCTCCAAGGGACAAAAGTCATATTGGAGAGTGATATATGTGGGTATTGGCTTGTTCCGTAGTCTGCCCTGGGTGGTTGTTAAATGGGTATCTGCTTATAAACATTCTGTAAAGTGTGTGTGTGTGTGTTTATTTTTTCCTTTGTGCAATTATTACAGCTTTTTCAAAACTTAGGCTAACATCAGTAAATTAAATACAACAAATACTCTATAAGGAGTGGTTCCATCTAACTTGCTTCCTCATGAGACTAGAGTTGGTCTCCATCTTCGTTTTCTTTCCTCTTTTCCTCCTGAATCCAATGGACAGACTTTGGATATTATTTTACTTGGATCTCTTTACCAACCACTGCCTTAAATCACAGGTTCTAACACTGCCAACTACTCCACCTCCTCGAAAATCTATTTGCTTTCTCAGTAGGCTTTATGGCTTCCTCCTACCTCTGGCAATTCCTTCTCAGCCTCTTCCACAGACTCCTCTTTCTCTGCTTTCACCTAACATCAATGGATCCCAACTTTTAAGACACATTAAGAATCACTTGGGACAGTAATTCAAAATGTAGATTCCCAGGTCCTACCTCAAGAGATCTTAGGTGAGTCCCAAGAACCTATATTTTTGAATAAGCAGCCCAGGTCATTTTTTGTTTTAATAACAGGTAATTCTGATACAGGTAGAACTCAGGACATACTTTGAGAAAACACTGCCTTAAATGTGGGTATCTCCCAGCTTTGTAGATTTGGCCCTTTCACTCTAAACTTGAGGTCCTTGGGGCACCTGGGTGGCTCAGTCAGTTAAGTATCTGACTTTGGCTCAGGCCATGATCTCACAGTTCGTGAGTTTGAGCCCCATGCTGGGCTCTGTGCTGACAGCTCAGAGCCTGGAGCCTACTTCAGCTTCTCTCTCTCTGCCTCTTCCCCACTCACACTCTGTCTCTCTCTCTCAAAAATAAACAAACATTAAAAAATAAAATAAACTTGAGGTCTTTAACCTTGGACCTCAGATAATCTGTGAAACAACCCCCATGCCCGGACAAAAACTCCACATACACCTTATATGTATATGGCATATATGTGTTTTTCTGGAGAGAAAGAGCCATAGCTTTCATTACCTTTTAAAGTTTTTTAATATGTTAAAAATTACTCCTCTACTCACTCTCCCTACCCAATCTCACCTACATCCAGACTGAACCACTGCTCACATCTCAATGACTTCAATTCTATAGCACTGGTTCAGAATTCTCTCCAGTTCCTCATATCCAACTGTACTACACACTTGCCTTTGGATGTTCCCCAAGCACCTCCAACTCCTACAAAATCAAGCACGTCATCTGCCAACAACTCAGCGCCCTCTACTCTGTCCACTCCACCAGTGTGTCATTGAGAAAACCTGAGTTATCCTGAACTCCTCCCTCTTCCCACTGTCCATATCCCCCATCTCCACCCATCCTCCCCCTCCCTACTATACTCCCCTAATTTAAGGCTTCACCACTTTTCTGCCGCATTGTCTTCCCAGCCCATCTCCCTGTCTCATCTCACTCCTCCAATCCACACAACACCCCGTTCCCTCTGCCAATTAACATTCTCTGCTAGCTCATCGCCTTCGGTGTAAGGCAGAAACAACACTGATGCACAAGGTCTGCCGCAATCTGACGCCTGCCTGCATTCCCAGCGCTGTAAAGCTCCAACTACGCCCGATGACTCAGTTTCCCCAAAAGATTCGTTCTTCCACTTCCATGATGTGGCATGCTCTCTACTGCCGTTGGGTCTTTTAACAGGGTCTGCGGCATTTTCCTAGGCCCCGCCGTGCCCGGCCTGGAGAGACCTGACGCCTGCTGAATGGCAGGGCGGCTGGCCGGCCGCCCGGGTGTCTGAGTGATGGGGTCGAGGCAGGGAAGCGGCTTCCGTCCGTCGCTCCGACGCCCCTCACCAGCTGCCGGTCGGCCGCCGTCCGGTCGGGCACGAGACTGTACACCTGGCTCCTCAGCGCGATGGGCGGCAGCGCGTCCTCGAACAGGCCTCGCGGGAACAGCTGCACCAGCTCGGCGACGGCCGCGCGCGCGGACCCTAGGTGGGGAGATCCGGTCACCGAGACGAGAAGGGGGGCGGGGGGCGCCGCGCTCGCGTCCTGCGCGACCCGGCGGGCAAGGCCGCTCCCGGCAGGGGCCTTCGGCCTAGGCCCGGGGCTGCCACGCCCACCTGACTCGCCCCTGAGAGGGTCCGCCTCTGCCTGCCTCGGTTCCCGCCGCCTCTTCAGCCCAAAGGTGTCCGGGACCAGGCGATGCCTCTTCCGGCTCATATCCTGGGGTCTCCGGCTGCCGGGGAAGAGGTCGGTGTTGTGGGAAGAGGACGCGAAGACTGCATCTTCCGGCGCAGAGCAGTGACGTTAGGCTCCCCGGAGACCGGACGGCCGGGTGGAAGGACGACGTGGGACGAGGAAGCCGTCAACTGGCCTTCTCGGTCAGCCGGGAGGAGGGCTGCCGCACGGCTGCTGGGATTGGTTTCCTCCGCCGGCACTCCGGGCCGGGAACGCGTGGGCGGCGCGGCGGGCTGCGGGCGGACGGGTAGGGGTCCGCCTCCCCGAGAAAAGCGCACGCCCTGCACGCCCCCGAGAAGTCGGCCCGCCACTGTCGCTGAGTGATTGCGTCTTGGAGTGCGGAAACCACCTTCGCATACCTCCCCGACTTCTGGACGCAACTGCCGTGACGTCTTAGCTCCGCAGAGGTAGAGGTCGAGGTTGGTGGGCTCTGAGGCAACCAGATCCTTGATCTGAGCCCAGACAGCCTTCCTCAGCTCACTGACTTTGGAACATCTGGGGGTGGGGGTGTAGGTCAAGGGAGAAGGTGGGATGTGCACCTAGCCTTGGTTCTGTTTCAGGGCCAGAGCCTGGCCATCCGGAGGCTAGCTTAGTCCTGATCCAGAGTCCCCCTTTTCTGGGCCTCCTCTGTAAAAGGGTAACTTCCCTGACCCCAGTTCTCAGGACCTCATGGATCGCAGAGGGACCAAGAGAAAAGTGGAAAACGTAGAGGTAGCTGAGCCTCGGAACAAACTCCCCAGCCCAGCACCCTCAATGCCCACAGACCCTGCCCTCTATTCTGGGCCCTTCCCTTTCTACCGCCGCCCATCCGAACTGGGCTGCTTCTCCCTGGATGCACAACGCCAGTACCATGGAGATGCTCAAGCCTTGCGCTACTACAGCCCACCCCCTACCAATGGTCAAGGCCCCAACTTTGACCTCAGAGATGGATACCCTGATCGATACCAGCCCAGGGACGAGGAGATCCGAGAGGGGCTGGATCACCTGCTACGCTGGCTTCTGGATCACCGAGGCCAGCTGGAGGGGTGAGCAAAGCATAGCACATGGGTAGATCTAGAGACCTGCACCTACCCTCTAAAATTAGGAGAGCCAAAACTGGAATGAGTTCAGTCTTTAGAAGGAACCTAGGATATTCTTTGGGGGAGTCATCTGAGCTAATGCTTGTATCAGACCTTCAGCTTCTAACTCCTCCTTCTCAGGGGTCCAGGCTGGCTGGCAGGGGCCATAGTGACATGGCGAGGGCACCTGACAAAATTGCTAACCACACCGTATGAGCGGCAGGAGGGCTGGCAGCTGGCGGCCTCCCGCTTCCAGGGGACACTGTACCTGAGTGAGGTAGAGACGGCGGCAGCTCGGGCCCAGCGGCTTGCCCGGCCACCCCTTCTCCGAGAGCTTATGTACATGGGGTACAAGTTTGAGCAGTACATGTGTGCAGGTGAGAGTTGCCCCTGCTCTGTAGTCCCCTCCCCCTTCCCCAGAGACTGAAAGCCCCCACCCTGTTGCCGCTTCTCTTCTTGTGCAGACAAACCTGGAAGCTCCCCGGACCCTTCTGGTGAGGTTAACACCAACGTGGCCTTCTGTTCTGTGCTACGCAGCCGCCTGGGAAACCACCCTCTGCTCTTCTCAGGGGAGGTAGACTGCACAGACCCCCAGGCCCCATCCACACAGCCCCCCACTTGCTATGTGGAGCTCAAGACCTCCAAAGAGATGCACAGCCCGGGCCAATGGAGGAGCTTCTACAGGTTCAGGATGGGGGTGGGCGGGGTGAGAGCCTAGAACAGACGGATGGAAATGGGACCAGGGCAAGAGGCCGGAGGGTGGAGGAAGGGTCCTACTGACCCCTTGCCTTTCTGACAGACATAAGCTCCTGAAATGGTGGGCTCAGTCATTCCTTCTGGGGGTCCCAAACGTCGTTGCTGGCTTTCGTAACCCAGAGGGTTTCATCCGTTCCCTCAAGACCTTCCCTACCATGGAGATGTTCGAATATGTCAGGGTAAGGCAGTGGTCTTGCAGCTCCCACCTGTACCCCCACACCAAGACCACAGGTCCAGTATCCCGGGTCACAGTCCACCTTGCCCCTTCTCTGCCCTCACCTTCACTGCCTGTTTTCTGCCTCCTCTTTGGCCCTCTCCAGAATGACCGTGATGGCTGGAATCCCTCCGTGTGCATGAACTTCTGTGCTGCCTTCCTTAGCTTTGCCCAGAACACAGTTGTCCAAGATGATCCCAGGTGAGCCATTCATCTGTCCCTGCTCTCTGGGTCCTAGAAATTTGCCTCCAGGCCTCAAGTTGTGACTCCATGTCCCCCCTAGGCTCGTCCATCTCTTCTCCTGGGAGCCTGGCAGCCCAATCACAGTGTCTAAACATCGAGATGCACCCTATGCATTCCTGCCCACGTGGTATGTGGAGGCCGTGTCCCAGGACCTCCCATTCCCCCCCAAGACACCTTCCCCCAAGGTCTGAGACTTCAGAGGGGCTGGTCCTATCTCCGTGTGCACAGATAAAAGCCTGTTTCTAAGTGGCTCTTCCTGCTGTGTTCTCTTGCACCAAGTCGTCCCTGTTCAACACTTGAAGTACACACAGGTGGTTCGATGCTTTATTATTACTACATTTTTACACTGGCCACTCACTGAGTGTATAGGCTGGCCGCAAAGACGATGTCCCTCCGCAGCAGAGTGGCTGCTGTCTCCATCTTGGCACCTAGCACAGGTTCTCCTACCAGGCGGGCTGCCCCCCTCAGTGAGCGACACATCTCGGCCAAGCGCTGGATGCAACGGACCACCAGGCCCTCAGGAGTCCCTGACAGCCCTGCCAACTCAGAGAAGGGCTGTGGGGGAAGCAGGGTGAGGACTGAGTATGGTAGACCTGGGCAGCCTCCCCCCAGCCAGCTGTCCACAAAGCCCCAGTTACTTACCATGCCCCGGGCCCACTCGTACACGACCTCCACCAGCCCAAAATTCAACTCTCCGACAAATTCTTCCACGGTCTGGTTCAGGCCACAGGCCACTTGGACCTCACCAATCCGCTTGGCCACAGCCCGGACACGTTCCACTCCCTGCAGATGGCCAAGGAGAGGTTCAGACCCCGCCTTCCTTCTTTAGGAGTAGAGAGCCCCTGATCAAGGAAGAAGCCATTCCAGCTCTTAGGGGTACTTAACAGGGCTGGAAGGGGTCACCTGAGGAATATTTGGGGGTGGGGATTGGGAATGCCACACCCAAGGGAGAGAAAGTGGGGTGGGTGTCCCATACCTGTTTGAGGGTGCTTGGGAGCTGCTCCCCAGGGTCCCCAGGGCTCTGGCAGACCAGGCCAGAGAGGAGGGCTGCAATCTCTTCTGGCCGCAGGGCACTTAGAGCGTTGTCAAACATGAGCTCAGTGAGAAGCAGCTCGTGGCTGCTCATGGCACAAGCCACCCGCCCTGCCAGCTTCACAGTGCCTGCCTCGTCTACATAACCCAAGGTTCGGAGCACCTAAAGAAAAATGGTAGGTGTTGGGAGCCTGCTCTCTTCTCCCTCACTAGCCCCCTGTCCCCACCCCTGGCCTTCCCACCTCTACTCGCTGGTGATACTCTGGGAGCAGAAGCAGTGACTGATCTGACAGCAGGAAACGCAGTCGCTCCATCTCCTTCTGTATCTGCATTCGCTCCTGCAGCTTCAGGTACTGCAGAGAGCCACCAGCAGAAGCATGTTAGCTTTCCCCTTATCCCAGAGCAGGAGGGCACTGAGGACAAGGGCAGAGATGAAGGTGGCCAGGCTACAGGAGAACAGAAGGGAAAAGCCTCCCTCTGAGCTTGGGAGCTGACATCCAGGACCCTACCTGGGCGGAGAAACGGGGACTGTGCACACACTGAGCCCCCCAGATCAGCTCCTCCAGCTTCCTGGCCCGGAGCCCTCCCTCAACCACTGGTACATCCTTGAGCTGCAGGTCATTGACAGGGTCAAGGGTAGGGGGTCCCGTTGGGTAGGCCTGTGCCAGACGCAGCAGTTCCTGGACAGCAGTGGTCACAGCCGCAATAGGAGGATCCTTCCTGAAGAAGGAGCAAGGTCTTAAGACCGGAGGCAGAGTGTTCTCAGAGAAGCCCTCTCAGGCCGGAGAGACACCTCAACCACCCCTCCCTACACCCCCTCTGGTCCCCTCCCCAGGAAAAGGATCTCCCTAGCCATCTCTGACTTGAATTTTGGTTGCTGCCTCTTGCTGAAGTCCTCCAAGATCTTCTCCCCATTCACCCGTAACACCTTGGTGGTGATGGCAGCCACATCTCCTGGCTGGAGCTTGGCCACCGTGTGGTCACATGGCCCTGTGAAAAGGGAAGAGTAGAGTCAAACCTTACAATGGACCCAAACATCCTGCCTACATTGCTGTCAGGAACCCGGACATCTGCCCCATGCTCACCTTCAGGCAGGAACAGCTTGAATCCTACAAGGTCATCCGGGTAGGGCACATCTGGGGTGGCTGGTGCCCTCCCCTGTGGGTCCTCAGACACAGGTTTATCACACAAGATCAGGGTTGTAAATACCCTGCTGCTGGAATTTGAGGAGACCTAGGGTAGATGGAGAGGCCAGGCCAGGGCAATGTGAGGAGTGGACATCAAAGATAAGAGACCGGGTCCCCACCCTCAGGCAGGGACCACAGAGCAACTGCAGAGCTAATCAGTATGGACTGGTAACCAAGTCAATCAGAACAGTCTGAGGGGTAAGGGGGAGAGGCAGTGGGGGAAGGGAGGATAAGGAGGTAGGCATGAAGTGGTGGCAATGGGAGAGAAAGGAAGGCAGGAGGGAAAAATGAGTGCTATGTGACAACTGCCCCCAGCCAAGTACAGAAGATGGAGATAGGGCTCCCTCCCTCTGGGGTCTAAATTTCCATTGCCCTCACCTGCAGGATCACACCCAATGTGTTATGATACTCCTGAGTCTTCACAACCACCACCCTTCCAGCTGAGAGAGATTTCAGCCCATTCACAGACTCCATGATGCGTCGCTAAAGAGTGGGGATATGCACAAAAGGGATAACAAAGGAAGCATAACAGGGACACTGAGAATAGGTTGGGACTAGGTTCAGGAGCACCCAGAGTGTCGCATTCTCTTCCTCCCTTCCTCCATCACTTTCACAACACTCACCTGAATCAGGTTCCGGGTCTCTGTCAATTCCTCCCCCCAGCTGTAATACTCAGGCAGGTCAACCAGTTGGCCAGTCGTGTCAGGTTCCTCCAAGGCCCCCAGTCTTTTGGTCAGTTCAGCTAGAGCCTGTTCATGGGCCTGGGTGGAAGTGTAGGGAGGTATGAAAGGAGAGTCCCCAGGCCCAGGATGCCACACTCCCCACATTCACTGCCTCGTCTCTAGATGTCCACCTCTTAGTCTGGCTTCCCTTGTCCCAACATGCTGCCTGGTTTACTGGTCATCCCAGCCTCCTCACCTTGCTGTCCTTGCGGGATGGAAACTCCGAGAAGCTCCTCTTCATCATGTCTTCTACCCTGAGGGCGTCCACCCGCAGCAGGTTCAGGATCATGGTGTATGTGAGGCGGAACTGGGACTGCAGCTGCGATGGCTTCCCCTGGGGCACGTCAGAGAAGCAGTGAGATTAGGGTGGGATCTGCTGCCCCCCAAGCCAGCCCTGTGAGGACCGGCTCTACTCTCAGCAGATCTAGTCCCCATGGACCATGGGACCCTAGACAAACTGTTTACTTACCTCCTCTGCAAAATAAGGGAACTAAATAAATAGGCCCTCAAAGGTTCTACCTAGCTGTCTTCACAATGAAAAAAGACTAGAAGGGGTGAGATTCAATCTAATCCTCGGATTTGCTTGCTCTGACCTTGGTTTCTCTCAGGAAAAAGAAAAAAGTACAACTGACCCTTGAACAACAGGGGTCCACTTACACGTGTGTTTTTTTCAATAAATACTGTCCAATCCTGTAAGTATTTTCTCTTCCCTATAATTTTCTTCATCACGTTTTCTTATCTCTAGCTGTATTATAAGAATACAGCAACAAATACATATACAAGTAAGTGTTCATCGTCTATCTGTTATTGGTAAGCCTTCCAGCCAACAGTATAAGCTATTAGCAGTAGAGTTCTTCAGGACTCAAAAGTTGTACGCGGATGTCTGACTATGCAGGAGGTCAGCACTCCCTAAACCCTACATCATTAAAAGGTCACCCGTAGAAATAAAAGAGAGGGGAAGAGGGTCAGAAGAGAGAATCCAGCAGGTCCCCAGAGCTGGGGCGCTCCCAGCTCAGCCTCATACCGTCCTGGCTCACCATCATCATGCGGTGCAGGTCTGCCATCTCAGGCACACGGCCCTTGCAGAGCAGGATGACAGTGCCAGTGGGGTCCAGGCCCCGCCGGCCTGCCCGGCCGGCCATCTGCACATACTCTCCAGGGAGCAGATCCCGGAAGGTGGAGCCATCGTGCTTCCGCATAGAGTCAAACACCACTGTTCGGGCTGGCATATTAACACCCATGGCAAAGGTCTCCGTGGCAAACAAGACCTGGGATGGAAGAAGATCAGTAAAGGGGCTACACGGACACCCATCCCTGGCCAAGTGTACCTTACTCTGTAGCCAAGGCTGAGTTGGTACCAGGCATGGTCCCAGACAGTTAACTCACAGGATCTCATTTAATAACTCTCAGAGCAAAACTATAGAGCAAGTACTATCATTTTCACTTTATCTATTTGGCTACCCACTTCTTTTCTTGTAACCCATATCCAATTCCCATATCCCCACTGTCAATCATCCCAATGCATTTAGAGTATCTCTTTGCGTGAACATATTTTTGCAGAGTATATCTTATTTTTGGTGCATGTAATTCACAATTCATGTTAAAGGCAGTTACACCCCAATTCAAAAAGATATACACAACTTTAGGAAAGTGAAGTAACTTTTCCTATGCTTGCTAATTTTCTGGGTTTCCCTTCTGAATACCGCCTGTGCCCATTCTGTGCATCTCCATTTTAAGATAGGAAAGCTAAAGTTCAGGACGGTTAAGTAATCTGCCTGAGGTCACACAGAAGTAGTGGAGCCAGGATGCATACACAGGCAATCTGGTCTAGACCCCAAGCTCTTAACCACTGCACTGTCCTGTCTGAGCCCTGCCCCTCCACCCTCCGCACAGCCTGTAAGGGAGCAAGAAGTGCTCTGAAGAGTCCCTCTACCAGTGTGTGTACCTTGACCAGGCCTCTACTGAAAAGCATCTCCACGATTTCCTTAAGAATGGGCAGGATGCCACTGTGGTGCACACCCAGGCCACGGTGCAGGAGCTCGGACATGTGCAAGACCTGCAGGGAGCCAAGGCCCATGGTCAGGGATAGGGTAGTGGAGAATCCTTTCTAGACAGTCTTCAAGACCCCCATCCACACCTGGGGCAGCTGGCGGTCAGAGCCGCGAAGGCGAGCAAGGCAGCGCTGCAGGAAGAGGTGAATCTCACTCTTCTCTGAACTTGTCGTGAGATCCAGGGAGGTGAGGCCCGAGGCTTGCTCATCACAGCGACCCCGCGAGAAGGTGAACACAACCACAGGCAGCTGCGCACGGGTGCGGAGGGAGGCCAGGAGGGATAGGTACACACCGCGGTCCTGGAAAAGGGGGCAGAAGGGGGCAAAGGTTGCATCCCTGAACCCGTCAGGGCCAAAGTGAGGGGAGGTGAAGCTGTGTCAAGTCAGATGGTGCTCAAAGTTCAAGTCCAAACGCCTAGGGAATGAGGGAAGAATGGATAGAGGAGAAACAGGTGGCAGCAGATACAGAGCCTGCCGGCTCTCACCTGTGCAGGGCCCCCCTGATGCGTCGGTTGTTTGGCCCCGAAGGTCTGGGCATGTTTGCTCATCCGCTCCTTCTTGGCCTCCACAGCTGCATAGTACCTGGGGCACAGGGAGGGTCGCTGATCACAGTCATGCCCAGTGGACCCAGCCCTGACTCTGCCCCATCTCCAGCGTACCCCTTTGTGTGGAAGGCACCTCGGGAGTCCAGCAGCAGAAAGAGCTCCCCCTGGGTCTTGGGGCTGTTCCCCGTGAAGAGATAATGCTCCAGGGGTACAGGACGGGCAACAGTGCTGATCACATAGATCTGGCGCCGTTTCAGTCGCCTGAGTGGGTAGAAGAGAGCAGGTCAGTGGCAAGAGTGCAAGAAGGCACCCACATCTCCACCACCTTCCCCCTTCAGCTTCACCTGGTCTTTTCTGAGAGCCAGACTGGAAGGCTGCCCCACCATCCTATCACCCAACACACAAAATGATCTGGGCCCAAGTGGGGTCTTGCAGCTGCCTGGATCAGACACGCATCCCAGCCGTACCCCTTCCCCCTCTCCACCCCCAAGACACTCTCCTTGCTGTGCTAGTCTTCACCCCCACTCCTAACCAAGGAATGCTATAGCCCCCTTCACCCAAGCATCCCAGAGCACACATCTTACCCAATCCAGTCCGCGAACTCAAGGGCATTGGGGACCGTGGCACTCAGAAGGATGATGGAGACATGGTCAGGGAGCATGATAAGCACCTCCTCCCACACAACCCCACGCTGGGCAGAGAGAGAAGACTGGTCACTGTCGGCTCAGAGGGAGCTGCCCTTCTGCCCCAGGGGAAGCGCAGAGGGTTACATTTGGGGGCAAAGAAGGCAGTGAGGTCCACAAAGTTGTGTGGACTAGTCTGTGTGATCTGGGTGCACAGGAGAGGACAACTGGGGTGTGGGGACCCCAGGCCTCTTACCTCAGCATCGTTGATGTAGTGAACCTCATCAAAGATGACCCACTCCAGGTCCCGGATGACATCTGAGCCGCTGTACAGCATGGAGCTAGGGAGAAGAGGCCAAAGGCTGATTCCCCAGTGGCTCCTGTCTCCACCCTGTTCTCAGTCAACATGCTGTCCAGAGCAGCCGCACCTTTCTGACCAAAAATCCACCCGTGTTGAGTGCCTATGTCTCACCGAAGGATCTCTGTCGTCATAATGAGGCAGGAGGCCTCTGGGTGCAGCTGTACATCCCCAGTGAGCAGTCCCACATCCCCGAAAGTGTTTCGAAAGTCTCGGAACTTCTGGTTGCTCAGGGCCTTGATGGGCGAAGTGTAGATGGTGCTGGGAAGAGGGCATGAAGTCAGCACTGCCTGTCCCACCCCGAGCCCCCCGAGAAGCATGCCAGAGCCCACATGCCTTCCTTCTCCCCCCAAACTGCCCTTACCTTCTTCATGACACGACCCCACAAAAACTCTTCCTAAGTTAACCCAGGTCATCGTCATTTTTTTTTTAATGTTTACTTATTTACTTTTGAGACAAAGTGCGAGCAGGGGAGGGACAGAAAGAGAGGGAGACAGAGAATCCCACGTGGGGCTCTGTGCTGACAGCACAGAGCCCCATGTGGGACTAGAACTCTCAAACTGTGAGATCATGAGCTGAGCCGAAGTCGGATGCTTAACTGACTGAACCACCCAGGTGCCCCACACAGGTCTTCTAATTTGCTCTCCCCACCACACCTTCCCACATCACTCCTGGCCCCATCTCAGTCTCTCTCCAAACCTCTCATCTGAAGGATGAGGTAGCGGTGGGGGAAAGATGACACCGAGAAAGGGTACAGGAAAACACAGGGCCAGCTGGTGAAGGGGCCTATACCGTGTCATGTGTTTCTGGGCAAGGGCAATGGCGTATTCAGCCACGACCGTCTTCCCCGCAGATGTGTGAGCCGCTACAAAGACAGAGTCGTGACGCTCCAAGTGTAAGATGGCCTGTTTCTGAAACACATCCGGCTCAAACGCCCACTGCGGGAGAGAGGAGTAGTTGGGAGGCCAAGCCAGAAAAAGAAAAGGGGGCCCTCCTGTCTCCAGCTCTTAGGGCATGCAAGGTGGCTCTGGCATGCAAGAGCGAGGCTGGGAGTGAGCCCCAAGATGAACCTAGAAGGCATCTGGCCTCGGCGGGGAGAGGAGATGAAGGGAGCAACAGGGAAGAGGCAGGGGAGCAGGTGAGCACTGGGCCACACTACCTGGAAGGCAGGCTGGGGAATGAGGCGGTAGAAATCACCAACAGGGGAGGTGACATCCACAGGAATAGCCCACTGCTCTTGAGGCAGGGGTTTGGGGGGCTCTGGAGGGGATTCAGCTGTGGATGCTTCCTGGAAAAGCCGGGGGTAGAGGTGATAAAGATACAGTCAGAGAGCCCTCTGTTACCACCCCTCCATAAAGATGCTCCGGTCTTCCTCTTAGACCCAACCAAGCCAGCCACCCCTCCACTAAGACCTCTTCTTTCCTGCCTCAACTGCCCAGAACCACCAACCTTCAACACTAGGTCCTCCAAGCTGCTTGCTCGGGCCAGGGAAGCACTGCAGGGGGCTGCTGAAACAGTGTCCCCTCTGGGAATTCCTGGCTGGCCCACTGCCTCACTCTCATCCTCATCGCCTCCCCCCAAATCCAGAGGCTCCAGCAAACGGCTGAGGCTGAGCAAGCCGGGAGCTGGAGCCGGGTGATCTGAGGAGCAAGGCAAAAAGGGAAACCTGGTCATGTCCATCTCTGTTCCACAGGAGAAAGCCACTATTTCTATACCCCATCTTAAAACTAAAACTCACCCTTTGGGGCAAAGTCCACACCTTTCTTGAAGCCAGGTGGGACAGTAAGAAGATCTGAAGAACAAGGACAAAGAGATAGAACCAGCATTACTGTGTGGCGGTGTACAAGTCATATGATACCTAAACCTACAGGATGCCGTTCACAGCGTAGGCACCAGAAATGGGGCTCTCCGCCATCTTTCCATAACAATAAAGGTTGTTACGACAAGGGTGCCTTTCCCTAATTTTCTCAAAGGCACAGAAGGGCTAGCAGCGGCCCACTGATAGGCCTGGGCCCCTCTTCCTCAGGGCCGCTGACTCACAGCCCTACTCCCAAGGGTCTGTCCTGGCACCACCTCACCTTTCTCAAAGTCTATCTCCTCTTCAGCTTCCTCCCGAGTGCTCAGATCTGTTATGGTGGGCTCATCCATTCCACCTGGGAAGAGTGTGGACAAAGAGGGATTTGTGAGGTGGGAGGGATATGGGATTGGTGGGGAACTCTTTCCTAGAGACTGAGGGCGCCCTCTCCTACCACCCCATTTCCACAAAAGTCACCTGGCCAGAAAGGGTATTGTGTCGGATTCCCCCACAGGGACTGGGAGACGGGCCCTGGGGGCCGGCGAAGAGACAAGGAGGTGGTGGCTGATAGGTTTGTATTCTCCAGCAGGACCTGAGGCAACAGACCACACAGCCCCAGTGAGGCTGAGCTTGCCTCTGACGTTTTCCCAATTCTCCTTCTTATGGCCCCTGACCTCCTACCTCTTTGTAGCCCAGTATCTGCCCTGTGGTTGGGTGTCTTTGCGCCTGAAGGTCTGAGGGGACTGGGGCCCCCAGTGTGGCCAGGAGAGACCAGGGATCCATCTTCCTCTGCCATTTTCTGCAGAAAATGAAAACATTTTTCAGGTCTTCTTTCTCTCCTCTCCCAGTTTCCTTTAGGGACTTAGCTCCCCAGTCCAGGCCCCTCCAGACCCCTCACCGGGCTGAGTGTTCCACACCATGCAGAGGCAACCAGGCTGGAGATGATAAAAACAACTGCTCTGCTTCCTGCTGCAGATCAGGGGCACAGGGAGGGAGGCCATGGGGAAGCTGGTAAAGGACAAAACAAAAGGCATTAGGTAAGGGGAGAAGAGAAGACATAGACAAGAAAGTGATGTGATTTGTGTTGAAACTAAAAACGGTAGACATTCCAGACCAACTAGGATAGCCAAGCTGAAGCAATATTTTCCAAAGATTATCTTGCTTTACAGGACAAACTACCTGCTACTGATTTATCTGGAGCAATGGTTGCTAAAACATTACAATACAACATGAAATACAATCATTCCACAATCTCTGGGGCTAGGCTTAAGAATTTGTATTTTTAAAAATCCCTCACCCCCACTCATTATGAGGTACACTTAAATTTGAGAACCACTAGTTTTAGGAAAAGGGAGCCCAGGACTAAGGATGAGAGTCAGGGCTTCAAAGGGTAGCCATCAACAAGTGCCCTGGTGCTTGGAGACAGGTGACTCCGAAGAAAAAACATATTTGGAAGAGCAATTCTCAGACGTAAGGTATCCCCAAAACTCCCTTCTCTGTCTTCACATGAACTCCGGTCCACTAGCTGGGGTCTGCCCAGCACAAGGCAAGCTCAGATGACAGGAATCCAGAGACAGGAGAATGAGGTTACCTTAGGGTCCAACAGTAAAGAGAGTGGAAAAGGTTTTAAGCTCAAAGTGGGTCAAAGGTTAGGGTCAAAAGCCACTCACTGTGCTCTCTGGAGCCCCAGGCACATTCAGCAGCTCCCAGCGCCCGGTGCATCCCAGCTCCACAGGCCGAAGGGGCAGATCCAAGAGATCTGGAGGAGGCAGCACTACAGAAGGAAGGTCAGAGGTCAGAGGTCAAGGGTCACCCCCTTAACACTTGTTGGTTCCACCCCCTCCCCCTCACCAAGTCGCTCTGTCTCCATCATCTTGGAGCCCAAGCAGCCACAGGGCACACCGGATGTGCAGCGAAAGCCGTGAGGTAAGCCCCGCCCCAGAGCGGGCGGAAGTGGAGGCGACTTCCGTCACACTCACCCGCGGCGCAGGGGTAGAGCGCTACCGAGAGGCTGACCTGAGCTGGGGGACTGCCGGGCGGAAGTGTCTAGCCTTGGGCAGCCTTGGTTACCGCGTTCTCCACCCCTCGCTACGTCATCGCTCTGAGCCAGCTCTCTGTTGCCCGCGCGGGCGCCGCCCGAGACCGAGGGACCCCGGTTACCGCCCCCTCAGGTAAGGTGTTCTCCTTCTCACCCGTCGCCCCTTTTTCCGAGCTCCTTCTCTCTTCTTCCCCTTTTCGTTGCTCTGAAAGCGCTGCGCGGGTTTCACTGCCTCCTGTGCCGTTTGGACCCCGCGGTTGCCGTACTAACCCCAGCGAGGGTAGGGGGTGTCTGATGCCTTCGTCTTGGCGACGGAAGGGGTGCTTCTCCCTTCCCGGACCACTTGGTCCTGCAAGACGCTGGTGGCTGTGATTCCTGGAGAGAAGAGGGAATGCTGGTTGATCTGGACGAGCGGGGGCTTGGATGGCAGCCTGGTTTAAGCAAGGGATAGGGAGAGGCAAAAGACAGGAGTAGGTAGGCCTGGAGGGGTGCGGTTGGGTGCAGTGTGGACGGTGTGTGAACCCTGGGCGGTGACAGTGGAGAAAGATGTCTTGGGCCCTGCCCCTGAACCAGGAGCCACCATGTTGGTGATACCCCCCGGACTGAGCGAGGAGGAGGAGGCTCTACAGAAGAAATTCAGCAAACTCAAGAAAAAGGTGAGGGAGTGTGTGGGGGCGTGGCCCAACCTTTCACAGACTCTACATTCTTGAGAACACCTGGGGTGAGTGTGAGGGGATGGGGGGGGGGTTCTTCCATCTTGGACCTGGAGGCATATCTCCTCTCCGAGTGGGCTTTTCCCAAGTCTTGGTGTATACCTTCTCTCTCTTCTGTGCATTCTGCTGTAGAGTTGTCTTCCTTTTCCGTGGCTTTTTAGTACCAGCGCAGGGATGGTAATCTCCAGGTTTGTTTTTTCAATTCTATCCGAGCTGTTATTGACAGCCTTCAGATTCCCAGTGTTGCAGATAGCTATCATCTTCCTATGTATTCTAACATAGTTCTTTTTCTTGATCTTCCACGTAGGACTGACCACGTTCAGTTTTCCTGCGCGTTCTGAATCAAAATCTCCTCTCTCACGTCTCCACTATTTGCATAGCCAAACGTTTGCCAAGTCTTCTTGATTCTTCCTTTGAAGTAATGTCTGATGTTTATTTTTTCCTGTGTATTCCATAGATCCAGTTTTTGCTGATGCTCATGTAGAGTGTTGTAATGGTTTCTCAAGAAGCTTCTTAGTGTGTTTTTGGACAGATGACTTTCACTTTTATTAAAAATGAACCACTGAAATCAAAAAACTCTCTCTTTTTCTCAAAACCTGTAAGTGGTTTCCCATTGTCTATGCAACAAATCCTTACCTTGCCATCCCTTTCTAGTCAGAGCTATTCACCAGTCCCAAAACATGCATTCCCAAAGCCTTCTTCTTTCTACATCTTTGCCTGTGTTCTTTGTCTAAAATACTCTTTTCTTTAAGTCTGTTTTGTGTAGATTCTACCCAGGGTCCAG
Source organism: Proteles cristata cristata (assembly GCA_017311185.1). Classification (NCBI taxonomy): domain Eukaryota; kingdom Metazoa; phylum Chordata; class Mammalia; order Carnivora; family Hyaenidae; genus Proteles; species Proteles cristata. The sequence continues at coordinate 505,734 of JAESUZ010002444.1, read as the reverse complement.
TTTAATAGCCATTTGGCATCAGATGATCTTATTTGCTCTCAGCAACAAGCAGTTTGCACCTCTTACAATCACTCTTGATAATTATGTCTAATCGTCTTATTTCTCAGACTGTAAGCTTCTTAAGGGGAGGAGCAACGTCTCATACTCTTGCATACTTCTGTTACAAAGCAATGGCGTGTCCTCGTTAAATATGCAGGGGATGGATGGATGAAGCCTCCCTCCCCCACCCCGAGAAAGAAACATAGGCTTGTATTTACAGTTCATATCTTGGGGTTCTGGTCCATGTTCAAATTCCTTACCTTCCATTTCAAAAACTGAGGCTTGGGAAAGCCTCTGGATACAGTGGTTTGGCTAGATTATGAATCGCTGGTATTGCAGATGATCCAGTGGATTATGTGTGAACGGTAGGGCTGCCTCAGTGCACCACTTCAGGGACACCATTTGCATTGTTTTCTGAGAAAGGCGTCCCCTGGAGTGAGGTGTCCAGGGACCTTGGGAGAGGACCTGTTTGGGGACTGGCTCTCACCAACCCCTCTCTTCTCTCTTTCATTCCCAGAAAAAGGCATTGCTGGCTCTGAAGAAGCAAAGTAGTAGCAACACAGCCAGCCAAGGTGGTGTGAAACGCTGTGAGTGACGGGGGAACTGGGGATAGACTGGAAGTGGGCAACATGGGGCTGACCTCTCTCACAGCCTGGCCAAAATAATGCCTCCTTCCCTCACCACTCCAGCACTGTCAGAGCAGCCTGTGGTAGACACAGCCACGGCAACAGAGCAGGCAAAGCAGCTGGTGAAGTCAGGAGCCATCAGTGCCATCAAGGCCGAGACCAAGAACTCGGGCTTCAAACGTTCTCGAACCCTAGAGGGGAAGTTGAAGGTGAGCATAAGCAGAAAGATTGTTCAGGGGACCCTTGACTTCAGAGGGCATCCTTCCAAGTTAGAGTCACTGTTAGGGAAAAGTAATGCCTATTCATTTCTGGGCAAATTGTACCAGTCCCGAGTTTCAGGTTTCTTATCTGTAAAATGAAGACACTGACTGACTCCTAAATTCTGCATGTCATACATTCTGTGGCTCTAATCTACCACATATTCGAGCTCCTGGGTTTGGTTGTTCTGAGAAGTTGAACAGGTCGAAGATGTCAGCAGATTCAAGAAATGTACAGATAAATACTCTAAGTGTATATTAGGTCACTTATGAAAAATACCACATAATCAGATAAACGCACAAAGGGACTAAAAAGGAGGGAAAGGCCAGAGGAAAGCCAAGAGGAGGGTGAGGGAAGAGGCATCCCTTCTGTCCCATGGTTAGGCAGCGTCCTGCTCTCGCATTGAAGTAGATCTCTACAACCTTCTCAGGATCCCGAGAAGGGGCCAGTCCCTACTTTCCAGCCGTTCCAGAGAAGCATATCTGCTGACGACGATCTGCAGGAGGTATGTTCCCAACTCTCTGTCCCTGAGAGGCTGGGGAATGAGGAAAAAGAGATCCACATATTTGGGACCACATGCCACCAACTAGGACTCATCTTAACTGTCCTAGTTACTCACCTTAACTATCTTTGGTTTCTTTTGCAGTCATCCAGACGCCCTCAGAGGAAATCTTTGTATGAGAGGTTAGAGAGCTAGAGAGAGGACTGGGTCCCAATTGGGGGAGCAGGGGAGGGTTAATTGCCTGGATCTTTGGGAGGTTTAGGGCTGGAGTGGAAGGACCTGGGGCTGCAGAGGGAGTGTTGAGTCTCCACAGGGTCTGGGAAGATGAAGTAAAGGCCCCTGTTGATCCTCAGTGTCTGCCTCTCCTCAGTTTTGTGTCTTCCAGTGATCGGCTTCGAGAACTAGGGCCAGATGGGGAAGAGGCAGAGGGCCCAGGGGCTGGTGATGGTCCCCCTCGAAGCTTTGACTGGGGCTATGAAGAACGTGGTGGTGCCCGCTCCTCAGCCTCCCCTCCCCGAAGCCGCAGCCGGGACCACAGTCGTGAGCGGAACCGAGACAGAGACCGAGATCGGGAACGGGATCGAGACCGAGATCGGGAACGAGACCGTGATCGGGACAGGGACCGAGATCGGGAACGGGACCGCGATCGGGACAGGGACCGAGATCGGGAACGGGACCGCGATCGAGAACGAGAGGGCCCTTTCCGCAGTGAGTAACCTGGTCTGCTGGGAAAAGTAAAGGGTTTAGGCGGGTCCTACTACATTGATCTCTTAAAGTGGAGGCTGAGATGGGTTGTGTGTTGTGACTGTGACTCCTGACCCCACAGGGTCGGACTCGTTCCCTGAACGCAGGGCCCCTCGGAAAGGGAATACTCTCTATGTGTATGGAGAGGACATGACGCCCACCCTCCTCCGTGGAGCCTTCTCTCCCTTTGGAAACATCATTGACCTCTCCATGGACCCACCCAGAAAGTAAGGATGGTAGTGGGGCAAGATGATAAGTCCTGGGAGGACCTGGGTTTGAGGGAAAACACCAGCCTATTTCCAATGGCCTATGGGCACTGGATTTGGTTGGGTCCGCAAGAGTCCGTAGACCCTCTACTGATACTGTTTTCTCTCATCCTAGCTGTGCCTTCGTCACCTATGAAAAGATGGAATCAGCAGATCAGGCCGTTGCTGAGGTTGGGACTTCCCAGATCTGTTCTTCCCATCCCTACTGCCATTTCCATGTTTCTCTTTAAAATATTGGGAGCCAGGAGGAAATAATTTCCTCTTGACAGAGAAAGTCTCTATCTATGCAAGAAATGTTGTATTCTTAGATCCTTACTCAGTCTGTTCCTAGGATGGCAACTCTTGGAAATCCTCCTTTGCCTTGTCTGTAATGTTTCCCCCCATCCTTTGCCTCCACCTCTCTTCTTCCCTAGCTCAATGGGACCCAGGTGGAGTCCGTACAGCTCAAAGTCAGCATTGCCCGCAAACAGCCCATGCTGGATGCTGCCACTGGCAAGTCTGTCTGGGGCTCCCTCGGTAAGAATGGATTCTTCCTCGTTCATCCTGTTCCCCACAGCTCACCTCTTCTCTTTGTTCCCTTGCATGTCCCAGGATTCCCTAGAGGTGATAGATGTCTGGATCTGTGTGGAGGCTGTGGGAATGGGAATGAGAGTTGTCAGGCCCTCTGTCAGTTAGACATAGGAGAAGATTTCTTAGTGGGAAGGAGACAGAAGGATTGAGAACAACTTCTGAAGCAGCAATAACTGGAACAGGGAAGAAAGTGGAAGTCAGTGAGGTCATTGAGTAGGATGAGCATCTCACATGGCCTTGTTCGTTTTGAGGTAGAGTGTAGTTGGCTTTATAAAATAAGCATTTGAAATTAGAGATCTGGAACTTGGGTGTGAAGTGAGGACATGGATCAGAGTCTTCTGTATCAGAGTGGCTGCAAAATGGTAGTATTCTCAGGGAAGACTGAATTTGGAGAAAAAAATTACACAGGCCTGGACTTGGGGGGTATTCAAGGAGCAGCACCAGAGGCCATGAAAGCCAAAGATACAAACTCTGGAAGCTGGATAGTGATCGGCAGTGTCAAGGTATGAAGATCCAAGAGAATAGAGGCTGGTGTGGGGTGAATGATTGTAGCCCCGTAATGGCAGGGTTGGAATCCTTGGAAATGGGGTGGAAGAGAGGGACATGTCAACATAGAAAGGAAAAAAAGAAGAGGAAGGAACAGCTTGAGGGTCGAGGAAGAACGTTTTGGGCCAAAGCCGCAACCAGAATGAGCCCCCTTATTGAGGCTAGTAGCATTTCTAGTGTGAACAGTCCTCTATACCTATTGGTTTTCCTGACAGAGGAGTTAGGCAGAAAGGGGTGTTCAGAGTAAGAGTGGCCCTCCAAATGAAAAGAAGGAACAAAAATGACTAACATGTCAACAAAGGGCTACAGAGATTTTCCAGTTTTTAATATTTTGATGTAACGGGTTAACATTATTCAGTTATCACAACGATTACCTTTGGGGCTGTTCTAAGAACAAAACATTCCCTGCAGTATCTTACCACAGTTAACAGGCATGTGCTCCTTGCCCTGAGGATGGGTTGGCTTAAGGGAGCCAAAGGGAGACAGCCCATCCTGGCCACCAGAGGGCAGCATCAAAATTGGGCTTCCAATGGCCAAAGGCCAGGAGTGAGCTGGTCAGACTCTGAGCCTCTGGCCTCACCAGTACTCAGATGCAGTGCTTCTTAACCAATCCTTTCCTCCCTCCCTAGCTGTCCAGAACAGCCCTAAGGGTTGCCACCGGGACAAGAGGACCCAGATTGTCTACAGTGATGATGTCTACAAGGAAAACCTTGTGGATGGCTTCTAGGGAATGGAGCTGATTCCGTGTGCCTCATCTGCGCCAACACTGGTCTCAGTAAAACACTGAGGTGGAAGCTCACACATCTCCCTCAGCCTCTGGTTTTTCAGCACTTGGGATTGGGGTTGAGCCTTTAAAAACGGCTGTTAGATTTTATCTCAGTTGTAACACATGGCCAGTGCACGCTCCCCTCTCCCTTACCCCAAAAGGATCTTGAACACAGGTATTGTCGCAGCTGTTTTAATTTGGTCTCATCCCCCTTTCCAGCAGGAAATCCCTTATAGAAAATCCAAATCCTCTTCTTTGAGTTTCTCCTTGAGCCAGGGCAGCACTTGGAAAAGATTAATGTGAAAGTCTCGGGCATGACCAGGTACCTGCTGCCACCGCCTCTGGTCTTTGCAGACATCCACTACACCCCAGCTGATCACACCAACCTGAAGAGGGCAAGGGGATGCCACTGATCATTTGGTAGGATTCCTTCCTAATCCCAGGAAGCTCAACTATTTCCAAGTATGTCTGAGTTGATCTAGAAGAATTAGACTAGGGACCCAGCTGAGTCCTACTCTCTAGCACACAGGCCAGACATTGCCCCAACCCGGCCATTTCAAGGAGTAGTTGTAAGGAAGCAGGCTCTGTCCTCCCCTTTCCAGCCACATGCATTGAACTCTCCTGCTTTAGGGCCCATGCTGACCACTTGGCATCTCTCCATAGATAGGAGAGGAGAAACTCACTTGAATGAAGCGACTCCTCTTATGAATAATCAGGGGACCACCAGAATCACCTACAGGGGAGGAGAAGCTGTAGGGAAAACGATTCTTGGGCATTAGCAACATGTAGGAAAGGCAAAGAGTCTTCTCTTACCTTTGCAAGTGTTGGGGTCAGTATAGGGATCCACCCCTCCAGTGCAAAGGAACCTAGGGGTGACCACTTTAGAGATGTCCTTGACTTTGTCATAGCCTACGGCATATTGAGCATCTCTCTCACAGCTGGCTTTCTGTAGGTGAGATATAAAGCATGGAGGAGAAAAGGGTGATGAACAGAACATGCTTAGGAAGAATCGGGACCTAGAGGACCTGCTTAGAATCCCATATTCCTCACCTTTTCCCCGTTCTTGATGTAGACCTCCTTCCGAATCAGCATCTTCCTATCTTTGACCAACTCTGACACAAACAGAGCTTTGACATCCTTTGCAGGGAGCAGCTCTTCCACTGGACATATGGACAGATGGGATCATTTAAGCACCCTCCTTTCCCCCCACCATCTCCCTATTGCCTTTGTCACTCAGCAAACATGCTTCAACCCTTTCCTGTGGGCTGGAGACCAGGCAGGCTCCTGCAGCACCCTGTCATGCCCCACATGTCTCTTGTGCTACTTTCCCTGAATGGCTTACTCTGTTGCTGGCAGGTGGTTGACAGTGGAAGCCTCAAAGCTTGATTTGTTCCCTGGGTGCAGGGAAGACAAATAGGCCTGTTAAAGAGAGATGGGGGAGACTCAGGGACAGCAGACTGGACCTGCCCCAGACCTGTAGCCCCAACTTGCCCATAATTTTCTTGTCAGGTCCAAAGGGCTCACCTGAGAGTCTCGCTGTACTTGAGCTTCTCGTTGAGTTTGACAAGGGCCACGTCATAGTCATAAAATTCAGGAATGCCTTCTGCTTTTTTCCCATTAATGTCATACATGGGGTGAAATAGGACTTTATCTACACCCACGTCCTTCTTCCTCCCTCCTAAGGTAGGAGAGTGGGTATGTCAGGACATCCTACTTCTCTGGGCAGCCTCCTCCTCCTGGCCTTGCATCCTCCCCAACCCCAGAGTCATCCCCCCTGACCCCCCACCCTCCACAGCCCAATATGCAAGAGAGGGGGCTGCTTTGAGGATTGGGGGAGGGGAGATTGGGAGGGTGCACTCCTGAGGAAGTGGAAGGTGTTGCCCAGGGAGCACAGCTGAAGCTCAGGATTGATTCACCGCATCCTTACCCACGCTGACCTTGATTGAAGTATTCCGATCATCCACTGTGAAACAGTGTGCCGCTGTCAGCACATAGTACTCAGACACCACGGCCCCCATACAGGTCTCATGTCCTTTCAAAGGGCGCTAGGAACAGAATGGCAGGGGAGAAAGCTTAACTTCTACAAACATCACATTTTGCCCTTCCCCTATGTCCATTCCACCTGACCTCACCTCCCACAAGTCCCCACCACCAGGAAGCTGTGCTTACAGTGACTGAAATCTTGGCCTGCCACGGTTGCTTGTGGTAATCAGTACCTGTCTTGTGCTCCCAGACCATTCCACAGAGTCCCAGAGTCCGGGTTTCATCTAGCGAGAAAGGAGAATGTGCTAAAACCTGGGATACTTCATTTCCAAATGGCAGAAGCCTTTTGGGGAGGCACACCTACACAGCTGTGAGGAGCAGAGGACCATGAGGAAAAGAAAGAGACCTTTGTTTCCTTGCATTGAGGGCAAGGAACTGTGGCAGCATAGCAAAAACAAGTTGGAACTAACAGATGGGAGACCTGGCCCAACTCTTGCTGGCTTACTTGCTTGGGCTGCTCTTGGCCTCACTTTCCACATCTGTAAAATGAGAGACTTGACAAGACCTCCAGTGCTGTTCAGAACTCTGTGATTCTAAGGTCAGGAAGTGGATATTGCCCAGAAACAAGAATGTGACTGAGGTAGAGAAGGAGCAATGAGAAAACCATCTCAGACTGCCTTTAGGAGGAGAGGAAGTATGAGTGGCCTTGGGGTATCTAGGGAGTTTCCTGACCTCTTTACACCCTCTCAGTATCTTCCTACCAAGCATTTGGATGAAGACATCTTCCAGGTTTTCCATGTCCTTGACTTTGAACACATGTTGTTCTTTATCCTTCTTGGAAGCCAAAGCATTGATGTTCTCTTGATTTACCAGAGGCCCAACCCCAAACACATAGACATCTGAGGGAGAAAAAAAGGAGGGGGAGTGTCCAAGCCCTGGGGGCAGGAGCTGAGAAAGCAAGGTGCTGGGTCCAAGGCAAAAAACTCACCCAGATAATCCTCCCTCAGGTTTTTGCGATCCCTCCCAATGTCCAAAAAGCTCCGGATCTCATGAATGACAGGGACTGGGTCCCCACCCATGTTGTGCAAGCCTGCAGAAGAGACAGGGACCATGAAGGTGAGAAGCAAGTAAAGAAGAGGGTCAAAGAAGATAAATTGGCTAGAAATAGTGACACATGGCTAGGTAAGCAGGTGTTTTGTTTTTTGTTTTTAATGGCTGGAGATGAAGTTTCAGCTTTTTAATTTTTTTAATGTTTACTCATTTTTAAGAGGGGGGGGCAATGAGTGGGGGAGGGGCAGAGAGAGGGAGACACAAAATCTGAAGCAGACTACAGGCTCTGAGCTGTCAGCAAAGAGACTGACATGGGGCTCGAACTCACAAACTGCAAGATCATGACCTGCGCCAAATTCAGAAGCCTAACCAAGTCACCCAGGTGCCCTTGGGTAAGCAGGTTAAGAGGTTATAGAAGTGACAGATCACACGGAGACTTATGAAGGGTCTCTCCTTGTAAAGGGTCACAGGAAAGATCAACATGGTTGGGGCCCTCAGTGCTGCTCAGAACCCCAACCATGAGTCTAGTGTTACATGTGGACCTAACAGCCATACACTGGTATAAGGGTGAGGAGCCCGGGACAGGAGAAAGGTCCCTTCTGACCATCAGTCATGAGAATGATGACATGGCGGGTGCGGTTCCAGCCTTCAGGGGGGACGTTCCCTGGCCAGCCCATCATGCTGTAAACTGCCTGGAGGGCCTTCTTCGTGTTGGTCCCTGCCTTCAACATGTGATCTGTGGAAAGGGAAGAGGTCACCTTGCCTGGTCTCCCAAGTCATTTATGAACCTTAGAGGCCTATCCCAAGTGAGATACCACATTTTTCAGCTTTTTGAGTTGTCATCCCACTGACTTCCCTTTGACCACAAAGTGACCTTCTCAGCCCCCAACAAGTTTGCAGTAACCCCTATTCCCCAACGAGCCTGCTGTCCAACCATTGACTGCAAAGTGGCCTGCCCTGCCTTCCCATGTGGTCTCACCACCTCCTCCCTACAACCCTGAACCTTTTGACTTCTCTGACCCCACAGTGAACCCCCCCACCACCAGTCCCTTCCCTAACCTCTGACCTTCATAGCTGATTTTGTCGATTTTCCTTGTAACCCAGTCTGCATCACTGCTGTTTTCCTCAGACACTCTGATCAAAATATTGGGGACTGTAGCATATGTCACTAGACCATATTTTGGCTTCACCCCATAACTTGCCACCTGTGGGTTAGGAGAGCAATAGGTAGTGGCAATGAAAAAATACTGTGGTTGGGAGAGGTTAGCAGCTTTTCTGGGACAGGGAAAGTTATAATCAGAGACAAAAGGGCTAACTGATCACCCTGAGGCTAATGGATGATTGGGTTAAAGGTCAAGAAACTGCTTCAAGTAAAAGGGAAGGAGGACAGAATAGGACCAGAGGTTTTCTGGGACCTGTGTCTCAGAAGGTCTGGAAACCAGGGGACTAGTCCTAGCTGGGCAGTAAGTTCACATTCAGGGGGAAGGGGGCTCCACCTTCTCAATGAAGTCTTTGAGACAGTTCTTGGCCCTTGTGAAGTTGCCGATCCCAATGCTGTCTGATGCATCCAACACCAGATAGATGTTCATGGAGCCCGAGGGGTCCAGGACAATCTTCCTCTTCTGCTGTTCCCCTGGGTGCCACCAACAAACTCAGGCTCCAGCATGCATGGTTCTCCTGCCCCTTCATCCTCCCCCAGTTTCCTGCCTCCCTCCCCTCTCTGCCTCCAAACCTGGGCTATGCCCATCCTCGGCGTCTACTCCTTCTATGGTCTCTGTCAGGGAAGACAGGAAGGCTTCGGCTACCTCTTCAGGGGTGTCATACATAAAGGAGTCTGGGAGAGGTCGGAAATCAGGTCAAATGTCTACAGATGTTGTTGGGGGGTGAGAAGGTCAGAGACACCATGACCAGAGAGACGGGATGGTGGGTTTCCAGGATGGGAAGGGTTCAGTAGTGAGGAAGTTCTATAGGCAGGTTTAGAAGTGAGGAAGGAGCTAGGTTGCATTAGGGGGACCTGGAGTAGGGAGGGACATGAGGATAAAACAGGGTCTGACCTACGAGCCTGGGTCAAGAGTCACCTTGGCAGGAAGGCTCTGTTCCACTCCAAGAGCCACTTTCCTGGCACGTTCGCTGCCGGGAGCCACGAAGGGTAAGTCCCCGGTTGCAGTAGTAGGTGACTGTGTCTTCCAGGCGGTAGTGGCTGCCCACCTTCCTTGTGCCGAGGGGGATGCCTGGGTTGGGGCAGTAGCCCGCTGCAGAAGCATGAGACATGGAGGTAAGGACCAGATCCTGAGGCCCAGACAGCACAGTAGAGCACAAGAGCTGTGGTGCTAGTTCCTCAGGCTGGAATGTGCAGGGAGAAGACACCATCACCAGGGAAGGGGACACTTCTCACCTCCATCATCGCAGATGGCTGTTTGTCCATCCCACCGACCAGTTGCTTGGCAGGTGCGATTGGCAGAGCCCCGGAGAGTGTAGCCATCATAGCAGCGGAAAGAGATCTCATCGCTCAAATTGTAGTAGAGAGCCTGGGGCCAGTATTCCCCATTCTCAAATTCCTGTGGTCTTGGGCAGCGAATTGCTTTGGCAGAGGGGGACAAGTAGAAATTACTGAGAAGGAAGGGCTTCCCTCGAGAGTTTCCCTTCTGGTCTCAGGGACCCTGTCACAGAGAAACAGTGCCACTTGGTCCCACAGACAGCATCAACCCTTAAACTATGATGACTCCTTTCTTCTCCTTGCCTCTGATTTCTGAGTATTCTGCCAGGGTTGCCTGGCACAGGGTAGATGCTCTGTGAAGATTCATTCCCTTTCTTGTCCCTCTCTCCCTCCTTCAGCCCTAGACAGCGGCTGTGTTTGCTCAGCTCCCCCTGCTAACCTGCCTGGCCTCAACACAACTCTTAATACCATGCTAGTCTGCCCCTGGCCACCACCGGTTCCACCCCTCCATTGACCCGTGCCCACCCTCACTGCCCTCCAACCTCTGCATTCTGCCATCTTGACAATCTTTTGGTCTTGGGTTCGCAGGGTGCTCCAGGACCCTGTGGATCTGCAAGTGCGAACCTGCACAGGGTATGGGTAGAAGCCAGAGGGACACACATACTCCAGTGCCTGACCCTCCTTGAGAAGCCTGAAGGAGCCACCTTTGATCTTTACTCCTTCCAGAGAGCAGGAGCCTTGGGGGCTAACCGCAGACAATGGCGTTGTGCTCCCACCTAAAGAAAAAGGCAGATGAAGCCCAGCCTCCCAAGGCCAAGGAGGAATATTGGGGACAGCAGGAGGGGGAGGGGGTGGTGACTCTCTCTTACCTCCAGACAAGAGGCCCAGCATCAAGGATACCAGGCAGAGCTGGGGTCTGAGACTGCTCCCCATAGTGATGGAAGGCAGGAGAGAAACCAAGGCTGGGGACAAGATGGACTATCCCAGCTTGTGCTGCCTGTTTGGCTCGATGTCCAAAGAAACTTCAGACCTGGGCCTGATCACACTCTTCCCCTGCCCCCCACAACCTCCAGCCTTTTATGCAATTTGTGTTCTGGCACCTGTGGCTAACCCCACCCACCCCAACCCACATCATTTTCCGGAATGTCCCAGGTGGGAGGGCCCCCACCGAGCTGTCAGTCAAGGAAATAAGAACTGCATAAGCCCTACCCTTTCCTGCCCACGATCCAGGACAGACCCATCAATACCACCTCTCAGCTCCAGTTCCTCCCCAGTAATCCCAGACCACCCCCTCAGGAACGAGAAAAAAGGCCAGCTCACTCCTTGTTGACTCTGCTCTGGAGCAGAGTCCAGCCACTGTTTGTCCAGCAGGGTCTCTGACCTGCCTCCCTGCGGTTCCTGGAATCATTCTAGCCTTCCTCTGCCCCCTGGCCAGCCCCCAGGCAGAGACACAGACAGATGAGGAAATCATCAATTTTTATTAATTTCAAAACTGGGAAATTCCATGTGAAAGTGAAAGGAGAGTGAGCCAAGTACAGCAGAGGGTGGGCCCCTGGGGATTCCCCAGGTTGGATGTGCTACATGGGGTCCTGGGACCTGGGAGCATGGATGGGTCATGGGGTCTGAGGGTAAAAGTTCAAGAGTGGGAGACTGGCAGATGCTGGCAAGACAACAGAGGGGTCAGTGAGCACAATTAGAGGGGCAAGAAGTTCAAGATACCCTCCAGATGCTGCCTCAGCCAGGGCTGTAAGCGAAAGAGATTGATGTGAAAATCTCGTGGCGGTGGGATCTTGCCCTTGGGGGCCTTTTGGCGGGAGTTTTTATTGCTGTTGCCACAGGGGTTGTAGAGACCCCAACTCACCAGGCCCACCTGAAAGGAGAGAATGAGGTGGGAGGCTGTCACAGCCCCGGCTCCAAGCCTCAACATCTCTGGCTCGTTCAAAGACCTCCCTCGGTCTCTTTCAAGGCCAAGACTCTGTAGCTCTAGTCCCATGAGCTTCCTTCCCCCTTCTCTCCTTACCTGAAAAAACCTGTATCTCCGTTCAAGGAAAACTGCTCCCCCAGATTCTCCTGTCAGAAAGAAGGGACAAGAGACTGTCATACTGACTCACCCCTCTCCCTTGTTATTAGGGCAGTGCACCAGTGCCCTGGCATGCATGCCGGCCACAGGGACACTGGTGGACTTTCCCTCAGGAATCCAGGCTTGAGAGTGGGAGGGGCTCACCCTTGCAGGGATTGTCATCCTTCTCGGTCCCACTGCATAGGAACTGGTCTGTCACCACCTCTCTGACATCCGTCAAGTGGGGGAACGTGGTTTTGTCTTGGGAGACGACCTGGATGCAGCTTGTCCACTGAGGCAGGGGTGGAACAGGAGAGAAGGAGAGAATGAGCAGTCCTAGGAGACACCTGGCAGTTCAGCTAGAGCTGGAGGAGGGGTAACACAGGGTCAGATGGAGAAACCAGCCAGAGCTGGAGAAGGAAGGGACAAAGAGAGACTTTTGGGGAGGCTGCCTCAGGGAAGTCCCGTTCCCACACAGCATCCCAGACCTGAGATCCTCACCTCTGTCCCTGTCTTGAGGTTAATGTCCAGTTTGCTCCCACTCAAGGACACAAAGTGAGCAGGAATGCTCAGTTTGTTCAGAAGTTCACTTTCTGTGGTCAAGGAGAAAGGGATGTGATGCTGATCCCTTTACCAAGCATTCAAGCTCCAGACTGGGGGCTGTTGCCCAGCCCATGTCATCACTCCTAAGTGTCATCACTCCTGGTCCTAGCTCCTCATGCACCCTAAGCCCCAGCACTCACCGTGGTCTCGGCAGGTGCTGCCTGGGTGTCTCCGCAGTGCCAGATTTGCCTCCACCGTGCAGGGAAGGCAAATGGGTCTGAGGAGAAGGACAAGGGTCACATAGGCCCATCCTCAGGGTCCCCTCCTCTGGGACTCCCCAGAGCACTCTCCCACAGAGGATGGCCTCTCATCCCAGACTCTAGCACCTGGCATGGGTGGACATCTTCACTTTCTGGGCCAGCTTCAACAGGGCAATGTCATCACCATAGAACTCCAGGATTCCCTGATCCCTCTTGGCAAAGACATCAAATCTCGTGGAGATCACAGCCTTCTCAATACTGAAGTCTTTGCCCCACCGGGAGTTAGGATCCCCTGTGAACAATGTGGCAGATTAGGCTGGGCCAGGGCCCCTGGAGGGGGTGGGGGCTAGGGACAAAGGGTGATAGCTCTGGCCATGGGGTTAGGAGCCTGGTGTGGGCCTTGCCTTACCCACAGTGACCCTCCACAGAGAGCTGTTCTCAGCATGGCGGAAGCAGTGAGCAGCTGTCAGGACCCATTGGTCTGAGATGAGGGCCCCCCGGCAAGTTTCCTGGCTCTTAGGCTGCAGGGAGACAGGTGATCTTCAGGGACTATGTCTCTGGCCCATGGCCTCTTCCACCTCTGGGATCCAAGCCCCATCCCTCATTACTGGTACCTTAATAGTGACATGCCAGGGTGTCTGCTCCTGGGCAGAGGCATTGGCTGACATGTTCCCCACCCCACAGATGGTGTCTGTGAGCTGGGAGACATCTGTTGAGTACGGGAGCAGAGGGGAAGGAGGTATATGAGAGTCACTGTAAGCAAGTTCCCAACCTGGAGCTCTTGCTGGCTCCTCACCACCCACCCCACTCCAAAAAAGGGCAAAGCACACTCACCCAGCATGTGCTCAAAGACCTGGTACAGAGCATTTGTGTCCTGCAGAATGAAGGCATGTCTTTCACCATCCTTCTTGGACCCCAGTTCATTCAGTTCTCTCCAGTCCACATCCAGCTTGCCCACCCCAATAGCATAGATATCTGATGGGAAGAAGGAAATCACCAGAATCTAGTGGCTGAGGGGCTACCCCATGAGACAGGACACTATCATTTGGAATTTACTGGGTCCTACAAAGCCCTAAATGAGCTGGACCCTCACCCCCTACTACCTATCTGACCTCACTTCCTACCACTCTTCACCCTTCACTCCCTTCCATAGAGCCTCCTCAAAGCTTTGCAAATTTGCAAGCACACTCCCACCCTAGACCTTTTGTATAAGCTATGCCTCTGCCTGGTTCACTCCTTCTCAGACTGTCCACATGGCTCACTTTCTTACCTTTTCAAGTCTTGCCTCAAATGTCACTATCTCAGCAAGGCATTCCCTGGGCTCCTTGTCTAAAACTGCAATGCCTCAGACAATTCTGTTCCCTCTCTGCTCCATTTTATACCTTGGCACGTGTCACTATCTACCATACCATAGAGTTTCCTAATTTGTATCGTTTAATGCCTACAGTGGGTAGAATTGTGTCCCTCAAAAGGATATGTTCAAGTCCTAACCCCTGGTACCTGTGAATGTGACTTATTTGGAAATAGAGTCTTTGCCTAAAGCCTCCAGAGGTAGCAGGGCCCTGCTGATACCTCGATCTTGGACTTTTAGGCTCCTGAATGTGAGAGATTAAGTTTCTGTTGTTTTAAGCCATCCAAGCCTGTGGTTGCAGCAGCCCTAGAAGACTAATACATTGGCCCTCCAGGATGACAACCCCAACAAGATATTTTTGTCTGTTTTGTTCGCAGCTGTATCCTTAGAATGGTGCCCAGGAGAGACTTTCAGTAAGCACATTTATGACTGAATAAGGAGCTTATGAGCATGTATGGAGCAAATCTTCAGATCTGGTTCTTCTGTATAGGCTCGGAGAGAGGGGCCTGGAGCCCTATCTCTTCCCACTAGAGAACTTAGGCCCACACAATTATCCATGTCCTCCCTCCCAGTCAGCCTGGGGGCCAGTCAGAGCTGCCCCAGGGTGGAGGCCCACAGAGTCCAGTCTTCCACCATGCTTTGCATCCCTCTTGGCCCTTTTTTGCTCCCAGAGGATCCTGGGTGGTATGCAAAGAGCAAGATGCTCAGATAGACTGGGAGACAAGGCTTTTCTCAGGAAACAATCTGTCCCCAGGCAGGCCACAAGCAGTCACTGTGGGGGCTGAACAACTATGTCCTATGTGTTTTCTGTGACTAGGTCCTATCAGTCCCTGCTGCCTTTTAATAAGGTGTTTCTGAGCATTTAGCCCTAGCCCAATGATGCTAAGGAGTTAGGGAAAAGAGTTTAGACTTTGCCTTCCAGAAGCCAGAGTTTTACAAAGGAATCCACTTGCCCCTGCTGGGCAGGTAAGGCAGGTGGCATGAACAGGAAAGAGAGGACCCAAGGGGAAAGTGAAACTTGGAGGCTCAAAAGCAATTATCCTCACTTATACAGAGCACTTCTGTCTGAAATTCTTTTCTGGCCAAAGATCAGTGCAATTTGTGTTTAGTCTGAACTGAGGAATTGTTCCTTTCGAGGCTGCAACTGCCAAAGTATTAGTTATCTGTACCCCTGAAAGAGGAATGCCAGGGACAGTCCCTACAAGGAATCCAGGACTTTCCTCCCTGGAGAGGTTCATGGCCACAATGGTGGCAGCAGCCGCTCACATACACTGTTCCTCTGTGTATGTGTACCAGAGCTGAGCATTCACCCCTATTGTCCTCCGAGGTAGGTCCTAGCACCGTCCCCCTTTAGCAAATGCAGAAACTGCCCACAGCCACAGTCAACCCAAGATGAAACCAAGGCTCGAAGTCTACAACTGCAGGGCAGCTTCACTACAGATTGTTCGGCATGATTCTCAGCTGCCTTCACACAGAACGACACAGCCTGGGGTCTCACTGGAAATAAAGCCAAGGTGCGGCCCAGACTGCTGGCTGCCTGACTCATGCCCCTGCAAAGGCAGCACAGCTGGGGGCGGGCGGAGGCTCACCCAGATAGTCATTCCTCTGCTGGTTGATGTTCAAGATCTCTTTGATACTGTCAACAGCCAGCTTGGGGGAGCCACCCATATTAGACTTTCCTAGAATGGAAGGAAAAGAAATGTCCATCAGGGGAGTATATCTGTACTCCCCACAGCCCCAGAAGAGTGGACATTCAGCCTGGGAATCTCAAGCTTTACCACTTCCCGCATGAGTTTCAAGATATGTTATTTACTAAAATTCTCTACATTCCAGGCACCGGGTCAGGAGCTTCGTAAACTGTATCTCATTTGACTCTCCTGAAACCTCAGGTAGTGTGGGTATCCTAATTATATAGGCAAGAAAACCAAGTTCTGAAGGAGCTATGCAATTTGGACACAATCAAAAGATAAATGGCATAGCCCGGATCCACTACAGTCTGCCCTTCCATCCATGCACCTTGGCATTCCTGCCCCAAAACTACCCCTCCACCCGTCTAACTGACTCAAGGCAACCTCCCAGGTAGTAACAATAATTGATATCTGTAATCACAAAGCACTCTTACACAAACTACTTCAATTCGTCTCCATAAAAATTGTGTAAGGGAAGGAGGGCAGCTATGACTATCATCATTGTTGTTCCATTGTCACCATCAACGCTATTTCTGCTACAGAAACAAGAAATTGAGGCCCAAAGTAGCAGAGGGAGAACCAGAATGCAGGTGTCCTGACCCCATATCAGCACTCCTTCTACTGTGCCAGACTCACTCGCAAAGACGACCATACCCACCATCTGTCAGAAGGATGATAGCATGTCGGATTTCCTGCCAGGCCGCCGTGCTCATTCCGAGGCGTTGCATCTGGTTATTCATCATGATATGGACACTATCTAAAGCTGCATAGGTGTTTGTTCCGGTTCCATTTTCATGGTCTGGATTATGTGAAGAGGATTATCTTAGATGCTTCCCACCTACTGCCTGGGAGAAGAGAATCTCTCTTCTCCTCACCACTGGAAACGCATTTATCAACTGTCTTGATAAACTCGGACCTTAGCTATCCAGACAGAGGTTTGGCATCATTGTCTGTTCAGACATTAAAAGCCTTTCCCCTTAGAAATACTGCATAACCGGGGCGCCTGGGTGGCTTAGTCGGTTGAGCGTCTGACTTTCGCTTAGGTCATGATCTCACAGTTCGTGGGTTTGAGCCCCGCATCGGGCTCTGTGCTGACTGCCGGCTCAGAGCCTGGAGCCTATTTCAGGGTCTGTGTCTCCCTCTCTCTCTGACTCTCCCCTGCTCACGCTGACTCTCTCTCTCTCTCTCCTAGAAATAAATAAAAATATTAAAAAAAAAAAAAAAGAAAGAAAGAAATACTGCATAACCCAGTGGCCACTCTAAAGCCTCAAGATTCAAAGATGGAGTTTCCAAAGAACTTGGGTGGCCATACCCATCTGCTCTCTACCACCCAGGTAGTTTCATAATGACATCGGGAGACTCCAAGTCAAAAAAAAACAGGCCATGTAGTTCTGGAATCAGGAAGGAGCCAAAGACCTGTGTGAAGCATTTGGTTGTATAGCACATTAGAGTAAGCCATGAGCTGGTGGGAGCTGGGACTTGGCCACCATGAACTTAACTTGGAAGCAACCTCCACCTGAGGAACCTGAGCCCCAGAGCCCTGGGACTTGAATGTCACCAAAAGGCCTCATCTCTAACTTGTCCAGAATTTCTTTGTAGGTACAGGCAGCTTATCCTCCCCCCTGCCTCATCGCCTTCATTTGATGACACTTGTACCTCTATAGTTGACATTGTTCAGACTGTTGATCACTTCAGTTGCATCCCTCGACTTGTCGTGCAGAACAGACATGATGATTTTGGGCTTTGATGCAAAGGTGATGATGGCGACACTCACATTGATCTCAAAGCTGAAGATCTGTGAATGGCAAGTGAGAGGCAGCATGAAAGGCCCTGAAGCCAAAGGGGAGAGAGTAGGAGAGCAAGCCAAGGACCCTAGAGGAGGCAGAGAGCCTGCACCGAGTCTGAGTCACTTACTAAGAGACTGCTGATTGCAGGGAGCCAAGACACTGACATTTGTGGACCGTCTAGCGTCTTTGATAGGCTCACTCACTCCTCACTGCATCCTCACACCAATTCTGGGAGGGGGCGAGAAGGCCCTATTTTATAGATGAGGACACTGAGGCTTGTTGCCTCGCCCCAGATCACACTACTGGTACAAGGTGGAGGCAGAATTTGAACCTGTCCTCATGAATCTGAGGCGGTTCTCTAACTTGGCAAATTTTGTAGCCTCAGAGCTCACTGAGTTACTACAGGTCTCAAGAGAGTCTAAGGAACTGCCTTCTTTAAAGTGGAGGTGAGAAGGAAAACATATATCTACAGAAACTATTGTGAAAAGCATAATTACCAAGCAAAGTGCTGGCAAAGAACCTAAACTAAGTGGCTTCCAAACTCTCCTGTTCCTGCATCTTGTCAGTAAAAATGTTTAGAGCACATACCTAAATATAGGTATATAGATTATAAAAATTGACTCATATTTATTAAGTACATCACCATTCAAATATATTATACACATTTTCAAATATAAAAGTTTGGAATTTTTAAAGGAAAGTTTAAAATATTAAGTTATTGGTTTAACTTAAAATTATTCAACAAGGATACCAGCACTTGTCTACCACACCTCACTGGGTTCTTTTATATACCATTCTCTGGAGACCACCATTCTAGATGATGGGTTGGTTCCTGGGAAGTAGGACCTCAGCTTTGTTCATCTTTGATGTCCCCCAGCACCCAGCACGGTGCCTGACACATAGTAGGTGCCCCAGGAGTGTTTATGGGATCCTGTAAATTGAATCCATGATTCCTGCATGGAATGCCCATAATCTAGGAGGACTTTTTGGAGAAAGTGGGCTGTGAGTGGGATTCTGAGGAAGGGAAGGAACCAGAGAGAGACAGTGGGCATAGGAAGGCCCCTCTGTAAACAGACTCCTATTTCCTGACCCTGTCCACCATGAGAATGGCGCTCTCCTTGAAGATGTGGAAATCGTCTTCAGTTACACTCTGAGAGGCATCCAGGAGCAGGTAGAGGTTCAGGTGACCAGAGCGCTGGATTTGTATTTTACGACCCACGCTTTCTGGAAGAAACATGGAAGGGGTAGATTCACATCTTCACCTCCCACCGGCTCTCTTCCTAAGGGATAGGGCCTCCCTGCCTCCCCTCCAGTCAGCTCAGTCCCACTGAGTTTTCTGGAAGCTCTGAGCGCCCTCTGAGAAGACTCTTCCTCCCACCCTAGACCCAGCACCCTACTGTCCCTGTCTCAAACACTCACCCTTTTTCTTCTGGGTAGGATTGGTGGCTCCAAGTAGGTGGGACAAGGAGGCGCCCAGGGCAGGGGCCACATCCTCGGGAAAGTCATAAGAGTAGGGCTCTGTGGGAAGAGCCACTGGGGTCAGTCAGAGTCAGGGGTGGGGTGCTCAGGGAATCTCTGGAGGGTCAGGGAAGCTGGCTACTCACGGCGGCATATGGGCTCTGTCCCACTCCAGACCCCATTGCTCTGGCACTCCCGCTCCGCAGACCCGGTCAGCACCAGATTTGAGGAGCAGCGGTAGGTTACTTTGTCCCCAAGGCCAAAGCGGGACCCTGTCCTCACAGAGCCCACTGAGATTCCCGTGTTGGGACAGTAGCCAGCTGTGAGTGAACAAAGGAAGATGGCAGTGAGCAGGGACACCCTCCTCAGCCTTTTGGCCCTGCTCACCCACTCTCTCCCTCGGGGCTCTTCCTGCTTTCAGACCTGTGAAGCTTCTGTGGGTCATTCAGCCTCCTCCTTGGGAGATACCACAACTGTGCCTCCCAAGGGTGTGCATGGAAAATCTTAAGAAGGGCAAAATGTTTAGAACTCAGTGGCCTCACATGCCAGCTAAAGCATCCCAGTCCCAACCCAGGGACCCACCCTGCATCCATCCCAGAGCCCCAGGGAAGATGCTAGCTGACAAGCCCTACACCGTCACAGATAATATTTGTACCTCATAAACCACAGTGAGGCTTCACTACACACCCACCATGATGGCTAAAACTGGGGTAATCCAGGTGTCAGAAAGGATGTGGGGCAACCAGCACTCAGATACATTGCTGGAGCCCCTACTAAAACTAAACATATACCAACCTGTGACTGGATAATTCCACTCCTAGATAACATGCTCAAAAGAAGAAAACTCATATGTGCACCAGCAGTTATGTATAAGGACGCTCATAGAGCTTTACTTATAATAGCCCCAAAATGGAGAGAACCCCAATGCCCAGCAACAAAAGAATGCATAAATAAATTGTAGTCTCTTTGTATAATGAAACTACACAGCAATAAAAAATAACAAATCGATAAATCTCACAGGCAGAATGTTGAGTAAAGGAAGCCAGATGCCAAAAAAGCATATTCTATATAATTCCACTTGTATGAAATGTAAGAATGAGGGGACAGAAGACAGAGCGGTCACCCTGTGGTCAGGAGTGGACAGGAGGAGCCTCCTGCTTTGTCGGACATGTTCTCTACCTTGCATGGTGATTACACAGGTGGATACATGTGCAAAAGTTCACGGAGCTGAATTTTTTTTTTAATTTTTTTTTTTTTTGTTTATTTCTAGGGGAGAGAGAGACAGCGTGAGCAGGGGAGGGTGAGAGAGAGAGGGAGTCACAGACTGAAACAGGCTCCAGGCTCTGAGCTGGCAGTCAGCACAGAGCCCGATGCGGGGCCCGAACCCACAAACCGCGAGATCATGACCTAAGCGAAAGTCGGTCGCTTAACCGACTAAGCCACCCAGGCGCCCCTCACGGAGCTGAATATTTAAGATACTTACACTTTAGGTAGATGTACTTCAGTTTTCAAACCAATTCTATTTATGTTTGAATCAATGGCTATTTGGCAGAGTCATGAATATGAGTAGAGAACCAATGTATGGTTCCTACCACCTCGTGGATTCTGTGTTTTCTGTATTATCCAGGGAATCATGGGAACCCCACTTCTATCAAGCAGAGCCCCTCACCATTGACATGGCCAGTAATAACTATGACAAAAGTATATGTGTCGCTTACCAGACCTCAGGCACTCTTCCAGATGCTTACTTATGTCAACTCATTTAATCCACACGGCAACCCTATGTGGTGGCCACTCGTACCATCTCCATTTTAGATGTGAAAATTGGGGCACTAAGAGGTTAAATAACTTGGCCACAGGCTCCCCAAATCAGAGCCAGGCTTGGGCGCAAACTGGCTGCAGAGACAGGCACTAAAGCACAGCACTTGATTCCCTCTCAGCACATCGTCCCTTGTTTGAGGTATTTAAAAAAGCTTCACATCAGATCCAAAGCTTAGCACCACCTGCCTCAGCCAGGCTCCCTGCAGGCCGGTGATGTGTGACCTATAAACCTCAATTTACTAAAATTCAGAAAATATTATTTTGGTGTCAGAAACACCAGGTTCCTGGCTCCACAGAGCTTCCCCCCACCCCAGGCGCACATCTGATTCCAAGGTTCCCAGGAGCCATGCCCCCATGCAGCCATCAGTCAGGGCACTCACCGCCGTTGTCACACACGGCTGTCTCCCCGTCCCACATGCCGTTGGGGCGACACTGGCGCACAGGCGATCCCCGCAGTGTGAAGCCGTCCTCACACTCGAAGCTCAGGTTGCCGCCCACAGGGTAAGACCCGAGCCGTGGGGTGAACATGCCATTCTCAAAGGAAACAGGACCCGGACAGCGAACAGCTGGAGGAAGAGGAGAGGAGGAGGATACAGGCATGGATGGATAGCACCTGGGCTGAGTGATGCTCAGCGTGGGTGCGTGGGAACAGCCAACTGGTTGTCAAACTACTGGGTTGTTGCATGTGAAATCGCTGCTTGTGGCAATTGGTTGAATTTCGGCAATTTCACACAGTGCAACCTAATAAATTGATAAATAAGCACTACTCTAAGCTCTCTGAGGTCCTCAGATGTCCCACAAGTGGACAACCAAAGGGGTAACACCTGGCACTACAGGGGACTCCAGCACACATTCTGAATGATTGGGACTATGCTGTCAGTTGTTAAATATTTTTTTAAAAAATCATCCCAAGTATTTAAAAAACCGATTTAGTACCCCCACAATCTCCATCAAAGCCTTCCTCCAATGCCTTGCTGTGGACAATGGGCATTTCCCCACTGTGTTCAAAAGCCCCATGGAAAAGCAGCTCTGCGATCCCTGGCACATCACTTCATCAGGTTAAGCCCCACCCTGAGCAACTCCTAAATGGAGGTTCCAGAGTGGCCACTGCTGGGCACCCTGAGGAAGGCCCACAGAGAGTCTCACGTTTGCAGACCGCCTTTGTCAGCTGGGTGGATCTCAGGGTCTGCCACCGTCCGTTGCTCTTGCACAGCCGCGATGCTGGGAATGGGTAGCGGCCCACAGGACAGGAGTAGGTGAGGACACTCCCAGGGGCCCAGCCATGGCTGAGGGTGAAAGTGCCGCCAGAGATATTCACATTCTGAGGGCAGGAGGGGGTGGCTGCAGCCAAGCCTGTGAGCATGAGACACAACACAGAAATGGAGAAAAGATGAGAAAAGGAAAGCAAGAGGGATTGTCCACTTACAAGTGGGAACTCAATGCAGGCGGCACAGGCCTCGCCCACGAGACCCCAGCATTCCCCTACCCTGCTCCTACCTGGATACAGGGGCAACAGGCAAAGGAGAGCCATCAGTGGGTCCATGGTGTCCACCTTGAGGCAGAGAGAGGCAGAGAGCCCGCAGAGGGAAAAGGTCATCTGACTTCCCGAAACCCAGAGCTGGCTCAGCAGCTGCTTTATTTGCTGCCAGAGAAAGAAAACTAGGGAGTGGCAAGGGGGATGTGCTCTTAGCAGGGGGGAGAAAAATCAGGGATTGGGGACTGAGCTGAGAGGGTGAAGCCCTTGCCCATCTCCCTAATCCCAATATATCCTAGTCAGCTGATCTCACCATACACTTTTTATACTGCTCTCAGCCTGCACCCCCCACACATGTGCACACACACATGCTCTTGCATGCATCATCTAAAGCACACAAACCCACAAACCATCCAAAATATTGCAAAATCGTTTATTTAAGTAAAGTTTCAGTTTTCTCTGAGGTGCCCAAAGTGGACTTTATTTCCTGAGAGCCTGGGATAGGACTGTCTTCTTGAACATAAACCTCCAAGGAATGCAGGCTAATTTTCTCAGAAATTCTATATAAATAGGAAGAATCACAATCTTGTTCTTCCTTGCAACCCTTCCTCAGAGAGAATCTGAAGGTAAAAATGAAACCAACGCTTAGTTTTGAAGACTGCAAGATGTTTAAAGCACTTTTATGGGAAGTCTAGTAGAAAAAATTCCCAACTCATAAAATAAATAAGTCTGGAATTGGTTACCCAAAGACACAAAAGTATTTTTGGATTTTGGATGTGTCTTTAAATTACAACTTGCAATTGTATGAAATGCTGGAATGAAAGAAACTCTAAGCTAACATGTTAACCCCCTATCTGACAGAAGTCTCTTTAATACTTTGTCAAACAATGTGGGATATGAATAAATAAGATCAATTAAAAATAAAGATGAGGGGTGCCTGGGTGGTTTAGTTGGTTAAACGTCTGACTTCAGCTCAGGTCATGATCTAGCAGTTCATGAGTCCAAGCCCTGTATTGGGCTCTCTGCTGTCAGCACTGAGCCTGCTTCAAATCTTCTGTCTCCCTCTTTCTCTGCCCCTCGTACCATTCACATGGGCTCTCTCTCTCAAAAAATAAACATTTTATTTTTTTAATTTTTTAATGTTTTATTTATTTCTGAGAGAGAGAGAGAGAGCGTGAGCAGAGAAGGATCAAAGAGAGAGGGAGATACAGAATCTGAAACAGGCTCCAGGCTCTGAGCTAGCTGTCAGCACAGAGCCCGATGCGGGGCTCGAACCCATGAACCATGAGATCATGACCTGAGCTGAAGTCGGACGCTTAACCGACTGAGCCACCCAGGTGCCCCCAAAAATAAACATTTTAAACAAATAAATAAATAAATAAACAGACAAAATTTTAAATCTAAAAATTTAAAAATTAAATCTAAAAAAGCCTGAGTGGCTCATTGTTGAGTGTCTGAGTCTTGATTTCAGCTCAGGCCATGATCTCAGGGTAGTAGGATGAAGGCCACATAGGGCTCTTCACTGAGTGTGAAGCTGCTTGGGATTCATTCTCTCTTTCTCTCCTCCCCCCGTACCTCCCCCACTCACATGTATGCACCCAGGTGCTCACTCTCTCTCTAAAATAAATAGATAGTAGATAGATAGAAAACATCTCTGAAGTGATTGTTTAAGTTTGTGAAAACTCTTTTGATTTACAAATAACTCCTTAGATAAAAATATAACTACCCTATGACCCAGAATTGCTCTACTAGGTATTTACCCAAAGAATCCAAAAATGCTGATTCAAAGGGGCACATGCACCCCAATGTTTATTGCACTATCGACAATAGCCAAAGTATGGAAATAGCCCAAATGTCCATTGACTGATGAATGGATAAAGAAGATGTGTTACATACATACCTATATATATTATACATATACATTATATGAACCATATATATATAATGGAATATTACTAGATCATCAAAAAGAGTGAAATCTTGCCATTTGCAACATGGATGGAACTAGAGTATATTATGCTAAGTGAAATAAGTCAGAGAAAAACAAATACCATATGATTTCACTCATATGTGGAACTTGAGTGAAACAAAACAGATGAACATAGGGGAAGAGAAGCAAAAATAAAGTAAAAACAGAGAGCGAGGCATACCATAAGAGACTCTTAAATGCAGAGAACAAACTGAGGGTTGCTGGAGGGGTGTTGGGTGAGGGGATGGGCTAAATGGGTGATGGGCATTAAGGAGGACACTTGTTGGGGAATGGGAAAAGATAGTTGCAAATGACATATCAGATAAAGGGTTGATATCCAGAATCTACAAGGAACTCACCAAACTACATGCCCGAAAAACAAACAACCCAGTGAAGAAATGGGCAGAAGATATGAACAGACACTTCTCCAAAGAGGACATCCAGATGGCCAACAGACACATGAAACGATGCTCAGCATCGCTCCTCATCAGGGAAATACAAATCAAAACCACACTGAGATACCACCTCACGCCAGTCAGAGTGGCTAAAATGAGCCAATCAGAGAACTCTAGATGCTGGCGAGGATGTGGAGAAACGGGCACCCTCCTACACTGTTGGTGGGAATGTAAACTGGTACAGCCCCTCTGGAAAACAGTGTGGAGGTTCCTAAGGAAACTAACAATAGAACTCCCCTATGACCCAGCAATAGCACTGCTAGGAATTTACCCAAGGGATACAGAAATGTTGATGCATAGGAGCACATGTACCCCAATGTTCATAGCAGCACTCTCCACAATAGCTAAAACATGGAAAGAGCCTAAGTGTCCATCAACAGATGAAATGGATCAAGAAGATGTGGTTTATCTATACCATGGAATACTACATGGCAATGAGAAACAATGAAATCTGGCCATGTGTAGCAACATGGATGGACCTTGAGGGTGTTATGCTGAGCGAAAGAAGTCAGGCAGAGAAGGACAAATATCATATGTGTGCACGTATAGGAGGATTAGGAGGAGCTTAACAGAGGACCAAGGGGGAGAAGAAGGGGGAAATGGTGGGGGAAAGGGAGAGAGGCAAACCATGAGAGACTCTTGAATGCTGACAAAAACTGAGGACTGATGGATGTGGGGAGGAGGGGATGGGCATGGAGGAGGGCACTTGTGGGGATGAGCACTGGGTGTTATGTGGAAACTAATTTGACAATAAACTAATTGTAAAAAAAAAAAATTAAAAAAGGAGGACACTTGTTGGGATGAGTACTGGGTGTTACATGCAAGTGATGAATTACTAAATTGTATTCCTGAGATCATTATTACACTAAATGTTAACTAAGATTTAAATTTTAAAATACAAACACACGCACAAATAGCTTCTTAGGAACACATATGCAAAATAGGGCTCACCTTGGACAAAACTGACTGAATTCAGGAAGACCATGATACCCTTGGTGTTAGGGGTCCCAAAGCTGCTGTTGTGCCTCCCTGGCACCCAATATCTGTTCTCTTTCCCTCCTTCTACAGTAAGATGTTTAGCAGGACACATAGTCACCTAGCTAAAGACTAAATTTCCCAGCTACCCTGGCAGCTAGGTAACTGGTGACCTGGTTCTGGGCAATAGGAATTGAGTAAAACTGATACACATAATTTCCAAGTTATGCCCCTAAAATCAAAGGGGATCATGTCCTCCCCTTTCCATAGGCTAAAATATAAATCTGGTGGTAGGAGCGCCTGGGTAGTTCAGTCCATTGAGTGTCTGACTCTTGATCTCGGCTCAAGTCATCATCTTGCAGTTTGTGGGACTGAGCCCCGTATTAGTCTCTGTACTGACAGTGCAAAGCCTGCCTGGGATTCTCATTCTCTTGCTCTCATTCCTCTCTCTCTCTTTCTCCCTCTCTCTCTCTCTTTCTCTCTCTCTCAAAATAAATAAATGAACTTTAAAGAAAATTTAAAAAAAGAAAATATCAACTTGATGGCGATTCAAGCACAACATCCAGAGGATGGTGGAGCAAGGAGACAGAGAAGCCTAGGTCCCTGACACTGTCTTGATGTCATATCAGCCCTTCCCTCCTACTCATATTGTTAACAGAGAAATAAACTCTCTTAAGGGTGGTGGATATTAGAGATGTTGACAAAGATTCTGGCTTTATCTCCCTTCAGTCACAGAGTAGGATTGAAATTCCCTATCCACTTGCATTGGCCAATGAAATATGAATATATGTGACATGTACCATTTCTAGATGGAAGCTTTATGAGCCAGTGCAGTCCTCACCATGCTCTTTTTCCCCTGTGTGGCAACATTCGAGATGGTGACTGCTCCCATCAGCTCACACTCCTGAGTGACACCAAAAGTACTCCTCTGCCGACCCTCATAGGATATGTACGTAATATGAGCAAAAAACAAATCTGTTTTAATCTATTACATTACCACTGCTGTTGGAAAAAAAACAGATACCACCCAAAATTTAGGGGCTTAAAAATAAGATTTCTTCTTTCTCATGATTCTGTGGGCTGGCCTGGTGATTCTTCTGCTGCTTTTGCCTGGACTCACTCATGCAGCTGCAGTCAGCTGACGGCTAAGTTCAGCAAGAACAGCTGGACACCTGGAACTTCCTCGCTCTCCTGTGGTCTTTCATCTCTAGCCTTGCATCTGCAATCTCAGGAAAGCATTCTAAGAGATCCCAAACGAAGGGAGGCCCATCTTCAGAAGTCCTATAACGTCACTTCCACCATGTTCTACTGGTGACAGCAAATCACAAGGCCAGTAAGGGTGGGGGACAGTTTACCTCATGATGTGAGGAATAGCAAAGTCATACTGCAAAGAGGCACACACACTAGAACAGGAGAGGTTCATGACCATATTTTGCAAACCACTACGGCAACTAAAATTCAGGAGTTGTTAGTTATCAGGACATAATGACCCCTCACCTGACTGAATACATAAGTCCCTGAATTTAGGGTACCTTCCTTAGGCCACTGCTATGAGCTGAATCATGTCACCCCAAAATTCATATCCTTAAGCCCTAGCTTACTTGACTTACTTAAAGATGATAGGGCCTATAAAGAGGAAATTAAGGTTAAATGAGGCCATATGGAGGATTGATCCAATAGGATAAGTGTCTTTTTTTTTTTTTAATTTTTAATGTTTATTCATTTTCAGAGAGAGAAGGAGACAGTGCTCAAGCAGGGGAGGGGCAGAGAGAGAGGGAGACACAGGATCTGAAGCAGGCTCCAGGCTCCTAGCTGTCAGCACAGAGACTGATGCAAGGCTTGAACTCACAAACCATGAGATCATGACCTGAGCTGAAGTCGAAGGCTTAACTGACTAAACCACCCAGGTGCCCCAGGACAAGTGTCTTTAGAAGAAGAGACACCAGAGTGCGCTCTCTCTCTCTCTCCTTCCCTCCTCCCTCTCTCTCTTCGACACCTCCTTCCCATCCCCATGTGTCACAGAGGAAAGCCACATAAAGATGGGTGTCTGTAAGCCAGGAAGAGATTTCTCACCAGAAACCAACTATGATGACACACTGGTCTCAGACTTCCAGCCTCCAGAACTGTGAGAAAATATATTTCTGTTGTTTAAGCCATCCAGTCTAGGGTATTTTGTTATGACAACCCAAGCAGACTAACACATCTGCCCAGCTCATATGTAGCCTTTAAGTAAGGAGGTGCTTTTCTTTCATGACTTTCTCCCAGCATTTGTTAAGTTAAATAAACTTAGCAGTGTGTCAGAACCCATTATCCCTTCTTCCTGAAGTATTAAAACTTGCAAGTTTTCCACTGGGCCCATGAAGTCTGTTCTTAAAGAAAGAGGTGCGTGGGTACCTGGGTGGCTCAGTTGGTTGAGAATCCAGCTTCAGCTCAGGTTATGAGCTCATGGTTTGTGAGTTTGAGCCCCACATCGGGTTCCGTGGTGTCAGTACAGAGTCCATTTCAGATCCTCTGTCACCCTCTCTCTCTGCACTTCCCCGCCCCCTTGCTCTTTATCTCAAAAATAAATTAACATTGGGGCGCCTGGGTGGCTCAGTCGGTTAAGCGTCTGACTCTGGCTCAGGTCATGATCTCATGGGTTCGTGGGTTCGAGCCCCGCGTCGGGCTCTGTGCTGACAGCTAGCTCAGAGCCTGGAGCCTGCTTCAGATTCTGTGTTTCCCCCTCTCTCTGACCCTCCCCTGCTCACGCTGTCTCTCTCTCTCAGAAATAAACAAAGCTGGGGCGCCTGGGTGGCTTAGTTGGTTAAGCGTCCAATTTTCGCTTAGGTCGTGATCTTGCGGTTCGTGGGTTCAAGCCCCGCGTCGGGCTCTGTGCTGACTGCCAACTCAGAGCCTGGAGCCTGTTTCAGTCTGTGACTCCCTCTCTCTCTGACCCTCCCTTGCTCACGCTGTCTCTCTCTCCTAGAAATAAATAAAAAACATTAAAAATAAAAAATTAAAAAAATAAAATAAAAGAGGGCGCCTGGGTGTCTTAGTCGGTTAAGCGTCCGACTTTCGCTTAGGTCATGATCTCGCGGTTCGTGGGTTCGAGCCCGCGTCGGGCTCTGTGCTGACTGCCAGCTCAGAGCCTGGAGCCTGTTTCAGTCTGTGACTCCCTCTCTCTCTGACCCTCCCCTGCTCATGCTGTCTCTCTCTCTATCCTAGAAATAAATAAAAAATAAATAAATAAATAAAAATAAACAAAGCATTAAAAAAATTTTTTTAATTAAAAAAATTAAAAAATAAATTAACATTTTTTTACAGGGTAGGCTCTCGATTTTTCTTCTCCCGTTCCCCCTGGCTGGAATGCAGGCAGATGGATAGAAGCCAAGACAGCTACCTTAGACCACAAGATGGAAGTCATGTGTTGATGATGACAAAGCAACAAAATTAAAGAAGTTCTGCTCCCCAATCCTACAGGTCTACCATGACTGCCCTGAACCACTTATGCTCAGCCCATTTAAGGTACTGTTGTCCTAGCCTTTGTTCTAGCAGCCAAACATGTTTCTAATACACTTGGCTAGAAATCTATATGGGAGCCAAAGGCAACACCCACAGACATGTGCTTATCAGGGTCTAATCTAAGCTGCTGTAATAAAGACAACCCAAAATGCAATGATTTAAATAAGGTAGAAGTTTACATCTCTCTCAAGTAAAAGCCTCAGTGTAAGCAGACAGGGCTGATATGGTAAGAGTGGCCCTAGCTGGCCCTGGCTGGACCATCAGTATCACTCAGAATCCCAGGCTCCTTCCATCTGGTGGCTCTGCCATACCATTGAGAATTGTCCTTGTTTGCATGGTCAAAAGAAGTCTCTATCAAGTCTGCATCCCAGTCCCAAGAAAGTGGAATGAAAACAAAATGGAGGGGGGCGCACCTGGGTGGCTCAGTTAGTTAAGTGTTGACTTTGGCTCAGGTCATTATCTCATGG
This sequence comes from Proteles cristata cristata, assembly GCA_017311185.1. Lineage (NCBI taxonomy): Eukaryota > Metazoa > Chordata > Mammalia > Carnivora > Hyaenidae > Proteles > Proteles cristata. The sequence continues at coordinate 476,139 of JAESUZ010002444.1, read as the reverse complement.
TTCAAGAGTCTGAGCCCCACATTGGGCTCCATCCCAACAGTGTGGAGTCTGCTTGGGATTCTCTCTCTCCCCCTCTCTCTCTATGTTCCTTCCCCATTTTCTCTCTCTCTCTCTCTGTCTCTCCCAAAATAAATAAATAAACTAAAAAAAATACTTTTAAGAAAAAATAGGGAACAAGTAGGGACATGGAAACTCACCCAGCTCTTGCGCTTATATTCTGTTGGTAATACGACAGGCTGGGAAATGTGGTCGCTAGTTTGCTTACCATGTGCACAGCTGGCACTCTAACACTATATTAGAAGAGAATGGATTTCGGTAGACAACAACGTGCAAAAGAGAGGTCAACTATGATGGGAAACTGTTCAAGGAAACGCCACATTGCCTGGTGGCAAATCAAAGCAGACAAACAAGTGGGTCATTGGAGTTGGGGCCCTGTTCCAGTTCTCCATGAGGCCCAGTCCAGTACGGAAGGACCATGACCTGAGAGGCTTTGGACCTAAAAACATCAGATCTTTATTCCCCTCCTTAGGCTCCCAAGTAGATTTTCAGTAGATTTCCATTTGGTGAAGGTGATCTTGGCTAGTCTGTTTTTTGCATCATTAAAAAGCCTGGTGAATGCAACCTGTTTTCACCCCAGATGGAAGGAAGAAGGTAAATAATGCTTAAAATGACAGCCCTCCACTCCTACCAGCGTCTCCCCTTGTCCAAATTTCTTCTCATCAATCCAAGTCTTCTAATACTTACTTCCAGGGAACAAGTTCCAAAGGGAGAAAGCAACACACCATACTCTGCAACTTATCTCCTATCACAGGTTAAATAAAAAGAAATGATGGTGCCTGGGTGGCTCAGTCAATTAAGTGTCAGACTCTTGATTTAGTCTCAGGTCATGAGATGGAGCCCCAAGGCGGGCTCTGCACTGAGCCTGAAGCCTGCTTAAGATTCTCTCTCTCTCTCTCTCTCTCTCTCTCTCTCTCTGCCCCTCACCCACACATACATGCTCTCTCTTTTCCTCTCTTGCTACTTCTAGATAGATAGATAGATAGATAGATAAATAAATAAATAAATAAGAAATGATGGCCTCTTAAAATGCCTTACTACTGCCATGGGGAGCTCAGCTCCTTGAAAATTTCCTACAAAGAGCAAACCGGCTGGTAAACCGGGCAAGGCCCCTGTTGTGTAGACTTCTTTTGGCCAGTCTATTCTTTGTCCAGTTTGGGCACTTAAACATGGATCTAACTGACATCCTAGGATCTGCCACCTTTCATGGTGACTGTAGTGCCAATTCCCATTTCCGGATCACCTCCTAGTTTTGGAAACTAGGCTGACTTGGGATGATTCATAGCCTACCACGTGATTTTAGCTGTGGAGTCAATATTAGTCAATACGCCTCCACATTTATGGAGGATCTGTCCTCGCCTCACTCACATCCTTTGGGCCCCACCACTGGGGAGGGCCACTGACTTCCAATAGCAGCTCTTTGTCTGAAGGTTTCTCTGGTGTCCTGCCCCACTTGTGTCCAGAAAGCTGGGAATGATGGAGAACTAAAGCCCCCTGAAAGCTGCCCTAAATCTGTAGCTACAAGAAAGGGGCATATAGGGGCGCCTGGGTGGCTTAGTCGGTTAAGCGTCTGACTTTCGCTTAGGTCATGATCTCGCGGTTCGTGGGTTCAGGTCCCGCGTCGGGCTCTGTGCTGACTGCCAGCTCAGAGCCTGGAGCCTGTTTCAGTCTGTGACTCCCTCTCTCTCTGACCCTCCCCTGCTCACGCTGTCTCTCTCTCTCCTAGAAATAAATAAAACATTAAAAAAAAAAAAAAAAAGAAAGGGGCATATAAATATCCCTGCTGGCACACTACCCACCATGGGGCAATTGTGATGTTCTACACAATCCAGGGTTCCTCAGTGGGGCTAATTTCCATTCATCTGCAATGGTAAATTTGCTTGTCTTTTATTGACTCCCTTCCTTCCCTCTCCCACTGCCCCACTCCCCTACCCATGTTTCCTGGCACCACCTCTCAAATGTACTATTTGTCCTTGAATCCTTGTCTCGGAGGCTGCTTCTGGGGAAGAAGACTTCATATTAACAGGACCTGCTATGTGCCAGACAGTATTCTAAACCCTTTACGTGTAGAAGCTCGCTTAATCCTCACAAAAAGCCTATGGCCCAGGTTCTGTCGTTATCCCCACTTTACAGATGAGGAAGCTGAGGCACAAAAATGTTAAATGACTGGCCCCAGATTCACACAGGTGCTGAGTGGCAGAGCCAGGGTTCAAACCCAGGCAGCATGGCTCCTGAGTCCACAGTCATAGCCAATGCTTCAGTGCCTCTTCCTAATACTTTCTCTGAAGTGGCTCTTCTGAGCTTCCTGAATTCCCCTCTAGGGCAGAGGATGTCCTTCCCCCGGACACTTGCCTCTTGGTATCCCCTCTCCTGTGATATCTTCTCTATTCTCCAATCCTTCAGGAAGCTCTCTCAGTCCCCCAGATTCTTACAGGACCTACACAGGATGTATGCCTTCTTGCTCTTTGTGTGCTCACCCCAGCCTCCGCACAGAACCTTTCTTGAGGGTAGAAGGGTCTATTGAAACAACGAGCTCCATGAGTAAGATCAAGGTTCATGGTTATACCTCAGACTCAAGATTATACCTCAGCAGAACCTCCTCCCCAGTCCTATTCTCATTCCAAGTAATCAGCATCCTTTACATCAGCAACAAAAGTGTCTTTGGTTTCTAGTCCTTCCATTTCTTTTCTTGTTTATTGAGTTTTATTTGTTTAAGTAATCTCTATACCCAGCATGAGGCTTGAACTCACGACCCAGAGATCAAGAGTTGCAGGCTCCTTGGGGTGCCTGGGTGGCTTAGTCAGTTAAGCATCCGACTTTCACTTAGGTCATGATCTCGCGGTTCGTGGGTTCGAGCCCACGTCGGAGCTCTGTGCTGACTGCCAGCTCAGAGCCTGGAGCCTGTTTCAGTCTGTGACTCCCTCTCTCTCTGACCCTCCCTGCTCACACTGTCTCTCTCTCTCTCTCTCCTAGAAATAAATAAAACATTAAAAAAAAATTAAAAAAAAAAAAAGAGTTGCAGGCTCCTCCCTTTCCCTCTGCCCCTCCCCCGCTCATGCTGTGTGCATCTCTCTCTCAAAAATAAATAAACATTTAAAAAATTAAAAAAAAAAAAAAAGGAGTCACAAGCTCCTCCAACTGAGCCAGCCAGGTGCTCCCTTCCACTTTTTATTTATTTTTTTTTAAATGTTTTTATTTATTTCTAGGAGAGAGAGAAAGAGAGACAGCATGAGCAGGGGAGGGTCAGAGAGAGAGAGGGAGACACAGAATCTGAAGCAGCCTCCAGGCTTTGAGCTAGCTTCCAGCACAGAGCCCAACGTGGGGCTTGAACCCAGGAACCATAAGATCATGACCTGAGCCAAAGTCAGACGCTTAACCGACTGAGCCACCCAGGCACCCCTTTTTCTTTCTTTTTTTTTTTTTTTACAAATAGTTTATTGTCAAGTTGGTTTCCATATAACACCCAGTGCTCATCCCCACAAGTGCCTTCCTCCATGCCCATCTCCCCCCTCCCCCCCATACCCATCAGTTCTCAGTTTTGTTCTCAACATTCAAGAGTCTCTCATGGCTTGCCTCTCTCCCTCTCCCCCACTATTTCCCCCCTTCTTCTCCCCCATGGTCCTCCGTTAAGTTCCTTCTAATCCTCCTATACGCAGGGCCCCCTAATTCTTGAGAATTAAGCAAGGCATCAAAGGTAGAGTGGGGACCTCCCAAGAAACAGAAGGCCTGTCCCTAACCTCCCATAACTCCTTCATGTGGAAACCCAGTCCCTGTAAACAACCAAACCTGGGATATACCAGTGTCTCTATCTGCCCACAACACAGCTCCTACCTCACCTCTATCCATCCCATCCCTCCGAGGTCTCCCAGTCCTGGGTGGCCAGTGATGTGTCTCATTCCCCCTCCCCTACTTCTTGCCACCAGAGGCTGCCCCGTGTAGCCCAGGTGAGAGGGTAGTGACCATGACTCATGTATTTAGGGGTCAGCTGGAAGAGGGCAAGGGAAGGGATGGCCTCAGGCTGTACCTCCCTGGATCCCTCTCTCACCACCTCCATCCCCCAGGTCTGGACTTAGATTTGGTGGGAAGGGGACCTAACTGCCCCTCCTCTGCTCTTTCATTCAAAATGCTTCTCAGGGGTAACTGTCTTGCTCAGTCAGTAGAGCATGTGACTCTTAATCTCAGGGCTGTGAGTTTGAGCCCCACATTAGGTGTAGAGATTACTTTTGAAAAGTTTTTTTAATTAAAAAAATGTGTCCCTAATGTTTTCCTCCATATCCTGGGGAGTGTGTGTGTTGGGGAGATAGGGGATGATCTATTTCCTTTCTTCTTCTGAATACTAGCTCCCTCCCACCAAAAGGGCAGAGCTGGGATTCAAGGAAGGGCAGTCTCCCACCCTCACCCCCTAAGTGTCAAGGGGCAGCGAGAGAGCTTTCTAGTGTAAAAGGGACATAGATGCATGCCTTGCTTTTCTGCCAGACTCAAATGAAAGGTCACACCCTGGCAGAATTCCTCATGCCCCTATGAGCACACAGCACACATAGCCCCCGTGTAGTAGAAGGAATTCATGCTTTGACTGAAGACAACCTGGAACCTTGGGTTTGGCTTGGCACATTTATTAGCTGTTTCACAGTCCTACTCACCTGTTTTGTCACCTGTCATACATGGAGCCAACAGCAAAATCCCTTATGGTTACCTGTGAGAATTAAATTAGGACTATCAAAATGAGCGGTTCTTTTCCCTTACAGGTATGGTGTACAAAGATATTCACTACAGCATTCATTGTCCCCACGAGTAAACATTTGAAAATAACCCACGCCCATAAGCAGAAGAATAATAATGCACAGCACCTTGTAGTTGGCCAGTGGGATACTATGTAGCCTCTGAAAGCTTAAGGCTTATGTATGTATGAAGTGTCATGTCTCAAGATATTATCTGTAATATAATATATACTTTTTAACTAAGCAGACACTCAAAACCATGTATATGGGCTGCTGCCACTTATGCCGAAAAGTTGGGGGGAGAGGCTGTAACTACATATGCTCCTTATATGTAAACAATTTCTCTGGAAAGGTATACAAAAAACTGGATGGGATATTTGTCTTTGGGGAGAACTGGGGGCTGGAAAATAGGGTGTGGGGCAAGGAGAGAGATTTTCTTCACTAAATCCTCTTCATTTCTCTTTGCACTTTTTATTGGGTACATGTGGTATATATTCAAACAGATGAAGGGAAACTTAGGGAGCCAGGGGAGAAAGCTCTGGAACTAGGTAGGAAGATTCTTGCAGAGGGTCTCTGGGGAGTCTTAGCACCTTTTTTGCATCCTCCGTCTCCTTCCCAGTAGGAAAAAAAAAGCCATTTTACAGGAAAAAGTGATTTGAGTATCTGCCTAAATGTTCCAATACACCAAAAGAGTCACCCTGCTGTATTAATAACAGGAGACTCTTATGCATCCTCTCCGCAGACTGAAGTTTTACAAAATAAAAAAGAAAGAAAAATAAAATAAAATATGATGAACCTCCATGTACCTATCACCAGCTTCAATAGTCAGCAATACATGAACAATCTGTAGACCCAGCCACTCCTGGGATTACTTTTAAATAAATCCAAGATGCTATATTACATTTCACTTGTTTTTTTTTTTTTAATTTTTTTTAATGCTTTATTTCTAGGAGAGAGAGAGAGAGAGAGAGACAGTGAGCAGGGGAGGGTCAGAGAGAGAGGGAGTCACAGACTGTAACAGGCTCCAGGCTCTGAGCTGGCAGTCAGCACAGAGCCCGACGCGGGGCTCGAACCCACGAACCGCGAGATCATGACCTAAGCGAAAGTCGGACGCTTAACCGACTAAGCCACCCAGGCGCCCCACATTTCACTTGTTAATATACATAAGTATGCATCTCTACAAGGTAAATACTCCTTTTCTGCAAATGCATCGATAATAGAATTATCCCACTTTTTAAAAAATCAGCCATATTTTTAAAAATTTGTGGTAAAGTGTACATAACAAAATTTATCATCTGAAACATTTTTAAGTTACAGTTCAGCGGCAGTAAATATATCCTTATAGTATTTTGACATCACCAACCAAAAGGAGTGGGAACAGTGCATAAGGGTGCAGTCTGTACGTGATTGAAATTAAGCTGGTATAAATTCAAATTAGTGTTATAACTTTAGGGTATTAACAGTAATCCCCATGGTAACTACAAAGAAAATAACTATGAAATATACACAAAAGTAAATAAAGGAATTTAAAATGTTTCACTATGAAAAAATCAACTAAACACAAAAGAAGACAGTAAAGCAAAAATAAAGGACAAATAAAGTTATAAGGCATCTAGATAAGAAATAGCAAGGGACACTGGGAAGGGGCTTCAGTGGGTTAAGCAGCCAACTCTTGGTTTAGGCTCAGGCCATGATCTCATTGTTCATGAGTTCAAGTTCTGCATCCAGATCCATGCTGACAGTGCAGAGACTGCTTGGTATTCTCTCTCTCTTTTCCCCTCCCTGATTAAGCTCACTTACTCTCTCAAAATAAATAAATAAACTTTTAAAATTAAAAAAAAGAAAAGAAAAGAAACAGCAAAGTGGCAGAAGTAAGTCCCTCCTTCTCAGTAATTACTTTCAATGTAAATGGATTAAACTCTCCAATCAAAATACAGAGATTGGCAGACTGGATTTTTAAAAAATACAGGGGTGCCTGGGTGGCTCAATTAGGTAAGCCTCTGACTCTTTATTTTGGCTCAGGTAATGATCTCACAGTGGTTTGTGAGTTCAAGCTCTGCATTGAGCCCCACATCCGGCTCTAAGCTGACAGTGCAGAGCCTGCTTGGGATTCTCTCTCTCCCTCTCTCTCTCTCTGACCCTCCCCCACTTGTTCTCTCTCTCTCAAAATAAATAAATAAACCTTTAAAAACTGTTTGGTCGCCTGGGTGGCCCAGTCACTTGAGGGTCCAACTTCAGCTCAGGTCATGATCTCACAGTTTGTGGGTTCAGCCCCAAGCCAGGCTTTGCCCTGACAGCACGGAGGTTGCTTTGGATTCTCTGTCTCCCTCTCCCTCTGCTCCTCCCCTGCTTGTGCTCTCTCTCAAGAAAAAAATAAGCATTAAAAATTTTTTAAGAATATTTTAAAAATAAAAAGATAAATTTTAAAAAGTTTACAAGAGACAAAGAAGAACATTATACATATATACAAGGTTCAATACAGCAAGGACATATAAGAATTAGAACATTTACACACCTAATTACAGACCACCAAAATACATCAAGCAAAAAGGGTCAAAATTTAAGGGAGAAAGGCAGTCTACAATCATAGTAGGAGATGTCAGTAACCCATTCTTAACAATAAACAGGATAATCAGACAAAAAGTAAGTGAGAACATAAAGGACTTAAACAACACAATAAGCCAACTAAATCTAAGAGACATCATGTACAGAATGCTATCCAACAGCAACAGCACACACACCCTTCTCTAGTGCACATGAGACATTTTCCAGGATACACCATGTGTTAGGCCATAAATTATATCTCAATAGATTCCAAAGATAGATACCACACACAGTATCTTCTTCAGTCACAATAGGATGAAGTTAGCGATCAACACAAAAGTAGAACTGGAATACTCAAATTGAACAACACACTTTTAAACAACCAATAGACCAAAGAAGAGATCACAAGGGGAATTAGAAAATACTTAAATATGTATGAAAATTAAAATTCAACATACCAAAACTTATGGGATGCAGCAAAAGCGGTAGTAAGAGGGAAATGTATAACTATAAACATTTACATTAAAAAGAACAACAACAAGAAAGTTCTCAAATCAACAACCTACATTTACAGCTAAAGGAACTAGAAAAAGAACAAACTAAACCCAAAGCTAGAAGAAGGAAGGAAATAATAAAGATCAGAGCAGATATAAGTAAAATAGAAACTAGAAAAACAATAGAGAAAATCAATGAAAGCAAAAGTTGTTTTTTTTAAAAGATCAACAAAATTGACAGCCTTTAGATAGCCACATTAAGAAAAAAGAGAAGATACAAATTACTAGAACCAGAAATGAAATTGGGGACATTATTCCTGATTCTACAGAAATGAAAAGGATTGTAAGTGGGTATTGTGAGCAACCCATATGTTAGCAAATTGGAAAACCTAGATGAAATGGTCGAATCTATTTTTAGTAAAATGTGAGTCTTCACCTTTGACACACCAACTTGCATTATCTTTTCTTTATTGAAATATAGCACACATAAAATGCACAAGTCTTATGTGTACAACTTATTGACTTTTACATGGATTGTCACCAGAGTAACCACAACTCATATCTAGATATGGAACTGAGGCACCTGGGTGGGTCCGTCAGTTGAGTGTCCGACTTTGGCTCAGGTCATGATCTTGCATTTCCTGAATTTGAGCCCTGGATCTGGCTCGCTGCTGTCACAACTTCAGATTTTCTGCCCTTCCCCTGTACGTGCTCTTTCTCTCAAAAATAAATAAATATTTTTTAAAAAGATATGGAACATTACCCACCCCAGAAGTTTCTCTTGCGCCCTTTCCAGCCATTTCCCACCCTCTCCCCCAAATTTAATTTTAAAACATAATTTCATTATAAATTTTTTATGTAAAATCTCAAGTCTTTTAGTTCCCTTAAAACATTTCTTTTCACTTTTCAGCTTCTCCCAAATGAAATCCCTCTGAATATTTTTTACAAAATGTTTAATTGTTCTCTGAATTAGAATTTTGTTCCATTTTTAGAGTACATGGAGTAACAGAACAAAAGATGTGCATTCTTCTACAAATAATTGTCATGGAAAGGTGGAATTCTTTATAGACTGAAAGAATTATGAGTCATATTGCTTAAATGCATGCAATGTGCGGCCCTTGCTTAGATCCTGATTCTCACAAACCAACTGTAAAAGGACATTTCTGAGACAATCAGGAAAATTTGAACATAGAGAAGCCATAGCAGATGATATTATGGGTTATGGTTAATTTTGTTAGGTATGATCATTGCGGTGATATGGTCTTAAAACTCTTCTGATGTTAAGTATAAAAACAATGGTATATACAGATTAACTGATATGAAATCTGGCATTTGCTTTAAAATTCTCCAGTGGGAGGGGGAGGCCAGATGAAGCAAGGCTGGAAAACTCAAAAATTGTTGAAGCCAGGTTATCTGTGTATTCTACCTGCTTTTGTGTATGTTTGAAAGTTTCCATAATAAAAAATTATAATATAAAAAGTTTTAACCCCCTTTGACCTCTCAGATCAAACATAAAAAGACTAGACAAAACACACACAAAGACCCTGCCACACAATAGGCACTGTCGAAAATATCAAACAAATAAATAATAAATAATAAAGCTCGGGGAATATGAGTATTGAATCATCTTGCAAGTTACACCTACCACTGAAATTAATAAATGAGCCATTCAACGGGCACCTGGGTGGCTCAGTCAGTTAATCGTTCAACTTTGGCTCAGGTCGTGATCTCATAGTCCGTGGGTTCGAGCCCCACATTGGGCTCTGTGCTGACAGCTCCAAGCCTGGAGCTTGTTACAGATTCTGTGTCTCCTCTTCTCTCTGCCCCTCCCCTGTTCATGCTCTTCTTCTCTCTCTCCCAAAATGAAAACCGCTAAAATTTTTTTATATTTTTATTTATTTCTAGGAGAGAGAGAGAGACAGCGTGAGCACGGGAGGGTCATAGAGAGAGGGAGACACAGACTCTGAAATAGGCTCCAGGCTCTGAGCTGGCAGTCAGCACAGAGCCCGACACGGGGCTCAAACCCACGAACCACGAGATCATGACCTAAGCGAAAGTCGGACGCTTAACCGACTAAGCCACCCAGGCGCCCCTAAAATTTTTTTTAAATAAATGAGCCATTCATACATTAGTCTTTCATGAGTGTTATAGCATGAGTTAGTTCTCTGGAGCCTAGTCATACCTGCATTTTTAAAATCCCATTTTTGAGATAGACCTTTTGGAAAAATGGCCAAATGAAGGTAAAGCCACCCTATTAGAGCCACCTATTATCCTTGCTCGGATGACATCTTTCTATCCATTACCACAAAACCTACCTCATAAGATTGCTGTATTAAATGAAGGTAAAGTACATAAATTAGCACCTACCACAGCAACTGACAGGAAGCAGTAATTCAATAAACATTACGCCCCTGTAGCAGCCACTTCCTGTGCCCTGTATCTTCTCTGCCCCTTTTTGATTTCAGCTATGGCTGAGGTAGACAGTTCTTTGGAGCTCAGATTCACCTAAATCATCCCAACCTGGGATGCTCCAGAGCCTCAGTGCCCATGGGCAAGCACAAGTGGGAAAAGCTTTACGTCTCAGAGTCAACCTGCAATCAATCAGAGAATGGAAATTGGTGACTAAATATTCCTGCCTCCTGTCCTTCCAGTGGGCAATTTCCAGAGACATTCTGTTTCTCTCTTCAAAAAGTTCCAGTGGAATCAAATTCCCATTGCACACAACAGTAACTTCACTATTATCCTCCTAAACTGGCTTTTCCTTCTTCACAATATCACACTGCCTCACTTCTGCTTTCTGGAATCACCTAAATTAACTGCCTACACCGACATCTCAGGCTCTGCTTTCAGGGGCACGAAAATTAAGACTGTCCCTTTCCCCGTTCACCTCTCCCATAATCCACTGCTCTCCTTTCACTGGATTTCCCCAACCAACACTCCTGTCAAATCTGGACTATAATATTAACACAGAGAATTACAATCCATTGGTTTACTGGTCTCTCCTCATGACTGGAGCACAAACTGGTCAAGGGCAGGGACCCAGTGACATGCTTGGGATCCCCAGTGTCCGGTAGAAGAGAGAGAAGCAAGTAAGCATTGCACCAAGCTGTGGTAGTCATTAGGCTGTTCACCAATTTTCCTATTTTCTGCTTTCTTCCAGGCACATGGTAGGATTGAATTTCTCGGCACTCTTGAAGTTAAGCATATCCAAATAACTTGCTCTCCTCAGTGAAATGTGAGCATAAAAATGTGTGTTGTTTTTTCTGGGCAGAAGTGCTAATTGACAATGCAATGACAGATATTACAGCGCCCTCTTTTGGTGGCGCTTTATTTAGCCTGGATCTGCAAGTGATTACGGTGATCAGAGGCCCCTAACCCCATCCCACTGACCCAACAGGTAGCATGAGTGAGCAATAAAACTGTTGTGTTAAACTACTGAGATTGTGGTGGTGTTTGTTACTGCAGCATTACTTAGCCATTCTGACTGATACAACCTGAGATAGGAGTGCATCTAGAGTTCACAGACACACAAAGAAGAAGGTATCAGATCTCTCAGAGGTTCAGAAAAGCTTCCTAGAGAAACTGGAGATAAGCCTTAAGAGATGAAAATTCAACTACCCAACAAGGAAGAGAGAGGGCAAAGCAATCTGTGTTGAGTAAAGGCTTGGGAGTATGGAACCCCAGAGTAGAGTTAGGGAACCGAAGGACATTTAGGAAGTTTTAGGGTGGGAGAGGGAAGGGGAGGCTAGAGTGCGAGAGGGGCGAGGAGTAAGATGAGACCGTGGAGGGGAGCATGCCCTATTAAAAGTGAAGTTGGTAGCCTGTAAGGCAATTAGTTCTATGGCATTTTAGATAAAGGAAGTGATAGGTTTTCAAATGCATTTCAAAAATATTATTCTGAAAACAGTATGGAAGGTGAATTGGAAGATCAGTTAGGAGACATTTATAATCCTTGCAAGAGATGAGGGCCTAAACAGAAGCAGAGACTTGGGGAAGGAGAGCCAGGACAAGTGAGGAGTAGACCCTGGAGGCCCCTCTGCACTCTCCGCTGAGCTCCCTGGACACCCCAGCTGCCTGAATCTTCACACTTACCCCAGCATACTCTGCCTATTTATTAACTGTAGTCTTCTTGAGCCTATGAAATGTCTTTTTGGTTTTTTACAAATTAACATTTTATTATTCAATTTGAAGGGCAGTGGAATACTACAGAGGTTTTTAGCTTCCTGGGAAACCAACAAGAGAAGCAAAATGTGACCAACAATAGATATGGATTTTTAGCTTCTAAAGAGATAGGTTTCTTTTTCAAGGGTTTTTGACAGGACAATTTTCTGTATTAAAATGACTATTCACTACTAAATCAATTTATTTCTCATTTGTTTAAAAAAATTTTAATAGCAGTAAAATATACATAACATTTACCATCTTAACCATTTTCAAATGTACATTTCAGTGGTATTAAACACATTCATAATGTCCTACAACCATCACCACCATCCATCTCCACAACTCATTTCATCTTGTAAAACTGAAACTCTGTAACCATTAAACACTAACTCCTTGTTCCCTCACCCCCTCACCCTGGTAACCACCATTCTGCTTTTTCTGTCTCTATGATGTTGACTTCTCTAAGTATCTCATATAAATGGAATCATACAGTATTTATCCTTCTGTGTCTGGCTAATTTCCCTTAACACAAGGTCCTTAAGTTCATACATGTTATAGCCTGTGTCAGAATTTCCATCCTTTTTAAAACTGAGTAATATTCTATTGTATGTGTACCCATATTTTGCTTACCCAGTCATCTGATTATGGACATTTGGGTTGTTTTTAAATTTTAGCTACTGCAAGTAATGTTGCTATGAATATGGATGTACTACTATCCTCTGAGACTCTGCTTTCAATTCTTTGGCTGTATACACAGAAGTAGAGTTTCTGAATCACATAGTAATTCTATTCTTTTTTTTTACATTTTTATTTTATTTTTGAGAGAGAGAGAGAGAGAGAGCAGGGGATGGGGCAAAGAAAGAGGAGAAGAGAGAATCCCAAGCAGGCTCCGCAATTCTGAGCACAGAGCCCGATGCGGGGCTCGAACTCACGAACCGTGAGATCATGACTTCAGCTAAAATTCAAGAGTTGGTTGTTTAACTGACTGAGTCACCCAGGTGTCCCAATAATTCTATTTTTAATTTTTCTGAGGAAACACCATACTGTTTTCATAGTGGCTATACCATTTCGTAGCCCCATCAACAGGGTTTCAGCAAATGTGTCTTACTCTCCTTTGAACCACCAGCACTAGCTCACCATTGGCACACTGTAGAAACTCATATACTTATTAAATAGATGGGGAAAGGATTTGGTGGCTAAGCATATATGAGGGATAAAGGGCAAAGAGAAGTCCATATTGAATCCCAGGTTAGAGCTTGGCTGGTAAGATGAACGGTGACACCAGGGAGCCTGCGTGGCTCAATTGGTTAAGCCTCTGACTTCAACTCAGGTCATGATCTCGTGGTCTGTGAGTTCGAGCCCCATGTGTGGCTCAGGGCCTGGAGCCTGCCTCAGATTCTGTGTCTTCCTCTCTTTCTGCCTCTCCCCAGCCTGCACTCTGTCTCTCTCTCAAAAATAAATAAATATTAAAAAAAAAAAAAAGATGAACGGTGACACCTATAGGAGAAGAAATGGATTTGGGGAGAAAGAGAAGAGACTCTATCAGGACATACTGTGTTTTAAGTACCTTTAGAACACTCGGGAGGAGATGGACATTCTAGACTGGAAACAGGAGGCAGGTCTGGTGGGGGACAGATATGTGAGAATCTGTATCAGTTAAGGTTCTCCATAGAAGCAGAAACATAAATACAAAGAGACTTGTTTTAAGGAAATGGTTTATGCAATTATGGGGACTGCTGAGTCCAAAATCCATATGGCAGGCCAGCAGGCTGGAAACTCAGAGAAGAGTTAATGCTGTGGTCTTGAGTTGGAATTTGTCCAGCAGTCTGGCAGACTGGAAACTGAAGCAGGATTTTTATGTTATAGTCTAGAATCAGAATTCCTTCTCTGGGAAACCTTGGTTTTTTGCTCCTAAGGTCGTCAACTGATTAGATGACGCCCACGCACATTATCAAGAAGAATCTCCTTTGCTTAGAATCAAATGAGTGTAAATGTTAATCATATTTGCAAATTACCTTCACAGAAATATCCAGAATTGCTACTGTGGCACACCCAAGTTGACACATGCAACTAACCATCACAGAGTCATCAAGGTGGCGACCAACCTCTTAACAGCACAAGGGATCACGCAGCTGAGGTTGTAGAAGGAAGGGAACCCAAAGAAAGAGATGTCAGAAACCGAAGGAAGGCAATGTATCAAAGCAGCATGGTCAAATGTGCCACCGGCTGCAGAAGGCTCAAGTGAGGGGAGCACTGAAAATCAGCAAGCCTTTAGTGACCTTTGCACAAGCAGCAGCAGTGCCACTGCTGTTTGGGAGTGTAAATCGGTACAACTGCTTCAGAAGATTCTTCAGCATCAGGCAGGGGGGTTGAACACGTGAAGAGCCCATTGCTTGCAGGTGTATAGCAGTAACCCCTTATCCGTGGTTTCGCTTTCCACAGCTGCACTTACCCATAGTCAACCTCATCTGAAAGCAGATGATCCTCCTGTCAACAGGAACCTAATGCCTATCATTCACCTCACTTTATCTCATCACATAGGCAACTTATCATCTCACGTCATCATAAGAAGACTGAATACAGTACCAAAAGACATTTTTTAAATGTTGGGGTTTTTTTGTTTTTGTTTTTGTTTTTTTGAGAGAGAGCAAGACAGACAGCGTGAGCAGGGGAGGGTCAAAGAGAGAGGGAAACACAGAATCGGAAGCAGCTCCAGGCTCTGAGCTGTCAGCACAGAGTCCAACGCGGGGCCCGAACCCACGAACCGTGAGATCATGACCTGAGCCCAAGTCGGATGCTCAATCAACTGAGCCACCCAGGCGCCCCCCAAAAAACATTTTGAGAGAGACCACATTCATACAACTTTTATTACAGTATATTGTTATAATTTTTCTGTTTTATTGTGTTATTCTTGTTCATCTCTTCCTGTGCCTAATTTATAAATTCAAATTTATCATAAGTACGTATGTATTGAAAACAATAGTATGGGGCATGTGGGTGGCTCACTCAGTTAAGTGACTCTTGGTTTTGGCTTGGGTCATGATCTCATGGTTTTGTGAGTTCAAGGCCCACATCGATCTCTGTGCTGGCAGCGCAGAGCCTGCTTGGGATTCTCTCTCCCTCTCTCTCTCTGCCACTCCCCAACTCTTGCTGTCTCTGTTTCTCTCAGAAACAAAACCAAAATAAAAAAAAACTTAAAAACAAAACAAAGCAAAGGGCAGCTGAGTGGTTCAATCAGTTAAGCATCCAGCTCTTGACTTCGATAGTGCAGGTCATGATCTCACAGTTCATGAGTTTGAGCCCTACATGGGGTTTAGCACTGACAGCGTGAAGCCTGCTTGGGATCTCTCCCTCCCTCCCTCCCTCCCTCCCTCCCTCCCTCTCTCTCTCTCTCTCTAAATAAACTTTTTAAAAAAAGAATTAAAAAAACAATAGTATATGTGGGGTTCAGTACCTCTACAGTGTCAGGTATCCACTGAAGGTCTTGGAACCTGATCCCCATGAATAAGTGGGGGCTTACTGTGTACTGATGCTTGCTACTCAAAGTGTGGCTCACAGATTGGCAGCGCTGACGTTACCAGAAGCTTGTAGAGATGCAGAATCTTAGGCGCCATCTAGACCTACTGAGTCAGAATCTGCATTTGAACAACAAATCTCCAGATGATTCACATGCACAGTGAACTTTGAGTGTGAGAAATACTTCATCTTCAAACTTTAAAAGTTTGCAAACTATGTATGTACTCCTTGCACATTTTTATGCTATTACCTAAATTTTGCTCAAATGTTTAAATAGTTGCAAAAAGATGCAACTTCCAGTGTGCTGTGAACGTTGACCTTTAAAAAAAAATGTTATTGGGGTACCTGGGTGGCTCAGTCCATTAAGCATCAGACTTCAGCTCAAGTCATGATCTCACAGTTCCTGAGTTCCAGCCTGTCATGGGGCTCTCTGCTCTCAGCACAGAGCCTGCTTCAGATTCTGTCCCCCATTCTCTCTACCCCTCCCCCACTCTCTTTTCTCTCTCAAAAAAAATAAGTATTTAAAAAGGGGGGGAAAAGCACATGACCACTCTCTTCTTTAACAGTCAGAAATTTCACTGTTCCATTTCTTCTGAATTCATGTTTCTATTTCAACCTATCAAAACATTATCTTTTTTCAATATAAATAAAATAGAAAAAGTCTCTGCCTTAATTTTTCTTTTTTATTTTAGAGAGAGAGAGAGACTCTTAAGCAGGCTCCATGCTCCAATCTCACAACCCTGGGGTCATGACCAGAGCCGAAATGAGTCAGACGCTTAACCAACTGAGCCACCCAGGTGCCCCTCAAAACAGTATCTTAATAAAATATATCTTATGCTTTAAAGTCTCCTATTCTCTGCAACAAAAATATGTATATAGGTTAAAATTGAATTTTTAGGGGCGCCTGGCTGGTTCAGTCAGTAGAACATGTGACTCTTGATATCAGGGTCATGAGTTTGAGCCCCATGTTAGGTGGAGAGGTTACTCAAAATAAATACATAAAGCTTCTTTAAATTGAATTTTAAAATTTTCCTGTAGCCTTACAGCTCTAAATTTTAAACTTTTTCTTCTGGATTAATTATTATGATTATAATTAATAATTAGTTTGTCAAAATAACATTAATATATTACAAACTTTGCTAAATTAAGCATAAGAATAGGAGTGCCTGGGTAGCTCAGTCGGTTAAGCATGGGACATCAGCGCAGGTCATGATCTTACAGTTTGTGAGTTAAACCCCCACGTCAGGCTCTGTGCTGACAGCTCAGAGCCTGGAGCCTGCTTCAGATTCTGTGTCTCCCTTTCTCTCTGCCCTTCCCCTCACTCTCTCTCTCTCTCAAAAATAAATAAGCAAAAAACAAACAAACAAAAAGAGTGGCACGCTCTTCCAGCTGAGCCAGCCAGGCGCCCTTGGTGATGGTTTCTTAGATATGGACACCAAAAGCACAAGTAACAAAAGGAAAAATAGATAAATTGGACTTCATCCAAATTAAAAATATTTGTGCATCTAATGACTTTTTTTTAGTAAGCTCTACATCCAACATACAGCCTGAAGAGTCTCACTCTACTGACTGAGCCAGCCAGGTACCCCAATCTAAAGACATTTTATAAAGAAAGTAAAAAAGACAACCTACAGAACGGGAGACATATTTGTAAAGCATATACCCTGTAAGGATCTAGTATGCAGAATATATAAAGAACCCTTACAATTCAACAACAAAAAAGCAAACAATTTAATTTAAAAATAGTCAAAGGACTTGAATAGATTTCCCAGAGAAAATATACAAGTGGCACCAACAACCACATGAAAAGATAATATCGTTCATCATTAGGGAAATGCAAATTAAAACCATAATAAGATACCACTTCATACCCACTAGGAAGTGAGAGCTAGGATGTGGAGAAAATGGAACCTTCATACAACGTGCTGGTGGGAATATAAAATGATTTAGCAGCTGTGGAAAATGGCTTGATGGTTCCTTAAAAGTTAAATATAGAATTACCATACTACCCAGAAATTCAACTCCTAGGTACATACCCCAAAAAACTAAAAACAGGTACTCAACAAATACATGTACATAGCAGCACTATTCACAATCACACCAAAAGATGGAAATAGCCCAAACATCCATCAACAGAGGAATGAACAAATTGGGTCTATACATGATTGGAGTATCAGTCAGCTATAAAAAGGAATGAAGAACTGGGGCACCTGGGTGGCTCAGTTGGTTAAGTGTCTAACTTTGGCTCAGGTCATGAACTCATGGCTCATGAGTTCAAGCCCTACATCAGGCTCTATACTGACAGTGTGGAGTCTGCTTGGGATTTTCTCTCTCACTCTCTCTTTGCATCCCCAGCTCATGTACTCTCTCTCTCTCAAAATAAATAAGTAAACTTTTAAAAAATCACCTTATACGAAAAAAAAAAAATTAGAAGGGGCAGTATGTATGTGAAAGAAGCCAGACACAGGGCCACATAGTGTAGGATTCCATTTATACAAAATATCCAGAATATATCATTCCACAGAAATGGAACACATATTGGCGGTTGCTGGAAGCTGGAGGAAGGAGGGAAGCAACTGTTTAAGGGGTACTGGCTTTCTTTTGGGGTGATAAAAATGTTTTGGAGTGAGACAGAGGTGGGGGTTGCACAACATTGTGAATGTACTAAATGCTACTGAATTTTTCACCTCAAAATGGTTAACTGTATGTTATGTCTATTTCACCTCAATAATAAAAAGGGTAAAATGATAAGTGCACATAACTTTGTTGTAATGACAGAGAAAGTAGCTGACTTGTAGAATGATGTCACTAGATCACTCAGTTTCTCAGAACCAAGATAGATTTCGGAATTGTCCCTTTGGTGCCCTGGTGTTTTCACTCTCCTGATTCCCCCTGGGGCCTACTTTCTGTGGTAAGGGAGGGTTGAGCAAGAGAATGGGGACATGTGCTTCTCCTTCACAGAGGCCTCTTCAGGCCCATCAGCACCCCTATGCCTTTTGGGAGAGTCTGATCTGAGAAGGGTTCCCTTATATTCAGGTCCACCTACCCCTTGAGCAGTCCTGTCACACTACAGGGATACATGTCCCTAGTTTGAAGCCTGCTGCCCTGGAGAAGATTACATGTCATACCCAGAGATGAGTAAAAGAGGTCTCACAGCAGCATTGTTTAAGTAACCAGTTTAAATAATGCAAATGTTCATCGACAGGACAAAGGATTAACTGAGGTGTAAGCACGCAATAGAACAAAGGTTGCAACTATACAACTCAACAAAATCAGAACGAGTTAAAAAACACATAAATGACGACTCTATCTATATGAACATCTAATGCACAAGGCTAAACAGCATGCTATTTAGGAATACCAACAATGCACAGATAAAGGAAATTTCAAGACAAGAAATGGATCTATATTTGAGAAATTCAGAGTAGCAGTCACCCTGCAGGAAGGGAGAGGGATGCAGTCAGTGTGGAGACCAAAGGACATCTGAGGTCCTGGGAATTTTTGTTTGTTTGTTTGTTTGTTTGTTTGTTTGGAGAGAGAGAGAGAGAGAGAGAAAGAGTCCCAAGCAGGCTCCACGTCACCAGCGCAGAGTCCCAAGCAGGCTCCACGTCACCAGCGCAGAGCTGGACTCCAGGCTGGAACGCATGAACCGTGAGATCATGACCTGAGCCAAAATCAAAGTTGGATGCTTAACCAACCGAGCCGCCCAGGTGCCCCCTGGGAATTTATTTCTTAAGCTATGTCAGATAGCCAAGTATTCTGTTTCATTTGTCTTTAACTACACGTGCTCATTTTATACGGTCTTCAATGTGTATATGTATTCACAATACACGTTCTTAGAAGAGAGGATGAGCGTGAAGAGAGTTACGGAGGGTAAACAGTCACAATGCTGGCTACGCTGGGAAGGGGAAGAAGTGTGGTGGCAGCCAAGAGGGACCAGGCTGAAGAAAGATTTTTTTCTCTTAATGAAGCAAAGATTGGTCTGGGTTTAAAGGGGTAAGTAAAAGCCCACGAGGGCAAGAAATAGAGCAAGATTCAGAGTGGGATATAGGAGGAAAGGAAGGACTTTCAACAGGCCCTGACATTAAGGAAAGGGGAATAAGGAGGAGTGAAGAAAGGGATGTTTGGGGTGTGAAAGAGAGCACTCTAGTCTGCTGAGAGAAGGGAATTGATCAGGAGAGGGGTAGGGGACTCAGGAGAGTGGGCAAGTAGAAAGGGCATCATGGTGGGGGAAGGGGCTCTTCCAGGCACAGAGAGCCCCCTCCTAACCCCCACTCCCACCAACCCAACTGAAGGGTGCAGCTAAAGTCAGAGCAGCTGAGTGCTGCACGTGAAAAGGGAGGGAGGGGATGTAAGAGAAAGGGGAGAACAAGATGCAAGAGATGCCCAGAGGCCTCCCTGGGGAGTGGGGCAGGTATACTCTCTGCACCCCCACCCTCCAGGGAGACATCTGAGAATGTGTACGCTGGCATTTTAAATTTCAGAGAGGATGAAGTTCCAGATGCTGTTAATCACCAGCGGGTGATCCTGGGAAGAAAGTGGATGAAATGGAGACAAGATAAAAGTTATTAGGGGTGCCTGGGTGGCTTAGTCGGTTAAGCGTCCGACTTTCGCTTAGGTCATGATCTCGTGGTTCGTGGGTTCGAGCCCCGCGTCGGGCTCTGTGCTGACTGCCAGCTCAGAGCCTGGAGCCTGTTTCAGTCTGTGACTCCCTCTCTCTCTGACCCTCCCCTGCTCACGCTGTCTCTCTCTCTCTCTCTCCTATAAATAAATAAAACATTAAAAAAAAAAAGTTATTAGAAGGAGGTCAAGAAGCTTTGAAGAAACCAGGAATGTCAGTTGCTGGAGGGCAGGGGAACTGGGTAGGGGCTGGAAGGAGGCCTTTCAGTCTGTACCCTTTTATATTTTTTGAATTTTGTGGTCTTTGGGGTTTTGGGTTTTGTTTTGTTTAGTTGGTTGGTTGTTTTGGGGGGGGTGGCTTGGTTTGATTTTGGGCTTTGTTTTTGGAGCGAAGAAAAATGCTATTTATTGGTGTGGTGCCACCCAGGAGAACAGGGAGCTAGTGCTTAAAGTCCTAGCCTCCCTGTTGACTAACAAGCAAGGGTTTTTAAGGGTGAAAATTCAGGGTAAGGGTCTCAGGGTCTTGGCTCATGCCAAGTGATCAACTGTAATATTTCCTTTCTTGACCATATTCTCCCTTTTGGCATCTCCTTGTCAGGTGTTGGCATGAGGGCAGGGAGGCGGTCACTCTACTGCAGGGGCTTGGCTGTTCCTCTTTAGGGGCCTGGAACCACAAGACCTTCACAGCAGACTGTGTTCAGTGATGTCATCTCTAGAGTACAAAGGCAGATGTTTTACATGCTGTGACTATTACCAAGCTGCAAACTATTAGTATTTCTTTTCTTGTAAATGTGGCACAGTATGTTTGACATCTCAGCCAGAACAGCATCCCACAGACTTTTAAGGAGGCAACATAATGTTATTTCCTAAGGCAAGTTTACAGGTTTCTTTAAGAGTGACCAAGGGCTCTGTGACTGGTCAGAGGCAGCTATGTTTAAATTGTGGGGTTTGAGGGGGCTTCCATCCCCAGTTTTAGTCCCCCCGGCCCTTGTCTTTTGTCATTCCCCGACCTTGAGAGAGAGGGACAACGACTGCTCTAGCTATCCTATTGAGGAGGGGTGGAGGTCAGGATCATGGGAAATGAAAGTGTCTTGCTCCTGGGGCACCTGGGTGTCTTACTAGGTTAAGTGTCTGACTCTGGCTCACATCACGATCTCACAGTTCGTGAGTTCGAGCCCCACGTCATGCTCTGTGCTGACAACTCAGAGCCTGGAACCTGCTTCAGATTCTGTGTCTCCCTCTCTCTGCCCTTCCCTTGCTCACACTGTCTCTCTCTGTCTCTCAGAAATAAATAAACGTTAAAAAAATTTTTTTAAGTGTTTTGCTCCTAACCGTAAGTACTCTGGTGCCTGGCCTAACTTCAAAGCTTTGGACAACCATTAATTAGTTTCTGCTTTTGCTGCCTTTGAGCAGCATCTCATGCCACATTTATGAGTAAATAAATCATTAAAAGAACAGCCGAGATAGATAATCCCACTTGGGTTAATGCCCAGAGTACTGATCGAAGGAACTCCTTGAGGAAATCAGAAAAACAGACCAGAATACTAATCCCATTTTGTTCCTGGGACTTGGTGGAAATTTATTGCAGCCAAATGGCTTGTCCTTTAATCCTGTCAAGGTGGGTTTCTACTTTTTGTTGAGCTACTATTACTTGAACAGTTGGCCAAAATTCCGAAGGTGATAGAAAGATTTTTGATCATGTGCTCCTGAGCCCTTATTCCCCACCAAGGTAAAATGCTCTCCCAAATGAGTATCAAATGTATTCTCTTGATAAGCAAGCAAGTAACCCCATCTTGTATTGATTTCCTTCCTGTTCAATAAGATACACTTTTTGAATTTTGGACCATGCCAATAATTCTAAGAAAACATAAAATACACAGGACCATTTTTTTAAATTGTGGTGTG
Source organism: Proteles cristata cristata (assembly GCA_017311185.1). NCBI lineage: Eukaryota > Metazoa > Chordata > Mammalia > Carnivora > Hyaenidae > Proteles > Proteles cristata. The sequence goes on along the minus strand of JAESUZ010002444.1, from coordinate 454,121 downwards.
GATTAGGTCATTTGCATGGACACTAGCAGGCGTGGCTGGAGAGACTGGCCTAAGCCAGGTACCACAGGCCTATAAGTAGCTCAGGCAATCAAGGAAAGGTAGGGAGCAGCCAAGCAGGACTCAGGGTTCCTATAGCAAGGACAAGAGCTGAGTGTAGGTCAAAAGAAAGAAAAAGGAGTTGGAGGTTCTGTTGTTATACAGGAAAAATTTTACAAGCCTATAGATTAAAAGTCCAGACTGACTTCCCTCCTCCTTTCCTACTAGTAGCACAAGGAATATAAATTTTTCCAGTCTAGGCTAAGCATAATGCAAAAGTACACCCACTGCCCCAACTACTTTGAATGTCTCAGAGAAATGTGTAACTCTTCCTGTTTGAGATTATCTAGACCACTGCTTACCTCCATCAGTAACCAAGAGTGGTGCTCTAAGCCATGAGCTAACTACTCCTCGACCACTTTTCCCAGACATACACAAAAAATACACACTCCTCAGGGCGCCTGGATGAATCAGTTGGTTGAGCATCTGACTCTTGATTTTCACTCAGGTCATGATCCCAGGGTTGTGGGATGGAGCCCTGCATCGAGCTCTGCACTGATAGCATGGAGCCTCCTTGGGATTCTCTCTCTCTCTCTCTCTCTCTCTCTCAAAATAAATAAACTTAAAAAAAAAAAGGAGTGGAATATAGCTTTGATCTTAGGTGTGTCTGGCACAAAAGCCAAAGTTCTTTCTCAGATTCATATGGCCTGACTATAAAGGAGATTTCTACAAAGAGGGCATTTTAGAATAAGGAGAACTGAGTAGAGGCATAAAAAGCAGAGAATTTAAAAGGGAAAGGCAAAGAGTCAAGCACCACCTAAACACTGCCCCCACTCTTCCACCAAAGGGTATCCCTTTGAGTTCAGGAATTCAGTTTAAGTCAGGAACAAACTTTTTATGGGTGGATCCTGGCTGAACGGAAGAGGAATGACTTTAGCAGTCAGTCATTTATTGCATGCCTTTTATTTGCAAAATATAACCCATGACATAATTCCTGCAATCAAGAAGTTTACAATCTAATGGAGGAAGTCAGAGGTCGAATCCATTATGTAACAGGCAGTTTCATCAGAATTGATGCTAAGAAAAATGCTCTAATCTCCTGAAGTATGTAATAAACCAATCCAATCAATGGGAAGCAGGGGCTTTTTTCCCTGGACTTCAATGGATGGGGAAGTGAGCATGCAAGAAAGAGGTGGGCAGTCTTAGAGGTGCTAATACAAGCCATTAATAAATCCGTGGAGACTGCAGGTTAGTTTGCGAGTGACACAGAAAGAGAAGAATGAGGTGCAGTGTTGATGGGAGGTTTTGTTTAAGGCGGTGGAGCTCTAACCTTGCCAGTCCTGTGGAGAAGCAGGAATGGATCGGAAGGACGGTTACAGTTGGAAAGATTAAAGATGGTAAAATCACACTGATATACATAATCACATAATTAGAAGAATTAATACTAGGGCTAATTACACAGTAGGGGTGAAATGGGCAAGGTCATCGACAGTACATACAAGTGGAGGGTGTTTGCCTTGGCAAGAAGTGGGATCAATTATGAGAATGCAGGGAAAGGTCGGATGCGTGTGATGTTACACGACTGTGGGACACAGGAAAGTTGAGGGCACTGGATTGTTTCTGTAGGTAGTTAAAACACCTTTTAGCCCAGAAAGGCTAGGGTGGTCACTAACTTCAGAAGAGTTGAAAAAGTCATGAAATGTGGCTGGAGAAACTGTGAACATACCCAACAGAGGAGCAGCTCTTATAGTCGCGGGTAGGTCTGGGCTCCTGGGAGGGGCTGCTGCTGCAACCCTGTCCAGCTGGCCAGAGCGGTGCTACCCCAACGAGCAGGTGGCAACACTGTCTGCGGGCGCTGGGCGGGCGGGGCGCGCGGGCAGGGGCGCGCGGGCAGGGGCGCGCGCTGGGGGGCGCGGAGCAGACGGCTCCACAGGCAGCCGGGAACGGAGGGCGGGCCCAAGCAGGCGGGCCTCCGCGCGGCACTTGGCACGCACGCGCAGTCATGCCGCGGGGCCCGGAGGCACAGAGGAGGGGGAGCGAGAAAGGGGGGTGTGGAACGTATTTCCGCTCTGGCGGACAAATAATACCGGCCAAAGGGGAGGCCAGGCCATCCGGCCCTTTAACCGCGCTGGGGGGGGCTGGTGAAGAAAGCGGGGTCGGGAAGGGGCGAATCCTGCTCCTTTAATTCCCTCCCCTCTTCCTCCTCCCCGAGTTCTCGCCGACGCCGAGGCGCGCGGGGCCTGGAACACACTGCACGAGCCGCCCCCGCCCCTCCCTCCTTACGCCCACGCGGAGCTGGCCCCGCGCGCGCGCCTCGTGCACCCCCGCGCCTGCGCGCTGCCCAGGCCCTGCCCGTGTTTGGGGGCGCTGCCGACCCCGGGGGGGTGGGGGAGATAGGGGGGGAAAAAACAGCGCGCGGAACCGGGCCAGGTGAGAGGCGCGTGCACTCAGGGTCGTGGGGCTGGGGGGGCGTGCCACGGAGCTCTGAACGTGGGGGGAGCGTGCACGAAGCGTGCAGGCGGCGGGGGGAGGACGTGAAAGGCGCGTGCAAACGTGCAAAGGGGGGGCGGAGGAATGAAGCAACGAGAAAGGGGGCGGGGTGAGAAGAGGCTGCAGCCCGGGCCACCCCGGAGCCCAGAGCCGCAGGCCTCTGCTCCCGGTTTCTCCAGCCTTCCCCGTGGGCGCGCTGGTTTGCCCCATCCTCGCGGGCTGTCGGGCCGGGGGGGTGTGGACGCCGCTGCCCCGCCCCCGGGAACCACGCCTCCGTCCTCTCCGTGGGACCGCGCTTCCCCAGGGACTGGGGAAACTGAGGAAGGGGCCTGAAGACTGGGAGATCTGAAGCTGGGATGCTGGGCAAGAATGGGAGTGAGGGGCCTGGAGCCTTGGCTTAGGCGAGCCAGAGACCTTTGTCTCTGACCGGTTTCCTTCCCAACCAGGGTTGCCCACCCCCGCCACAATGGCCTCTGGGGTGGAAGTCCTGCGCTTCCAGCTGCCGGGCCACGAGGCCGCTACCCTGCGGAACATGAACCAGCTCCGGGCAGAAGAGCGGTTTTGCGACGTGACCATTGTGGCCGACAGCCTCAAGTTTCGTGGCCACAAGGTCATCCTGGCCGCCTGCTCGCCTTTCCTGAGGGACCAGTTCCTACTGAACCCCAGTTCTGAGCTGCAGGTCTCACTGATGCACAGTGCACGCATCGTGGCTGACCTGCTCCTCTCCTGCTACACGGGCGCTCTGGAATTTGCTGTCAGGGACATCGTCAACTACCTGACGGCTGCCTCCTACCTGCAGATGGAGCACGTGGTGGAGAAATGCAGGAACGCCCTCAGCCAGTTCATTGAGCCCAAAATAGGCCTCAAAGAGGATGGGGTCAGCGATGCCAGCCTTGTGAGCAGTGTCAGTGCCACCAAATCCCTCCTCCCTCCTGCCAGGACCCCAAAGCCAGCCCCCAAGCCCCCGCCCCCACCCCCTTTACCCCCTCCACTCCTACGGCCTGTGAAACTGGAGTTCCCTCTAGATGAGGACCTGGAGCTGAAGGCCGAGGAAGAAGATGAGGACGAGGACGAGGACGTGTCTGACATCTGCATCGTCAAGGTGGAGTCGGCCCTGGAGGTGGCACACCGGCTCAAACCTCCCGGAGGTTTGGGAGGAGGCCTGAGCATCGGAGGCTCGGTGGGCAGCCACCTTGGGGAGCTGGCCCAGAGCAGCGTGCCCCCCAGCACTGTGGCGCCACCTCAGGGTGTAGTGAAAGCCTGCTATAGCCTGTCCGAGGACGCAGAAGGGGAGGGCTTGCTGTTGATCCCTGGAGGCAGGGCCAGCGTGGGGGCCACCTCGGGCCTGGTGGAGGCAGCAGCGGTGGCCATGGCTGCCCGGGGGGCGGGGGGCAGCCTGGGGGCAGGGAGCAGCCGGGGACCCCTGCCCGGGGGCTTTTCCAGTGGAAACCCTCTAAAGAACATCAAGTGCACCAAGTGCCCGGAAGTGTTCCAGGGCGTGGAGAAGCTGGTCTTCCACATGCGGGCGCAGCACTTCATCTTCATGTGCCCACGCTGCGGCAAGCAGTTCAACCACAGCAGCAACCTCAACCGCCACATGAACGTACACCGCGGCGTCAAGTCGCACTCGTGTGGCATCTGCGGCAAGTGCTTCACGCAGAAGTCCACGCTGCACGACCACCTCAACCTGCACTCCGGAGCGAGGCCCTATCGCTGCTCCTACTGCGACGTGCGCTTCGCTCACAAGCCTGCTATTAGGCGGCACCTTAAGGAGCAGCACGGCAAGACAACGGCAGAGAACGTGTTGGAGGCCAGTGTGGCCGAGATCAACGTCCTCATCCGCTAGCGGGGCAGGCTCGGAGGCCAGGAGGCGCGGGTCCCAGGGCTGCGTGGGAAGGGAGCGCCCTGGCCCAGGAGAATAGGTAGGGCGGGGTGGGAGGGTCGGGAACAGGCAGGTACGGTGGGAAACCTGAGCAGATATATCCTGAGGGAGGGGTTGAAGATTCCTTGGAGAGAAGACCCCCTGCCTTTTCAGAAAAAAAGAATGGAGAGGGAGAGGGTTTTTTGAGAAGGCCAAGGGAATGTGGGCTCCCAGAGAAAATTTTTCTTCTCTTAGAGGTGCATGGATATGTGGAGGGAGGGAGGGAAAGGGTCTTATGGAATGAGAAGAAAAAAAGACAAAAATGATTTTATTCCTGGTTAAGGCTGCCCAGGGAGACGTTCTGATATATCTCGAGATGGGGGGTGGGGGGGTGGGAATTGGGAGGGAATTTGGCAGGAGGCAGCTTATGTGCTCCTGCATAGAATAGATCCTTGGGAGAGGGAGTGGTAGGGGGAAAGGATTATTGAATTCCAGAAAAGGAAGTGGGGAGACAGTTCTTGCATGCTGGGGAATGGGACTATGGGTAAAGACTCACCAAAACTCTAGGGAGAACCATGTCAGGTGCCAGGTAAGAGAACATGGGGGTGAGCGTTCTGGGTAGATATGGAGAAGTGGGGGCAATAGCAAGAAGGATGAATAGTGGTAGGGGAGGGGGTTGGGCACTTAGATGAAAGGCTAAAAGGAGGGCTGTTGGGGGGGAGGGAGAGGAGTAGAGACTTATACAGTATTTTTTAAGAAACAAAACGTATTTTTTAGGATTTTTTCTGGAGTTTGGGGTTTTAGTTTTTCTGCTTTTGTTTTCCACAAAATAAAAAAAAAAAAACACTTTATTTTTTCTTTATACTCTGTCTGGAAACTGCGTGTGTATGACTACCCCACCCTAGACAGCCTCTCCCTCTCATGCCATTTGCTCTACACTCCACACAACTCCAGCAGGTCCTATGTGTGAGTGAGACTTGACAAGGGGATAGTGCAAGTGGGCTTCCCTGGCTGAGGACCCTCCCAATTCTATAACCTCAGCACCTGGAAGATACCTCACACTTATGTTCCATGATTAGCAGTGGTGATAACACACAATCTCCCCCTCTGTTGGAAGAGTTTGGTGTCAGCACTATGGATGAGCTATGTGTGATCATTGTGGCCACCAAAATTTTAAGCAGGAGCCAATGTTTGGGTATTTATGATCTGAGGAAAGAGTTCATGTCGTCGGGAAAGCTAAAAAAAAAAAAAAAAAAAAAATGCAAAAAACACCCCACTATGTTTGGATTCGTGTATGGGAAGACTACAATTCCCACAAAGCTCTGGAATAGTTTTTAAGCAAAGAGAACTACAGTTCCCAGAAGGCCTTGAATTGGCCTCAGGTGCCCAATACCCCAACCACCTGCTTCAATCAAATACTGCATGTGAAATCATACAGGGTTTTTTTTTTTTAACAAACTTTGACCAGAATGTAATACATAAAGGAATGGTACCCTAAATAATGCTATCAAGGTTATAGATCTTGGTGTAACATCATTCATACTGTCAACTGGGTTGTGACCCACGTAGTGCCTATGTTTGTAAAGTGGACAAAAAAAAAAAAGTTACCTAGTAGTATCATTAGGCAGTAATGACTGTCGGGCCTCCAGGGTCTTAACCTAGATCCCTAGTGCATATGGTGGCGTAACATGTATGGCATAAACAGAAAAGACGTTTAGCCCCGGGTTTTCAAACGGGGACGCTGCTCCGGGGACATGAAGCAGCATGCTAGAAGCAGTCGAGAGTAAAGGTGTCCGCGCGTCCCCACTGCCCCCTTCTTGCTCATTAGAGAAGCGAGGCCAAAATTGAGCCGGTACTTTCTATCTGGCGACCCAGAAACTAGAAAGCACCCAGAGGCGGGAGAAGCACACGCGGGCCAGATTGGAAAGACAGCCGCAGCCGAGAACCTGGAGGGTCAGACATTCTTTTCGTTACCTAAAACCAGGCTGGGGATGGCGAAGCCACACCTGACCCAGGCGTGCCTCACCTTCGGCTCCCCGCTGAGGTGACGCCAGGAACGTCAGGAATTCTCCCCTGCAGCCCCAGCTTAGGACAGCCACTGCCATTTCACTGCCATTTCCGAAGCTGCTCTCGGGGGAAAATGGCCCGAAGGCGCGTAGTGGCTCCTTTAAGGCTCCTCCTAATCCTCCCTCCCCCGCCCACGTGACCCGGGGCGGCCGCGCGCCGGCTCAGCCCCCCGCGCAAGCGGCGATGGCGGCGGCGGCGGGAGCTGCAGCGGCGGCGGCCGCCGAGGTGCGGAAGGGGAGGGGGAGAGGCGGGTGCATGCCCGCGCGCGCGCCCGGGGGAAGCGCGCGCCCGTGCAATGCTCCGGGGGTGCAACGGGGCCGGGGGGCCCGGACGGGACCTGCAGCAATCCGGAGGGCCAGCACCGGGGGCGGATGAGGGGACCAGGGGGTGGGAGGTGGGGGGAGTGGGCACGGAGGCGCGCGTGCAGCCGCCGGCTGCCCCGAGTGGGCGGCGGGCGGCGGGGCCCCAGGAGCACGCGCGAGGGGCACGAGGGGCCGTCCGCCGGGCTGGGGGGCAGCGGGCGCTGGAGGGGTTGGTGCCCGGGGTCCCCGCGGCCTGGGGGACAAAGGGGGAGCGGCGCGTGCAGCCGGGAGGAGGGGGCGGGGCCGGGGCGCGGAGGCCCCGCCCCCTCCCCCTCCTCTCTTCCCGGCCCCGGAGATGCGGGGTCTACCGAGAGGGAGGGGGCTGATGCGGGCCCGGGGGAGGGGTCGTGCGGCCCCTCCGGGCAGCCGAGGCCGCGGAAGGGGGGGCCCCCATAGAGGAAGAGGTAGGCCCCGGAGCCTACTCTCTCTTCCCAGAGCCCAGGCGTCCTGGGCTCCCCAACTTCCTACTGGGCTGACCAGCCCTCCTCTACCTTGTGTCCCCTGCCAGGGGGAGGCCCCTGCTGAGATGGGGGCGCTGGTGCTGGAGAAGGAGCCTAGAGGAGCCACTGAAAGAGGTGAGTGCAGCAGAAAAACGGGCCCAGTTGGACCTTCACCTCCCCCAACACGGGATTCACGGAGACCTTAGCTCCGAACTTTTCTTTTCCCTTACAGTTCATGGCTCTTTGGGGGACACGCCTCGTAGTGAGGAGACCCTGCCCAAGGCCAGCCCTGACTCTCTGGAGCCTGCTGGCCCCTCATCCCCAGCCTCTGTCACGGTCACCGTGGGTGATGAGGGGGCTGACACCCCTGTAGGAGCCACACCACTCATTGGGGATGAACCTGAGAATCTCGAGGGTGATGGGGACCTCCATGGTGGCCGCATCCTGCTGGGTGAGAAGCTGGAGAGTCTTGGGGGGGAGAGTGCGGGGGGGTGTGGGGTATCTTCTGACTACTTTTCCTCTTATCTTGCCTTTGCCTGTCTGCTTGTCTGTTTTCCAGGCCATGCCACAAAGTCATTCCCCTCTTCCCCCAGCAAGGGGGGTGCCTGTCCTAGCCGGGCCAAGATGTCAATGACAGGGGCTGGAAAATCACCCCCATCGGTCCAGAGTTTAGCTATGAGGCTCCTAAGTATGCCGGGGGCCCAGGGGGCGGCAGCAGCAGGGCCTGAACCCCCTCCAGCCACACCCAGCCCAGAGGGGCAGCCCAAGGTCCACCGGGCCAGAAAAACCATGTCCAAACCAGGAAATGGGCAGGTGAGGATTGAGGGAGAGGGTTGGGGGTGGGGAGTCAGGAGTAATCCACTGTAAACCCCTTGTGGACTTTTTTTACACTGTTTTTTACAGTTTAGCTTCAGACCTTTTCTAAGCTATTCACAGCTTTGCATATTTATCTAGGAGCTACAGTGTGTCAGATTCTGGGCTGGGGGTTAATCTGAACCAACAAGTTTCTGTCTTCCTGGAGTTTACATTCTTGGAGAGAGAAAAGTAGAAAAGACAAAGGTTAGAGAGTTAGTTGTGTAGTTACTTTGATGATTATTCTTATGATAATGACTATCTAAAGAAACTTAAGACCACTCTTTATTTCTACCTCAGAGCTAGCCCCAAGGGGACTTTTTCTTCCCTTTGAAACTGCCCCTGCACCCTTTTTTAAAGGGTTCTAAGGGTTTTACTACGAATCCCTAAAGGGAAGGAGGTGAGAGAAAGGACAAACGCCTCAGAATTTCAGAATCTTTATGACAATATTTTTAGGGATCTTGGTATGATTTTGTTCTGGGTTTGGCTTAGGTAGCTTTGAGCAAGTCATGAACCTTTGTTTTCTCATCTGTAAAATGGGCAAAAGGGGCCTGCTTCTGCAACCTTGAACAGGTAAGTGTTAGGTGTGGGATGTGCTTAACATACTTTTCTCCGGGGATACAGCAGTTGTGATTGCCACATTCTGTTTCACTGAAGCTTCAAATGACACTTTTGAGGGTGTGGCTCACCCACCCCACCTTCACTCAGGGCGGCAGGCCAATCCAGGCCCCCAGGCCCAAGCTGAGATGCTCCAGACCCTAAGTGTGCTCCCTCTTGGCCCCCAGCCCCCAGTCCCTGAGAAGCGGCCCCCTGAAGTGCAGCATTTCCGCATGAGTGATGACGTGCACTCCTTGGGAAAGATGACCTCAGGTCAGTCCCACCTCCCACCCACCTGCTGCTGGATAAGACCTATCTTGAGGGTTAAGGACAGGCCTTACTCCTTTCTCTCTTTCCTTGTAGATGTGGCCAAAAGGAGGAAGCTGAACTCCGGTGGTGGCCTGGTGAGCCTGGAGAGGCAGAAAACAAGGCCTCTCCACCTAGGGGGCTGCATCCTGCCCTCAAGGGAAATGGGTTGGGGGGGAAGTACCAGCAGCTTCCATTTTTCTGATCTTTTCCTAGTCGGAGGAGTTGGGTTCTGCCCGGGGTTCAGGAGAAGTGACCATGGAGAAAGGGGACCCAGGGTCCCTAGAGGAGTGGGAGACAGTGGTGGGGGACGACTTCAGCCTCTACTACGACTCCTACTCTGTGGATGAGCGTGTGGACTCTGACAGCAAGGTGAGAAGGAGCCAGCCTACCTCCCTGCTAGCACCCACCTGTCCAAGGCTCAATCTCCAGTCTTCCATTCCCCGCCTGTCTCTTTCCTTTTTACCTTGTGAACACCCCATAATTCAGGGCCCCATTGGGTCCATAACTTCCAGTGCATGCTGCACCCCAGTTCCTCCCTTTGCCCCTCTCCATGGTGATAACCACCATCCTGGACTTGGGGTTTGGCATCCCATTTTGTTATTTGTTTGCTTGTGTATTCTTTTGCTCTTGGTTTGGTTTTATCTCATACATATTTTCTTATGCAGTATAATGCTGTCTTACCTGTTGTGCTTTTTAGTTAATATTTTTTCATGGAAAATTTCAAATATATACAAAAGAGTAAAGGGTGAGCCCTCAGGAGGCCTCACCTGGCTCCAGCAATTTTCAGTACACGGCCACTCTTGACTCCTCTCTTCCTCCCCCAGCACATCCACCTCTCTGACTGCTTTAAAGTAGCCATCACATCATTTTATCTGGAAATGTTTCCATATATATCTCTAAACATAAGGCCTCTTCCTTTTTGTTTTTGTTTTTTTTTTTTAACGTTTTTGTTTATTTTTGAGAGAGAGAAACAGTGCCAGCGGGGGAGGGGCAGAGAGAGAAGCAGGGTCCAGGCTCTGAGCTGTCAGCCCAGAGCCCATCACGGAGCTCAGATTCATGAACTACAAGACCATGACCTTGAACCAAAATCAGATGGTTAACCACCAGAGCCACCCAGGCACCCTCTTCCTATTTTTTAATATCATCACTTAACTGTTTTTACAACCTAGAAAATGTAGCTATCCCTAGCTATTAGTGTTCACATGTTCTTGTTTCATAGATGGGTTTTTGTTTGTTTAGATTCAAATGAGCTCCATACATTGGTTTGATTGCCATTTGCCTTAGGTCTCTCTTGATGTAAAAGTAGGTTCTCCTGTCTTTGAAAAAGAAATTTTTCTTGCCATTCATTTGTTGAAGAAGTCAGGTCAGTTGTCCTACAAAATTTCTCACATTTAAGAATTAGCTGATTGGGTGGCGACAGACATGTTCTTTTTTCTTTTTTTAATGTTTGTTAATTTGTTGTGCTTTTTAGTTAATATTTTTTCATGGAAAATTTCAAATATATACAAAAGAGTAAAGGGTGAGCCCTCAGGAGGCCTCACCTGGCTCCAGCAATTTTAGTACACGGCCACTCTTGACTTCTCTCTTCCTCCCCCAGCACACCCACTTCTCTGACTGCCATACATTGGTTTTCTTTTTTTAATGTTTATTAATTTTAGATAGAGGGAGACAGAGAATCCAGAGCGGGGTCTGCACTGACAGCAGACAGCCCGATGTGGGGCTCAAACTCATGAACTATGAGATCATGAGCCAAAGTAGGATTCTTAACCCACTAAGCCACCCAGGTGCCACCCTCAATACTCTTTGTAAGCTTGGGGTGCCTGGGTGGCTCAGTTGGTTAAATACCGACTTTAGCTCAGGTCACAATCTCACAGCTAATGAGTTTAAGCCCCACGTTGGGCTCTTGTGCTATCACCTCAGAGCCTGGAGCCTGCTTTGCATTCTGTGTCTCCCTCTTTGCCCTTCTCCCGCACATGCTATGATTCTCTCTCTCTCAAAAATAAATAAACATTTAAAAAAAGTTTTATTTTATTATTTTTTTTTTTTTAGCATTTATTCAGTTTTGAGAGATAGAGAATGAGTGGGGAAGGGGCAGAGAGAGAGGGAGACACAGAATCTGAAACAGGCTCTGAGCCATCAGCACAGAGCCTGATGCGGGGCTCAAACCCACAAACTGTGAGATCATGACCTGAGCTGAAGTCAGATGCTTAACCAACTGAGCCACCCAGGCGCCTCTTTTTATTTTATTTTTTAAACTAGATTTAGAAGCATAATCAGCTTTGGGTGATTTTTTTAAAGGTGAGAAGATTTGATAGCTGGTCTGCATGCTTCCTGTTGCATCACATCAGGCATAGGACATCTTGTCTTTTTATTAGTGATATTTGAGATTGATAGTGGATTTAAATGATGTCAACCTTCTCCTTATTTCAAAGTTCATTAGCTTTTCATCTGGTGTCTTTAGCAATCATTGGTAGTCCTATCTATGTATGAACTTCATAAAGAGCATAAAATACATGGTTTTCTGGAACACTTTTTATTTAACATGTTGACAAGATTCACAGACATTGCTGTGGGTGAGGTGCCTTCTTTTTCACAGCTATCTAACATCCCACACTCTTTGTTTCCTTTCCTGTCCGTTCACCTCCTCCAGGGAGCCATCCTGGGACAGTAGTAGTAGTTCTTTAAAAAATTTTTTTTTAATGTTTATTTTTGAGAGACAGACAGACAGAGTACGAGTGGGGGAGGGTCAGAGAGAGAGGGAGACACAGAATCCAAAGCAGGCTCCAGGCTCTGAGCTGTCAACAAAGAGCCCAACGCGGGGCTTGAACTCAAGAACTGTGAGATCATGACCTGAGCCAAAGTTGGACGCTTAACTGACTGAGCCACCCAGGCGCCCCAGAAGTAGTTCTTTATCTTGCTTCATTGAGTCTTGGGGCTTGGATGTGTCCTGGCCTGCTTCTCTGCTTCTCTCCCAAGTTCCCCCCAAGAGAGGGCTGTGGACTACGGGTTGCTGTTTCCCCAGCCCTACCTTGCTTCTCTCCCAGTCTGAGGTTGAAGCTCTGGCTGAACAACTAAGTGAGGAAGAGGAGGAAGAAGAGGAGGAGGAAGAGGAAGAAGAAGAGGAAGAGGAGGAAGAGGAAGAAGAGGAGGAAGATGAGGAGTCGGGCAATCAGTCTGACAGGGTAAGAGCTGGAGGCTGGCATCCTGAGGAGTAGGGGCTGAGGGGCTGGAGGTCTGAGCCCCCACAGCAGTGGTAGTGGGTTGGGAGCTAGGCTCGCTGATTCTTCTTCCATCCCAGAGTGGTTCCAGTGGCCGGCGTAAAGCCAAGAAGAAGTGGCGGAAGGACAGCCCATGGGTGAAGCCATCCCGGAAACGGCGGAAGCGTGAGCCTCCACGGGCCAAGGAGCCACGAGGTGAGGAGGCTCCTCTGCTTTTGGGCCCCCTCCTCCAGCCCCCCTGCCAGCCCCCAGAGAGCGTGCACAAACATCCGCTCATGCATGTGCTCACGCACGTACACCCGCATGTACCCACGCGTCCAGGCACCTGTGAGCTCGCACTCTCACTCTCTCTGTCTCTGTGTCAGGAGTGAATGGTGTGGGCTCCTCAGGCCCCAGTGAGTACATGGAGGTCCCTCTGGGGTCCCTGGAGCTGCCCAGCGAGGGGACCCTCTCCCCCAACCACGCTGGTAATTGCCAATTGCTGGGATAGCGAGCCACTAGGGGGCACCCTCTGGGCTGGAGGGAACGGGGAGGAGGGGGACTCCACTGGAGCTGAGGTGTCTGTCCATGGCCAGGCTTTGAGGGTTCTAGAGCTCGGAGGGAAAGGCAGGGTGGGGGTGCAAGGCCCCACCAGGGGTCCCTGTGGGTGATGGGCATGGCCTCCCTCAGCTCCCTTTTCCCTCTGTCCAAGGGGTATCCAATGACACGTCTTCACTGGAGACAGAGCGAGGGTTTGAGGAGCTGCCCCTCTGCAGCTGCCGCATGGAGGCACCCAAGATTGACCGCATCAGTGAGAGAGCTGGGCACAAGTGCATGGCCACAGAGAGTGTGGATGGAGAGGTGGGCCTTTGAGCTGGGAGGAGAGATGCCAGAGGGTCGGGGGGCTCCAGCCCCAGGCCCCAGCCTCACTCTCTTCCTACCGTTCACACTGCCACAGCTGTCAGGCTGCAATGCCGCAATCCTCAAGCGGGAGACCATGAGGCCGTCGAGCCGTGTGGCACTAATGGTGCTCTGTGAGACCCACCGTGCCCGCATGGTCAAACACCACTGCTGCCCAGGCTGTGGCTACTTCTGTACAGCGGTGAGTGACTGGCAGGGCAGACAGGCAGCATGCCCCATGGGGGAGGGGTCTTCTGGAGCCTGACCACATTGTTTTCCAGGGCACCTTCCTCGAGTGCCACCCCGACTTCCGTGTGGCCCACCGCTTCCACAAGGCCTGTGTGTCCCAGCTGAACGGCATGGTATTCTGTCCTCACTGCGGGGAGGATGCATCTGAGGCCCAGGAGGTGACCATCCCCCGGGGGGATGGGGTGACCCCACCAGCTGGCACTGCAGCCCCTGCCCCCCCACCCCTGGCTCAGGATGCCCCCGGGAGAGCAGACACTTCCCAGCCCAGGTACTGGCCTCCCCCTTCCCTACTGTCTGTTCCCTCCCCCAGCCCCATTGCTTGTAGACATGAGCACCTTCTCCCACAGTGCCCGGATGCGAGGGCATGGGGAGCCCCGGCGCCCACCCTGCGACCCTCTGACTGACACCATCGACAGCTCAGGGCCCTCCCTGACCCTTCCCAATGGGGGCTGCCTCTCGGCCGTGGGGCTGCCACCTGGGCCAGGCCGAGAGGCCCTGGAGAAGGCCCTGGTCATCCAGGAGTCAGAGAGGTGAATGAGGGCTCGCACTTGGGCTGGGCGGCCAGGGCTCGGGCTGAAAGATGGGTCTGCAGGTGTTGAGGTTGATGCCCCTTCTGAGGAGCCCACCCCTCTCCCTGGCCATGGCAGGAGGAAGAAACTCCGCTTCCACCCCCGGCAGCTGTACCTGTCGGTGAAGCAGGGGGAGCTACAGAAGGTGATCCTGATGCTGTGTGAGTATTCTACTTACTCCTTTGCTCTCCAGACCTCGATTGAACACTGGTTATGTACCAGACACTGGGCTCAAGGCCAGGAGTATGGCAATGAAGGTCATCGTCCTTGCCCTGAAATACTTAGTGTGGTGGTGGAGAACAGACACAGATAACCCATCACTTGAACCTTCCCAGTGGGAGTCCAGAGGGGTTAACTACATTGTCCAGGAGGGGCTCCTGACCTGGGTTGGGGCCCTAAGAAGCCTTCCTGGAGGAGGTGCCCCCTAGCTTGCTTACCACTTGTCTGTCCCTCTTCCGGTGTGGCGGACTCTCCCTGCAGTGGACAACCTGGACCCCAACTTCCAGAGCGATCAGCAGAGCAAGCGTACGCCCCTGCACGCGGCTGCCCAGAAGGGCTCTGTGGAGATCTGCCACGTGCTGCTGCAGGTCAGCACGGGCCCAGCCTTCTGCCTCACTGGCGAGGCCCCTGGACACCCTCCCTTGCCCAGCCCGTCTGTGGTGCCAGCCCCCATGCCCCCTCCTTGCAGGCCGGAGCCAACATCAATGCAGTGGACAAGCAGCAGCGCACACCGCTGATGGAGGCTGTGGTGAACAACCACCTGGAGGTAGCGCGCTACATGGTGCAGCGTGGCGGCTGTGTCTACAGCAAGGTGTGGTGACTGGGCCAGCCGGGGCCTAGGTGTGAGATGGGTTTACATGCCAGTGGGGGACTCATCTGCCCACATCTCCCTCAGGAGGAGGATGGCTCCACCTGCCTCCACCATGCAGCCAAAATTGGGAACTTGGAGATGGTCAGCCTGCTGCTCAGCACAGGACAGGTGGACGTCAACGCCCAGGTTAGTGGCCTGGCTTGCCTGCCCAGCCCACGTCGTCTGGGTCCTGGGCTCAGCTTCGGGTTCCAGGCCCCCTTTCCACCTCAGCTGATCTCCGACCCTTTCCCTGATCACACCTTGCTCTAGCATGTCCCCATCTCCTTCTCCCTCCTCATTTGTATTTTTTCTTCACCTTTCTCTTTTTTGCTTTTTTTTCTATCAGTTTTCAGAATAATGGGTTCCTCCCTTAACCTCTGGAAGTATGCAATGATACTCTTTACTGCCTCTTACTTTGTTATGTGTTGGTTGTGTTTTAGTCTGTTAATCCTTGACTTGTTCCATTCTTTGTCCAGGAGGAGCCCCTTGAACTAGGCTTCTGTGGTTTTTGATAAGGCCCAGCAACTTTTTATTTTTTATTTTATTTATTTATTTATTTATTTTAAAGTCTCTTCTGTTTTTTTTTTTTTTTTAATTTATTTCTAGGAGAGAGAGAGACAGTTTGAACAGGGGAGGGTCAGAGAGAGAGGGAGTCACAGACTGAAACAGGCTCCACGCTCTGAGCTGGCAGTCAGCACAGAGCCCGACGCGGGGCTCGAACCCACGAACCGCGAGATCATGACCCAAGAGAAAGTCGGATGCTTAACCGACTAAGCCACCCAGGCGCCCCTGTTTTTTATTTTTTTTAATGTTTGTTTTATTTTTGAGACAAAGAGACAGAGCTTGAGTGGGGGAGGGGCAGAGAGAAAGGGAATCACAGAATTCAAAGCAGGCTCCAGGTTCTGAGCTGTCAGCACAGAGCCCAATGTAGGGCTCTAACCCATGGACCATGAGATCCTGACCTGAGCTGAAATTGGCTGCCCAACCCACTGAGCCACCCAGGCACCCTGGGCTCAGCAACTTTTAAGTGCATATTTACCTTTCAGTACAAAGAGACTTTTTTTAGCGACTGCAGTTTGTGTGTTTAGGAGCAGTTATTGCTGCTGGGTCATTGTTCCGGGACTTTTGAGTAGAAAAATCTGGGAAATATGTGTCTCTTAGAGTGAGAGAAATTACTCCACAACTCTGAGTAATAGACACTGACTAGTCCCATTTTACACATCGGGAACCTGAGACCCAGAGAGGTTAAGGGACTTACCCGGGGTCTCGCAGCCTGTGAGTGGTGGAGCTGAGACTCACACTCAGAGCCTGTGCCCTTGACCACATGCTGCTTTGGGAAGCAGGGCCAGCTGCTGGGCATACCCGGGGCAGGGGAACAGGGACCCCTCACCCTCCTCCCTCTCTCCCCACCCATAGGACAGTGGGGGTTGGACACCCATTATCTGGGCTGCGGAGCACAAGCACATCGAGGTGATCCGCATGCTGCTGACACGGGGCGCTGATGTCACCCTCACAGACAACGTGAGAGTTTGGTGTGGGTAGTGGAGGTGGTGGACTGTTCTGGCCCCCTCAGCAGGAAAGAGGCTGGGCTCAGGGGCTCACTGCTTGGGCCCACCCTGCCACTTCCATGTCCATAGGAGGAAAACATCTGCCTGCACTGGGCCTCCTTCACCGGCAGTGCTGCTATCGCTGAGGTCCTCCTCAACGCACGCTGCGACCTCCACGCTGTCAACTACCATGGTGACACACCCCTGCACATCGCGGCCCGGGAGAGCTACCACGACTGCGTGCTGTGAGCCCCAGCCCGCCCCACACCCAAACGCCCCATTGCCTTCTCACAGCCCCAGACCCCACAGGCTTCCTGTCCCCTCCCAGGCTGTTCCTGTCCCGTGGGGCGAACCCTGAGCTGCGGAACAAGGAGGGGGACACAGCATGGGACCTGACTCCTGAGCGCTCCGACGTGTGGTTTGCGCTGCAGCTCAACCGCAAGCTTCGTCTTGGAGTGGGGAATCGGGCCATCCGCACCGAGAAGATCATCTGCCGGTGAGCCCGGAGCCCTCTGCACCCAGGACAGCCTTCCACCCCCACCCCCAGCCATGGTCAACCCCCAGAACATCCCTCAGACCTCCCAGGCTCCACTGAATCCCCAGAACCAAGCCCCAGCTAGAATGCCAGATACAGTAAATAAAGTGAATTTCAGCATGTACTTTCTTAGCATTAAGAGCATCCTGTGCAGTATTTGGGACATAGCTGTAGTAAAAACATTATGTCATAACTTATCCAAAACCCAATATTCATTGGGTATCCTGCAGCTTATTTTTATTTTTATTACCCCCCTTGCTCCGATGAACCCCCAGAACCACACCCTTCCCTCCCACAGCCCCAGGAAACTCCCAGTCCTCTCCTTTCACCTAGTGGACCCCCCTGACCCCAGCCTGTAGCGCCCCCAGCCCCATCTCCCTTCCGTCAGGGACGTGGCTCGGGGTTATGAGAACGTGCCTATTCCCTGTGTCAATGGCGTGGATGGGGAGCCCTGCCCAGAGGACTACAAGTACATCTCCGAGAACTGTGAGACGTCCACCATGAACATCGACCGCAACATCACTCACCTGCAAGTGAGCAGGGGCCCAGGACCTCCCGGAGGAATGCACAAGCTGTGGGCCAGCAAGGCACCTGGCCAGCAGAGTGGGGCTGAAAGGGACCTGTGGCGTAGGCTTGCGTGCATCTGGGAAAGGGTCCTTTTTCTAAAACACGTGAAGGTATCATATGGGCTCATGTTAGGCCTGGGAGCATCACCACCTGATATCCTAAAATAACCACCTCAGAGAAAGGACAGCAGTTGGGGGGCAGAGAGTGCTGGTTGCTGAGGGGACAAGGCCGCTTCCGAGGGCTGAGCTGATCTCCTGCCTCCTGCCCCAGCACTGCACATGTGTGGACGACTGTTCCAGTTCCAACTGCCTGTGTGGCCAGCTCAGCATCCGCTGCTGGTATGACAAGGTATGTGTCCTCACCCTGGGCTTCCAGGGGCGCTACCAGGACGGAGATGAGCCTGTGCCCAGCTACATGCTGATCGAGGACATGGTGGCACAGTTCCTGTTCTCTGTGCTCAGCGCGTGGCCTCCCCCCGCCCGTTCTCCCTGTCTGTGGCCTTGGGACCCACAGTGGGTTTTTCTGTGGCGTCCTGGGGCTTCTTGGCAGCCGAGGTGGGCACCATACCACTTGTCCTCTCCTCCTTCGGCCCCAGGACGGACGGCTACTCCAGGAATTTAACAAGATCGAGCCCCCACTGATTTTTGAGTGTAACCAGGCGTGCTCCTGCTGGAGAAACTGCAAGAACCGGGTGGTGCAGAGTGGTATCAAGTGAGGCCCACCCCTGCAGCCCACCCTCACCCCCACCTCCTATGTCCCTTCCAGTGGGGGTTTCTGGGGTCCCTCCACCTAATGTCACCCTCTCTCCTACCCCCAGAGTGCGACTGCAGCTCTACCGAACAGCCAAGATGGGCTGGGGGGTCCGAGCCCTGCAGACCATCCCCCAGGGGACCTTCATCTGCGAGTGAGTAAGGGTGGAAGGGTGCACAGCCATAGCTGACTCCCAGGCCTCTATCTGCTCTCTTCCCTGATGGGTCCCGCCCCTGCCCACTGCCCCTCTCTGGCCAGATTATACCTGCTCCCAGGCCACTCAGAGCCTTCTGTCACCACTGCCACATCTTCCCTCCCTCACCTTTCCAAGCTGGGAGACAGACAGACCTGGGTTGAGCCTCTCTCTGTCACTGGGTGTCCTGGGCTAAGTTCTTAACCTCCTGGAGCCTCATTTTGCTCATCTGCAAAACGGAGGTGATAAAGCTACCTTTCTGTCCAAGTCGCTAGGGAGGACCTCACTTCTCTCCAGTAATTCTCTTTTCCCAGCATCTGCAACCCTCCTGCCCCCTGGCTCCTACTCCATGCCCTGCAGACTTAATCTAAGCATCCTTTGGCCCCACTTGCCTCTTTAAGGGATCATCCATTTTTCTCTTTTACTGGGTCATCTCTCAATTTTGCTAAAATGGCCCCTTCGTCCTGAGCCTCAGTTAGCCCACCATCTACTCACCACACATCCCTGCCGGAACCCGCCTTTGCCCTCACCCTTCTGCTAATACCTCCTCTCGACACCCCGCCCTTTACCCTGTATCTTGGTCCTCGTTCTCCCGGCGTCTGCTACACTCCTTTGCTCTGACTCCCATGACACTGTCCTACCTCTGACCCATCCATCCTCCCTCTTCACCAGTTTGTCTTCCTCTGCTTTCTAAATTTGGGGTCCTTATGCCCAGCTCCTTCCCAAATGGCTCTGTCCCTTCCTGTGGCCCCGACATCTCCTGTCCTGCAGCCCGGCATCACCACCACCTGCTGGGTGATTCCTAGTCTGGAAACCTCCCAGTGACTAAACCTACACGTATTTCCCTGCCCAAACCACCTGCCCACGGGAGCTTGGTGTCTCCCTACTCACTGATTCTTCCTCCGGCACAGCTCAGGCCCTTCCCTTTACCTTCCCCACCACTGCTTCTCCAGCTCATCCTCGGCCCACTGGCCCCGATTTGCTCCAAATTTGCCGGTCCTACCTGTTGTCCCAACTGTCCAGCAGAAACCCCAGCTGGCAAGAGTGTGCCCGGTGGTGTTCTGTCTTTTGTGTCCTCTGTTCTCCTCCTGGTTCTCATTCCAGAGGATAACCACCCCCAATCCGAGATGCCCACTGTCCTCCGTGCCCACTATGCTTCAGCTGCCCGCCTCAGCCATATCGATCTGTGGGATTCATGGACACAGACAGGGGCAGCTGACAAATTGGGAAAGAGGGTTCCATGGGGTTCTGAGGAGAGACGGCCTGGAGCCAGCTCCCGATAACCCCTGCTCACCTTTAGAACCACCACTTCCTGCCCAACAGGTATGTTGGGGAGCTGATCTCTGATGCTGAGGCTGATGTAAGAGAGGATGATTCTTATCTTTTCGACTTAGACAACAAGGTGAGCAGGAGACCCCTCTGTCCCTTGCCCCCAACCAGCTGATGGAAACCTAGGGAGGAGGGACTGGGTGGTCCTTGGGTGGGGAGGTTGGCCAGGCAAGCAGGGTTAGTAGTAGATGTGAAGAGTGATGCCTTCCCTTCAGGACGGAGAGGTATACTGCATTGATGCCCGTTACTATGGCAACATCAGCCGCTTCATCAACCACCTGTGTGACCCCAACATCATCCCCGTCCGGGTCTTCATGCTGCACCAGGACCTCCGGTTTCCACGCATCGCCTTCTTTAGTTCCCGAGACATCCGGACTGGGGAGGAGCTGGGGTGAGGTGTCTCTGGGGTGTGCCAGGGGTGTGGGAGATGCAGTAAGCTTGGGACCAGAAGCTGAAGACAAGAGTGCCTGGTTTCCAGGCATGGATTAGAGCAGAGCCTTGCCAAAGTCAGTGTAAATGGAGTCCTGAGCCTCCCAGATTGTCATTCAGTAGATTTGGGATGGAGCCTAAGATTCTTCTGCATGTCTAACGAGTCCCAGGCAGTGCCAGTGCCGCAGACCTGTGAAACAGAAAAGGGCTGGGAGCCCATCTGGAGAAGATGGGGATGGGTGCTTTGGGGTAGTCCTGGGCAGCTGGCTCTGGATCCCACAAACTCTTTTGCTCCTCTGACAGGTTTGACTATGGTGACCGCTTCTGGGACATCAAAAGCAAATATTTCACCTGTCAGTGCGGCTCTGAGAAATGCAAGCACTCAGCTGAGGCCATTGCCCTGGAACAGAGCCGCCTGGCGCGCCTGGACCCCCACCCCGAGCTGTTGCCTGAGCTCGGCTCTCTTCCCCCAGTGAATCCCTGAACACGGACCACACACATGCCCCAACCCTGGATGGCCACCAGCTCAGCAGCCCCCTCTGCCACTTGCTGCTCACAGCACACACCTGGAGGTGCTGCCGTCTTCTCTCCCCTATCCCTTCACACATTCCTCGGCCAGATACCCCCCAGCCAGGCCCTGGAGGTCTGACAGCCCCTCTCTCCCAGAGCTGGTTCTTCCCTGGGAGAGTGACTTCAGGGCGGGCCGCTCCCTGTTCCCCTTCCTCGGCTGAAGTTTGATGAATTGACATTGGGCCTCTATGCCAGCTGATTTCCTTTGTTCTCAATAAATACTGGGTTTGGTAATAAACTATCTTGGTAATTGTTTCGGGGGCCAGAGGGGTTGGCCAGGGAGAGTGCACGCATAGCCAGAGGGAGTGTGGGCCCGAGGGACTGAGCAGGACGGACAGGTGTGGATGGTGTGGACAGCCACCCGAGGTGAAGGGAGGGTTGTGGGAGACCACTGTGGACAGAGTCCAGTCATGGGTGTGAGTGCACCACAGTCAAAGTAATTTGCAAAAACATAAAGCTTTTAAAGCATGCCTTCTCCTTCAAACCATGGTCCGTGGAGCCCGCGGCAAGCAGCACTTAGCCGCTGTCACAGGCTTGGCCTTCCAGGCCTCCAGCTGGGCACTGCCCAGGCGCGGACTTGGAAGGAGGAACTAGAGTGTGTCAGGACCACAGGTGGAGGTGGGGCTGTGACGTGTGGGAGGGCGGGGCAGGCAGCAGGTGAGTCGCTAGGTCTCCCTGGCTCCAATCACTCTGGAGACTGAGCCATGGGGGGAAAACAGCACGAGGATGAGGCCTATGGTGAGTCTGAGGGCAAAGCTAGGGCAGAGGCCCCGGACCCTCAGAGGGAGGGGAGGCCAGCCTGGACCTGCTTTAGGGGAATGACAGCTGGGGCTGGCCCCAAGGAGAGGAGCTGAGTGGAGTCCTGGGTCCCTGAAGGGAGGGCCCAGAAAAGAGCTGATGGAAGGAAGTAGAGTCAGGATCCTGGGAAGAGGATTGGCTTTAGGGGCTGGGGGCCTGTGCTGGGGAGACTGGGGAACGAAGCTAGGGTCGCCATAAGAAGTTGGGGGTGGAATCTGGGTCCCTCAGGGCAGGGCCCTGGGAAGCAAAGCCTGAATAGAAGAGGCAGATCAGGATCCTGAGGAGGAGGATGGGTCTCAGGGGCTGGGAGGGTCTATGTGCTGCAGAGCCTGTGGGGAGGCTGGGGTCTGGCCCCCGTCAGGGGGAATGGCTGGGGTCCCTGTGAGGAGGAGTTCCAGCCTGGGCTCTGGGGTCTCTGAGCGGAAAAAGTGCTAGAGGTCTGCCTGCCAGGGTCTCTGTGAGCAGTGACAGCAGGACTGGGGTGTGTCTAGGGGTCCCTATGAGGAGTTGGGGCTGTGGATCTCTGCGGAGAAGAGGCCCCACACAGCCTGCCCCTGGGGTCTCTGTTAGGAGGGGGAGCCTTCTCAGGGTACCATGAGAGATCCAGGCAGGGGGGTTGGGGGGCTTCTGAGAATGGTGGGGCCTGAGGGAAGAGGGAACAGAGAGCCTCTCTGTGGAATCTCCGTGAAGAACCGGGGCTAGGAGACTATCCCAGAGACCCCTAAGATTGGGGGGGGGCGGTCTAAGAGGAGAGGGAACTGGGATACCAACCTCTGGGACCCCTGTGAGCAGTTAAGGGCTTGGAGCCTGCCTTCAGGGGTCCCTTGGGGTTTGGGGTCTGAGTTCTTGGTCTGGAGGGGAGGGAACCACAAGGGAGGGACCTCCCAGAGGCAAAGCTTGAGTTCCTAAGCAGGCTAGGGGAAGGAGCAGTAAGGACTCCCCGGTCGACTTCCTGGAGCAGCTTTGGGTCAATCATTGATCTCATACCCAAGAGCCATGGAGGGACAGAGTCCAGAGCACCTGGGGAAAACGGATCCCACCCCTTCCCACACTCTTGCCCAACCCTCTGCCCTCCCTCCTCTGTGCCCACACAGGACCCTAAGCTGCCTGGCCTCTCAGCTCCTCCCTGTGTGTACTCAGGGAGGACCAGGAACAGGACATGGCCACAATCTTAACCGGCCACAATCTCAACTGCCAGGCTCAGGTGTCACCGTGACTACTCGCCAGAGACTGGCTGGGGCCTGGCGTCCCTTGGGGTCAGGGGCTTACAGGGGCCCCTCCCTGCCCAAGCCCTTTGGGAGTTAATGCCTTTGGCTCCAGTTACTTTCCCTATGGCCTTGGACCAGAGGGTGGAGGTAGGGCCTGGGGCAGCTGTGGCGAGGGGCTGTAACCTCTCTGATAGACATGTGCCCACCCTGGGCACAGGACTGGGTACAGGAGGGGAGACGGATAAGGATTGGGGCATGGAAGCCACTAAGATGGCTTGACTCAGAGTCCCACATCCCAGCTGGAGGGAGATTCAAGAGAAAATGGCCAGGATGGAGGCAGAAGGCAAAGGCTATATTTTCCTGATTGCCAGCCTTGAGGTATGAGCTGGAAAGAACCTGTTAAGGCCCCTTTTTCCCCTCCCTCCAAGGCCACCTTGTTAGAGTTCACGGTAAGCAGTCAAGCTGCTGACCAGGCCTTGATCCTGCCTCTCCTGCGCTCCAGTTTCCTCTCCAGCCAGCCCTACCACTGTCCACCTGCCCCCAAATTCCTGAAACCCACGTAGGATCCTAGCCAGGGTAGAATAATGCTGCAGGGAAGGGACAGGAGGGACAGGAGATGTGTAGAGACATCCACTCAGGGCCTCACTCGCTGCACTCCTCCCCATGCCCCTCAGGGAAACCAGCCAAATATGACCCCTCCTTTCGAGGTCCCATCAAAAATAGGTGAGTTCTGGGCACCGCCCCAACTGGCAGGGGTTAAGGGGAGGGCATTGGTCTTGCTTTGTATTTGCTGAAATATTGGTTAAAAGCTTGTAAAAAAGAAAACTCCTACCCCAAGAGAATGGGGCCCTTGGGAGGGGGGTTGGGTCTTGAGGGGGCACAAGGGGACTTTTGGGGTACTAGTGATTTCTGTTTCTTGACCTGGGAGCTGGCTACACAGGCCTTTGCTTTTGGGGAAGATTAATCCGGCTGAGCACTGATGTGAGTTGTGTACTTTTCTGTGTCAGACTTCAGAAGAACGTTTACCCACTGAGAATATTCTGTTCTTTTGTGCCCCCTGCCTCGACAAACGGAAACAAGCACTTCTTACTTATTTCCTGGTATATTGTGAGAGGTTTTCTTAAAATAAAATAAATATATCTTAAAGAAATAAAATAAAACGTACCCACTCTCCAGCCCGTGACTCCTCCAGCCCGTACTCCCCATGTCCCCTCTCCAAAACCTTTCCCCA
Organism: Proteles cristata cristata; assembly: GCA_017311185.1. Classification (NCBI taxonomy): domain Eukaryota; kingdom Metazoa; phylum Chordata; class Mammalia; order Carnivora; family Hyaenidae; genus Proteles; species Proteles cristata. The sequence goes on along the minus strand of JAESUZ010002444.1, from coordinate 430,185 downwards.
CTTCTCTCCCAGGAGCTGCACAGATATCATCTGCTGTGTCCTCTTCCTTCTCTTCATTCTGGGGTACATCGTGGTGGGGATCGTGGGTGAGTTTCCAGCTGTGCAGTGCTGGAGCCAAGGCCGGGGGTAATAACCCGGGGAGGGACCATCCCCGTGGCTGTTCCCCGCCCCCCCCAAGTCCCACCTTCCGGTGATTCATCTCTGCATCTGCTTCCAGCTTGGGTGTACGGAGACCCCCGGCAAGTTCTCTACCCCAGGAATTCCACCGGGGCCTACTGCGGGGTTGGAGCCAACAAGTGAGTACCAAGGCAGGAAGAGGGGACAGGCAGGAGCTGAGGTGGGGGGTGGGCAGAGAACCCCAACTCTCAAGCTCCAGATCCTTCCTCTGCTGCCCACACCCCCCCCCCTTTCCTGAATCTCACCACACTAGGTCACTTTGAGCAGCCTCCATTTCTGAGCAGCTGGCTTCTGATTTCTGCCCCCCAAAGTGGGAGACAGAGTAGTGATTAAGTGCATGGATTTTCAAGTTCAGAGTTTGGCATTTGAATCCCCAACTGGGCTAAGTAAGTTCCGGTTGTATGGCCTTGGGCAAGGTACTCAAACTCTCTGTGCTTTGATCTCCTCATCTGAAACACAAGGGTGAACCCCCAAGTGATGCCATCAGTTCGTCATGCAGGAAACTTTCAGTAAATAATAAAACCTTAACAGTTACACAGCATTTACTATGTTCCAGGCAGGCAGTGTACTTTGCACACACAAACTCATTTAAGCCCTGTGAAGTAGGTACTATTATCTTACACCTGATGGAATTGAGGCAGTGGGCAGTTAAATGACTTGCTCAAGGTCATAAACTCTTAACCATTTGTTGGCAATTTCAATGCTCAATTAACTCTGGGAAATCTTCCAGGTGGCCCCTGTATCTCCCCAGCCTGAGCTTCTAAGGGCAGAAGCTGAGTGGTGTACCTCATGGAAGAGGGGGGAGGGGCTGGTTGAGCCCAGTGTACTCGGGACACAGCCCTGGCAGCCCTCCCTTCTCCGCACACCTGACCAGGCCCTGATGCCTACACTACCTTCCCTCCTGCAGAGATAAACCATATCTTCTCTACTTCAACATCTTCAGTTGCGTCCTGGCCACCAACATCATCATGGTGGCTGAGAACGGCCTGCAGTGTCCCACACCCCAGGTCAGTGCCTGGGACCTGCCTCTGCCCAGATCTCCCCCCAAGGTCTGGGTACCAGCCCCTCAGCATGCTCTCTGCCCCCAGGTGTGTGTGTCCTCCTGCCCAGAGGTCGCATGGACTGTGGGAGTAAACCAGTTCTCGCAGAACGTTGGGGAGGTCTTCTACACTGCAAACAGGAGCTTTTGTCTGCCGGGGGTGCCCTGGGATATGGTGAGCGCTGCCTTGGGCATTATCGCTGTGGTCAAGGAGGGGCACATGTGTGGGGGTGAGGAGGAGTTGGGTAGGTGATTATGGTGATGGTGGTGGTGATGACGGAGCTCACACCTTCATCCTGCTCTGTGTCTGTGTGTCTGTGTGTCCTCCCCCCCACCCCCAGCCAGTGATCCAAAGCCTGCAACAGGAGCTCTGCCCCAGTTTCCTCCTCCCTTCCACTCCAGGTGAGAAGCTGCGTTCCTTCCTCAGGCATCATCCAATCCTATGTCTTTATTGCTCAAGTGAGGAAAGCAGACCCAGAGAGAACAAATACAGCTTAGCTGGCAGAATTGGAATTAGCACCAGATCTTTACCTTTCTGTGCAGCAGGACCCTACACATGGACCCTGTGTGTGTTGTGCACCAGGCACCCAGATAGATGTGGGGCTCCTGGTTTGAGCTACCTTTTTTTTTTCACAAATAGTTTATTGTCAAATTAGTTTCCACATAACACCCAGTGCTCATCCCCACAAGTGTCCTCCTCCATGCCCACCCCTCCTCCCCCCCACATCCACCAGTCCTCAATTTTTGTCAGCATTCAAGAGTCTTTGAGCTACCTTTTAGGTGCAGAGATCAGAGATGTTCAGAAAGACACTTCCCAAGAATCGGAAACGACCGGATGTCCATCCGAATTTATAAGCAAACATGGCCAAGTGGTGGGATCACGGTTGATTTTTTAACTTTTCCTCATATGTTCTTCTTTCCAATGGTAAATGTTTTTTTTAATAGAAAAAAACTTTAATTATAGCATGCAAAAAGATATCCAGTTCTCAATATAGGTGCTATGAAAAGTATCTCAAATGAATGCTCCAAACTCAGATCTGGATTCCAGCACTTTCCAGCTGTATGGTCTTGGGCCAAGCATCCTCTCTGAGCCTTGCTTCCTCATCTTGAGAATGTAAATGCCAAAGCCAGCCTGCCAGGCAAAGTCATCGTGAGGATGGAGACACATGATATGGGCCTCAGGAGATGGGGAAGGGGTGAGAAGGTTTTCTGGAGGAGGTGAGACGGAGATGGAGCTGAACAGGGAGTAATGGATGGGATTTCCAAAGGGAGAACACTCAGAGAGAGGGGCCGGGAAAGCAGGGGCACAGAGCTGAGAAGAAAGTGGACTAAGCTCAATTGGTGGGGTCTTGAAGCTGGCCCAGGGAGCAGAGGCTCTCTGGGGCAGAGATTCCAGAAGTGTCTGAGCAGCAGAATGACATAGAGCCCTGGAATGATGAGGCATGCTCTCCCTGGCACTAGGGTAGAGGGTAGGTTGAAAGGTGACAAGGTTGGGGTCGAGTATAAGAGTTAGGCCAGAGGGAATCAGGGTCTGAACCAAGCAGTGGCAAGGAGGGGAAGAAGGGGGTATTCAGAGACAGGGAAGGAAGGCTGGACTGGGCACCACGGAGCATGAGGGAGCTGTGGTGGCCCTCCCTATGGAACTCCCTTTTGGCTGTGGAGTCAAGAGCAGCTGTGGGGAGGGGAAGAGTGAGGAGCAGCAAAGCCCACCTCTCCTCCCTTCCCTAAGCCCACTAGGGGGCTGGGTAGAGGTCAGAGGTTTTCAAGGCAAAGCTCTGGGCCTTCCCACTAGGAGCCCCGGTTCTCTCCCTCCAGCTCTGGGGCGTTGTCTTCCACTGGTGAATAGTACTCCACCTGAACTCCCAGGGATTTCCAATAACACCTCCATCTCCCAAGGAATCAGGTGGGCATCTTCCTGCTCCCCCATCTCTGTCCTGCACCCCTCCCCCACAACAACACCTCTAATTCTGTCTGTCCCCAACAGTGGTCTTCTTGACAGCCTCAATGCCCGTGACATCAGTGTTAAGATCTTTGAAGATTTTGCCCAATCCTGGTATTGGATTCTTGTGTGAGTCACCGGTTCCCCTCCTCACTACTTCCCTTCTGCCCTCCCTGATCCTCTGTCCCCACCCCAATGTCCAGAACAGAAACTTCGAACAGGGGTGAAGGAGCCAGAGCTCAGAACGGACCCCAAACCCACCAAGATTTATAAGACAAAGGAGGTCTAACCTCTGGGAACCCTGGGAGTGTGAGGCATTTGAGGGCCTCTGAAAGGAAGAAAATTTGAGGTATGACCCTCAACTACCTCACCCTGCCTACAGTGGCCTAGGAGTGGCTCTGGTCCTGAGCCTGCTGTTTATCCTTCTTCTGCGCCTGGTGGCCGGGCCCCTGGTGCTGGTGCTGATCCTCGGGGTGCTGGGCGTGCTGGCATATGGCATCTATCACTGCTGGGAGGAGTACCGAGTGCTGCGGGACAAGGGTGCCTCCATCGTCCATCTGGGCATCACCACCAACCTCAGCGCCTACCGCAATGTCCAGGAGACCTGGCTGGTGGCCTGTAAGTGCCCTGCCCATCTCCGGACCTCCAGCCACCCGACGGCTGCCCCAGGCCATGCTGAGCCCTGGCCCTGACGGTGGCCTCTCTGTTCCTCTCGACCCTCAGTGATCGTGCTGGCTGTGCTTGAAGGCATCCTGCTCCTGATGCTCATCTTCCTGCGGCAGCGGATCCGCATCGCCATCGCCCTCCTGAAGGAGGCCAGCAAGTCAGGATCTGTCTGGGAGGGAGATGGGGCAGAGGACGGGGGTGCAGGCCCAGAAGGGCAATGTTGGAAAGGTGGCAGGGAGCCCTGAAAGAGAAGGGGAGAATTATGCAGTGGTTAACACCACCGTGTGACTCCATTTTTTCCTGAGACTCAGTTTACCCATCTGTTAAATGAGGGCAACAGTAGTTCTTACTATGTAGGGCTGTCATGAGGATTAAATGAGTTAGTGTCTTGTCGGGTTCCCAGAACATGAAGCAGACCCTCCATCAGGAGTAGTGAGTGGCAGCTGCTATTTGGTGGTGGTGGTGGTGGTGGTGGTGGTGGTGGTGGTTGATGGGTGGAACAGGAGCCCGGGCATGAAGTAACAACTTGTTCCCAACCAGCACCATCAAGAGACCATACTTTGAGGACCCTATTCCCTTAGTCTCCCAAGAAGCTGCCCCCAGGTGGCTTCTCTGTGATTCTAATTTCCTCTAAGGGTCCCTTGCGCCTGATTTATTCAGTTCCGTTCATTTAATGAGCACCTACTGTGTGCCCAGCCTGGGGGACAGAAAAGTCCCTGGCAAGGACAGAGGTGGGGATGTTGCCAGGGTGGGGCCTGGGGACTAGGGCCACGCTGATGGACTACTCTTATCTTTCTCCAGGGCTGTGGGGCAGATGATGTCTACCATGTTCTACCCACTGGTCACCTTTGTCCTCCTACTCATCTGCATTGTCTACTGGGCTATGACCGCCCTGTATCCTTTGCCCACATGGGCAGGCCCTCCTGGGGAGGGGGTGGGGAAGGGACAATACTCACCTATAACATGCCTCAGAGCAATTGGAAGAAGGTGCTCCTTCCCCTGGGCAAACACAGGGCTGCCCATGGACAGAGTTGAAAGAGTGAGTCCAGGCTGAATTCCAACGCTTTGTACAGTGAACGACCTGTACAAGTACCTGGGAACGGGTCTCTGAGGAGGAGACCTGTGGAGACCCCCATGTGACTATGCCTTCCTTGACTCCCCTCTGGGTACCTGGCCACATCGGGGCAACCCCAATATGTTCTCTGGGCACCCAACGCCAGCTTGCCCAGCTGTGAAAAAGTGCAAATGAATACATCATGCGACCCCATGGTGAGGAGACTTATGGTGGATATGGAGGTGTCCATGGGGTTGAGGTGACCTTAGGGGCCAGCTGCTCCAAATCCCTCATTGTGCAGCAGAGACTGAGGACCAGAGAGAAAAAGAAGATCATTCAAGGTCACACAACAAGCCCCCTTGCCAGCCAGATGGGGGGCCAGCAGTGGACTCCAGATCCAGTGCTCCTCTTGCCGAGCTACCTCCTTATTCAGAGAAGGAAACTGAGACTGGAAGAAGAGGCATGCTGGCCCTGGGAAAACTGGCTACCAGCATTTCCCACCCCTCCCCTGGACTTGCTTTTGCCAAGGGGGACCATTAGCTACTCAGCCTTCAGTCTCAGTCTGTTCATCTGTAAAATGGAGATAATCCTAAAACCCGTCCCTCAGGGAGGCAGAGAAGATTAAATGACATTGGGCACATAAAGTGCTCTGAACAATGTTTGCCACCTGATAAGAGCTGATAACTGTACATGGGTTTTGTTTAGTTGTTTTTGGTTTTGTTTTAGATAGGTTTCATGCCCAGCACGCGACCCAGTGCAGGACTTGAATTCATGACTCTGAGATCAAGACCTGAGCTGAGATCAAGAGTTAGACATGTAACCACAGAGCCACTCAGGCACCCCAGTTTTGCTTAGTCTTTTGAAGTCTTTCTCCCTGGGAACTTGGCAGCACCCTAGGCAATAGGCAGGTGGAACTCTCCCTTCCCCACCCTCCTGATAGGCTCTCAGGAAGTGGCACTGAACTTCAGGTAATCTGCTGTCCTCAGAGCTTTCATGTGGCCACCTCGTCTGAGCTGGGACCCACAGGCATCAGCTCACTCTAAAAAAGGAAAGGGAAGCTGGTTTACATTTAGGGAGGACCCACCATGTGCCAGGCACTAGATATGCAAAGCTCCAAATGACCTGGTTCTTGCTTTCAACTTGCTCAGGATCTAGAAGCAGAGACTGACACAAACCCACACAAAGGGCAAAGTAGTTTATTTTCTCAAAAAATTTCAAACATACACTGAGCAATTTCAGCAGTTATAAGGATTTTTGTCACATTTGCAGGCAAGGGCTGTTTTTAAACTTCTGTGTTCTTCGCTTTTTATTATGGAAATTTTCAAACACACGCAAACCCTCAACTTCCCACTGTTCTTGTTTCATCGATTCCCCCCCACACACCCACAATTCCTTTTTTCTGGAGTTTTTTAAGGCAAATTCTGGACATAAGTGCCAATTCACTTGTAAACACATCAGGATGGATCTCCACAGATAAGGACTTTTTTTTTTTTTTAAAGTAATCTCTATCCCTCAATGTGAGGCTTGACCCTGAGATCAAGAGTCACAGGCTCTACAGACTGAGATAATCAGGTGCCCCAACCGACAAAGACTTTTAAATTATAAGCATAACCACTATACCATTATCACACCCAACAAGGTTAACAATAATTCCTTAATACCATCTAATACCCAGTCTGTTCATTTTTGCTAGAAAGCATTTTGGTGGGAGTTGCAGAGGCTGTGTTAGAGGAGATTGCTGATTGAGTATCAGGGACAAAGCCAGGTGCTGGTCACACTGCCTTCACGCCATTAAGGCTCAGCCCACAAGGCCCGGGAGCTCTCGTGTCCATATGGAGGCTGAGAGGAAATTAATTCTCTCATGTGATAGGCAATCTGAACCCAACTTGAACCTGGAGAAGAATCTCCTGGAAGGAAATGGCTTCCCCAACTCAGAGAGGCTGCTACTCTGGGAGTGTCAGGAGTTGGCTGGGAATGACCCTACTCTGTCACCCCCAGGCCCAGCCCGTGAACTCCTCATGCCCAGGACTGATGTGCGTCTTCCAGAGCTACTCGTCCACAGGCTTGGTTCAACGTTCTCTCTTCAACTTGCAAATCTACGGGATCCTGGGGCTATTCTGGACCCTCAACTGGGTACTGGCCCTGGGCCAGTGTGTCCTGGCTGGGGCCTTTGCCTCCTTCTACTGGGCCTTCCACAAGCCTCGGGACATCCCCACCTTCCCCCTGATCTCTGCCTTCATCCGCACACTCCGGTAAGCCTGGGGCAGGGGGCTGGACATTGTGAGTGTGGGAGTCCAGGGGTCCTGGAGCTGCCTCTGACTACCTAAGCCCTCTGCAGGTACCACACTGGGTCGCTGGCCTTTGGAAGCCTCATCCTGACCCTTGTGCAGATAGCCCGGGTCGTTTTGGAGTACATTGACAACAAACTGAGAGGTGAGCAGGTAGCCCCTTGGGGAGTGCCTGTCAGGGGCCAGTGACCGAATATAAGCATCCCCTTACTCCCAGGAGCCCAGAACCCTGTGGCCCGCTGCATCATGTGCTGCTTTAAGTGCTGCCTTTGGTGCCTGGAGAAGTTTATCAAGTTCCTAAACCGCAACGCCTACATCATGGTGAGCCTTCCTGCACAAGCAGCCCCTAGCTCTGGGGTCCCTTGGCCCAGGCCCCTGCCCTGGCCCAAGTACGCTGCACACAGATAACTCTCACCTTTTGACCTCACTCAGATTGCCATCTACGGGAAGAATTTCTGCGTCTCAGCCAAAAATGCCTTCATGCTACTCATGCGGAACATTGTCAGGTCAGGCTGTCCCCCACCCCGTGATCTCCCAACCAAGGCCGGGTTCTTAGGCAGCGCTCAGAGGGCCTCGAGCTTGGCTTAACGTTCCATTGCCTCCATCTTCAAATGTGCCCAATTTTCTTCATTTTACATTTGCCACAGTCACTTATATAGCCAGTCCTGTTCCTAGCTCTGCCAGTACCCTCATGCCCGACCCACCCCAACTTCCCATACAGGGTGGTCGTTCTGGACAAAGTTACAGACTTGGTGCTGTTCTTCGGGAAGCTGTTGGTGGTTGGAGGTGTTGGTAAGGGCCAGGACTGGGAGTTACGGGCACCAAGGGTAGGGGCACAGGGCAGCCGAACAGGTGACCTCAGAGGAGTGATGACACTGACCTCCAGACCTCTCGCACAGGGGTCCTGTCCTTCTTTTTTTTCACCGGTCGCATCCAGGGGCTGGGTACAAACTTTGAGAGTCCCTCTCTCAACTATTACTGGCTGCCCATCATGGTGAGTAGACTCCCTGGCTCTGCCTTGCAGTCCAGCACACCCTGCCCCCCCCACCCCCACCCCCCCCACCAAGGAACTCAAACACGTCCTGTGTCTTCCAGGTCTCCATCCTGGGGGCCTACGTCATTGCCAATGGCTTCTTCAGTGTTTTTGGCATGTGTGTGGACACACTCTTTCTCTGTTTCTGTGAGTAGACATCCTCTACCACTTCCCCCAGATTTCAAGGTACCAAACTGTTTAGGGTTTTTTTGTTTTTGTTTTTGTTTTTGTTTTTTTGGAGACCTGGTGCTTCTAGAAACAGCAACTTTGCGAGTTAAAGGAGCCAAAGCCAGAGGAAGCCTCTTCTGCTATCCTCAAGCCAGGGGTTTGGGGAAGAAAGGAGGAAGTGAACTGCCAGGCTGGCAGGGTCTCCCAAGAAAGAACATTCCAGGGGAGAGGCCTCTGGTACCCTTCCCTAGAAAATCGAAGGTAGAAGTTAGTCACAAGAGACTTCCCAGCAGATGGCTGTAGTGAGTGCAGATTTTCTTTCCCTCCTACACACAGTTGACCCTTAAGCAACCTGGGTTTAAATTTCACAGGTCAACTTAAGTGTGGATTTTTTTCAGTAAGCACAGTACAATACTGTAAATGTATTTTCACTTTCTTAGGATTTTCTTAACATTTTCCCCCTGTCTTATTTTATTGTAAGAATACAGTATACAGTACATATAACACACAATATATGTGCTAATTGTTTACATTGTCAGTACAGCTTTGGATCAACGGTAGTCTATTATATTTGGGGGGAATCAAAAGTCATAGGTGGATTGTTGATTGCACGGAGGTCAGCGCCCCTTGGCCCCCTGTCGCTCAAGGGCCAACTCTACACTCGTTCAAGGTTTATGTAGTACCTACCGCAATCTGCAATAAGCTATTGACATGCATTTTTTATATTAAGCCTTACCATGCTATGAAATATTATCGATCACAATTTACCGATGAGAAACTGAGATTATATAACCTACCCAGTAGGTTACAAAACCTGACCGAAAAGAACAGCCCGTGGCGTTGTTGCCTGAAACCAGGCAGCTTCTTGTTGTCTTCCCCGATTTTCCCCGGGAGTGGGGTGGCCCCCGAGGGTCCTTTCTAACGGTCTGTGTTGCGGCTCAGTGGAAGACCTGGAGAGGAACGACGGCTCCCTGGACCGGCCCTACTATATGCCCAAAGCCCTTCTGAAGATTCTAGGCAAGAAGAACGAGACGCTTCCGGGGGACAAGAAAAGGAAAAAATGAAAGATGCGGCCCTGATCCCCTCCTGTACAGTCTCCCAGCCTCACCCCGCCTTCCAGATCTCAATTTTGTAGTTTAAAAAAAATTATTAAAGGTTGATGTTTTGTTTTCTCAAAAAGTCTGAGACTTTTATCCCATCCATGACATGCAGTCCTTTTTGTCTTTTTTCTCCACAAGTTCTTTAAAATAGGTTCCGCCCCCATGACGCGCCCCAGGAGCCATGGCCAATCAAAAGGCTCCTGAGGAATGATGCCGGCCCCCTTCTTCATCCCAGCCAATAAGCTTCCAGTCAGGGTCACATGCTCCGGGACTTCAAAAAGAGCCAATTGGAAGGTCCAGCTCCAAGGCGCTAAATGGTCACATGAGGAGTCAGAGTGAGGAGTCAGCCAATTAAAATCGCAGAAGTGCGGCAGGAGGCCCGACTCTGGAACTGGGGACGGAATAGCTAGTGTTTAAAGGGCAGGGTCAGCTGACAGACTCCAGCCCGCGTCTACCCTTGGGGGCCTGGTTCTGGCTACCTGGGGGAAGATGATGGCGTACCGAACCGGCCAAGTGCTCCAGGGCAGACCCGGGGGATCGCAGAATCCGGGGTTCTGGGGAGGCTGTAGAGTTCAGGTGTTTGCCGCGATCTTCCTGCTGCTGTTGTCTCCGGCAGAATTTGGGGCTAGGGCAGAGAACGACTTCAGTCTGGTGAGTCGCCCCTCGTATATCCCCATCGCCAACCCACGCGGGTGGTCTGTACCCAGCGTCCCCCGGGACGCGGGTTGCTGAGACCCGTCTCTTCGAGGGACTCTCCCGCCGTTCTCGGACTCCGTTCCCTCCATCCACTCCCAACCCCTCTTCCTCCTCGGGCCCTTGTCCTCCTGTCCTCCCGAGCCTCTTCATTCGAGCTCCTTCACCTTTGGGAGGTCCTCCAGCCCCACGCTCGCAGAAGGCCCCTTCTTCCCTCAGACCCCTTTTCCCTCTCCGAGCCCCCAGCTTTGTTTCAAACTCTCCTCAGTTTCCCCTTTCTTATTCTAGGACACCACCCCCCCAACTCTGATCCCCAACACTCTGCCTTTCCTAGGGACGCTCGACTCCGAGCCACTATTCAACCGTCCTAAAACTTGAAGTCAAATTTGTCCGTGTTGACCCTTCCTCCTCCCTTCGCAGGTTCAGCCGCTGGTGACCATGGAGCAGCTGCTGTGGGTGAGCGGGAGGCAGATCGGTTCTGTGGATACCTACCGAATTCCCCTCATCACAGCTACTCCTCAGGGCACTCTCCTTGCCTTCGCTGAGGCCAGAAAAATGTCCACATCGGATGAGGGAGCTAAGTTCATTGCTCTTCGCAGGTCCTTGGACCAAGGTATAAAGATGCCTGAGTGGTAGATGCTGGTGTTAGGCTGGATGGGTAGGGAGCCTGACCTGCCCAAGGGCTCTAAGGATAGGACCAGCTGGGAGGGCTGGAGGCCTGGGTCCCTGAAGAGACTTAAGGAGGAAAGCTGTACAGAGCAGTGATCTAGAAATTATAATCAGCTAGGGTTGAACATTGAAAATTTATTGAGCACCTGCTATATACCAGGCACTGTTCTAGGTTCTGTGAATATGGTTGTGAACAAAGCAGACCAAATATCCCTGTCCTCATGGGGCTTATATTGTCTGTGGGGAGACAGACAATAAGCGTAATAAATAGGTGAGTTTATTTTTTATATTAGAAAGGGATAAATATAATGGAGAAAAATAAAGCAGGATGTTGGATATTGGTGGCAACTTTAAATAGGTGACTTTTGAGTAAAGGAGTTGAGAGTAACCCTGAGGAAGAGTGTACCAGGCAGATGTCACAAGCTTGTGACTTTTCTCCAGGAGAAAACTACTTGAGGAATGGGGAGGAGCTTGTGAGACAGGATGGAGTGAACAACGGTAGAATAGATAAGGTCAGAGAGGTAAGGCTGCAGGGCAGGGGGGTGGAAGGGCAGGTTTTGTAGGGCTCTGCAGCCACTCTAAGGCCTTGGGGCCCTAGCAAGAGGTGGAAATTAACAGGGAGAGGTAGAAAGGGCACCTTCAGAGTGCTCACCCTGGATTTCTTCTCTTTTTTCTTTAGGCAGCACATGGTCTCCTACAGCCTTCATTGTAGATGATGGGGACACCCCGGATGGGCTAAACCTGGGGGCAGTGGTGAGCGATATGGAGACAGGAGTGGTGTTTCTTTTCTATTCCCTCTGTGCTCACAAGGCTGGCTGCCAGGTGGCCTCCACTATGTTGGTGTGGAGCAAAGATGACGGTGTGTCCTGGAGCCCTCCCCGGAACCTCTCCTTGGATATTGGCACCGAGATGTTTGCCCCCGGACCAGGCTCAGGCATTCAGGTCTCTATCCTGAGATGGGTGGTGGGGACTGCCTTTTGGAGAGTCTGGAAGATGCCCCCAATGGGACTTCTTCCCAGGGAGAAGGACTTATGAAGTCAGATTTTCTCTTAGATGGGATTCCTTGGAAGAAAGGGGCATCCTGGGAGGAACCCCCTCCTGAGGGAAGATGGATCTTTGCCATTGTCTTCCCATTTGGGGGTCATACATAGCTTGGTGAGTGAGCACACCAAGCATGGGTTAAAGCTCCCATGCACTTCTGTGGCTGGAACCCCCTGTCTGATGTCCTAAAGGAGCTTATTCTGCAAGAGTTTCTTAATTCAGGCAGTAGGTACTTACGGGATCCTCAGTAGCAAAGACAGAACTGAAGAGGACCAGATGTGTTCTCATGCTAGGAGGTGATAGGTTCCCCTTCCCTGCCTGTGAGCCTCTTCAGTGTCTCCCTCAGTGACACCCAGCTTCCTTTCCCACAGAAACAGCGGGAGCCGCGGAAGGGCCGCCTCATCGTGTGTGGCCATGGAACACTGGAGCGGGACGGGGTCTTCTGCCTCCTCAGTGATGATCATGGTGCCACCTGGCACTATGGCAGTGGGGTCAGCGGCATCCCCTATGGCCAGCCCAAGCGGGAAAACGATTTCAACCCTGATGAATGCCAGGTGAGGAGTCCATGGGCTATTCCCCACCCACTCCACCTCCCCTGTCCTCCAGAGCACTATTTCACTCACAGACCCAGGATCTGCCCGCCCACCTTTGTGCAACCTGGCCTGCTTCCTCAGGGACAGGGCCCTTTGCCCTGCCCCCTCCCTGGGTCTTCCTGAAGCCATTTTCTATCTCTTCAGCCCTATGAGCTCCCAGATGGCTCAGTCGTCATCAATGCCCGGAACCAGAACAACTACCACTGCCGTTGCCGAATTGTCCTCCGCAGCTACGACGCCTGTGACACCATACGGCCCCGTGATGTGACCTTCGACCCTGAGCTTGTGGACCCTGTGGTAGCTGCAGGAGCTGTAGCCACCAGCTCCGGTATTGTCTTCTTCACCAATCCAGCCCATCCGGAGTTCCGTGAGTGTCTGTTGGGTGAGGTCGTCGGGGGAGCCCCTTTTATCTAGAGAAGGTGTGACCAGAGACACCCCCCCCCTTTTTCTGACTCTGCTGCCTTCCCCAGGAGTGAACCTGACCCTGCGCTGGAGCTTCAGCAACGGTACCTCATGGCGGAAAGAGACGGTCCAGCTGTGGCCAGGCCCAAGTGGCTACTCCTCACTGGCAGCCCTGGAGGGCAGTGTGGGCGGGAAGGACGAGGCCCCCCAGCTCTACGTCCTGTATGAGAAAGGCCGGAATCAGTACACAGAGAGCATCTCACTGGCCAAAGTCAGCGTGTATGGGACGCTCTGAGCTGTACACCTGCCACCAGAGTAGAAGGACCTGGACTCAGCCTTCAGGACTGTGGGCCCTCGGAGGCTAGAGGTGCCTAAAAGACAGTTCCACCTACCCGTAGACTCTAGCCTTTTGCAAAATCAGTTTCTCTTTGACAGGGAAGTCACTCTGTTAGGACTACAAGCCTGGCTGCTTCCACACAGGGAGTCCTGCCCTCACTTGGGAGCGTATCCCTTCCACATCATTGCTGGGCCTGGCCCCCTTCTGTTCCTGGGGCAATGATTGGTCCTTTTCATAGATGGGGTTAGGTAGGCCTGTGGAATTGAATATATTTGGACTCAGGGAAATGGGGAAGGCTGAGCTTCCTCTTTAGGGTAAGATACTGTGGAGCAGGTTGGCGAAAGTACTGTAAGGGCAATATTTGGATTCAGGGTAAAGAACTAGGTGTACCACCCACCTAGACTATTTATAAATTGAACTATTTGTAACTTAACGTTTTTAATGAAGGAGAATGAGCACTTGCAGTGTCTCTGTGGTTCTGTCCATGCGCATGTGCGTTCTTCATGTACACCTGTAGGAGGCTGGGAGTGAGCTCTGGGGAAGAAGCTGCTGTTGCCCATGACAGTCACACTTTGGCAAATTAAGTCCTCCTTTCCCTTTCACATTCTTCCTCATCACAGAAAAGCAGATTCATCTTCATAGGTGTAATGAGGAGTAGCAGGGGGAGCCCCACAAGATATTAAAGAGTCTGCTCTGTTTCATATCTGATGGAGTTGGACAGTGTCTTCTGTGAAGTCAGGGGGCAGGTGTGTGAAATGCAGATGGAGAGCCTCTCCCAGGCCACCCCTGCAGAGAAATAAGCATTGTGACAATTTACGTGAGAAAACCGCACCATCCTCAGGCAGATGCTATTAAAAGAACAGATGAGTGGAAGAGCCATACCTTTACCCCATATGGAAAGAAAATACAATGCCTACATGAGAACTAGTGATCTGAATCTCAAAGACTCAGGGGGCGCCTGGGTGGCTTAATTGGTTAAGCAGCCTGACTCTTGGTTTCAGCTCAGATCATGATCTCACGGTTCGTGGGTTCAAGCCTCTATGCTGACAATGCGGAGCCTGCCTGGGATTCTTCTCTCCTCTCTCTGTCCCTCCCCTGTTCATGTTCTCTCTTGCGCTCTCTCTCTCTCTCTCTCTCTCTCTCTCTCTCTCTCTCGCAAAAAAAAAGATTCTCACTTTCCCTCTGCTCCTCCCCCCGCAATAAAAATTTTAAAAAATAAAAGAATGTCAAAGATTGAAGAATAAGGGCCACATTGAAATATAGTTGCAGTTTATTTTGCTTTCAACTTCCTTTTCTAAGAAATGTTAGGGTAATGCATTCCATCAGAAAAAATGGAATAATCTCCCTGTATAGGAGGATATGGTATGATTTAATTTTGTTATATTTTATCCAGAATTTTTTATCAATAATTTAATACTTTAATTTTTCACTTACATTTTTAAAAACAAAGGTAGAGAAAATGGGTTAATGAACCCCATGTGCATCCTATGTATCCAATGTTTGCTTCTTATTCTTTTTTATTTTGTTGAATTTTTTTTTTTTTTTTGAGAGAGTATGAACAAGGGGAGGGGCAGAGAAAGAGAGGTAGAGAGAAATCCCAAGCAGGCTCTACACTGTCAATGCAGAGCCTGACACAGAGCTTAATCCCATGAACTGTTGAGATCATGACCTGAGCCAAACCAAGAGTTAAATACTTAAGCAACTGATCCACCCAGGCAACCTCCCTTTGTTGAAATATTTTGAAGCAAATACCAGACCTTGTGATATTCACCCCTACCTTGTTCCTTTTTTTTTTTTGGTTTGGTTTGCTTTGGTTTTTTAGAGAGGTAGAGTGCACACATGAGCAGAGGAGAGGGGCAGAAAGAGAATTTTTTTTTTACTTTTTAGCAGTATTTCCCTTTTTTAATTTATTTAAATTTGCATCCAAGTTAGTTGGCATATATATAGTGCAACAATGATTTCAGGAGTAGATTCCTCGCCCATTTAGCCCATCCCCCCCCCCACAACCCCTCCAGTAACCTGTTTGTTCTCCATATTTAAGAGTCTCTTATGTTTTGTCCCTCTCCCTGTTTTTATATTATTTTTGCTTCCCTTCCTTTATGTTCATCTGTTCTGTAGAGAGAAGAAGAATCATAAGCAGGCTCCACACTCAGCTAGTTGTCCAACAAGGAGCTCCATCCCATGATCCTGAAATATAACCAGAGCTGAAATAAAGAGTCAAACCCTCAACTGAGCCACCCAAGTGCTTCCACCCCTACATTCTTAAGTGTGCATCCCATCCTTTAAAATGGAACACTTTAGGGGCGCCTGGGTGGCTTAGTCGGTTAAGCATCCGACTTTCGCTTGGGTCATGATCTCGCGGTTTGTGGGTTTGAGCCCCGCGTCGGGCTCTGTGCTGACCCCGCGTCGGGCTCTGTGCTGACTGCCAGCTCAGAGCCTGGAGCCTGTTTCAGCCTGTGACTCCCTCTCTCTCTGACCCTCCCCTGCTCACGCTGTCTCTCTCTCTCCTAAAAATAAATAAAAAACATTAAAAAAATAAATAAATAAAATAAATAAATAAAATGGAACACTTTATTATGTAACCATAATATCATCGCATACTCGTAACATTAACAATAACTCTGGTATCATCTAATACCCAATGTGCAAATTTCATCAAATGTCTCAACAATGTCTTATTTATAGTTCTTTGTTCAAATCAGGATCCAGGGATGCCTGGGTGGCTCAGCTGGTTGAGCAGCTGATTTCGGCTCAGGTCATGATCTCACATTTTGTGAGTTAGAGCCCCACATAGGGTTCTGTGCCAACAGCTCAGAGCCTGGAGCCTGCTTTGGATTCTGTGTCTCCCTTTCTCTCTCTGCCCCTCCCCAGCTCAAGCTCACACACTCTCTCAAACATAAATAAATAAACTTAAAAAAAAAAAAAGATTCTCTACACCCACCCCTGCTCATTCTCTCTCAAACAAAAAACAAAAAAAACACCTAAATCAGGATCCAAAGAAAATCTACACATTTCCATTTGTTTTAAGTTTATTTATTTATGTTTGAGAGAGAGCAAGCAGGGGAGGGACAGAGAGAGAGCAAGAGAAAACCACTCAGGCTCTGCACTGCAGCGCAGAGCCGGATGCGGGGCTTGAACCCACAAAGATCATGAGCTGAGCTGAAATCAAGAGTCAGATGCTTAACCGACTGAGCCACCCAGGCTCCTGAAAACCTGTACATTTAATTTTGATGTCTCCTAAGCCTAGGTTAATCTACAGTCCCACTTCTCCTCTTTCTTCTTCTTGATACTGTCTATGCAGAAATCAACGCATTCGTCCTATAGAAAGTTCCACTCTGATTTGTCAGTTTGCTTCCTCAGAGTGTCACTTAATTCCTTCCTCTAGCTTTCACATTTCCAATGATCAAACCTGAAGATTTGGCTTCCCATTCCATTTGGGGGGTGGGGGCAGTGGGAGAAGATCGCTTCACAGGTACTGTGTGCTTCCTGTTGCATGTCCTCAGGGGGCCAGTACTGTCTGCTCCTCCCTCTCTGAGTAAAGCTGAGGTTGAGCACTGGGTTCAGATGGCCACAGTCTAACCCCTCCTTTGTTAAGTTTCCCCCATCAACCTTCCAACTGACAATTTCATTCACAGATGGGTTTTGCCTGAATCAGTTATTTTGTGGGATTGTGAAATGTTTTTTAAATTCTATTATTTCTACCCCATCTATTACCTGGCATTCTTCGATAAAAAAAGAGCTGTCTCTCATCAAGGCTGTTGGGCTACCCTGAAGCATGCTTTGTAAGGAAAGGCAGGATAAAAGCTTAATTTCCCCCTTTTCCTTGCCAGTTCTGAGTAAAGTGATGTAATACTTTGCCTTGGCCAGTAAACCACACTGTTACCAACGACACAGGAGACATACAGAGGAAGACTCTATGGCCAGCAGCAGGAGGCAGGGGAATCTGAGGGAACAAAGAAGAGAGAATCCCAGGCAGCGTGGTTGCAGGGCTCTGCTTTTCTTTTCTTTCTTTTTTTTTTTTAATGTTTATTTTTTATTTTAGGGGAGAGAGAGACAAGGTATGAGCAGGGGTTGGGCAGTAAGAGAGGAAGACACAGAATCCGAAACAGGCTCCAGACTCTGAGCTGTCAGAATGCACAAACCGCGAGATCATGACCTGATCTTAACCTCCTAACAGTCTAACCTACTGAGACACCCAGGCGCCCCTGAGCTCTGCTTTTCTTTAAAAATTTTTTAAATGTTTATTTATTTTTGAGAGAGAGTACAAATGGGAGAGGGGCAGAGAAACAGGGAGATACAGAATCCAAAGCAGGCTCCAGGCTTTGAGCTGTCAGCACAGAGCCCGAAGCAGGGCTAGAACCCTGAGCTGAATCAGACGCTTAACCAACTGAGCCACTCACGTGCCCCCAGCCTCTGCTTTTCTAATGTAGATCACAAAATAGGTAAGACATTGGAAGAATAAAGGGGGGGGTGGCATCTGCCACAGTTGGGACATCTGCTGTCCAATACCACTAAAAATTGCACTTTTTTTTTTTTTTACAAATAGTTTATTGTCAAATTAGTTTCCACATAACACCCAGTGCTCATCCCCACAAGTGCCCTCCTCCATGCCCACCCCTCCTCCCCCCCACATCCACCAGTCCTCAGTTTTTGTCAGCATTCAAGAGTCTCTCATGGTTTGCCTCTCCCCTTTTCCCCACCATTTCCGCCCTTCTTCTCCCCCTTGGTCCTCTGTTAAGTTCCTCCTAATCCTCCTATACGTAAAAATTGCACATTTGACAAAGTCTTGGTAACAATTTTATTAAAAATGCTGGAAGAAAGAAAGGAGGTGATGCCTTGAAGGTCTGACCCATGAGCTATTGTGTCATGAAGTAGATATGGCAGAAGGCTTATGAAGAGCGACTGAGTTCCTTCTTAGCCAAGAACCCTCGTCTGAGAGAGGATCCTCCCCAGGAGGGTGTGGGACAGAGCCCTGGGCCCCACTCCAGACCTGCAGGTTTAGTATTCTAGTAACAGTCTGGGACCCCACATTTTAACAGGAACTGCAGGAGATGCTGATGCTGGGATCTTTGGACTGCACTTTGGGAAACTTTCTCTTAGACATTTAGCGTAGATTTAGGAAGAATAGACTTCAAAACACTGTAGAAAAGATCTCAAAAGAGAAACTAATTAGGAAGAATTTATGTCTGAAGAAACCAATAACCCTTAAAGCTGTCAGGGACCAAAGCTGCCTGTTTACCCAAGCATCTTTTTTTTTTTTTTTAAGTTTTATTTACTTAATTAATCTCTACAGCCAACATGGAGCTCAAATTCACGACCCCAAGATCAAGGTTCTATTGACTGAGCCAGCCAGGCACCCCAAGCCAAGCATCTTGAATGCCCGCCACAGTAGCTGGCACATGGTGGGTGCCTCATACAGGAGGTAAGACAAATCTAGGATGGGTAAGGAGCTAGTGTGGTGCCAGATGGGCATCTGCACTCCTTGGGAACATGTTAGAAATGCTTGACCACCCTCTTGTCTGGAACCCCAAAGCCACCACACCAAGACCTACAGAGCAAGAAGCTCTGGGGGTGGGGCCCAATAATCAGTGTGTTAACCTTCAGGGGACTTATGCACATTCAATTTGAAAACCAGGATTAGATGGGGTGCCTGGGTGGCTTAGTCGGTTAAGCATCCAACTTTTGCTTAGGTCATGATCTTGCGGTTCATGGGTTCGAGCCCCATGTCAGGTTCTGTGCTGACAGCCAGCTCAGAGCCTGGAGCCGGTTTCAGTCTGTGACTCCCTCTCTCTCTGACCCTCCCCTGCTCACGCTCTCTCTCTCTCTCTCCTAGAAATAAATAAAACATTAAAAAAAAAAAAAAAGAAGAAGAAGAAAACCAGGATTAGAACAAATGTCAAGGGTGCAGAAAGGGCTGAAGAGCTTTATGTTGGGTTTTTTTTTTTTTTTTTTTAATGTAAAGGGGGAATTGGAAGGAATGTCAGGAAGCTGGAAGAGGAAGCTATAGTGCTTATCTGGGAAAAATGGGGTGGAGCCCACTAGAGACTGAAGCCTGACAAGTGCCTCCTTGGTAAGCAGTCATATTCTAGCATGGAGCCCAGCCCCTAGCACAGGCGCCTCCCTTCACACACTCAGCCCTCCACAGTGCCTTGAACCAACTTGAACCAACTCTGGACTCTCTTTCTCTGTCCTCAGGCTACTCTTAAACAGTGGAAAAAGGTGAGGGGTGCCTGGGTGGCTCAGTCGGTTAAGTGTCTGACTCTTGGTTTTGGCTCAGGTCATGACCTTGTGGTTCCTGAGCTCAAACCCTGCATGGGGCTCCACGTAGCCTGCTTGGGATTCCTTCTCCCTCTATCTCTGTTCCTCCTCCTCTCTCTCTCTCTTTCTCCCCCAAAATAAGTAAACTTTTTAAAACCCCCACATTTTTACTGTAAGGCTTAGCCAGAATAAAATTAAGGGATCTTCAAAAACCATAAATAATAGAAAGCAAGAATCCAGAAAATCAAGTGGACCTGGAGGCTCTGTTTGCCCTGGGGACATCAGCCAATGCTCAGTGCCGAAAAAGGGGTTTCAGTGGACCTCAGATTTGCAGTCAGAAGATAAAGCCAGGGGCCTGAGGAAGACTAGAAATGAAACAAGAATGGTCTTCCTGCCCTCCCCCAGTCCACCCCTAACAAAGCAGGACTGTACTTTGGGTGCATAATTTAAGGGAACATCAAAAAACTCAGGACTCAAGATAATTAATATTTGAAGGCAATATTTCTAAAAACAAAACTGGCAAACTATAGCTCACAAGCTGGCTGCCTCTTTATGTAAACCAAGTATTAAAAGTATCTTCAGCGGGTGAACTGGCCTCCATCTTTGTTCTGGATTCAGGTAGGGGGAGTGTGTCTGGAAAACTCCTAAGAGAAGTTAGTACCCTTCTGGGATTGGGACCAGAAATCACATTCTCTGTGGCCTCCAAATCCGCAAGCCACAAGTTTAGTGGTTGCCGGATGTTAAGTTCAGTGGTAAGTATATATTATTAATCGTCTTTAAACTGTACATAAATTAGGGGCGTCTGGGTGGCTTAGTCGGTTGAGTGTCCGACTTTGGCTCAGGTCATGATCACACGGTCCATGGGTTTGAGCCCCACGTCGGGCTCTGTGCTAACAGCTAGCTCAGAGCCTGGAGCCTGCTTCAGATTCTGTATCTCCCTCTCTCTGACCCTCTCCTGCTCACGCTGTCTCTCTCTCTCTCAGAAATAAATAAAAAACTTTTTTTTTTAATTTAAGCTGTACATAAATTAGGGGTGCCTGGCTGCCTGGATCATGAGTTCAAGTACCACCTTGGACCTAGAGTAATAGTAATAAATTGTACATAATTATTACATACACTGTATATATGATATATACATAACTGGCTTTTGCCTCAGTATTTTAAGCCCATCTAACTTTGTTATGTTCCTATCAATTAACCAATTTAAGGGACATGTATTGTTTGACATCTATAGATCTTGGTTCTGTTATTTGTTATTTTTACTTTTTTAAATAATATTTTTAAAGTTTATTTATTTTGAGAGAGACAGAGAGTGAGAGACAGTGAGAGAGAGCACGAGCTGGGGAGGGGCAGAGGGAGAGGGATAGAGACTCCAAAGCAGACTCCCTCCTGTCAGCCCAGAGCTGGATGCAGGGTTCAATCTCCCAAAACCTTGGGTCACGAGATCATGACCTGAGCTGAAATCAAGAGTTGGACACTTAATCAGCTGAGCCACCCAGGCGCCCCAGGTTCTGATAGTTTTAAATCCCTGGAGATATTGAGATGCCCTTAGTATTGGAGGTGAGAGCCCAAGCAACAACCAGGAACTATCATGAGTTCACTGAAGTTGTCATGCCAACCCTAACAGCATTTCATTAGTGACAATTTTTTTAAGTTTATTTATTTATTTTGAGAGAGAAAGAGAGAGGGTGAGTGAGTGGGGGAGAGGCAGAGAGAGAGAGAATTCCAAGCAGGCTCTGCACTATCAACACAGAGCCTGACATGGGGCTTGAACTCACAAACTGTGAGATCATGACACGAGGCGAGATCAAGAAGCAGCCGCTTAACTGACTGAGCCAGCCAGGCACGCCTCATTGGCCACAATTTTAAAAGCAGAGATTGGGGAAGACCAGTGTCTTAGCATGTATGGGTCTCAGCAAGGCATTTGATAAGGTCAGAGGGGACCACAGGGCAAATTCACTGGAGTCATGTATGCCAAAAAGAGAGGGAATCCATTTATCATCATTGGAAAAGATTTTTATATCAACTCCTTACATGCACAATACTATAAATAAAGGAAAAGAATGAATAATTTATCCTGCCTTTTCAGTAGGAACAAGTAATTCGGGTTAAACAAAATACCAGTTGATGAGATAACTTATTATTACTTATTTTACAGCAGAATATCACCCAATAAGTGTAGGAAGGATAAACAAATTAGAAAATCATCATTTTGCAAACCTGAATAACTCAGGTGAAGGAGTTCAGAGCATGTCACCCCAAAATATGCTACCTTGTCATGTTGATTATTTTGAATTAAAAGCACTTGAGAAACAAGTGCGAAAAGAGCCCTCTGACCTTCCTTTTTCTTCCTGAAAGCAGAAGATAAACCTCCCGTGTGAGAGATTCCCTCCCTGTAGCTAGAGGAAGACTTCTCATTATCAAGGACAAGAGGCGGAGACTCATTGTGAACGCTACACAGAGACCTCATTAAAATTATTCTGATTTCCTGGCGCCTCCCCACAGTTAGGTCGTTTTCCCACAACAGCTTCTCTTTGTTCAATCCCACAGAAAAGCAAGTAGGTTTTACCATGTCCCTGCGTCTTCATCTCCATGTAAAGTCTCCAGTGTCATGTAAAGCTTCTTTCCTGTTAATTTGTCTTAGTTTTCAGACCCAGCCAGGGGCCCTGCAAGAGTGAGGGAACACTTTCCCCCTCTACACAAAGATCATCAGTGGTTGCTAAAATCACTAGGCTAAAGGTTGATGGGGAACTGGATATTCATTCATATGGATATTCATTTCTTGGCACCAACTGCAAGCAGGGAGAGGACCTCAACAATGAAGGGATCTAGGGGTCACCACTTCAACTGGGCAACCAAGCTGAGATCAAGAATGGGACACATGGGGCCACAGGGTGGCTCAGTAAGTTGAGTGTCTGACTCTTGATTTCAGCTCAGGTCATGATCTCATGGTTCATGGGATCAAGTCCTTAAGCAGGGCTTGTCTGCGCTAACAGCATGGAGCTTGCTTGGGATTCTCTCTCTCCCTCTCTTTCTCTGCCCCTCCCCAGCGTACACACATGCTCCTTCCCTCTCTCAAAATAAATAAATAAACCTAAAAAAAAAAAAAATCGGACACATAGGGGGTGCCTGGCTTGCTCAGTCAGTGGAGCATGAGACTCTTGATCTCAGGGTTGTAAGTTCAGTCCCCACATCAGGCACGGAGCGTGCTTTAAAAAACAAAACAAGGGGCGCCTGGGTGGCTTAGTCGGTTGAGCATCCGACTTTCGCTTGGGTCATGATCTCGCGGTTCGTGGGTTCGAGCCCCGCGTCGGGCTCTGTGCTGACTGCCAGCTCAGAGCCTGGAGCCTGTTTCAGTCTGTGACTCCCTCTCTCTCTGACCCTCCCCTGCTCACGCTGTCTCTCTCTCTAGAAATAAATAAAAAACATTAAAAAATTTAAAAAAAAAAATAAAAAACAAAACAGAACAAAACAATAACAACAACAAAAAAAACCAGAATGGGACAAGTTAGGTATGATTCCCCCGATACAAGGTCCTGTGAAGTACATAGCATGTGGTAAACTGAAAATGATCCCCTAAATTAATATTCACATCCTAACCCCTGGCACCTGAGAATGGTGCCTTTTATAGGGAAAAACAATCTTTGCAGATGTAATTTAACCAAGGATTTTGAGGGGCGCCTGGGTGGCTTAGTTGGTTAAGCATCCAACTCTTGGTTTCAGCTCAGGTCATGATCTCATGGCTCCGTGGATTCGAACCCCACGTTGGGCTCTATGCTGACAGTGTGAAGTCTGCTTGAGATTCTCTCTCTCCCTGCCTCTCCCTGACCTGTGCTTTGTCCCTCTCAAAATAAGTAAATAAACTTCAAAAAATCAAGGATTTTGAGATGGGGAGATTATCCCGGATTATCTGGTGGGCCCTAAATGCAATTACATATATGGGAAGCAAAGGAAGATTCAATAAACACCGAGTGAAGAGAAGGCAGTGTAACACAGAGGCCAATTACAATGATGTGACCACAAGTCACAAGAAATGACAACAGCTACCAGAAGCTGGAAGAGACAAGTAATGGATTCTCCCCTACTGTCTCTGGAGGGGACAAGTTCCTATGGACAACTTGACTTTGGCCCAGTGAAACTGTTGTTGTTTCTGGCCTCCAGAACTGTGAGGGAATAAATATCTGTTGTACACCACCAAGTATGTAGTACTTTGTTATGGCAGCCAGCAAATACACAGTGCCATACATGAAGTGTTCTTGCCCAGACTATGTAACCACATTCTAAATAGGCCTTTAGGGAAACTTCCAGTTTAAAGATAATACAGAGAAGATCCAGGAACAAATTAAAAACACCAAGAGGGTACAATTAGACAAAGCCAATATGTGGAATATTTTACAAGATGAGTGGCTTAGTCTCTTCAAAAGATCAGTGCCCCAGAAAAGAGAGAAGAAGGGGATTATTCTATAATCAAAAGACTAACAAGATGTAACATAAAGTGCTTGATCCTTGATTGGATACTGGTTCTTTAGAAAACAACTGGGGGTGCCTGCATGGCTCAGTTAATTAAGCGTCTGACTTTGGCTCAAGTCATGATCTCACAATTTGTGAGTTTGAGTCCCGCATTGGGCTCTGTGCTGATGGTGCAGAACCTGGAGCCCACTTCAGATTCTATGTCTCCTTTTCTCTTTGCCCCTCCCCTGCTCATGTTCTATCTCTTTCAAAAACAAATATGCATTAAAAAAAAAAAAAAAAAAAAAAGCCCTAAGACAGTTGGAAACACTTGAATGTCATTAAATATAAGTAAAATTAGGAATTATTGCCAATTTTCTTGGGTATAACAGTAGAGTGGATATGTAGGTAAATGTTCTTAACATTGTGAACATGAATGTTGAGGTAGAGATAAAATGTCATGGCAATTCACTTTGAAATGAACCTGCTAAATGTATGTATATACACACATGTGCACACACACACATAATTTAATGTATGTATATTTTTAATTTTCTTTCTTTTTGTTTTAAGTAAGCTCTAGGCCCAGGGAGCTCAGCCAGTTAAGCATCCCACTCTCAATTTTAGCTCAGGTCATGATTTCACTGCATCTGGCTCTGCTTGCTTAGGATTCTCTCTGCCCCTCCCCACCTCTCAAAATAAACATTTAAAAAAAAAAGTAAGCTTTAGGCCTAATGTGGGGTCTGAACTCAGTGACCCCAAGATCAAGATCATATATTCTACTGGCCAACTCAGCTGTATGCCCCTAACTATGTGTTTATACACACACACACACACACACACACACACACACACACACACACACTTTTTTGAATATGGAAAAATGTTGACAATTGTTGGATTTAGATGTGGGTGTATGGATGTTCTTTGTACTATTCTTCCTTCTGTTTGTTTATTTATTTATACTTTGCATCCAAGTTAGTTAGCATACAGCGCAATAATGATTTTAGGGGTAGTTTCCAGTGATTCATTCCCTGTGTATAACACCCAGTGCTCATCCCAACAAGTGTCTTCTTTAAGGCCCCTTACCCATTTAGCCCATCCCCCCAACCACAACCCCTACAGCAACACTGTTTATTCTCTGTATTTAAGAGTCTCTTATGTTTTGTCTCCCTCCCTGTTTTTATATTTTATTTTTGCTTTCCTTCCGTTATGTCTCTGTTTTGTATCTTAAATTCCACATGAGTGAAGTCCTATGGTATTTATCTTTCTCTAATATCACTTAGCGTAATACCCTCTAGTTTCATCCCAGTAGATGGGGATGGCAAGATTTCATTCTTTTTGATTGCCGAGTAATACTCCATTGTGTGTATTACTCCACATGGATAAAGATCCATTCATCTGTCAATGGATATTTGTGCTCTTTCCATGCTTTGGCTATTGTCCATAGCCCTGCTATAAACGCTAGGGTGCACGTGCCTCTTCGAAACAGCACACCTGTATACCCTGGAGTGCAATTGCTGAGTCATAGGTAGTTCTATTTCTAATTTTTTGAGGAACCTCCCTATTGTTTTCCAGAGTGGCTGCACCAGTTTGCATTCCCACCAGCAGTGCAAAAGAGATCCTCTTTCTCTGCATCCTCACCAACATCTGTTGTTGCCTGAGTTGTTAATTTTAGCCATTCTGACAGGTGTGAGGTGGTATCTCACTGTGGTTTTAACCTCCTGTTTTAAAAACTTCAGGGGTGCCTGGCTGGCTCAGTCAGTAGAGCAAGAAACTCTTGATCTCAGGGTAATGAGTTTGAGCCCAATGTTGGGCACAGAACTTACTTTAATAAAAAAAAAACTTTCGGGGCGCCCGGGTGGCTTAGTCGGTTAAGCGTCCGACTTTCGCTCAGGTCATGATCTCGCGGTTCGTGGGTTCAAGCCCCATGTCAGGCTCTGGGCTGTCAGCCCAGAGCCTGGAGCCTGTTTCGGAGTCTGTGTCTCCCTCTCTCTCTGACCCTCCCCTGCTCACGCTGTCTCTCTCTCCTAGAAATAAATAAAACATTAAAAAAAAAAAAACTTTCATGGGTGCCTGGGTGGCTTAGTCAGTTGAGCTTCTGACTCTTGGTTTTGGCTCAGGCCATGATCTCAAGGTTCATGGGTTCAGATCCCACACACTGGACTCTGTCCTAACCATGTGGAGCCTGCTTGGGATTCTCTCTCGCTCTCTGTCCCTACCCTGCTCACGCTCTCTCTCTCTCAAAATAAACCTTAAAAAGTTTCATAATAAAAGGTTTAAAATTAGTTTTTTATAACAATTGCTTGGTCTCCTTTAGAAGATAACAACCCAGAGTAGAGTACAGCCACTCTGTATGCTGCTAGAATTTAGGAGGCTCCCTGACCCAGGGTCACAAGGCCCTTTAGAGACAGATCCCACGCCCACACCCCCAGTTTACTACCTGATGGCAGCATATAACTGGGGTTTACTGGTCACATCTCTATCTTTGCTACATTCTTTAGAATTCAGTGGCTTAATGACAGGCAATAGTCAGTCTAGCGTGTGACCCACTTCCACCTGATTCACCTGACTGCCAGCAATAACATTTAGGAGTCAGCAGGCACTTTAATGGGATAGCCTGTTTCCTTCCTCTTTGGGAAATAACATAACAATCACAAGATAATCATGGGAAAGTAGGACAGGAAATACTACAATAAACTAACAGATGGCCCTGAACTGCTCAAATCCAGATGCCCACATGTGCCACTGGGCAGAGCTGATCTGGCTGTGGCATTGTAACAAGCCAACAAGTTGAGGGCAGCTCTAAATGAATAATGCCAAAGGCTGGAGCATCTCATTACCTCCTTCATGTTAAATTCCTTTTCAAATTATTCACTTGTGTTCTCTGCTCCACATTATGGATTTCTTCTTCCACTTACTAATTTTCTGTTCAGTTGTTCTGTTAATTTGTTTATTATGCTTAGGTACTTATTTCAATTTTAGAATTTCATTTTTTATTGAAAATTTTTATAAAGATTTCATTTTTAAGTAATCTCTATACCTAACATGGGGCCTCCGATTTACAACCCCGCGATCAAGAGTCACGTGCTTCTTCTGACTTAGCCAGCCAGGCGCCCCTCATTTGTTTCTATTTTAAATCCACCTGCTCTTTGTTTGTAATACCCTGTTTGTGCAGATTAAATTCTTTCCTTTATCTTTGATAAAAGGTAAATACCTAGTAGTGCAATTGCTGAGTCATAGGGTACTTCTATTTTTAACTTTTTGAAGAGCCTCCATACGGTTTTCCAAAGTGGCTGCTCCAGTTTATACTCCCACTAGCAATATATCTTCAGCCTTCATACATGCTGTTATCTGAGTTTCTTAGCTATAAAGGCACCTGTTATTGGGCCTGTTGATTTGTTCCTGTTGGAGCGGACACCTGGTGTTTTTTGAATTAGCTCATTTTGGATATCTCCCAAGGGAGTTCCATGTGTGAGCTTCAGAATCTGCAGGGGTCCCTGTAGAGTGACTTAGCTTTTGCCCTTGCTCAGCCCTTCATGAAAAATTACACAATGAGCTCCCATGCACACCTCTTTGACTGTATCACTCTCTCTACTCACCCCCTTGTCACAGCCCAGGTACTACCAGGTTGAATGTAACATTAGCAATCCTATGCATTTCTTTTACTTTATTATACTTTAAACAATAGTTTAGCTGTGAACATTATTTTTTATGTTTATTTACTTTTGAGAGAAAGAGCATGAGTAGGGAAGGGGCACAGAGCTCGGAGACACAGAATTCAAAGCAGTCTCAGGGCGCCTGGGTGGCTCAGTCAGCTAAGAGTCTGACTTCGTCTCAGGTCATGATCGTGGGTTTTTGCCCTGCGTCGGGCTCTGTGCTGACAGCTAGCTCAGAGCCTGGAGCCTGTCCTTGGATTCTGCGTCTCCCTCTCAGAAATAAATAAAACATTAAAAGAAAAAAAAAGAATTTGTAGCAGTCTCAAGGCTCTGAGCTATCAGCACAGAGCTTGACACAGGGCTCAGGGCCGCAAGATCATAACCTGAGTTGAAGTCCTATGCTTAACCGAGACACCTATGCCCCCACAGAGCCCAACTTGGAGCTTGAACTCAGCCCTGAGATCAAGAGTCGACGCTTAAGTGACTGAGGCACCCAAATGCTCCTGGCTATTAAATGTTTTTAAACATTACATACTACAAATGTATTCTTTTGTGACTTGCCTTTTGTTCCTTCATATTATGTCTGTGACATTAATCTTACTATGTTAGTCATCCCGTGCTTCACGTAACACATCACTGCTCTATGGTATATTTTATAATACCACAATTTGTCCATTTTCCTGTTACATTTAGGTTGTTTCCTCTCCCACCTTTACAATTACCCATTACCAAACACTTGTGTGTACCTAATCCTTCTATATGCATGTGTTTCTTTAGTGTATTACCAGAAGTGGAAATACTGGGTTGAAGACAATGTGCATCATACTTAGCACGTATTGCCAAACTGTTTTCCAAATGGACTGTATAAAGGTTATCAGTGCCACAATGTCCAAAACTGTTTTCTTTCTACACCCTAGGATTTCTTCACAACCCAAATTACATCCATAAGCTCTGTTGGCACAAGTTTCAGTCTACCCCACAGACAAAGGCACGTGGTTGTGACCCCAGCCAGCAAGTAAAATCTCTACTCCCTGAACACTGACAGGAGGTCCTGGCTTATGCTACATGGCTGGAGCAGAGTGGAGAGTAGGAAATGACTTGGGAAGACCTTGTTGGATGGTCCTTGTGAAGGTTTTGGCTTTCACTCTCCATGAAATGGGAGCCACTGCAGGATTCTGAGCAGCAGAGACAAGTCCCAAATTATGCTTTAGAGGGAAACTTCTGGCTGCTTTGTGGGTATGACTAACGGGTAAGGGTGGAAGCCAGACCAGTTAAGAGGCTGTGGCAATCATGTAAGGGAGCTAATGATAGCTCCTACAAGAGTGGAATGGTAGTGGAGGTGTGAGATGCAGTCAGATTTTGGTATTACTTTTAAAGGTAGCACCAGCGTAATGTGCTGAGAAATTGGATACAGCATGTTAAGGAGACTATTCAAACTCACATGTGTATATAAGATCAATGAACACAAAAGTCCATTGGTGGTGGGGTGCTTAACTGGCTCTCTCAGTGAGTAGACAAGTGACTTGATCTCAGGGTCATGAACCGGAAGCCTAACACTGTGTGCAGAGCTTACTTTCAAAAAATATAGGGGGGCGGGTACCTGGGTGGCTCAGTCTGTTAAACACCGAACTTCGGCTCAAGTCATGATCTCAGTTACGTGGGTTAGAGACCCACATCAGGCTGTGCTGACAGCTAGCTCAGAGCCTGGAGCCTGCTTCAGATTCTGTGTCTCCCTCTCTCTCTGACCCTCCCCTGTTCAATGCGGACTCTGAGATAAATAGAACATTAAAAAACAAACTTACTGAACCATTCATAAGCACACATTTCATAAGTATTGAATGTGTTTGTAATATTGAGCAACCATCACCACCATGTATCCCCAGAATTCCTTGTCTTGTAAACTCTAAGTCTATATCCATTAAACTCCACATGCCTTTGGGGCGCCTGGGTGGCTTAGTTGGTTAAGCGTCTGACTTTCGCTTAGGTCATGATCTCGCGGTTGTGGGTTCGAGCCCCGCGTCGGGCTCTGTGCTGACTGCCAGCTCAGAGCCTGGAGCCTCTTTCGGTCTGTGACTCCCTCTCTCTCTGACCCTCCCCTGCTCACGCTGTCTCTCTCCTAGAAATAAATTAAAAAAAAAAAAACTCCACATGCCTTTTCCCAGCTCCTGGCAACTACCACAGACACAGTTGTTTTTAATACTTAGTTTTGAGTGAGTGCAAGTAAGAGAAGGACAGAGAGAGGGGTTCAAAAGATCCAAAGTGGGCTGCATAGAGACAGCAGTGAGCCTGAAGTGAGGTATGAACTGTGAGTACAAAACCTGAGCCAAAGTCAGGCACTTGAGCCACTGAGCCAGAGGGGCTCAGGTTTTGTTTTTAACTTTAAAACTTCTTTTTGAGAGAGACAAGTGGAGAGGAGGGGCAGAGAGGGAGGGAGACACAGAATCTGAAACTCACTAACTGGTGAGCTCATGACCTGAGCTGACTGGGCCACCCAAACGCCCCTGGTTGTTCCTATGTTTCCACTGATCCATCAAAATGCAAACTAAATGCCTGCATTAGTATTTCAACATCCTAAGAAGCTTCATCACTTGTTAAGAACATCTAGTCCATTAGAATACTATGACAGACCACCTAGAAAACCTCAATGTTAGTGTCAACCTATTTTTTTTATTTTGCATATAGCTGTGAAGAGGCACGGCTAGATGTCAACTGTGATGCTCATTCACAGATGGTTACCTTTCACTTCCCTAAATCTTTTTGTACCACTGTTTTTACAAAGACCAAACTTTTACTTTGCACTAAAGCATTTTATTACAATCCTTGACAAAACCAAGTATTTGATTACAATAAAGAAGTCAACATGGTCTAAATATTTAAAGTGTCTCAAAATTTCTATGCAGTTTTTTCTCCTGTTAAGTTGAAAGCTGCTCACAGGTTAATGCAGGACAGCTAGATTAAGTTCTTAGGATTTGCTCAACACCAGATAGGACACATCCTCCAGTTAGCAAAGCCCTGAAATTTCATAAAAGAACATCTATTAGAAACATGCACATAACTGGAATTAAAACATGAACTTGGGTGGGTAGAGGAAGCAGGAGAGTGATTCAGTGGTTTCAAATATCCTCAGAGAAATGTTCATGGTCCAAGGTTACCATTACCACTCGGGCTGAAGAGTAACTGGCACTCACCATAGGAGCCAGGGATAAAGGACATGGCTCTTCACTCCTCATCACAGCCCACAGATTCAAGTGGCAGGAGCCATTATCTAGGCGACACCAACGTCTCAACCGCACTTTTCCAAGTGGGTAAGTTCCCAACTTCAGCCCTTCAGTCACCAGATTAGGCTGTGAAAGGGCACTGCCCCAGCTAGGCTTCTACAATAATCATACTAGAAAGATAAAAACAAAACAACCAATGAGAAGCACAAGCAAATTTAAAGGCCCTCTTGTTGGCCCCTTCTCAGACTCAGGCATCCAGTTCTCCAAATGAGTCAGAAGTTGTTTTGACATCAAGACCAGCATCAGAGACTCTAGTCTGAGACATCATCATTCCCAGTTTAGAGAGATCTGGATGAAAAGAGGCCATTCTGAGAAGAGATCTAGTATGCTGAAAGACAATGGTCTTTCACCCAGTATAAATAAGGATGTAACCAAAAAAGAGTACAGAGACGATAAGGGTGAGAGTGATGTTGGGGTGAAAAAACCCTCAGAATTGGGGGTGGGGGGAACCTCCACCAGAGAAAACAGAATGCACAGTTAAGGAGGTCATTTTAACCAGAATTAGTCGAAAACATGAGAAAAGTTACAAAAAATTAAGAAAAAAAGTCCAAGTGGCATCTGAGTCAGTTAAGCGTCTGGCATAAGGGACTCTGGCTCAGGTCATGGATTCGTGGGTCCGAGCCCCAAATCAGAGCCAGGAGCCTGCTGCAGATTCCAGGTCTCCCTCTCTGCTACTACCACACTCGTCCTCTCTCAAAGATAAACATTAAAAAACTGTCCAAGACAAATGTAAACCAAAAAGCAGTCCTTGGAAAATCACCAGTTAAGATAGTTGCATTACCTCCACCTCACAAGTTTATTAAAAAAACAGATTCCGGGGGTGCCTGAGTGGCTCAGTCAGTTTAACATCTGACTTTGGCTCTAGTCATGACCTCACGGTTCGTGGGTTCAATCCCCGCATCCGGCTCTGTGCTGACAGCTCGGAGCCTGGAGCCTGCTTCGGATTGTCTCCCTCTCTCTCGGGGAGAAAAAAAAAAAAAGTTAAAAAAAATAAGACTTAACAGAGACCCCATGAAAACACTGT
The DNA here is from genome assembly GCA_017311185.1 of Proteles cristata cristata. NCBI lineage: Eukaryota > Metazoa > Chordata > Mammalia > Carnivora > Hyaenidae > Proteles > Proteles cristata. Next base: position 398,318 of record JAESUZ010002444.1, on the reverse strand, counting down.
TTTAGGGGCAAGATAGTCTGCGAGAAGCACTGAGAATCTCACAACCAATACTCACCTTTATTCAAGGATAACACACGGCGGGCAACTTAAAACACCTAATGGAAAAAAGAAAACCAGGGATCGGTTACTTCTAAGAGTTTTTTGGTCATCAGCTTCTCCCCACCTCAGGTACCAGGCCAGCCCCGCCCGGGGAGGGAGATGGTCAGCGCGCTGCGGTGACGGCGTCAGCGAGACACTCAGAATCACCTAGGTTCATCATCACCCCCGTCTTCCCCAAAGACACCGCTAGCCACTCCATCTCGCACAATCCACTCACCCTCGTGGCGCTACGAACCAGCCTGCGAAGACCATGGCCCTGGGAAGAAACCAGTGAGTCAGTAGAGGCCAGGGGCGACTCCAGACGAGTAGCCCCCTGCCCTGGGCTGGGTCAGTTCCAAACGGTGGCGTCACGTGCACATCAGAAACTCTAGTCTGTAATGGTAGTTCATCCTGCCCAGCCCGAGACTACAATCTCAGTCAACAGGGCCCCGAGATACCTACACGAAGGAAGCTTGGCACCGACATCTCAGGACGCGGGGGCCGCCCCCTCCCTCTAGTGTAGGGGAAGTAGCCACAGCGGCCCCCAGGCGCAGTACAACTCGTTGACATACTCCTACCACAAGTTCAACGCACGGAAAGAACTACAATGGCGGAATCTCGGCTATTTATGGCGACGTGGGGTCGGGGGCCTGACAGGCATGGCTGTCTTCGTCGATGCCTGCTCGACCCATGGCATTTCCCCTTGGTTTAAACAAGAATAAACCAAGAAAAAGAAAGGCCAGGAGTCATATTTCACACTCTTCCAGGCAAATAATTCGGACATATTTTGTTAATTTTGAAAAACAAAAAACAGATTACCGTCTCTTCATTGGCCCGGCCGGAAACAGTCCCCGGCGCTGCAGGAAGCCTGAGCACCCGAGTGCTTTTCCTTACGTACCTCCCGGATCGCAAGTCCCAGCTGGAATAACGGCCGGTAGACTCCTCCCTCGTTCCCACCTGTTTGGGGTCCTGGTCTCTCTAAGAGACTGTCACCTGCTCTGTCTAGCCAGCGAAATCTGAATTCGCAGCCCACTCTAGCCCGCAGACCTATCAGTCACATTAACCGTATTGTCTTTTTTTTTTAACAGCTTTACTAAGATATAAATAACATATAATAAACAGGTTTGTTGTATTTATTTATCTATTTATTTATTTATTATTTCTGAGAGAGAAAGAAAGACAGCGTGAGCAGGGGAGGGGCAGAGAGAGAGGGAGACACAGAATCCGAGACAGACTCCAGGCTCTGAGCTGGCTGTCAGCACAGAGCCCGACGCGGGGCTCGAACCCACGAACCGTGAGATCATGACCTAAGCCGAAGTCGATGCTTAACCGACTGGGAGGGGCACCTGGGTGGCTCGATTGGTTACGCGTACGACATTGGCTCAGGTCATGATCTCACGGTTCGTGGGTTTGAGCCCCGCGTGGGGCTCTGCTGCCAGCTCAGAGCCCGGAACCTGCTTAGGTTTCTGTGTCTCAGTCTCTCTCTGCCCCTCCCCCACTTTTGCCCCGCCTCTGTCTCTCAAAAATAAATAAATGTTAAAAAAATTAAAAGTAAATATACCAATTGATAACTTAAAAAAAACTAACTTTTTAAGTGTACAGTTCAGTAATGTTGAGTGTATCACGTTGTTGTGCAACCGATTTGCATAACTATCTTACTATACCCATGAAACGGCTCCCAGTTTCCGGTTTCCTGTCCTCTTTATGAGCAGTTAATGGACTGGGTGTTAGCCAGAAACGGTGGACATGTTCAGTACACTCTAAATAGAACCATATGTCTCAGGAGGGTCAGAAGCAAAACTAATCGAGGTGGGGTAGCAACAGCCAGGCCCTGTTCTCTCCTTGCTAGTTTTTCTCCACCAGAAAGCTGGTGATTTGCTCTTGGCCCCTTAATCCATCAACTCATAAATTATCCCAAATTATCCCAAATCCCACCCGGATGGACCCTTCTTTTACCTCCTCATTTATAAATACAGTTAGTGTTTGGTGATGTATCTTGGCCTCTTCATCTTTGTGAGAAAGGAACATATTAGAGGATGAATTGGGGGTTCCAGATCATACAAAACCATTGTTGTTTTTAGTAATCACTATACACAAAGTGGGACTGGAACTCATGACCCCAAGATCGAGTCACATGCTCTACCCAGCCAGCCAGGAACCCCCAAAATCAGTCTTATTTTATTTTACTTTTTAATGTTTATTTTTGAGAGAGAGAGAGATAGAGTGTGTGTCAGAGAGTAGGCGGGGGAGGAGCAGAGAGAGAGAGAGTGAAACAATCTGAAGCAGGTTTCAGGCTCTGAGCTGTCAGCACAGAGCCCTATGAGGGGCTTGAACTCAGGAACAGGGAGATCATGACCTGAGCCAAAGTCAGAGGCTTAACCAACTGAGCCACCCACACACCCCTTATTTTTTTTAATGTTTGTTTATTTATTTTGAGAAAGCCAGCAAGCAGGGAAGGGTCAGAGACAGAGGGGGAGAGAATCCCAAGCAAGCTCTGCACTGCCAGTGCAGAGTCCACGATGCAGGGGTCAACCCCACCAACTGAGAAATCACTCCCTCAGCCAAAACCAAGAGTCAAGAGTCAGATGCTTAACTGACTGAGCCACCCAGCTACCCCAATCTTCTTTTAAAGTCACATAATTTAGGCACAGTGGGCACAGATTAAAATTTGAAAGGCCATTGCGGGTGCAGAAAATATATCCTCTTCTGCAATAATCTTTCCACCTTGCCCCAAGATTTTAGACTTACATCAAAACAAAGTATTCCCAGGGGGACCTGAGTGGCTCAGTCAGTTGAGCACTTCTGAGCTTTGATTTTAGCTCAGGCAGTGATCTTAGGGTCGTGGTATCAAGTCCCACGTCTGGTTCCATGCTGAACGCTGAGCATGTGGTCCACTTGAGAGTGTCCCTCTTCCTCCTTCTGCTTCTCTCCCCTGCTCATGAACGCTCTCTCTCTCGCTCGCTCTCTCTCTTTCTCTCTCTCTCTCTCTGACATAAAAAATAAACAACTCCAAATATATATATATCTCTTCCAAGGGGCACCTGGCTGGCTCAGCTTGTAGAGCATGAGCCCCTTGATCTTGGGGTCTTGAGTTTGTTCTCCACGTTGGATGTAAAGGGCCACCTGGGTGACTCAGTCAATTAAGCATCTGACTTCGACTCAGGTCATGATCTTGCATTTTGTGAGTTGGAGCTCCAAGTTAGGCTCTGTGCTGACAGCTCAGAACATGGAGACTACTTCGGATTCTGTGTCTCCCTCTCTCTCTGCCCCTCCACCTCCCATGCTCTGTCTCTCTCCCTCTCTCTCTCAAAAATAAACATTTAAAAAAATTTTTAAAAGAATAAAAAATTAAAAACAAAAAATCTCTTCCAAGAATCCTATAGTATTCACTTGTTTATTTGATGCGTTTCTCAACTCCTAGGGGTTGAGTTTCACCCACAGTTGATGTTGCAAAGTGACTTTGCTTTAAGTTCCAAAATGTGTACATGTACAGGTAGCCAATAAATTTTCATCTTTTTAAAAAACATGTTGGGGGGCGCCTGGGTGGCTCAGTTGGTTGAGCATTCGACTTTGGCTCAGGTCATGATCTCACAGTTGGGCTCTGTGCTGATAGCACAAAAGTAAAATAAAATAAACATCTCTCAAAAATAAATAAACATTTTAAAAAATAAAGAAATAAAAAAACATTTGGGAGTCTTTTACTTTTTTTTTTAACATTTAAAAAAAATTTTTTTTTAGTAATCTCTACACCCAACCTGGGGCTCAAACTCAGGATCCCAAGGTCAAGAATTGAATGCTCATCTTTTTATTTTTATTCCTTAAAAAAATTTGTAATGTTTATTTTTGAGAGAGAGAAAGACAGAGTGCAAGCAGGGGAGGTAGAGAGACGGGAAAACACAAAATCTGAAGACGCCGGGCTCTGAGCAGTCAGCACTGAGCCCGATCTCATGAACTGCGATATCATGACCTGAGCAAGAGTTGGGATGCTCAACCAACTGAGCCCCCAGCCACACCAAGGGTTACATGCTCTTCTGACAGAGCTAGCCAGGTGCCCCTGAATGATCCTATTCTGATGTTGCGTCCTAAAGAACTACTTCCCAGCATCAGGGATTCTCTTTTTTGACCCATCAAGCAGTTCTTGGAGATTTCCCTAACCTCAATCACTGCTGCTGCCAGTGAATCAACACTTCAGACCTCTAAAGTCTCAGGCTCCCATCCACTGTTGAAAGCCGATTACCACCACGAGTTGCTCCTGCAAGCAGACACCTTCCTCCCTCTCCCATACCCCCATCCATCTAAAAACGTAATCAGGAATAGCCTCTGATGCGATCATTTTTCTCCACTATTGGCTGCACATTAGAAACACTCAGACAGCTTTAATTCTGTACAATGCCTTAGCCCACTCCCAAAGATTTTGACTTCTGGTGGAGGCTGGGCATCAGTATTTTTTTAGTCTCCCCCAATGATTTTAATATACCACTAAGTTGGAGAAACATATTTCCAATAGCTTGCAGCTACTTACTCCCTGTACTACCTGGACAGTTACAGGAACAACAACAACACACAAAAAGCAAACAAACCAATTCCTGCTGCTGCTGCTGCTGCTGCTGCTGCTGCTGCTGCTGCTGCTGCAGTTAAACTACATTTACCATATTCTATGGTAAGAAGTTAGTTACAGTTCACCTATTTTTTGAGTAAAACAGGCCTCTGAGAATTGGCCCAGGAACCAGAATAACTTACTATACTCCATTTCCTTTACAAGCTTTCAAGGAGAGCTTCCAATATTTTTTCATCCCTAAAATGTTCGATTTTCCCAGAGGATGAAGATTTATTGAAAAACAGAACTTGAACTTCAATTTGTTTTGATTTTGGAGGAGTTATTTCCAGGTTCTGTGTTTGGGAGACAGGAGGTTGAGATTCTATCAGGCTAAGTAAATGTTAAGGGCATCTATTTGTTGTGTCAGGAAGAACCCCCTGGGGAAGGGTTTGTACGGGAGGTAAAGTCCATTTCCTTGATCTTCCCAGCTCTGTGTTGTACAGCTTTCAACTCTCTTCATAATTAAATTTGATCTTACTTTAAATTACTATGGCTTTGAGATTGTCCATAAGAAGACAAAGAGGTTACTGATTGTTAAAACTGGGGCAAAACCATCACTTAGAATGGGACAGGAACCCAGTGCCAACAGTGTTCAGGCAGTGTGGGAAAAAAACAGCATTTGTTGCTAATTTTGCCCTGGATGTAGTTGGAAGTGACCACTCTCACATGCTAATCTATGAAAAAAAAATAAAAAATAAAAAACTTTAGAACACTTGATTTAGAAGATGGGGAGGTAGAAATTACTGAAGATTACTGGGGTGAAGCACAGAACTTGCCTTGTCATTGATGTTTTTGGGGTGATGATGGGTGGGTCTGGAGCCGATGACCAAGAAAGAATTCTTGAAGACATCTTTGGTGTAAAAAAAGTGATTTTATTAAAGCATGGGACAGGACCCATGGGCAGGAAGAACCGCACTGGGGTCATGACTGGAAAGTCATATATTCTCAGGTTGGGAAGGGATCAGGGATAGGGTAAATCTCTAAGGAATTTTGGAAGCAAGGTTTCCAGGACCTTGAGGGACTAGCTGTTGCTAGGGTAACACCATTTACTACCATTTAATAAAACCGCAGTCAAGAGACCCTTCAGATGTATATGGGGGGCCAAAGCTTGGTGCATGATTGCCAGCATGTATCTTGGCGCAGTTGAAATAAAGTAAGTAGACTTACAGGATCCTTGAGGCTGGGATAATTTTAAGCTAAGGTTCTCTTTTGTCCCTAGCAAAGTGTCATCATTCTGGCAATGGAGCTCCTAGAGGGAGATCACGCTGCAAGCTTCAAGGACTTGTCAACGGGCTGTAGGCAGTAAGGGAATTTAGTTTTCGGTGTGCCCGGGTTTCCCACATAACCATGGCAAGCACTTTCCTTTGGTCTTGGATAGCCAGGAGTCTTTGAGGAATATCACACATATGGGGGTGGGGTGTGTGTGTGCCAGCCTGTATTTTGCCCGCAGCTTGCCCCAAGCTCCTTCATCAATTGTCATGCCTCTCAGACCCTCAGAATCTCTCTCCTCCATAGTCTTAATAACTGCAACGAGGATAACCTTGGCTGAAGATGGGGGTGGTCTACGCCACATTTCTGCTCAAAATGATTTAGAACTTTAAAAGTGAGGTCATTCTGGGGTGCCTGATGACTCAGGTGGTTAAGTGACCAATTTCAACTCAGGTCATGTTCTCAAGACCTGAGGTCTGTGGTTCAAGCCCCTCATCAGGCTCTGCACTGATGGCTCAGAGCATGGACCCTTCTTCAGATTGAGTCACCCTCTCTCTCTGCCCCTCCCCTGATTGCACTCCATCCCTCTCAAAAAAAAAAAAATTTAAGAAAAAATTTTAATTATAAAAGGGGGGGGTCATTCTGACAAAATGCTTTATTTTAAAATGAGACAACCCAAACCGGAGGCTAAATAATTTGCACTTGGTCACCCAGGTGGCACTTACAGCACTAGAGTGTGACTCTGCATCTCATTTTTGCTGTTTTGCACACCTCTAAAATAACTTATAACCTAAATAAAAGAGAAGACTCACAGGAGACTCACAGCTCAGAAGTGACAAAGGGCTCTGCACACACTGAGAGAGAGTAAGGAACTGTGAACCCCTCTCAAACTGCCTTTAAACTCATAACTTCCCACCAAACTCACTTTTGCCACTCCCATCCCCCTTTTCCCCTAAAAAAGCTGCACTCACAAAAATGTGCAGCTGAAATTGTTTTCTAGCACAAGATATAATTTAAAACCTACAATTAAGTATCAAAATAAATAGCCAAAGTCATGGCTCCTCATAGTGTACTTCTCTCCAGAATTACTATGTTTTTAACGGCCTATGAAATTCAGACATTCAAAGAAAAGTCCACTAATCCCTCAAGTAAAAATAGACTCGTATTTTTAAGATTTTATTTTTCATGGTGAAGTATACAAATTAAAAAAAAAAAAAAAGCCATTCCATGACTTCTGGTGTTTACAAAGCAAAGTTGGACAGAGGGTGGCAGTGTTTACTCATCATACAGAGTAGAAAAAAAAGAAAGTACCAACTTACTTTAAATGCAAAAACTCTACTAAACACACTGGTACATCACAAAGAAATAAACAAAAACATCAGGTTACAAACTAATTTCTAAATAAATTCAAATAGCTGAAAATTGGAAGTAGAAAAAAAATACAGTGCCACAGCAAGGTCTCAGGTCACCTCTGACTTCAAAAGAAATACAAAGTCTGGAAGGTAAGGACCCTAATCCACCTCTTCAATGGTGGGGCCTGATCCAGAGCTCCCCCTGGGGGCCTGAGCCCCAAAGCCACCAGCCCCGGGGCCACCCGCCCCCTGGTACAGTCCGCTGATGATGGGGTTACACACCTGCTCCAGCTCCTTCCTCTTGTGCTCAAACTCGTCCTTCTCGGCCAAGGTGTTGGCATCCAGCCAGGAAATGACCTCCTGGCACTTGTCCAGCACCTTCTTCTTGTCGGCCTCGCTGATCTTCCCCTTGAGACCCTCGTCCTCCACGGCACTCTTCATGTTGAAAGCGTACGACTCCAGGGCGTTCTTGGCAGACACCCTCTCGCGCTGCACCTCGTCCTCGGCCTTGTACTTCTCCGCCTCCTGCACCATGCGCTCGATCTCCTCCTTGCTCAGCCGGCCCTTGTCGTTCGTGATGGTGATCTTGTTGGCCTTGCCCGTGCTCTTGTCCGTGGCCGTGACGTTCAGGATGCCATTGGCGTCGATGTCGAAGGTCACCTCGATCTGGGGCACTCCCCGAGGGGCCGGCGGGATGCCGCTCAGCTCGAAGCGCCCCAGCAGGTTATTGTCCCGCGTCATGGCCCTCTCGCCCTCGTATACCTGGATCAGCACTCCGGGCTGGTTGTCCGAGTAGGTGGTGAAGATCTGCGTCTGCTTGGTGGGGATGGTGGAGTTGCGCTTGATCAGGGCGGTCATCACGCCGCCGGCCGTCTCCAAGCCCAGCGACAGGGGCGCCACGTCCAGCAGCAGCAGGTCCTGCACGTTCTCAGACTTGTCCCCCATCAGGATGGCCGCCTGCACCGCCGCCCCGTAGGCCACTGCCTCGTCGGGGTTGATGCTCTTGTTGAGATCGCGCCCGTTGAAGAAGTCTTGCAGCAGCTTCTGCACCTTGGGGATGCGGGTGGAGCCCCCCACCAGGACCAGGTCGTGGATCTGGGCCTTGTCCAGCTTGGCGTCGCGCAGGGCCTTCTCCACGGGCTCCAGGGTGCTCCGGAACAGGTCCGAGCACAGCTCCTCGAACCGCGCCCTGGTGATGGACGTGTAGAAGTCGATGCCCTCGAACAGGGAGTCGATCTCCAGGCTGGCCTGGGTGCTGGACGACAGGGTCCTCTTGGCCCGCTCGCAGGCGGTGCGCAGCCGCCTCACGGCTCGCTTGTTCTGGCTGATGTCCTTCTTGTGCTTCCTCTTGAACTCCTCCACGAAGTGGTTCACCAGCCTGTTGTCAAAGTCCTCCCCACCCAGGTGGGTGTCCCCGGCCGTGGCCTTCACCTCGAAGATGCCGTCGTCGATCGTCAGGATGGACACGTCGAAGGTGCCCCCGCCCAGGTCAAAGATGAGCACGTTGCGCTCCCCCTTGCCGGTCCTGTCCAGGCCGTAGGCGATGGCGGCGGCCGTGGGCTCGTTGATGATCCTCAGCACGTTCAGCCCCGCGATCACCCCCGCGTCCTTGGTGGCCTGCCGCTGCGAGTCGTTGAAGTAGGCCGGCACGGTGATCACCGCGTTGGTCACCGGGTAGCCCAGGTACGCCTCGGCGATCTCCTTCATCTTGGTCAGCACCATGGACGAGATCTCCTCGGGGTAGAACGCCTTGGTCTCCCCCTTGTAGCTCACCTGCACCTTGGGCTTATCTCCGTCGTTGATCACCTGGAAGGGCCAGTGCTTCATATCCGACTGCACCACCGGGTCGCCGAACTTGCGGCCGATCAACCGCTTCGCGTCGAACACGGTGTTCTGCGGGTTCAGCGCCACCTGGTTCTTGGCCGCATCGCCGATGAGCCGCTCGGTGTCCGTGAAGGCCACGTAGCTGGGGGTGGTGCGGTTGCCCTGGTCGTTGGCGATGATCTCTACCTTGCCGTGCTGGAACACCCCCACGCATGAGTAGGTGGTGCCCAGGTCGATGCCGATGGCTGCGGTTTTGGCCATGTCGGTGTCCTGCTCCCTTGGCCCGCGCTGAGGTTCAGCCTTTGTGAACGTCGGTCGGTCGGGATACGCGACGAGGAGCTTGGTCTGTTCCGAAGCTGCAAACTTGAACGTGCGAGAGTTCTACGCAACCGGCCTGCGGAAGTTGCGCTAGCTGACACCGACCGAAACCTTATCAGCTCTTTTCAGGCTTGCTGTTTTTCGGGACTGGGCGGTTCTGTGCTTATAACGCCTCATGGAGCCCCACCTTTTCCGTCTTCAGCCAATCACAGAGCTCGGTGGGGTTGCCTGGCCGGGAATATTCCAGCGGTTTCGCTTCGTGTCCTGCCTCCAGGCTTTCAGGGACCAATCAGCGTCCTGGGTGCCGCCCCTCCCAGAACTCTCCAGACTCTTCTCGGATTCTTGGGAAGGAACCCGAGTCCTAACGGGAGGGAGGAGAGGAGCTGGGAAGGGTTGTTGTTGGCCCCGCCCACCCAGTCTCGCTGCCTCCTGGCGACGTTGTCCACGGACCGAAGTTGAACGTAAAGACTAGCACTTATAATCGCAGGCTGGTAGAGCCTTGTGGGATTCAAACTAGTTTGGTGGTTTAAAATAGGATGAAGGTATACACGACACCCCGGAGATACCCCAAATACAAAAAGTTCCCTAGGTTCTCGAAATGGGTGGGGTGTCGGCGGGTCAAAGAGACTCTGATTGGACTGTGACGCTGACGGTTGGGGCCGCGTTTGGGCTGGCTGGTGCGTTGGTCCAAAGGCCCGAGCTGCCTGAGGATTGCCTTTGCAAGCCATGGCGGTTTTCCCACTTTCGGTTTAACGTGAAAAAGAGAAGGAAAGAGATCATGCAATATAGTTTTGAAATAATCTCTAACCTACTCGGTTGGAATACCTGGGGTGGGGGGGAGGATTTGAATTTTTAAAAGAAAAACAGGTAAACAGGCGGCTCTTAAACTGGAGAACGTCCCCTATGCCCCAGAAGGAACGTTCTGGGCTAGGGCAAGGGCAGGGGGAGAGGGAGGGAGAAGGGCGGGGCAGGAGAAGGGTTAGACTAGGGCTGGATCTGCTGCTCTTGTTTGCTTTGGGCGGGGCTCGGCCGGAGGAGGAAAAAACTTTCCGTAGGAATTCAGCTGTCTGGAAGGCCTTTGGGGCTTCTCCATTTCCCTATTCTATCAAGCTTGGGGGGGAGGTCTGGGCCACCCCTTTTCCCAGAAGGTTTGCCTTTTAATTCCCGGTTCATATTCAAAGCTCAGAATTTGGTCTTCTGCCCTATCTCTGTTGCCCGCGGGCCGTCCATCCTCTTTAAATGAAATGCAGAGAGGGGCGCGTGGGTGGCTTAGTCGGTTAAGCGTCCGACTTTCGCTTAGGTCATGGTCTCGCGGTTCGTGGGTTCGGGCCCCGCGTCGGGCTCTGTGCTGACTGCCAGCTCAGAGCCTGGAGCCTGTTTCAGAGTCTGTGTCTCCCTCTCTCTCTGACCCTCCCCTGCTCACGCTGTTTCTCTCTCTCCTAGAAATAAATAAAACATTTAAAAAAAAAAATGTTTAAATGAAATGCAGAGGGAGGTGAGCTGGCGAGGGAGGGGTGAGGGTGTTTAGTCTTTAATAGCATAAGCCACAGCTGGTTGCAGATAGTCCCTGTTAAGCATACTGGCCGGTATGATGCTGGAAGGTGGGAGGGGTTGGCCGGATTCAGGTTCTACTCCTATGTTTAAAATTATTTCTCATGCATTTAATTCAACCGCTTAGTTTTTTAATCCTAGATTCCAATTTTCTGCCTGCTTTCCTCTCTCCTGCTTTACTTACAAACACATTTGATCATTTTGGCCTTAAAAAAAAATTTCTTGGGGCACCTGGTGGCTCAGTCAGTTAAACGTCTGACTTCAGCTTAGGTCATGATCTTGTCGTGAGTTCCAGCCCAGAGTCAGGCTCTGAGCTGTTAGCACAGAGTCGGGGAGCCTACTTCAGATTTGAGTCTCCCTCTCTCTCTCTCTCTCTCTCTCTCTCTCTCTCTCTCTCCCCCTCTCCCCCATTTATGTTCTCTCTCATTCTTTTTTTTTTTAATGTTTTTTATTTATTTCTAGGGGATAGAGAGAGAGACAGCATGAGCAGGGGAGGGTCAGAGAGAGAAGGAGTCACAGACCGAAACAGGCTCCAGGCTCCAAGCTGGCAGTCAGCACAGAGCCCGACGCGGGGACCGAAACAGGCTCCAGGGTCCAAGCTGGCAGTCAGCACAGAGCCCGACGCGGGGCTCGAACCCACGAACCGCGAGATCATGACCCAAGCGAAAGTCGGACGCTTAACCGACTAAGCCACCCAGGCACCCCTGTTCTCTCATTCTTGAAAATGAATAAATGTTAAAAATAAATTCTTTATGGATATGCAAGACCACTTGTTGGACAAGTGAAGTGAAAACGTAAGGGGCGTTAATAGTACCAGGTTCACAACCCACCAAAAATAAACACAATGCTGTACCCACATAGTTGAGCACAAAAAAACCCAACACAATGAGAGAAAGCGGTGTTTTTGTTTGTTTTTATATATATATGGGAAGGCAGTTTTTGATGAAGGGAAGGAATCTTGCTTTTGAACATTTTACTCAATTGGAATTGCTTTGACAACCTCCCGTGTGTGTTTGTGCAGGCAAGTGATAACTTTTTTTACATTCGAATGTAGCTCCCTAATGAGTCACCTCCTAACCTAGTCTAACTGGTCAAACTTAAGGAATTTTCCATTTCTTTATGCAATCTCTGGCAACTCCCAAGCTTCCATTTTAGCTGCCCAATGTGTCAACACTTCCCAGGGCCCTTTATCTCCCCTTCTCCCTCCCGGAGCTTCCTTGCCATTACCTGCTACTAGAGGCAGTTCTGGATTTATTCCTTCCTTCTTTCCAGATCTGCAATTTATACTACTACTTTATTAGCTGGAAGCAAAGGGCATCACCGTACCCACTCCCTGGCAGGTAGACATGGTAATAGGGCTTCAAATCTTGCTGCTGTTCGCACAGCAGAAAAAGATCCATTACAAATGCTGTTTTCTATGAATCAGAAACCTACACCCTATAGTTGACCTACCTTTTGAGTTAAATCTCTCTCTGTGGACTGGTCTGGAAACCCAAACATCTATATTCCTTTTTCATTTCCCGACAAGGGAGTGTCTCCTGGATGTTGTCTTTTACACTGGATGCGTTCCAAGGCAAAAACCAAGTCGCAGGTTTAACTGGTGTCTAAGGTGACTGTAAGAACCCCAAGAAATTTTCTAGAATTTTACTTTGACTAATTTTGCAATTAGGTTTTATCGAGTTTGGCATTTGAAAGGATAGACTCTCCCCAAGCTGGTGGGGCTGGGCTGTCAGGTACTTAATTAAGTCGGGGTGGTGGTGGTGGGGGGACAGGAAAGGATTAGCCAAGAACATTGCTGGCAGCAGGCAGGAAGTATGGAGGAGGGGAGCCTTTATCTTCCTGAAGCTGCTGTGGTTCTTTTTTCTTCTCTTCTCTCCCCGCCCGCAGTTTCTCAAACTGTACTGTTTTCTCCTCAGTTCTTTTGTTTGAAAACAAACATGGTATAATTTCTTTTTTTCTTTTTTTTTTTATTTCTAGGAGAGAGAGACAGCGTGAGCCGGGGAGGGTCAGAGAGAGAGGGAGTCACAGACTCTGAAACAGGCTCCAGGCTCTGAGCTGGCAGTCAGCACAGAGCCCGACGCGGGGCTTGAACTCATGAACCGCGAGATCATGACCTAAGCGAAAGTCGGACGCTTAACCGACTAAGCCACCCAGGCGCCCCAAACATGGTATAATTCTAAGGTTAGCCAGAAACATGGTATAATTCTAAGGTTAGCCAGAAAAAAGCAAAAGAGGTAACTGACAGGAAACCTAGAGCCTGGCATTTTTGACCTGGGAAAGCTGCAGGTTTCCAGCAGTTTGGAAAAAACTGGGGAAGACCAGAATTTGTATCTGACTCTACTTCCTTGTTGAAGCTGCTGTTTTTCTTCGCCTTCATCCTCCTCCTTCACAAGGAAATGCTTGTAGGTTAACTAAATTACACACGTCTCTGTATCTCTAAAATAGAATTAACAATATCCATTTTATAGGATGGTAGGCATCAGTGATTAATACGATAATGCTTCTAAGGCCTTAGTTCTGTGACTGTGACACAGTAGCGCTCCGAAGTTTGCTCCCTTCTTGCTTCTTTGGTGGGGTCCCATACTCAGGTCTGACCTCTCAAGTCTTTCCTATCGAGCTGCTTACAAGGTTGAGGAGTACTACCAGGACAATGGCATTACTTTCAGTTTACTGGGGAAACTATCTTAAAGATTTCCAGGCAGAGATCATTCAGGCAAACCTTTTCATTTTCAAAGACGAACACAAAGGATCAGTGGTTCAGTGGCTTGGTCTGGTCACTCAGCTAATTATAGAACAGGGGATTGAACCCACAGGTCCTCATATTCCCTATTTTGAATTTCTCTCCGTGTTGGCATAGGCATCCTTTATCTTTCACTCTCTAAAGAGGGAAACAAATGTCCGCAAAAGGAAGTGAAGTGAATGTAAGGACTCTGTTCACATTAGGGACACCACGGGGCTATGTGACCAGCCAGGGACTCCCCTTTTGGAATGCCACTTCTGACTCCTGATCATCCCAACCCCGCCGCCACTTCTATCGTTCCCACCCGTCCTCCAGCTCTCCCAGCCCTGCCTCCCCTTCTTTTCAGAGCAGACTGTTCCGTCGCAAAGGGGAAAGCAGGGGGAGCCCTGTTACTATGGCTAGGCTGGGACTGAGTTCACAGAATCTTCTGGAAATTAAATAGCCATGACTAAGCTTGATTTTCTAGAGAGGGATTTGGGGGTGCGGCGGTGAGGGTGGGGAGACTTGGTTGGCGCAGTTTGTTGAAGAGTGTTCCTATGAGTCAGTCCCCGCCCTCGAACCCAGAAAACTCCAGAAAGTTAGAGACAGAGGTGAAAAGGGGCGTAGAGCGCCAGCCTGCGGGGGCGGGGCCGCAGAGCGCGGAGGCCGCCGCTGGGGCCTAACTGGCGGGGCTGGCCGCAGAATTGCCTGACCGGTACCGAGGTTTTGTGATTGTGGGGTTTTTTGTTTTTTGTTTTTTTTTTTCAAAACAGGGTTAAAAGAGAAAAAAAGGCGAGGTCTTCAGAGTTTCTGTGACACTAGCTATCTTATGCGACGAAAACACTGGAAAGTCTCGTAACTCCTACAACTAAGTCGGACGAATCGGGTGGTCAGACGCCAGAAGAGAAGGTCCCCACAGCCCGTGGGGAGCGCACCCGAGGCCTGGCGGGGACGCGCGGCGGAGACGAACCTGCCGGCCTCGCCCCGCCGCCCCCTCACCTTCCCTGCCCGCCTCTAGCTCCCCGTTCTAGTGGGGACGTTTGGAGGCGTAAAAAGGTCAAAGGCCCTCGGAAGTGATTCTTGTCTTCTGGACACAGTCTTTCCCCTGCCTCAGTGTTCCCCGGTTGTGCCTATCTTCCGATCCTTGACTGGGCCCGACAGGGACCGGTGGGGCACACTCCGGTGTCCGAAATTCCGTACGCGGCCCGACCCCTTAGGCTTTCTGTGAGCGGTGCTAGGAAAGGGGGCGGGACTGGTGACATTGCTCTGCCCCAGTGCAGCAGATTCCCAAGAGGTGACCCAAGGGGACGTATTTAGGATTTTCAGTTAGACTGAAGCTTGATGTCAGTTACCGTTTCTTACCGTAAGAATCACCCCCTCACCTAAAATAACCCCATTTCTACCAAAAGCCTATGTTCTTGCCCACGTCTCTCACATGTATAAAAGTTTTTATTGTTGTTTTGGTATCTTTTCATTTTTGATGACAGAATCCTGTTAAATATGAGAACTAACAGTATGTATGCTGCTAATGCAGTGTCGGGTTCAGAGCCTATTACGGAAAGTACTAGATTTTATTTTTTTTAATGCTTTACTTTTTGGGGGGGGAGTGTGTGTGTCTGTCTGAGGGGCAGAGAGAGAAGGACACAGAATCTGAAGCAGGCTCCAGGCTAAGCTTTCAGCACCGCTGGATGGGGGGCTCCAACTCACCGACCTTGAGATCATGACCTGAGCTCAAGTCAGACACTCAACCCACTGAACCATCCAGATGCCCCCAAAAGTACTAGATTTAAAAAATTCTTTTCTCACCCACAGTTCTTTTTCCTCCACATACTTCCCTTACCCCAAAGTTTCTTCTGTTACCCATAACACAAATTTCTCCTGTGATGGCACTGCATTCTCTTATTTTTTAATTTTGAGAGAGAGAGAATCCCAATCAGGCTCCCCACTGTAAGCCTGTCAGCACAGAACCTGCCTCCGGGCTCGAACCCAACAAACTTGAGAGCAGGACCTGAGTCGAAATCAAGAGCTGGAGGCTCAACCCACTGAGTCACCCAGGTGCCCCAATATTCTCTTTACTTTCTTTAAATCTACAATTTCATCAGCCTTAACTCCTTGACCTTATAAAGTGATTATTTCAGTCCTCTGTGCAAGGGTATGCAGGCAATAGCATCTTATATTGATTAAAAATAATTTTTTTTAATGTTTTATTTGTTTCTAGGAGAGAGAGAGAGAGAGAGCGTGAGCAGGGGAGGGTCAGAGAGAGAGGGAGTCACAGACTCTGAAACAGGCTCCAGGCTCTGAGCTGGCAGCCAGCACAGAGCCCGACGCGGGGCTTGAACCCACGAACTGCGAGATCATGACCTAAGCGAAACTCAGAAGCTTAACCGACTAAGCCACCCAGGCATCCCAACATCTTATATTGATTTTTTAATAAAGCACATACTCAGTAACTTGACTAGCCATAGGAACTTATTTTCTCCAGGGTTATTTCTGGAGATTTCCTTAAACTTTTACCAAAGTCGTTTGGTAGGTCTTTCCCAGTCTCCACCCTTTTCTACTCACCCTCCCTATCCCCTGCCACCTCTCTGCTAAGTAGTGGTAATGGTTGCTGAAGAGTCACTCTATTATCTGCAAACCATAGTCACAAATGCTACTGCAGATGAAATCCTGTAGCAATGCATATCCTCATCAAAATTGATTTCCACTGTGGCTAGAGTCCACAGCCCTACAGCTCAACTCTACTGAAGGTTAAAACTGCCTTTGTAATATGGTCTAGAAGCCTAAGCATCTTGTAGATTTCCATTTCCATACTTCCAGGACAAGGTCTACCATGTATGGGCCATTCCCATAACACTGATTTTATTCAAAGGCTACTATTTACTAAAAGGTTTGGTGGGCTTGAAGAAAACATAAACTCAGAAAATGATTTTTTTTAAAAATTTATTTCTAGGAGAGAGAGAGAGACAGCGTGAGCAGGGGAGGGTCAGAGAGAGAGGGAGTCACAGACTGAAACAGGCTCCAGGCTCTGAGCTGGCAGTCAGCACAGAGCCCGACGCGGGGCTGGAACCCACGAACCCGCGAGATCATGACCTAAGCGAAAGTCGGACGCTTAACCGACTAAGCCACCCAGGCGCCCCAACTCAGAAAATGTTTTAATGGGAGCAGCTGGGTGGCTCAATCTGTTAAGCATCCGACTGGATTTCAGCTCAGGTCATGATCTCAAGGTTCATGAGTTTGAGCTCCACATCGGGATCCAAGCTAATAGCAAGGAGCCTGCTTGGGATTCTTTCTGTCTCTCTCTCTTACTCATGCACTCTCTTTCTCTCTCATTCAAAATAAATAAAACTTTAAAAAACAAGAAAATGCTTTCATGGAATGCTGAGTGAGACTATTTGTTTTTGTTGAAGTGAAAATCACAAAACATAAAAACCATTTTAAAGTACACAATTTAGGGGCACCTGGGTGGCTCAGTCGGTAGAATGTCCAACTTCAGCTTAGGTCATGATCTCACTGTTCATGAGTTCAAGCCCTGTGTCAGGTTTTCAGCTGACAGCTCAGAACCTGCTTCCTATTGTCTCTGTCTCCCGCTGCCCCTCCCTAGCTCACACACTCTCAAGAATAAACATTAAAAAAAAAAAAAGTCCACAATTCAGGGATGCCTGCAATCATCTCCAACCACCCCCTCTATCTTGTTCCAAAACAACTTTGTAACCCCCAGGTGCAACTGATTTTTAAAGGGCACATGCACCAAGCCTGGAGGATTGTGGGCAGGCCTTTTCTAACAACGAGATTGTGGAGGAAATTATTTCTAGAATGCTACCAGTTAGGATCTGAAGCTTCTCAAAGGGAAGGTAGTATGTGGGAAGGAGGCTTTACATGGTAGAATCATTTAGAATTGCACAAAATAAAAGCAAATGGGTACTGATTGTGAAACCTAGGTTAGAAACAACCCAGAACCAGGCATGTAAAAAACAAAAGCCCTGTGGACTTGGGACAGCCTGGCAACAACTGATGAAACCGGGGCTGGAATCCAGGTTTAACACCTTTGCTGAAACAGAAAATTTTTAACCAGTGATTTCAGTTAAGTGAGTAACTTAAATCTCCCTGTAGGTTCACCTATGCAAGTCAAACACTACCTAAACTTGGTGTGGTGGAATGAGGATTAATAAACACATAAAAAGCCCCCAAAACAGTGCCTGGTACATAAAGGCACTGAACTATTGGGTCCTTCTATTAGAGGCACCAAAACTCAAGGCCACCTCCTTGAAGATACTGGGTTCTTAAAATGTAAATAAGCAAAGCAAGAAACGTGACATTTCTATCGAAGTAACCTCTCAGAAAAGAGAAGTAAAGGCTGAGGCAACAGGCAAAACCCTTTCATTTTAACACATGAGAACTAGAGATCAGAGTGGCATATGCATAACTGGGCAAGCTAGTGCTTGAACTCACATTTCCTCACTACCAACTTAGGACTCACCTGTTCTTTCATCCTGACACCAGATTATGTATCATTGCTCTGACCTATCAGGTGTACTTACAGGAACATGCAGGCATGGTTTTACCCCCTAACTGCCTCTCCTTTTTGTCAGCTTCCCCAGGAACATCCCCATTTCTCCTTTTTTAGGCCACCCTTACACAAGATCAATGCCCTCACCAACTTGACACCACTATGTCAGTAGTCCTTAATTTTTTCTGTACCCACAGACCCAACTCACTCATACTAAGGATTTTTTTTAGTTCTCCCAAGGGTATCATTTGCTTGAAAGAAACAGATCACAATGCAATATACAGACTTCTCCAGACCCCTGACCTTTATAAGCTACAAATTACCATTCAACTTTTGACCAAAAAGACAACTTATGCAAACTCTTCTAACCTCAAAATAAAACACGGAAACGATCAAGAAATTAAATTATTGAGTTTATTTACTCTACAGAAAACAGTTAAGACAACAAAACAAAAAGGCCTCAGTTTGGGGTGAATATTACAAAAAAGAAAATGCACACGATATGGCAATATAAATTCTTGCTAGGTTTAGACTCTACAAAAAAACGAACTTCATCATTTCATCAAAAGGGACACTTGAGAGGTGATGAAATGCAGATATATAAGGCAATGCAAAAGGCATGAATCCCAACCGTCTCCTTGAGGAACATGAACAATCCGTGGAAGAACTCCTAATCCACCTCCTCAATGGTGGGACCTGATCCAGTGCCCCCTCTGGGGGCCTGAGCCCCAAAGCCACCAGCCCCGGGGCCACCCGCCCCCTGGTACAGTCCGCTGATGATGGGGTTACACACCTGCTCCAGCTCCTTCCTCTTGTGCTCAAACTCGTCCTTCTCGGCCAAGGTGTTGGCATCCAGCCAGGAAATGACCTCCTGGCATTTGTCCAGCACCTTCTTCTTGTCGGCCTCGCTGATCTTCCCCTTGAGACCCTCGTCCTCCACGGCACTCTTCATGTTGAAAGCGTACGACTCCAGGGCGTTCTTGGCAGACACCCTCTCGCGCTGCACCTCGTCCTCGGCCTTGTACTTCTCCGCCTCCTGCACCATGCGCTCGATCTCCTCCTTGCTCAGCCGGCCCTTGTCGTTCGTGATGGTGATCTTGTTGGCCTTGCCCGTGCTCTTGTCCGTGGCCGTGACGTTCAGGATGCCATTGGCGTCGATGTCGAAGGTCACCTCGATCTGGGGCACTCCCCGAGGGGCCGGCGGGATGCCGCTCAGCTCGAAGCGCCCCAGCAGGTTATTGTCCCGCGTCATGGCCCTCTCGCCCTCGTATACCTGGATCAGCACTCCGGGCTGGTTGTCCGAGTAGGTGGTGAAGATCTGCGTCTGCTTGGTGGGGATGGTGGAGTTGCGCTTGATCAGGGCGGTCATCACGCCGCCGGCCGTCTCCAAGCCCAGCGACAGGGGCGCCACGTCCAGCAGCAGCAGGTCCTGCACGTTCTCAGACTTGTCCCCCATCAGGATGGCTGCCTGCACCGCCGCCCCGTAGGCCACTGCCTCGTCGGGGTTGATGCTCTTGTTGAGATCGCGCCCGTTGAAGAAGTCTTGCAGCAGCTTCTGCACCTTGGGGATGCGGGTGGAGCCCCCCACCAGGACCAGGTCGTGGATCTGGGCCTTGTCCAGCTTGGCGTCGCGCAGGGCCTTCTCCACGGGCTCCAGGGTGCTCCGGAACAGGTCCGAGCACAGCTCCTCGAACCGCGCCCTGGTGATGGACGTGTAGAAGTCGATGCCCTCGAACAGGGAGTCGATCTCCAGGCTGGCCTGGGTGCTGGACGACAGGGTCCTCTTGGCCCGCTCGCAGGCGGTGCGCAGCCGCCTCACGGCTCGCTTGTTCTGGCTGATGTCCTTCTTGTGCTTCCTCTTGAACTCCTCCACGAAGTGGTTCACCAGCCTGTTGTCAAAGTCCTCCCCACCCAGGTGGGTGTCCCCGGCCGTGGCCTTCACCTCGAAGATGCCGTCGTCGATCGTCAGGATGGACACGTCGAAGGTGCCCCCGCCCAGGTCAAAGATGAGCACGTTGCGCTCCCCCTTGCCGGTCCTGTCCAGGCCGTAGGCGATGGCGGCGGCCGTGGGCTCGTTGATGATCCTCAGCACGTTCAGCCCCGCGATCACCCCCGCGTCCTTGGTGGCCTGCCGCTGCGAGTCGTTGAAGTAGGCCGGCACGGTGATCACCGCGTTGGTCACCGGGTAGCCCAGGTACGCCTCGGCGATCTCCTTCATCTTGGTCAGCACCATGGACGAGATCTCCTCGGGGTAGAACGCCTTGGTCTCCCCCTTGTAGCTCACCTGCACCTTGGGCTTATCTCCGTCGTTGATCACCTGGAACGGCCAGTGCTTCATATCCGACTGCACCACCGGGTCGCCGAACTTGCGGCCGATCAGCCGCTTCGCGTCGAACACGGTGTTCTGCGGGTTCAGCGCCACCTGGTTCTTGGCCGCATCGCCGATGAGCCGCTCGGTGTCCGTGAAGGCCACGTAGCTGGGGGTGGTGCGGTTGCCTTGGTCGTTGGCGATGATCTCTACCTTGCCGTGCTGGAACACCCCCACGCATGAGTAGGTGGTGCCCAGGTCGATGCCGATGGCTGCGGTTTTGGCCATGTCGGTGTCCTGCTCCCTTGGCCCGCGCTGAGGTTCAGCCTTTGTGAACGTCGGTCGGTCGGGATACGCGACGAGGAGCTTGGTCTGTTCCGAAGCTGCAAACTTGAACGTGCGGGAGTTCTATGCAGCCGGCCTGCGGAGGTTGCGCTAACAGACACCGCTAGAAACCTGTAAGTCTCTTTTCAGGCTTGCTGTTTTTCGGAACCGGGGAGCTGTGTTTATAGCGCTTCATCGAGCCCCACCTTTAACGTCTTCAGCCAATCACAGAGCTCTGCGGGGCTGCCAGGCCGGGAATATTCCAGCAGTTTCGCATCGCGTCCTGCCTCTAGGCTTTCAGGGACCAATCAGCGTCCTGGGAGCTGCCCCTCCCAGAACTCTCCAGACTCTTCTGGGGCTTGCAGGGCAGCAAAACTTCTGGGTGGCGGGGGAAGGGAGTCAGCGGGAGGAGGAGGGAGGTGCTGGCAGGACCGGAGGCGGGGCGGGGGCGAGAGTGTTGACGCTGGCTCCCCAGACGCGCGTTACAATGGAGGTGCTGCCTCTGACCTCATGGGCTATTTAGGAATCAGGATGGTAGGACCAGAGTCCGCTCAGTTGCAGGGCGGGGCGGGTGGGGGGTGGGGGAACACTGGCTGAGCAGTTTGGATGTTGAAGGAGCCCCCCCACTCTCAGGGGCTCCGCAATCAGAATATTATCAAACCGGATCGAAGGCGGCGGGACAATAGGTGAGCCAGGAGGGCTCTGATTGAAATGAAATGGTAATAGGCAAGATTAGTAGATCCATGTTTCAGGAAGTGCTGGAAGGTTCTGTAGTGTTACTCTGTGGGTGCATTGACTAATCAGGGAAGGACATCTTTTGGTAAGGAGCCAACGTGGGTGGGATTTGTCAGAGTTGCTGGAAAGAAGTGGAGGAGCTGATCTGTTAGTATCTTCATATAGTTTTATTCCAGAGAAGATTGGAGAAGGAGATTGCCTGTCATGCTCTATCTCGTCTGAGAAAGTTTGTGAGGGTTTGATTACGTTCCTAGTAGTTGTTTTCAGACTGACCCTATATTAAGCCACCTAATACCTAATGGACGGTAAAAGAGCTGTGGAAGGCAGCTAAACCAAAGGATGAAGATTAATGTCTGGTGAAGACACTAGAATATAAAATAATCTTAGTTCAGCAGGAGACAGGTACAATCTCAGAATAAAATGTCACAGGTAAAGGAACAGGACAGTTGAGTTACACTCTGAAAATTAAGCAGAATATGCTAACTGTCCTCCCATTTCCTTCCAGTTCGCTAAGAATACTTTAGTCCAGGGGCGCCTGGGTGGCTTAGTCGGTTAAGCGTCCGACTTTCGCTTAGGTCATGATCTCGCGGTTCGTGGGTTGAGCCCCGCGTCGGGCTCTGTGCTGACTGCCAGCTCAGAGCCTGGAGCCTGTTTCAGTCTGTGACTCCCTCTCTCTCTGACCCTCCCCTGCTCATACTGTCTCTCTCTCTCTCTCTCTCTCCTAGAAATAAATAAAAATATTAAAAAAAAAAAAAAGAATACTTTAGTCCAAAAAGTACTCTCTGTGAATGAAGAGACTGGGATACTTGTACACTAGCAAGATCCTTGTACATGGAGGTTATGGCAGCACTATTCACATAGCCATAAAGTAGAAGCAGCCCAAGTGTCCAAGGAAGGAATGAATAAATAAAATGTGCTCCCTATATAATGCCATTATTTATATAATGAATATTATTCAGGCTTAAGTAAACTCTGACACGTGCTGTAACCCATACATGAACTTTTGAGGATATCTTGCTAAGTGAAATAAGCAAATTACAAAAAAAATTACTGTATAATTGTATTATTGTGAAGACCTAGATTAGTCAAATTCATAGAGACAGAAAATAGAATAGTGGTTGTCAGGGGCTGGAGGTGGGGGGAATGAAGGTGTGTTTAGTGAATGTAGAATTTCAGTTTTGAAAATAAAAAGAATTCTGGAGGTTGTTTGGCCAACAATGTGAATAAACTTACTGCTAAATAGTACACTTAAAAAATGGTTAATATGGTAAATTTCACATTATGTGTATTTTCCCTACAATTGAAAGTAATAAGGGTTCCTGAGTGGCTCACTTAGTTGAGCATCCAACTCTTGATTTCAGCTCAGGTTATGATCTCAGGATTGTGGGATCAGTCCTATGTTAGGCTCTATGCTGAGCATGGATCCTGCTTAAGATTTTCTCTCTGTCTCTCTGCCCCTCCTCTGCTCGCTTGTGTTCTCCCCCTCTCCTAAAATAAAAAAGTAAAAAAAAAAAAAAGCACTCTGCCAAAACTTTATCTCATTTTTTCTTCTTAGGCCTCGGAAAAACATGGCTGCTACTAAGGGAATGGCCATTGGAATCGACCTGGGCACCACCTACTCATGTGTGGGGGTGTTCCAGCACGGCAAGGTAGAGATCATTGCCAATGACCAGGGCAACCGCACCACCCCCAGCTATGTGGCCTTCACAGACACAGAACGGCTCATTGGGGATGCTGCCAAGAACCAGGTAGCCATGAATCCCCAGAACACTGTCTTTGATGCCAAACGTCTGATTGGCAGGAAATTTAATGATCCTGTAGTGCAATCAGATATGAAACTTTGGCCTTTTCAAGTAATCAATGAAGGAGGCAAGCCCAAGGTAATGGTGTCCTACAAAGGGGAGAATAAAGCTTTCTATCCTGAGGAAATTTCTTCTATGGTACTGACAAAGATGAAGGAGACTGCTGAGGCTTTTTTGGGCCACCCTATCACTAATGCTGTGGTAACTGTGCCAGCTTATTTCAATGATTCTCAGCGCCAGGCCACCAAGGATGCAGGTGTGATTGCAGGTCTCAATGTGCTAAGAATTATCAATGAACCCACAGCTGCTGCCATTGCCTATGGCTTAGATAAAGCAGGTCAGGGAGAGCGACATGTCTTGATTTTTGACCTAGGTGGAGGAACATTTGATGTGTCCATCCTGACCATAGATGATGGAATCTTTGAAGTAAAGGCCACTGCTGGGGACACCCACCTGGGTGGAGAGGACTTTGACAACAGGCTTGTGAGCCACTTCGTGGAGGAGTTCAAGAGGAAGCACAAGAAGGACATCAGCCAGAACAAGCGAGCCGTGAGACGTCTGCGTACTGCCTGCGAGAGGGCCAAGAGGACCCTGTCGTCCAGCACCCAGGCCAACTTGGAAATTGATTCACTTTATGAAGGCATCGACTTCTACACGTCCATCACCAGAGCCCGGTTTGAAGAGTTGTGTGCAGACCTGTTTAGAGGCACCTTGGAACCTGTGGAGAAGGCTCTTCGGGATGCCAAGATGGATAAGTCTAAGATCCATGACATTGTTTTAGTAGGGGGCTCCACTCGCATCCCTAAAGTTCAGAGGCTGCTGCAGGACTATTTTAATGGTCGTGATCTCAATAAGAGCATCAACCCAGATGAGGCTGTGGCGTATGGGGCTGCTGTACAGGCAGCCATTTTGATGGGAGACAAGTCTGAAAAGGTACAGGACCTGCTTTTGCTGGATGTGGCTCCCTTGTCCCTAGGGTTGGAAACAGCCGGGGGGGTGATGACTGTCCTGATCAAGCGCAACTCCACCATCCCTACCAAGCAGACACAGATCTTCACCACCTACTCAGATAACCAGCCTGGGGTATTGATCCAGGTGTATGAGGGCGAGAGGGCCATGACCCGAGACAACAACCTGCTGGGGCGCTTTGACTTGACTGGAATCCCTCCTGCACCAAGGGGAGTGCCACAGATCGAGGTGACCTTTGACATCGATGCCAACGGTATTCTCAATGTAACAGCCATGGACAAGAGCACGGGCAAGGCCAACAAGATCACCATCACCAATGACAAGGGCCGGCTGAGCAAGGAGGAGATTGAGCGCATGGTCCTGGATGCTGAGAAGTACAAAGCTGAGGATGAGGTCCAGAGAGAGAAAATCGCTGCCAAAAATGCCTTAGAATCTTATGCTTTTAACATGAAGAGTGCTGTGAGTGAGGAGGGCTTGAAGGGCAAAATTAGTGAGTCTGATAAAAAGAAAATACTGGATAAATGCAATGAGGTCCTTTCATGGCTGGAGGCCAATCAACTGGCTGAGAAAGAGGAGTTTGATCATAAGAGAAAGGAATTGGAGCAGATGTGTAACCCAATCATCACCAAACTCTACCAGGGAGGATGCACTGGGCCTACCTGTGGGACGGGGTATACTCCTGGAAGGGCTGCCACAGGCCCCACCATTGAAGAAGTGGATTAATCTTATCTGGAGCTGGAGGGTTCTAGGGTGCCTTTAAGGTGAATTTTGTTCCCCTCATCTTCAAACATTGTTATGATTCTTGAATTGAATGGACCTGAACCTATTACCATCCCTTTCAGATTCTGACAAAAGAGTCTTGTATACCATCTTTTCGCAATCCCTGGTTCTGACTCTTAGGAAAACTAGGCCCCTCTTTGAACCATTTGATGAATTTGAATGTCTGTTATTTATTTCCGACCTTCCCAACTTTCTTCTACTTGTGTGGATGGTTATTTGTCACTCAGTAAATTTGTGCCTAAAACAAATTTTTAGTGGAATCTTTATTTTTTACCTTCTTGAAGTTTATTTTTATTTAAAAAAAAAAGTATTTAAGTCATCTTTATATCCAAAGTGGAGTTTGAACTCATGACCCCAAGATGAAGAGTCACATGTTCTTCTGGCTGAGTTAGCCAGGCACCCCTTTTCTGGTATCTTTAGACTGTACCTTGAAAATAGAAAAACAAGAGTTAATGAATAGAGTGTGTATGTGATCTGATTGTAAACTCATTGTGATTGACTAAACTGGTAAGGGGAAGAAAGTATTTGAATTTTCATGAGCTAATTGTTTCAAGTAGGAAAATCACTTTCTTTTAAGTTTATTTATTTATTCATTCTAAGAGTGACCCCAGGGAGAGGCAGAGAGAGAGAGAAGAGAGAATCCCAAGTAGGCTCCATGCTTTGCCATTAGCGAAGAGCCTGACACAGGGCGGGAACCCAGGAACCATGAGATTGTGACTTGAGCCAAAATCAAGAGTTGGATGCTTAACTAACTGAGCCACTCAGGTTCCCGTCAAGCAGGAAATTAACTTTTGATCATCAGGCTCCTTTAGCTCTAGGTAGAGCAGTTACTAATTATAGATTCTGCTTATACTCAGTGATAGACTGGTTTAGGTGCATAGGGTTCAGCTGGGGGGACACACTTCTGTTTGATGTCCTTATGACACTTACAGGTGGGGTCAGGAGATTCAACATCTGTGTACTCATAGTCTATTATTACATCCTTTACATGCAGAAAACATTTCTACAACAGAGTGCTGACAAATGGGTACTTCTGTGCAAGATGAGAAATGGAGGATTTAGTAGTCTTACTGAAAAATATTTTCACCTATTGTGTCATATCACATATATATAAAACCCTTGGGGACGAGATTATAGAAGTGTCACTGCACTTATGCCCCTTTCTGTTTGAGTGGGAATATTTGGACGTGAAATATTAGAATGGGAATTTCTACCCTTGAGCAAGCTTCTGTTTGGTTTTACTCAGTCCTTTACAAGCTAAAGGGTGTGAGAAATATGGACTGAGATTGGGTCCTTGGGAGAAACGTATTATTGGGAACCTTTGACAGAATCAAGATGAGTGCTCAGGCTCCTGATTTCGGGGATTCTGCAACATGTTATTTTCTAAACTTTATATCGAAGTGTAACAGATACAGAAAAGGGTACAAATCAGCAGTTTTCACAAATCCTCCACAGTTTTCAACAGAATGTCTGTAGGGTGTGAACGACCGTGCTGTGGATGGCACTGACGGGAGGTGGGGGGGTGGGGGGTGGGCAGGACACCAAAACTCTAAGAGGTAATGACCCTCTCCAAACAGCTGGGGCCCGCGCCTGCGTGGTTGGAAGCCCGCCACTCGGAGGAGGAAGTGGGAAGGCAGGAAGACCCGCCCCTTCCCCCGGGTCTAGCGCCCCCTCGGCTCTCCCTTGCCCGCTCTCCCGGAGGTTCGAGCCCGCCGCTCTCCGTAGGTATTGCTCGGAGCTTCCTCGGCGCTTCTCGTGGCGCCTGCGCGACCCCGCCCACCCCCACGCGCGGGCTAGCGTCTCGGTTGCCGTCCGGCCCCCGGCCCGCCGTTCCCGGCCCTCGCTTTCCCTGTCCGGCCGGCCGCAGCTCGAGCACCATGGTAGGTACCGTGACGTCACAACAGGGGGAGTCCCTGGGGGGGCGCGGGCGAGCGGTAGTAGGCGGGGTGGCGTTTAGGCTTAGAGCTGCGGGGCCAGAGTTGGGCCCTGGGTCTTCCATCCATCCTCAGTTCTTACGCCTCAAATTCTGGGGGGAGACACCTGGGAGCAAATGGGGTGTTTGTTTTGTTTTTACTTACGAGGGAAACAAAACAAACGCGGAGAGTTGGGGACAAGGGGAAAAAGCGAGACCTCCGGGAGTGTTTCCATGAGGGAGGCCAGGCTTTGGGAAGGTGTGAATGAGATACAATTTTCTTCTCTGGGGCGAATGGGCAGGACCCCAGGAGAGGTGGGCGATCGAGAGCTGGACCGGGAGAGCCCGAGGAGTGCAGGGCAGAGCGTCTGGCTGGGTCTTTCAGCCAGGCGCTCAGTGAATGTGTGCAGAATCATTTGCGCTCCAGGCCGTCGTCCTTATCCGAGTAGTCTTTCCTGTGAAGTTTTCAGAACTGCCAGAGGCGTGGCGGGGATCCCAATGCCAGTATTTGGGAACACTGGCAACGGAGCACTTCTCCTACTGTGTGCCTTCCCATATGATGATTTTCCAACCCTCTCGCCCAATAGCTTTTCTACTCCTTTTTCAAGTCCCTCGTGGGCAAGGATGTGGTCGTGGAACTCAAGAATGACCTGAGGTAGGTACCTATTGTTTAGTGGGTAGAGATATCAGGTCTCTGGAATCTCTTTGACAAGTACTTGAGTGCTGGGTACGGAGAGCTACAGAAGAAATAAATGACTAATGCCTTAAGCTTAAAGTACTAGAAAGAGGACAGAAGTCATCAATAACATTTTTTCTTCTTTACAAACACATAGTTTGGTTTTTGATTAAATCATAGACTCCTTTGACACAACATCTAGAAATGTACGAATCAGTGCTACAAGTAAAAATGTATGTACAAAGATGTTTGTAGTTTTATTTGCAATAGCCCCAGATTGGAAACAAATAGCTGTGTACAGGGAATGGGTTGATTGAGTTGTGGTACTTCCATATTATACAGCTGTCACATAGGAATAGAATGTATTGATATGTAGAGCTGTTGCAGAATAGTATATATGGTACAGTCTCCTTTTTGTTAAAGAAAATGTAAAGAGTAAACCAAAGACCAATGCAATCGCTATGTCTGTGCTGCTTTTACATCTTCTACCCCCTTGTATCATTAACTCCTAATTATTATTCAGAACTTGGAGTAAATGCTGTGTCCTTGGAGAAACTTTTTTCCTGGTCCTTCTAGCCATGTAGAGTCTGTCATATAGTCTTATTTTCTTCCTAATGGATGCTTCTCAAATTGCGATTTCAGTCAAAATATGTTTACTGTTTATGTTCTGTCCTTCCTACCTAGCATAGGCCTGGTATATAGTAGGTGCTTAATAAGTATGTGCTGAAAGAAAGAAAAATAGCTAACATTTGAGAACCTATCAACTAAGCACTGTTCTGAATACTTTATATGTATGACTTTATTTAATTCTCATAACATGTCCATATGATATATACCATTGTTGTTGTCTTGCACATGAGGAAACTGAAGCATAGATATACATGTTAAGAAACTTGCTCAAGTCTGCACAGCTACTAAATGACACAGAACTGAAGTCCAGTTTTGTCTGGTATGTGCACATATGCATGTGCTCTCTTAAAAACAGAGCAAGACAAATGCCATGTGATTTCACTCATATGTGGAATTTAAGAAACAAAATAGATGAACATAGGCAGTGAGGGAGAGAGACAAACCAGATAATAGATTCTTAACTATAGAGAACAAATTGAGGATTACTGGAGGGGAGGTGGGTGGGGAATGGACTAGATGGGTGAGATATATTAAGGAGGGCACTTACAATGAACACTGAGTGTTGTATATAATTGTTGAGTCACTGAATTCTACACCTGAAACTAATATTACATTGTATGTTAACTAGAATTTAAATAAAAACTTGAAAAAAAAAAACACGGGGTCATATTCTTCATGCAGTTGTGAAACTTGCTTTTCATTTGAATGGTATGTTGTGGATATTTTCCATGTCAATAAAGTTGATCTTTAACATTCTTAATGTCTGCATGGCATTTTTATTAGCTGGCTGGAACTAATTTAACCGATTTTGCTGTTGCACATTTAGGCTGTTTCCAGTCCCTTGTTTTTACAAATGATGCTGCCCTGGATATCCTCATTCGTGCATCTTTGTACACATCTTTTTCTTTAGGAAAAAAAAAATCCTTTGAAAAAAGTGTACATTTAAAGTATTATTACTTGTTACCTGCCTTTCCTTTAGAAACTTTTTTTTTTAATTTTATTTTCCAAGTTTTTATTTAAAGTCCAGTTAACATGCAGTGTAATGTTAGCTTCCGGTATAGAATTTAGTGAAGCAGTGCTTATCACAAGTGCCCTCCTTAATACTGAACTTTTTATATATACATATATATATATATTTACTTTTGGGAGAATGCAAGCAGGGAAGGGGTAGAGAGAAGGGTACAGAGGATTCAAAGGGGGCTCTGCGCCGACAGGCTAACTGACAGCAGCAAGCTTGTGGGGCTTGAGCTCACAAACTATGAGATCGTGACCTTCAACCAGCTGAGCCACCCAGGTGCCCCTCAATTTTTTTTAAGATTTTATTTTTAAGTAATCTCTCTACCCAGTGTGGGACTCAAACCCACAACCCTGAGGTCAAGAGTCACATGCTTTACTGAGACAGCCAGGTGCCCCTCTAGAAACTTTGAGTCAGTGTATCTCCTAACAATATCTTCCATGTTTCTTTGTGAGGTAATTTCTTAGTTGAGGAAACATTGCTATGGCAAGGAATGATGAAGAGAGGAACTTGCCTTTTATTTTATTTACTTATTTTTAAGACTTTCTTTTTTTTAAGTAGTCTCTGTACCCAATGTGGGGCTTGAATTCATAACTCTGAGATCAAGAGTTGCGTGCTTTTCCGACTGAGAGAGCCAGGTGCACAAGACTTGTCTTTTAGATCAGAGATTTCCATTTATGGTACTAGTGATGCATATGGTATTGATGGCTTATAGATTGGGGCAATATAGACAGAGACAAGTGTGGAAACCAAAACCACCCTAGGCAATTCTGTGAGATGATTTGTCTTTTGTTTTCCTCTCTTTGCCTTCCTGGGTCTTCTATATGGCAATAATAGCTTATGACCCATGTCCTACATCAGGGACTTAGTTTTGAAAGTAGTCCATTGGGTTGGGGGAAGAGCTCTTTCACGCTTGATGTCATACCATTTTTCTGCCAGATATTGTTTAAAACAATTTTTTTTTTAATGTTTTATTTGCTTCTGAGAGAGACACAGCATGAGCAGGGGAGGGTCAGAGAGAGAGGGAGACACAGAATCTGAAACAGGCTCCAGGCTCTGAGCTGTCAGCACAGAGCCTGACACGGGCCTCGAACCCATGAACCATGAGATCATGACCTGAGCCAAAGTTGGATGCTCAACCGACTGAGCCACACAGGCGCCCCTCTGCCAGATATTGTTAAGGGACTGAATGAAATGACCTTACACAATTCCTGAAAGTTACTTCACTGTTGCAGATGGTAGTAGGGTGCTGTCAAGGCTTTCAGCAGCCGGGGATGTGGGGAAGCCACCACTGAGGCAGTATGTCTCCATGGACGGATTTCAAAGACTTAGAATTTAACAAAAATTGGGATCCACAGAGAACTGCCAGTTTTATTTTTGGCAAGATAAGGACATTTCTAAAATTACCATTTATTATAATCATTTCATTAAAAATTCTTGTTAATACCAAAAAACAGGGCAATTAAAGAGTTCTTAAGGAGAACATATTGACAACCTTTAGCACACTACATACACATGCAACACACATTAATCTGTGTTTCTTTTGTCACAGACTTAAACCTTTGGGCACACATCAGTGAAAACCACAGTTCTAAGGAACACAGAATCTGGTGATAACATGCAGGGTGGTAAGGATGAGAGCGGCCAGGATGGAGGCTTCTACTTGGTTTGTAGAAGTCAAACTAGAAAGAGAATTACAGAAATGTTAGACAAATGTCATCAAATGATGGGGGCACATGCGTCATGGAGGATGGTGAAGTACAACTCAGGATTTGAAGTTGTAAGACTGTTGAAGCCATTGACAGAAAGTAAAGAAGTTGGGAAAGAGAGGAGCATGACTTGGAGCACTGGTGTTCTGGTAGCATTCCCCATTCACTTTTCAGAGGGCCCAGGGATTGAAGAAAGGAGAGGACATCCCTGTGCCTGCATCAAGAACAATGTTAAGCTACTTCATCTACTTTACATATGGGGCTCTGGTTCCAGAGCAGCAAATATTTGAAAATAGCAGATGGTTTGGGGAATCAGACAGACCTGCACTCAAGTACCCTGTTTGTTCTAAACTTGGGCACATCACACAATCTCTGAGCCCCTGGAGGGTGATAGCTACCTTGTGAAGTGGCTGTAAAGACTGCAAATATTATGTGGAACACAGGCCTAGTACATAACAGTTGTTTAATGGTAGCTGTTAAGAGAGTTGGTTTGGGGGCACCTGGGCAGCTCAGTCGGTTAAATGCCAACTTCGGTTCAGGTCATGATCTCGCAATTGTGAGTTGAGCTCCATGTCAGGCTCTGTGCTAACAGCTCAGAGCCTATACCCTTTTTTGGATTCTGTGTCTCTCTCTCCGCATCTCCCCTGCTCGTGCTCTCTCTCAAAAATTAAAAAAAAAAAAAAAGAGTGAGTTGGTTTTATGAGAGGAGACATGAGATCTAAAATAACACATTGCTTGGGCACCTGGGTGGCTCAGTCAGTTAAGCGTCTGACTTCGGCACAGGTATGATCTCACAGTTTGTGAGTACAAGCCTTGACTCAGGCTCTGTGCTGACAGCTCAGATTCTGTGTCTTCCTTTCTCTCTGCCCTTCCCTCACTCGTGCTCTCTCTCTCTCTCTCAAAAATAAATAAACATTAAAAAATAACATATTGCAGTAAAAGTATTGTCTTTCTTGCTCCTGGGTTTAGGAATGCCCCCTTTTGGTTCTGTGTTTTCTGGCTTCCTCAAGTCCTTGACTTCCCCCAACTCCCCATGGATGTTCTTTTTTTTTTTTTTTTACAAATAGTTTATTGTCAAATTGGTTTCCACATAACACCCAGTGCTCATCCCCACAATGGATGTTCTTATCCATGCTCTGAAGACAGCTGTTGATTTTGGTTTAAACTGATTTGGTTCTTTCCCCCATCTCTCCCAACAGCATTTGTGGAACCCTCCATTCTGTGGATCAGGTGAGATATTGTAGGAGCCTAGAATCGGGTCTTGGGGAAGGAGAGGGGAGAGTTTCAGTGCTGGATACTTGCATGTTGTCTCTAGGGCTAATGATGGTATTCATCTTCTTTTCTTAGTATCTCAACATCAAACTAACTGACATCAGTGTCACAGATCCTGAGAAATATCCTCACATGGTGAGTTGGCAGTGGTGAAGAGGAAACAAAAGCAGACGCTCCTGGGTGGATAGCAGATGTTTTTAAGGGTGTTCTCATATTTATCTGTCTTGGTCTAGTTATCAGTGAAGAACTGCTTCATCCGGGGCTCAGTGGTCCGCTATGTGCAGTTGCCGGCAGATGAGGTTGACACACAGTTGCTACAGGACGCAGCAAGGAAGGAGGCCCTGCAGCAGAAGCAGTGATGGTTCCTCCTGCTCTCTGTCCCTCTTCTGTTGGTGACCTTTAACCTCAAGTCCCAGCCAGGACCCCTCCCTCCCCTTGTTTTGTTTTTTTAACAGTGGAGCCTTTTTTTTTTTTTTTCTATTATTTTCAGGGATGAGTGGATGAGAGGAAATAATAGTGGGGAGCAGCTCTCCTCTGTTGAGGAGGGGAGGATAAGTAGGCTGGGAAACCGCAAAGCCTACCTTGTCCTCAGCACCTGTCCTTCTCACTCCTTCCCTTGAGTAGGGAGAATCTCCTAGATTTCTCCAGGGCACCACCATGCGATTCGTTTTGGGGATGGAAGGAATCTGTCCCGCATCGGGAATAAACTTATGATGCACATTTGAGTTCTGGTTCTGTGTATGTTTGGAGAAGGAGGCTGGAGGGTGGGAACGGGATGTGGAATTCCATCCAAGCCCTGCTACTCTTAGCCCTAGCCAAGAATCCAACCCAACTTCCCAGAATTGTCTGCCCCACTTCTTGGTATAAATCATGGAATACCTCACCTGGTTACACCATGTTTCTTGAACATGCTCCTACCTACGTGGCCTGCTTACCATGGTCTTTTGTTTATACCCACAATGAGTACTTGCTGTCCTTCCATCTCTGACCTGTCAACCTGACAGTTAATGTTATGAGACACAAATACGCATTTGATGGTGCTGGATGGCCGCCTCAACCCAGCCAAATCGTAGCGGTTTAATGCAAACAAGTGACATAATTTTTATCGTGGAGTTATAACGAATTAACTGAATTCTTAACTGGTTCATTCAGCGAATAGGAGTTTTCTATACAGATGAGTTCTCAGCACTAGAGGACCTTATGGGCCATGCAGCTAGATTCCCTCTTCTAAGCGGAGGAAGGAGGCGTGGCGCCCCTCTCGTCTCTGCCGCCGGTTCCCAGACTGCCCGCTGGGCGCCGCCCTCTCCTGGCCCGCCCGAGGACCCGCACGGGGTGCCCGCGGTGGCGCCTGACCGGAGGGCGGTCCTGGGGGACGTCCTCTGCTTCCCGCGTTCGCGCCCTGCTCGGGGTCCCTCGTGTGCGCGGCCGGCGGGCGGCGGCGGGCGGCGCGGCCCCGCGCCAGTGTCGGGCAGGGCAGCACCGGCACACGCAGGCGGAGCACGGCCGCCCACGCCAGGACCTGCGGGCCCGGAAACGCTCGTTTGTCACAAAGGCGGGGGTGGGGGGTGGGGGAAGAACACGTGGGCATACACCGACCGGCAGCGGTCGCAGGGAGCTGGGGTCGCCCGGAGAACCGGCCACCCTCCCCGCCCGCCCGCCCGACTCCTCGGCTCCGGCTGCCAGGCCGGTTCACCTTCGGCCGGCGTCCGGCCGTGAGGTGGCTGTCTGTCTGGGTCTGACCACCTCCTTCCAGTACGTACCTGCGGCCCGAACCCGCGTCTTCCGGACGCCTAGGGGCTACCTCGAAACTCCCGCAGTTCCCGAGCACCCGCGGTCCTAGGGAGTTTCCCACTGGTACTGCCACTCTGAGAACCGGGCCCTTGTCTCTTAAGGCCCCATCAGACCTCCATCCCTGGGGGTCTCGGGCGCCTGCGGTACAGGAGTCCCCACGGGGGTACCCTCTCTTCTCCAGTAGGACGCTCCTGGATCCCTCAGTCTTTCCCTGTCTTTCCTTCTCGTTAGGTTTATATCTACCCCGTTTGGACCCGCTGCGTAACCATGTCCATCCTGTACGTCTCCCCTCATCCCGATGCCTTCCCCAGCCTCCGTGCCCTTATAGCTGCGCGTTATGGGGAGGCTGGGGAGGGACCCGGCTGGGGAGGAGCCCACCCCCGCATCTGTCTCCAGCCACCCCCGACCAGCAGGACTCCCTTTCCCCCACCCCGCCTGCCCGCCCTGGAGCAGGGGCCCGGTGGGCTCTGGGTGTGGGGGGCCACCGCTGTGGCCCAGCTGCTGTGGCCAGCAGGCCTGGGGGGCCCTGGCGGTAGCCGGGCCGCCGTCCTGGTCCAACAGTGGGTCAGTTATGCCGACACGGAGCTCATACCAGCTGCTTGTGGAGCAGCGCTTCCGGCCTTGGGACTCCGAAGCTCTGCCCAGGACCCCCAGGTGATTGGGGAGAAGGGAAGAGGGAGAGGGGAAAATTTAGAAGAAAGAAGATTGGAATGGGTATTGAAGATCGAATGTCAGATGTGGAGAAACAGTGATCAAATCCCAGATTGCCACCTGGTATGATAACCTTGGACAGGTTTCTTAAACTCTGATGCCTTGGTCTTCGTATTGATGAGAAGGGAAGTTTTCATGTTGAGGAACTCATTGAGAAGATTAAAAGAAGTGTGCAGAGCACTGTCTGGTGCCAGATGTTTTAAAGTCTGGGAGTAGAAGTTTGAGGAGTCTGAGACTGATGAAAGTCAAGGTTACTGTAAAGTGTAGGAAAAGACTGGGTCAGGGGGAGATGAGAGGCAAGTGGGCTGGAAGAGGTGGCCACTTCTGGGAGGAGATGAGGGATAAGGGAAGCGAGGAAGGGAGAGAAGAGAGAACTGTACCAGATCGTAGTCAGGAGTCCTTCAAAGTGACCACCTCCTTGCAGAGTTCTGAACACATAGTGGAGACTTAATATTTCCTGAATGAATGAATGAATGAATGAATGAATGAAATGAATAGATGTCTTAGACCCTGACTTGCTTCCTCATATTCTGCTTATTCTGTCTAAAATAGAGGTCCCCACTCTGGAATTCCATGTCCCCACCTCAGCCTGATTTATTTTTCTTTAGAGCACTTACGAAGAAAAATAGGGTAATGTGTTATATATTTGCATGTTGCCTGTCTCCCCCACTAGAGTGTAAACTCCACCAGTCAGGGTCTGTTTTTGTCTCTTCATTCCTTAGAGAAGTGTCTGACCTGTAGTAGCTACTTAGTCAATTCTTCAAGAATAATGTGGCCTCATGTAATCTTTACATTAACTTCTGTGCTTAATATATTGCATCTGACACATAGTAAGTGTTGAGCAGGAATATACTGAACAAATGGGAATATTTTTATGACCATTTGACCTCAGAGGTGGTGATTTGTGGAGTAGAAGAGGGGGGAACCACCTGGATTGGGGGGGTGGTTTGGGTGGACCAAGCCTTACGGTATTCATACCTCTTCCCTTTACTGCTAGGCTGCCCTGGAGGCCTTGGGGAGGGCTCTGAGCCCCTTGGAAGAGTGGCTTCGGCTGCACACCTACCTGGCTGGGGAGGCCCCCACTCTGGCTGACCTCGCAGCTGTCACAGCCTTGCTGCTACCTTTCCGTTATGTAAGTCACCAGGGGCCTAGAAGAGAATGAGGGAAGCTCCCCTCAGACCTCACAATAGGGTGACTAAGGATATTTCATTTCTTTTCACCTTCCCAGGTCCTGGACCCCTCTGCGCGCCGGATCTGGGGTAATGTGACTCGCTGGTTTATCACCTGTGTCCAGCAGCCAGAGTTCCGAGCAGTGCTGGGAGAGGTGGTTCTGTACTCAGGGACCAGATCGCTCTCCCAACAGCCAGGTGAGGAAGGGTAGGGAGTGAGATGCAAGGGGTTCTTCTGGACCTTCCAAGTAGCTCACTTTCTTTTTTTTCTTACGAATGGGGGAATCACTGGGGGAGGGGCCTGAGGAAGGGTGAGGTAGGACACCAGCATGGGGAGCATTGGGGCAGCTGGAATAGCCCATCTGAAAGATAGTGGCAGTGTTCACGGAGCATCCCCAATGGGCCAAGTTGGCATTTCTGTGCCTCTGCCTAGGCCCTGAGGTCCCCGCACCCCCAAAGACGGCTACGCAACTCAAGAAAGAGGCAAAGAAACGGGAGAAGCTAGAGAAATTCCAACAGAAGCAGAAGAGCCAACAGCAGCAACCACCCCCAGGGGAGGTGAGAAGCTAAGGGTAGGACTGGAAGAAAGCTGGTAGCACGTGTAGTTGGATGATATCTGTGCCTGTATCTCTTCCCTCCCAAGCAGAAGAAACCAAAACCAGAGAAGAGGGGGAAACGGGATCCTGGGGTCGTTACCTACGACCTCCCAACCCCATCTGGGGAAAAGAAAGGTAACTCCACCCTCTTCAGCTGCTGCTGCTTGGTGTTACCCCTTCCTGCTCTGTCGTTGCTTCCACCGCTTGGCTTGTGAGGATTTGCACGTCTCCCCCCACCCCCCCAGTGAGGGTCCTGTGATGTGAGCACCAGAGGCCCAGCTGCTCCCAGCCTCAGGCACTGACCCTCCACTTCTCTCCCCCAGATGTCAGTGGCGCCATGCCTGACTCCTACAGCCCTCAGTACGTGGAAGCTGCCTGGTATCCTTGGTGGGAGCAGCAGGGTTTCTTCAAGCCCGAATACGGGGTGAGTGGGCTCCACTGCCCTGGCCTGGAACAGATGTGGGAGGGGGACGGCAGGGCCAGAGGATACATTGCCTGGGGGGTGGTGCCAGGAGAGGTGACGGGAGGCCTTAGCATGTGCCCATCCTTCCTCCCCCATCAGCGTGCCAGCGTATCAGCACCAAATCCCCGGGGAATCTTCATGATGTGCATCCCACCCCCCAATGTGACCGGCTCCCTGCACCTGGGCCACGCACTCACCAACGCCATCCAGGACTCCCTGACCCGATGGTGAGCTCCTGTCCTCTCCTTCAGCGGGTTTCTCTGCCTTCTCTGGCTTCTCACTCCTGTCCTCCCTTCTCTTCCCTGACAGGCCATCTGTCCTCCCTTCTTCCATGCTGGCCCTCAGCGGTGCCCCCTGGTGGTGCTCCATTTCTTGATATTCCCATCATCTTCAGCATCCTCCCCTTAGTCAAGCAACCAACACTGCTCATTCTCAGACACTCTTCTCTCCCTGCTCTTGCTATGAAAAATAACATTATTTTGAATTAAACAAGAAAATAGATTTTTGTAAGAAATTTAAAGCTTCAAATCTCTCTGACTGCATGCCTCTACTCCCTCCCCAAATTTAGCCATTACTACCACTTTGATGTGTATCATTCCAGGCCTTTCTTATCTATTTACTTAAAAATACGCATGCCCATAGAAATGTGTATTTTTCCTTTTGGGTGGGTTTTTCTTTTCCTGTTCTTTAACATAAAGGGCTCACCCCAAACATGTTATGCTGTGACTTTTTTTTTCTTTTCACTTAGCAGTTTACTTTGGAGATCTTTCTTTGTTCTTATACATAGACTGACTTCATTTTCTTTCATTGCTCCATAGCATTTTATAATGTGGGTGTGCCATAATAGTCACTTTTTTAAAAAAAATGTTATTTTAGAGTGAGTGTATGAGAGAGGAGCAGAGGAGGGAAGAGCATCTTAAGCAGGCTCTTAAAAGTCAGTTGCTCAACTGACTGAGTCACCTAGGTGCCCTCTAATCACTTTTTTAAAAATTTGTTTTTAATGTTTTATTTCTTTCTGAGAGAGAGACAGTGTGAGCAGGGTAGTGTCAGAGAGAGCGGGAGACACAGAATCTGAAACAGGCTCCAGCCTCTGAGCCGTCAGCACAGAGCCCGATGCGGGGCTCGAACCCACAAACTGTGAGATCATGACCTCAGCCGAAGTCAGACGCTTAACCAACTGAGCCACCCTGGAGCCCCTGTAATCACTTTTTTATTAATGGTTATTTTTGATTTTTGTCTCTTGAAAACCTCCTGGAATGCACATTCCTATATATGCTTTCTCAAGTGCAAGTGGAAGGATTCTATGGTGTTCCATCAGGAAGTGAAATTGCTAGGTCAGAGGTACATGCTTATATAAAGTTGTCTTCAAAACCGCTTCAGTGATTTATACCTCTGTGAGCTGCACGGGAGGGTATTCATTTCCCTATTCTCTTTCTGACCCTGGACATAGTGGTAGTTGTTGGCCAGCTGGATGGGCAGAAAAATGATACCTGTGTTTTTGATTGCTGAGGCTGTGCCTGTTCATGTTTGGCTGGTCAAGTTTCCTTTTAGGTGAATTGTTTGTACCCATCTTTTACGCATTTTTCTATTGATTCTTTGTTTTTTGTTTTTGTTTTTTCTTTAGTTGGTGTATTGGAAGATTCTTTAATATTTTGATATTGATTTTTTGGTTTGTTATGTATGTTTTCTTCTATTCTAGTACTTGCTCTAGTACTTCCTTCCTAATTTTTGCTATTCTATTATTTTAATCAGTTAACAATTATATAATCTAATATTCCAGATAACAAGTTTCTTTTAAAATGTATTTAATTCAATTTTTTTATTTATTTTTATTTTAGAGAGAGAGTGCTAGCGGGGAAGAGGGGCAGAGGGAGACAGAGAGAGAGAGAAAGAAAGAATCTTAAGCAGGCTCCACACTTGGTATGGAGCCCAAAGCAGGGCCGAATCCCACAACCCTGGAATCATGACCTGAGCTGAAATTAAGAGTCAGATGCTCAACTGACTGAACCACCCAGGTGCTCCTAGAAAAGTATTTTAAAACAATATTTTATCTTTGGAAGCTAGAGTTTATTATATTTTAAGTTCTGAGAAATTTTTCTGGAGGTTTTTTGTTTTTGTTATTTTTAATTTTTAAATGTTTATTTATCTTTGAGAGAGACAGAGTGTGAGCAGGGGAGGGGCAGAGAGAAAGGGAGACACAGAATCCAAAGCTGGCTCTAGGCTCTGAGCTGTCAGCACAGAGCCTGACACAGGGCTCGAACTCACAAACCACAGGAGATCATGACCTGAGCCGAAGTCGGACGTTTAACCGATCGAGCCACCCAGGTGCCCCCGGAGTCTTATTTACTAGATTAATTTGGTTGAAAGTAGTTATCAGACATCACTATGTGTCAGCTGTGCTCTGGGCACTGGGGATACAATGTCAGATTTAGAATTTTGCAAGGAATTGAAAGTTGAAAAAACAGTTGCGTTAAATACACATAACATATGATGGTCAACTTACTAACAGGAGAGAAGAATGAACACTTCTTAGAAAACTTTGAAGGTGCGGCACCTGGGTGGATCCAGCTATGAGTTAGGCTCTGTGCTTACAGGGCAGAGCCTGCTTGGGATTCTCTCTCTGGTCCTCTCCCATTCTCATTGTCTCTCTCTCTCCCTCCCTCTTTCTCTCTCTCTTTCTTTCTCCCAAAACAAATAAATAAACTTAAAAAAAAAAAAAGCAAATGACGCTAAAAAAAGAAAACTTAAGATAGTGGCCCTTTTTTAAATGAATGTGGTCTAAATAAAATGTTAGAAACTCCCATTTACTTAAATGCAATAAATTTTTATCAACATTTTAGAATCAAAAATAGCATGTGAAATACAGCCTTAACTATTTCCATCAACAACACATTATAAATAAAAGTGGGATGTATATCTGTTTTTTCTTTTTCTACCCAGCCAAGAATAGAGTATGTTCATACAAGTACCTGACATTTTACTGATTTTTTTTTTTTACCAACTCTATACAAACCCTGATAAATGCTTTTAGTAAAATATTCTTTGTATCTTCATTCATTATGCTTTACTTCTTTAGTAATACCTAACAAACACCAGATTTCCTAACATGTTTGTATCCAGTACATGTTTTAACAACATTTCAGAGGATCCATTATCTGCAGGAGAGTGGAGTCACTTCAGTCCCTGTCCCCAACAACCCAAGGAGACCTAGGTATAGTGGGGATTATCAGACTTAGAGAGTAATGAATATAATAAAGCTTGATGAGTCTTTGAAAGTAATGTATAGATACAGGGTTTCTTTTTTATTTTTTGACTTATTTTTATACTTTTACTTTATTATTATTATTTTTAAGTAGGCTCCAGGCCCAACGCCAGGGCTTGAACCTGAGATCAAGAGTCCAAAGCAGAATGGGCTGAGCCTCCCACGTGCCTCTGTATAATAATTTCCTCTCCCCGCTTTAAGGTGCCTAGGTCGAAAAGGTCGCAGAAAAGGCCATTGGAATTTAACGGCTTTGTATGCCACATCAGCAGAGAACTTAAGCATAAGCTTCACAAACTTGAACTAGAGCGTGGCAGATGGAGTCCTGCGATGCTATTTCTCTATTTCTCTAATTCTCCTCCTCATTATTTCTCTAACGCATTACTAGCTTCTAGTCATTTCCCCGCAAATGGCGTATCACTTGCTTTTTAACTTTACTTAGGGGTTTTATTCTGAGATTTTTACATTTTGATCTAGTTGATTTCTCAGTATTCTTCAGCTTTCTTTTTCTTTTCTTTTTTTTTCTTCAGCTTTCTCTTTGCATCTTGTTAACGAAGTCCTCTCCTACCTCAGAGTCACACTTTCATCTGTGTCTTGGTCTTTTTTTTGTTTTAAAAAGTATGGGTTTTTTTTCCTAATGCTTTTCTTATAGTTCATGAATCTGATTACGATGTATTTTTTAGATACACGTATCTATTAGTATTAGTTATTCAGTAGCTCATCCTTTTCCTACTGATAAGAAATGCTCCTTTTAGGAGGGCCCGGGTGGCTTAGTCAGTTGGGCATCCGACTTTCGCTCAGGTCATGATCTCACGTTTCGTGGGTTCGAGCCCCGCGTCGGGCTCTGTGCTGACTTCCAACTCAGAGCCTGGAGCCTGTTTCAGGGTCCGTGACTCTCTCTCTGATCCTCCCCTGCTCATGTTGTCTCTCTCTCTCTCTCTCTCTCCCTCTCTCTGTCTCTCACTCCTAGAAATAAATAAAAAAACATAAAAAAAAAGAAATGCTCCTTTTGACAAATACTGAATTTGCTCGGATCTGTTTGTTTGTATATGAATTTGCTCGGATCTGTTTGTTTGTATACACGGGGTTTTGTACCCTTCATCTGTAACTTTGTTCCTATGTAGTAACTTACTGTTTAATAGTCGTAACTTTCTCATGTTTTGCTTTTTAGTTGGGTGAGAGAGTGTCTTTGTTCTTTTTCCCAGATTGCTTTGCCTGTCCTTGCACATCATTCCCTGACAAGAACATTTTTTTTTAACACTTACTTATTTTTGAATGACAGAGAGACAGAGCATGAGTTAGGGAGGGGCAGAGAGAGGAGACACAGAATCTGAAATAGGCTCCAGGCTCTGAGATGTCAGCACAGAGCCTAACACAGGGCTCGAACCCACAAACCATGAGATCATGGCCTGAGCGGAAGGCAGACGCCTAACTGACTGAGCCACCCAGGCGCCCCTCCCTGACTGTGACTTTAGAATTGGGTCCCTCTCATGATTTCATGAGTCCATTGACTCCTTGCCCAGGAGCCCCTTCTTCCTTTGATGCTGGGTCCACCAGCCCACTCCCCTCGGGTCCTCTGTGTTCTTCCCACAGGCACCGCATGCGAGGGGAGACTACCCTATGGAACCCTGGCTGTGACCACGCAGGCATTGCCACCCAGGTGGTTGTGGAAAAGAAGCTCTGGCGTGAGCAAGGGCTGAGCCGGCACCAGCTGGGCCGAGAGGCCTTCTTACAGGAGGTCTGGAAATGGAAAGAGGAGTGAGTATGCAGCCCCTCTCCCCACTCTAGTCCCCTGTCCAAGTAAAATCTCTGTAGCCTCCAGCCGTGGCTACAGAGCCAGACCCTCATGGAGGCTGAAGGTCCGTGGGCTCTGGGGCCCAGGTCACTTTCAGAGGGGTGAGTGACCCCCATACTGCCCCACCAGCCACCCAGTGTCTCCTTCCAACCCAGGCCTGAGTGTTGATCCCGGCCTGTCTGTCCACTTCCAGGAAGGGTGATCGGATTTACCACCAGCTGAAGAAGCTTGGCAGCTCTTTAGACTGGAATCGAGCCTGTTTCACCATGGACCCTGTGAGTAGGAGGGGTCTCAGGCCTGGGGCAGAAGGGGGAAGCTCCCCAGAACAAGTAACCCACAGAGGAGAGCATACCTCCCCTAGGAGGGGAGCCCACCACTCATAGGAAACCACTAAGGACTCAGCTGCAAATACCACTTCTCGCCCCTTGTCATCGCCCTTTGTCA
Source organism: Proteles cristata cristata (assembly GCA_017311185.1). Taxonomy (NCBI): domain Eukaryota; kingdom Metazoa; phylum Chordata; class Mammalia; order Carnivora; family Hyaenidae; genus Proteles; species Proteles cristata. The sequence continues at coordinate 355,803 of JAESUZ010002444.1, read as the reverse complement.
CCCTCTCTGGGAGCTCACATTCTTCCAGGTGGCACATGAGGGGGCCTCACTCTCCTATGGAGCACAAACTCCCAGGATTCTCTTCGCCAGCACCTGTCCCTAGCTGAGTGGCTTCCTTGCCATCTCCGGAGTCTCCAGGCTTGTTGCGTGCTTTTGTTTTCCCATAGTTCTCACTCCTCTTCAAGAAAAGTACTTCTCCCCTCTAGCCCTCAAGGGGGTCTGTGTACTGCACCGCGGGATTCTGGACAGCTCAGGTCTCACCAGATCCCGCTGCTTTGGCAAGTTGGCCTGGGTCCCTAGGCACCTGGGCCCATGTGTGAATCCCCTGCTCCCTAGAAACTCTCAGCAGCTGTGACAGAGGCCTTTGTCCGGCTCCACGAGGAAGGAGTCATCTACCGCAGTACTCGCCTTGTCAACTGGTCCTGCACCCTCAATTCTGCCATCTCTGACATCGAGGTGTGTCCCCACCCCCACCCCAGGCCCTCTCCATCTCCACCTCCCCGCCACAGCTCCTCTGCCACTTCTCTTAATACCCTCTCACAGGTGGATAAGAAGGAGCTGACAGGTCGCACTCTGCTCTCCGTGCCTGGCTACAAGGAGAAGGTGGAGTTTGGGGTCCTTGTCTCCTTTGCCTACAAGGTCCAAGGCTCAGGTAGGAGCCAGGGGCACCAGGGTCCCGTGCTGGGTGGGGTAGGGGTTGAGAAGGGTCAGAGCTGAGACCACAGTGCCTTGTGTCACCCCAGACAGTGACGAGGAGGTGGTAGTGGCGACCACTCGGATTGAAACGATGCTGGGAGACGTGGCTGTAGCTGTGCACCCCAAAGACCCGAGATACCAGGTGGGGCAGGGGTGCTGCCCACAGCTGAGGAGGAGTGCTGGCCGGAAGGGGCTCCTATACTATGAATGAGGGTGGGATGGATGCTCAGCCTCTTAGCTGAGAGAAAATTGCATCAGAAACTCATCTTCACCTCCTTTCTGGCCCTGGGTGTTGGGCCAGTCAGGGACCTGGATAGGAGGAATTGGGTCTAGCCCTTTTTGAGGGTTTTTTTTTTCATCTTTGAAATGATTTATTGTTTGCTTTTGCCTTCCTGAATTTTTGATGTCTTTCTCTGTCCCAGCACCTGAAGGGGAGGAGCGTGATTCACCCGTTCTCATCTCAGAGCCTCCCCATCATCTTTGACGATTTTGTGGACATGGAGTTTGGCACAGGTGAGCCAGGGGCTGTCCTCTGGAAGACAGGAAGCACCCTCTGGTCATTCATCTTCCCTCTCAAGGAAAAAGAACAAGCTTTTCCTGAATCAGGACTGGGGCTGATTTTCAGGGGACTGTATTAGAGAGACAAGGGTGGTCTGGGAGCACATCTTTCAGCAATGAGGGTATGTGTGGAGACCCAGACAGTCTCTCATGACCCCGGCACCCCCATGTACACCCCAGGTGCGGTGAAGATCACCCCCGCACATGACCAGAACGACTATGACGTTGGGCAGCGGCACGGGCTAGAGGCCATCAACATCATGGACTCCCGCGGGGCCCTCATCAACGTGCCCCCGCCTTTCCTGGTGAGACTGCGTGGGGTATGGTGGCCGGGTTGAGAGACAGTGGTGTACCTAGGCATGGCCGTGATGAGGCCTGTCTCCCACCTAGGGCCTACCAAGGTTCGAGGCCAGGAAGGCTGTGCTGGCGGCACTGAAGGAGCGGGGACTGTTCCGAGGCATTGAGGACAACCCTATGGTGGTGCCCCTTTGCAAGTGAGGACCAGGGCCTGGGAAGGGGGGAGGGCCTCCTCAGGGTGATTACCACTTGATCTCCCACCCGTGTATACTCGCAGCCGGTCTAAGGATGTGGTGGAGCCTCTCCTGCGGCCACAGTGGTACGTGCGCTGTGGGGAGATGGCCCAGGCTGCCAGTGCTGCTGTGACACGTGGTGACCTCCGCATCCTGCCTGAGGCCCATCAACGGACATGGCACGCCTGGATGGACAACATCCGGTGCGTCAGGGCCCTTGATGTGGGAGGGTGATTGGGTGAGAAGCTGAGCAGGGCACAGGATGGGGCATCTCCCTCCACTGCCTGATTCATGTTCCTTCCCCCAACCACCCCTCCCCCACCATTTGCAGGGACTGGTGCATCTCCCGGCAGCTGTGGTGGGGCCATCGCATCCCAGCCTACTTCATCACAGTCAATGACCCAGCCGTGCCCCCAGGGGAGGTGAGAACTGGGCCAGAGCTGGACATTGGCACATCTCAGGGAGCTGTGGGTTTGTGGGGTCCTTGCTGGGGGGAGGAGTCAGGGCAAGGCTGAGGGACCCCCTTGGCACTCAACCTACCTGTGGCAGGACCCTGATGGGCGGTACTGGGTGAGTGGGCGCAGTGAGGCCGAGGCCCAGGAGAAGGCAGCCAAGGAATTTGGAGTATCCCCTGACAAGATCAGTCTTCAGCAAGGCAAGTCAGGGCCTTGGGGGTGGAGGGCAGGGCTGGGGTTCTGATCTTCACCTCTGACCTCTCTGATCTCTGACCTTTGGCCTCCCTCAGATGAGGATGTATTAGACACCTGGTTCTCCTCTGGCCTCTTCCCCTTCTCCATCCTGGGCTGGCCCAATCAGGTACGTTCTTGGGGGACTAGAGTGGGGGGGGGGTCTTGGAGGTAGGTGCTTGGCCTCTCATCATACCCTGCTCTTGGCCTCTCACTATGCCCTGCTCTGCCCCCAGTCAGAAGATCTGAATGTATTTTACCCGGGGACGCTGCTGGAGACAGGCCATGACATCCTCTTCTTCTGGGTGGCCAGGATGGTCATGCTTGGCCTGAAGCTCACTGGCAAGCTGCCCTTCAGAGAGGTGATAAGACTGCTGAGGCCCTTCCCACCGTCACCTGCCCTCCTGTGCCACAGCTCAGGCTCAGCACCCATGGACAACTGTGGATGGGCCTAGTCAGAGAGGGCTTGTGGGGACTGAAAGCCAGCTGGGGTTCTGTGCCCTGGCTTCCCAGAGGAGGGAGTGCCTCTAGTTCCCATGAAGGTGGCTACTGCTCTGGCAGAGGCCTAAGGTTCAGAATGGGACAGACCAGGTGCAGAGTCCTGGTAGGCATTGGGGTGTAGGTGAGGAGACACATCGTCATGGGCCTACCCCGCCCTTGCTCGCCAGGTCTACCTCCATGCCATTGTGCGAGATGCCCACGGCCGAAAGATGAGCAAGTCTCTAGGCAACGTCATCGACCCCCTGGATGTCATCCACGGAGTCTCCCTGCAGGTGGGGCTGCACTCTGGGCCAGGTCAGGAAGGGCTGTGGGGCTGTGGCCGCGGCCCCCTGACTGCTCCTACCTCACCCTCAGGGCCTCCATGACCAGTTACTGAACAGCAACCTGGATCCCAGTGAGGTGGAGAAGGCTAAAGAAGGGCAGGTACCGAGGGTGGGCTCTGGGGCGAGGGTGTGGGCCGAGGTAGGTGAGGCTGCCTCAGGACGTCCCCCACTGACTCCTCCCCACAGAGGGCAGACTTCCCGACGGGGATTCCCGAGTGCGGCACTGATGCCCTCCGGTTTGGACTGTGTGCCTACACATCCCAGGGTATGGCCTCCAAAACCTCTCTGCTGAGTCCCCTCTCCTTCCCTGAGCCCACCCTTCTTCTTCACCATGGGTGCGAGTTGGGAGGGAGAATAGTGGAATCACACTTCACACCTGCCCAGGTCGTGACATCAACCTGGATGTGAACCGGATATTGGGATACCGCCACTTCTGCAACAAGCTCTGGAACGCCACCAAGTTTGCCCTGCGTGGCCTTGGGAAGGGTTTTGTGCCATCACCCACCTCTGAGGTGAGGGCCTGGTAGGCGGCAAGGTGGGTAGCACCCACACAGGCGGTACATCTGCCACTCAGCCATCAAGTATGGTCCGTGGTATTTCAGATTGTAGCCACTGAGTCTAGAGGCCCAGCCCCTGTCCTGGAGGAGCCTTCCTATAACTGGGGGGACCGATGGGTACAGGGAAAAGCTGAAGCATTGGGGTCCTTCAAGAAGGGGGTGGGGGTCCTTTTTCTCCAGATACTGGGCACATGGTGGTGGCTTCAGACCTGTCAGGCTCCTGGAATGCAGATCTGCCCATGATTCCTGTCACCCATGGGCTTCTGCCACCCTCCCCCTGGGCTTATGGTACCTCCTAGCTGATATGCTTCTTCTTCCCAAGCCTGGAGGCCATGAGAGCCTGGTGGACCGCTGGATCCGCAGCCGGCTGACTGAGGCTGTGAGGCTTAGCAACCAAGGTTTCCAGGCCTATGATTTCCCGGCTGTCACCACTGCCCAGTACAGCTTCTGGCTCTATGAGCTCTGTGATGTCTACCTGGTGAGGAGGAGCGGAGTAGGGGGTGGGGGGTGGCAGAGCGCTGGACCTCACTTTGCCAGTGGTTGGCCATGAGACCTGAACCAATCTGTCACCTTCCTGGTCCTCACAGGCACAGTGAGGGCTGGAGGCTAGGCCCTTTCCATCCCTGAGCCTTGTGCTCTGTGCTTCCTGGTGCCTTAGGAGTGCCTGAAGCCTGTGCTGAATGGGGTGGACCAGGTGGTGGCCGAGTGTGCTCGCCAGAGCCTCTACACCTGCCTGGACGTTGGCCTGCGACTGCTCTCACCCTTCATGCCCTTCGTGACCGAGGAGCTGTTCCAGAGGCTGCCCCGGCGGACACCACAAGCTCCACCTAGCCTCTGTATTACCCCCTATCCAGAGCCCTCAGAGGTATGGGGTACAGCCTGGTGGAAGGGCTCTGGCCTGCCCCCCAGCCTCCCTCACCGCCTCTTCCACCCCACAGTGCTCCTGGAAGGACCCTGAGGCAGAAGCTGCCATGGAACTGGCCCTAAGCATCACACGAGCTGTGCGCTCCCTGCGTGCTGACTACAACCTCACCCGGATCCGGCCTGACTGTGAGCTTCAGGCCCCCACAGCCACCTTGTCCCGCCGGCCCCTCAGTCCACTCTGGGACCATTGTCCAACGTGGTTGCCTTATCTCATGTCTCCTTGGGGCCACATCTCACCTTCCTCTCTCTCCCACAGGTTTCCTGGAAGTGGCTGATGAGGCCACGGGCGCTCTGGCATCGGCAGTGTCGGGCTACGTGCAGGCACTGGCCAGTGCGGGTGTGGTGGCTGTCCTGGCCCTGGGGGCTCCCGTGCCACAGGGTTGTGCTGTGGCCCTGGCCTCTGACCGCTGCTCCGTCCACCTGCAGCTGCAGGGACTGGTGGACCCGGCCCGGGAGCTGGGCAAGCTGCAGGCCAAGCGTGGTGAGGCACAGCGGCAGGCACAGCGTCTGCGGGAGCGCCGCGCTGCCTCGAGCTACCCTACGAAGGTGCCCCTTGAAGTCCAGGAGGCGGACAAAGTCAAGGTGTGTGGTGTAGGTTGGCATTCCTTCTTCGCTGCCCATGCCATCTACTTCCTCCGTCATCAGGCCCAGCCCTGGACAGCCATGGGGGAGCAGGCTGCCCGGGCCCCTTGCATAGGTGGGGCCCACGTAACCCCTCCTCTTACATGAGGAACATCCAGCAGCAGCGGCACAGCCCGGGTCACACAAGCAAGGTAAAGATGGAGGCAGACCTGGAACCAGGTATCCTGCCTGCCAGCCAGAGCCCTCGTGCCCCACCCAGTGCCCGGAACATCCTGAGCGCCTGGTCTCGGGCCTACTTACAGCCAGGAAGCCCGGTGGGCTCACCTGGGATCTCTCCAGGGAGGAGCAGTGGGATGAACCACATGGACGCAGAGAGAAATGAGCGGAGGCTGAGTTACAGAGCCTTGGCCGCTGAGCAGGACTCAGTCCATTCTCCCGGACACCTGCTCAGGGCATAAGGTGTTCCCATTGCCATTTTACAAATGAAGGCCCATTGCCTGCCTAGGAGCCTGCATCCATAACCCCTGTGCGCTGCCGTCCAGCTGGGGGCTGGGCTGCAGGCTAGGGCACATGGGCCCTTTTGTTTTGGAGAACTGACCGCTCTGGCAAAAGGCGAGACCAGAGAGGCCAGTGATGATGGAGGGGAACGTGGGTGCTCACAGGGAGATTGGCGGGAATTTGGAAGGAAAGGCCAGCTGAGCTTGCACAGTCCTCAAACTACTCCCTGCCTTGGCCCTCACCCATCTTTCCAGCTTGGACCCCTTTGGCATATGAGCATTTGGAGATCTCCTCTCTTGGCCCTGAGTCCTCACCACCCACCACCCCCTCTCCCTTGTTCTACCCCCAGCTCCAACAGACAGAAACAGAGCTCAGGAAGGTGGACGAGGCCATCGCGCTATTTGAGAAGATGCTGTGACATACCCGACTCCGACCCTCATAACCCCCAGCCATCCACCATGGGGGTGGCAGCAATAAAATATTTTGCCACAAAATCATCTCTTGTCTGTGTGTGGTGGGCTGGGGAGGGACACTGAGGGCCCAGGCCTGGGAAGGTAGTGGAAGGGCGGCAGCCTGGTCAAAAGGCGCCGGGTGGGCAGAGAGGTGCGTCTGCCTGGGTCTGTCCCTGGCACTGAGCCAGGCCTGAGTCATGTTGCTCACTCGTTCCTCCTCCCAGCTCCTCTCCACTCACCTCTGCACTGCTGCTGAGGGAGCCCCGCCCTGGTGCTGGCTGCCGCTTGTGGCCTTGGGCTGGCGTGAGTAGAGGGGCCAGGGGCTGCCTGTCCTGCCCCCACCCTGCCGGAGCCTCCCTCCCCCTCCAAGGCGTCCTGCTTCGGTTAATTATAACTCTGACCTAAGTGCCCTGTGACACCATGCCCCAGCGGCCCTGCCAGAGACCCAGCAACCAGGTAGGGGAGAGGCCTAGAGAGGAGTCTCTTCAGATTTTCCGTGCTTGGGTGTTTGGGGGGGGTGTCAGTCTGGGGGTGGGAAGGGGAGACCTGGGGAAGGAGCCTCAGTTCCTTCTTGCAGGTGTAGGTCCCTATTAGCCCATTAAGGCCCTCATGTTGTTTGGGCAACTGAGGAGAGTGGGGAGGCCAGGGTGGGGCAGATCCAGGTGCTTCAGTCAAAGCAGAGGAAGGGCCTCAAAGCAGGTCCCCGTGGAGACAAACAGCTGGGCCTGCCCTGGACTCGCTGCTGCTTCCTGCTCTTGAGAGCCTCCTGTCCCTCAGGTCCATGTCCCAGCCATGCTCCCCGCAGACGTGCCCCTGGCCCACCTGAGTTCTTCACTGCTGCTGCTGCTGCTGCTGCTGCCCCCTGCCTCCTCCTTCTTCCCCAACATCTGGAGCCTCCTGGCTGCCCCTGGCTCCGTCACCCACCAGGACCTGACTGAGGAGGCAGCCCTCAATGTCACCCTACAGCTCTTCCTGGAGCAGCCACCCCCGGGGCGGTCCCCCCTTCGTCTTGAGGATTTCCTGGTGAGCGTCCCCAGGTCCTGTCACATCCCAGCTGGACTCCCCAATTGTCTGGGACTTCTACTCCTTCAGCGCCCTGCTTGCCAAGAGGAGGGACACCCTCTCTTCCTTGGCTCCCCACGTCTACCCCCTGTAGTAACAATACCCAAGAGTCCTGGTCCTAAAATCAGGATTCCCCACCCTCCCACCTTAGAAATGTCTGGAATTGCCCCTCCTTCATAGGGCCCAGGACCTTCAATTCCCTACACACTCAACCTGAGTACCGGTTGCCAAGGAAATGTGGGCAATGGTCTAATCCAATGGGCCCCTGTCTCCTAACCCACTGTCTTCAGGGCCGCACCCTCCTTGCTGATGACCTCTTTGCTGCCTACTTTGGACCTGGGTCTCCTTCCCGGAGGTTCCGAGCAGCCTTAGGTGAGGTCTCCCGTGCCAACGCAGCCCAGGACTTCCTACCAACATCCAGGAACGACCCTGACCTGCACTTTGATGCTGAGCGGCTGGGCCAGGGGCGCACACGCCTTGTGGGGACTCTACGGGAGGCCCTGGTGGCGGCCAGAGCTCTTGACCACACCCTGGCCCGCCAGCGCGTTGGGGCTGCACTTCATGCTTTGCAGGTGAGAACAGCATAAAATGGGCAGGGGGTTCTTCATCCTGGGTCTTCCTGTCCTGCAGATAGAGACTTCCTCCTGGTGCCTTATTTATTTATTTATTTATTTATTTATTTATTTATTTATTTATTTATTTAGAGACAGAGAGCAGGGGAGGGGCAGAGAGAGAGGGAGAGAGAGAATCCCAAGCAGGCTTCGGAATGTCAGCACAGAGCCCGATGCAGGGCTTGATCTTACCAACCACAAGATCATGACCTGAGCAGATATCAAGAGTCTGACACTTCACTGACTGAACCACCCAGGTACCCCCTCGTGGTGCCTTCTTAATCACACCTCCCCCTACTCAAGAAGGAATGGGGCACTGCTTGCCAGTGCCCTGAGACTGGTCCCTAGTTCCCCCACCTCCAAACTGGCAGCTCTCCCTGTGGGAACAGCCAGGAGGCCATTGTGGCTGGAGAAAAGCGAGGAGGCTTGAGGTCAGGGGTGGGACTTTAGGCCACCCTTTAGGCCACCAACCAAAGGGAGGGCCTTTGGTCGGACTCTGAGTGGGATGGTAGGACACACCAGGAGACTCCCACCGGGGGAAAGCTCTGTTCTGGGCGATGGGCAGAGGGTGGGGAGGGCACTTGGGGTATCTGATGGCAGTGGCGGGGGTAGGAGGAGGCTTTCCAGGAGGGGGAATAAGCACTGGAGATTGTGAGAAGGTCAGACAGTGCCTCATTCCCCTTCGCCCCCTCCCCCTAGGATTTCTACAGTCACAGCAACTGGGTGGAACTGGGACAGCAGCAGCCACACCCTCACCTCCTCTGGCCTAGGCAGGAGCTCCGGAGCCTGGCACAAGGTACAGCCATGACCCCAGGGGGATGGAGGAAACCCATCAAAGCCATGTCCTCTCAGCCTGCCCAAGCACTGCATCACATCCTCAGGTCACATAGGATGTGACATGGATTCTTCTCTGGAACGACCTGTGAGGTCCCCCAGTCCAGCCAAAGGCTAGGTCAGTTAGATAGCTTCCCCAAGGTCACACAGGGGAGGACAGACCCAGGACCAAGGTCTGTGGACCTCAGCTGAGTTCTCTTTCATGTGGCTTCCTTCCCCAATGCGGGATGGAGCACATAGGGCTCTCCCTCACAGTGCCCTCATCCTTCCACCCGAGCTATGATGCTGCCTCCTGTCCATTACAAGTTCATTCCCATCCACAGCTCTCGCTTCTAGGTTTCCTAGCACAGCCCTGGTCTCAAGTATTCAGTCTCATCACTAGGTGATCTAAGTTTTTGTTCAGAAAGCCTAGAAGGGTATATTTGAGCTTTTGTCAGCTCAGAGAAAAGCCAAAGTTTGGAAGGATGGGGATAAACGTCAGTGGTGGCAGGATCTTGGCCTCTAGACCCTTGTCCTCTCTCCCCAGTGGGTGATCCTACCTGCTCTGATTGTGGGGAATTGAGCTGCCCCGGGAATTTGCTGGGCTTTACACTCCTCACCTCTGGCTACTTTGGAACTCATCCCTCCAAACCTCCAGGTACCAGGCAGAAGTAAGGGGAGAAAGTCACTTCCTTTCCCCTGACCCTCTCCCTAGGGATCTCAGAACTATAGGCCCTTGTCCCATTTCCTATGGCATCACTTCTGGAAGAAAGAGGGGATGTTGGGGAGGGGGTAGATGGATGGAGGCCCACTGAGGCGGCCATGATTGTTGGGTGGGGGAATAGCATCTTACTTAGCTGGTAAGACTTCTCAATTACCCAAGGGTAGCTTTTGGGGATGGACTGGAAGGATTAGGGGATCCACCACGTACTGTGATGACTAACCCCTCTAGATTTTCTCCAGATTTGCCCTCCACAAAATGTTATCTTTCTTGCTGATCCTTTGCTGAAGAGTGAGAGGTCAGGCCAGGTCAAAACTGGGCCTCATTTTCTTAGGAGGCAGTGGGTTTTTTACCTCCACCCTCCAGATCTCTTTCCCCAAACCAGGGAAGTGTAGCCATGGGGGCCGTTTTGACCAGAGCAGCTCCCAGCCACCACGGGGAGGCATCAACAAGGATAGCACATCCCCAGGCTTCTCTCCCCACCACATGCTGCACCTCCAGGCAGCAAAACTGGCCCTTCTGGCCTCCATCCAGGCCTTCAGTCTCCTGCGAAACCGGCTGGGAGACAAGGGTTTCTCCAGGTGAGTGGCCCCGGGGAGATATGCCCCTTAATGGGCATGTGCTCCTGGGGGAGCTGAGTAAACAGGGGCTGGAGACAAATGTGCAGACTCCCCACCGTATCCCTGGCCTGCTCCGCAGGCTGCTGGACATCAGCCCAGCCTCCAGCCTGAGCTTTGTCCTGGACACCACGGGCAGTATGGGTGAGGAGATCAATGCTGCCAAAATCCAGGCTCGCCACATTGTGGAACAGCGACGGGGCAGCCCCATGGAGCCTTCCCACTACATCCTGGTACCTTTCCATGATCCAGGTAACTGTGGTCTGGTGAGGATAGTGGAAGAAAGGAATGTCAGGGCAAGGCGTAAATGCCACTGGTCGGGGAGTGAGCCTCACGACTTCACTTAACAAAATGGTGACACTTCCTATGGTTGAGTCTTTACTGGTACCTCTGTACATACAGGAAACAATTGGCCACTTCTGCTGTTTCCAAAATGGCAGCACTCTTCATATGAGGTTAACCATGATCTGTGCTTAGGCAGGGGCCTCTGCTTTCTTAGGCTTCCACTCTAATCAGTCATTTTCAATTCTCTCCATTTCCTATAGACAGAGGTTGGGATAAGGATGGGTCCAGGCCTCTGTGGAGCCTCTGAAACAGCTAGTTATATTGTATTTCTTCCCACGCTGAATTAGTAAACCATCTGACCTGGGTTGACCTGTCACTGTGCATTCTTTTTTTTTTTTTTTACAAATAGTTTATTGTCAAATTAGTTTCCACATAACACCCAGTGCTCATCCCCACAAGTGCCCTCCTCCATGCCCACCCCTCCTCCCCCCCACATCCACCAGTCCTCAGTTTTGGTCAGCATTCAAGAGTCTCTCATGGTTTGCCTCTCCCCCTTTCCCCCACCATTTCTGCCCTTCTTCTCCCCCTTGGTCCTCTGTTAAGTTCCTCCTAATCCTCCTATACGTGCACACATATGGTATTTGTCCTTCTCTGCCTGACTTATTTCGCTCAGCATAACACCCTCAAGGTCCATCCATGTTGCTACACATAGCCAGATTTCATTCTTTCTCATTGCCATGTAGTATTCCATGGTATAGATAAACCACATCTTCTTGATCCATTCGTCTGTTGATGGACACTTAGGCTCTTTCCATGTTTTAGCTATTGTGGAGAGTGCTGCTATGAACATTGGGGTCCATGTGCTATCCTATGCATCAGCATTTCTGTATCCCTTGGGTAAATTCCTAGCAGTGCTATTGCTGGGTCATAGGGGAGTTCTACTGTAAATTTTTTGAGGAATCTCCACACTGTTTTCCAGAGGGGCTATACCAGTTTACATTCCCACCAACAGTGTAGGAGGGTGCCCGTTTCTCCACATCCTCGCCAGCATCTAGAGTTCTCTGATTGGCTCATTTTAGCCACCCTGACTGGCGTGAGGTGGTATCTCGTCACTGTGCATTCTTAAGCTGATCATTTAGCCTTTTTTTTTGCCTCAATTTCATCATCCATAAAATGAGTTAGTACTTGCCTTATCCTGCCTATCTTCTATTGATGGTTGAAATGACCATCAAATAAAATAGCTACAGGACTGAGAATTCCCTAAAGGCAGGAGTTGAGTCTGATTTACCTGCATAAATTTCATAGTAGCTGGAATTTAACAGGGGTTTATCACATACTTGATGAAGCTTCAAGTTTGGTATTTATTATGTGTCAAAGCACTATTAAGATTGACAAAACCAACTCATTTAGTCCTCCTAATGACACTCTGAGGCAGGTACCATTATTTCTCTGGTTTTTCTGGTGAGGAACCTGAGGCCCCAGGTGGTTTTTATACTTACATACGTATCCAATAAAGGCCCTCTCAGGACCACAGGAAATGCTGCCATTTTGTTAAGGAAATGAGGTCTATTTCCCCCCAAAAGTAACTAGCCCTTACCCTGCCCTGCTCATATAAATATCAGGGAATATTGCTATTTCAATATTTGTTCATTCCAGGAGCACAGTGGGCCTCTTGACTGGGGGGGTGGGAGGTGGCCCCAGGTAGGGACGAGGGGAGCCCTCTTCCTCTCCTAACTCATCTCAACCTCCTTCCTTCCTCCCCAGGGTTTGGCCCTGTCTTTACAACCAGTGATCCTGACAGCTTCTGGCAACAACTCAATGAGATCCATGCCTTGGGGGGTGGAGATGAGCCTGAGATGTGCCTGTCAGCCCTGGAGGTCTGCCCTCCCCCTCCCCCTTCCCTTCTTTTCCCTTCCTTTCCAGTTCCCACCACCAAGGGGAACTAGAGCCTTCCTGGGACCTCCACCCTCCACCCCACCTTCAGAGCCTAGTTCCATTAGCTTCACTCCAGGGTTCCAGGGCCATATTTCCTTCTATTCTGCCTTCCCTTCCTCCACCCATTCCCCTGCTGCTGCCATTTTTAAGACGAGTGCTCTTCCTCTCTGCTAGCTGGCTCTGCTGCACACACCTCCACTCTCAGACATCTTTGTCTTCACTGATGCCTCCCCCAAGGATGCCTTTCTCACCAACCGGGTGGAGTCCCTGACTCAGGAGCGGCGCTGCAGAGTGAGCACAGCTGATGGGACATCCGATGTTAGCCACCCAGAGATGCAGTAAACCCTGTGACGAGAATCTCATAACAAGGATCACACCACACTGTGGTGATTGAACCAGCCTTGGCATGGGGTGGGAGAAGCAGACAATGTATAACATTTCCTGATCCTTTATATGATGCTGAATGCATATTTGAACTGGTCTCCAATAAGCCATTTGAAGAACTAGAGATCTAGTTGCCAGCAATCCACTGTGGATGACATATGGAGACAGTTACAAGGGAGTGGCAACTACTAACCGAAGGCCTGGGGGTTGTGTCATTGGGAGACCCTACAGGAGCAGTCAGAGGGTAGACCGGGACCTTACTGCTCATCATCAGCTCCGCAGAACACTTGAGCACAGGACATCCTCATTTACAATGGTAGACGGCACTTGGAGTACTCAGTACTGGCCTCTTTTCTGGGCACAGGTAACATTCCTAGTGACTGAGGACCCGTCGAGGGTTCAGGGCCGAGCTCGGCGTGAGGTCTTGTCCCCTATGCGTTTTGAGCCCTATGAAGCGGTGGCCTTGGCCTCAGGAGGAGAGGTAATCTTCACCAAAGACCAGCATATCCAGGATGTGGCAGCCATTGTTGGGGACAGCATGGCTGACCTGGTGAGTAAGTATGAGGGCCAGAGGGACTAATGCTTTTGGCTCAGAACAGAGGATATGGGTGACACAGCGTTGCTTTTTCTCATAGGTTAACAGTTTAACACTGCTGTGTTGCCACTGCAGTCAGAAGGTTGGGAAAGGAAGTTTCTCTTTCTGAGATCCATGGCTACCCAACTTCCACATTGCTCCTTCCCTGTTAGTACCTCCCCGTCCCCCAGTCTTGGCCTCCAGTAGTCTGTCCTCAGGGCCACCACAGGAAGTCCTGCCATCTTTTAAGGGACAAGAAGCAATCACCTCACGCTTAATCCCTTGCCTCCACTCTGTCGTTGACCATAACTTCATCCCTGGTCCTGTGTCCCTCTTTCACTGGTAACCCTTCTCCGTGTGTGATGTAGTTTCTTTCTGCCTCCACCTTTTTCCTGTCTTTGTTCCCACTTCATTCAGTGCCTCATCTTCTCCCCTATTTTTTGGCTCTGCCCATCCCTCTAGGTTACCCTTCCCCTGGAACCTCCTGTTGTGGTATCTGGGAGGCCACTTGTGTTCAGGGTGGATACGCTGCTCCAGAGGGTCATAGTCCGGATCCATGGGGAGGTCAGCAGCTTCTGGATCAGGAACCCTGAAGGTACTTCCACATGTGTGTCTCAAGGCAGAGGGAAGAATAGAGAATGAAGGGTGATGTCCTAAGGGACAGGAGCCATCTCACGTGGCAATCTCTTGCTCCCCACCCCCTGCCACCAGGGGTCTCCCAGGGCCAGGAGGAAGGTGAAGGACCTCTAGGTCACACTCGCAGCTTTGGGCAGTTCTGGATAGTTACCATGAATGACCCTCTACAGACAGGGACCTGGGAGATCCTGGTCACAGCCGAGGGCACACCCCGGGTGAGAGTGCAAGGTAAGGAGGGAGATATTCCTGGGAAGGGAAGGGACGGGAATGCTGAAGAGCTCAGAGAGCAGTATCAGTCACATTCATCTCAGGAAGGTTTCTGATTGCCTTGGCCCTCCTCAGCCCAGACATCCCTGGACTTCCTCTTCTACTTTGGGATCCCCGTGGAGGATGGCCCCCACCCTGGCCTCTACCCCCTGACTCAGCCAGTTGCAGGTATACTCCCCCCCCCACACCCATTAATTATATATATTTTTAAATTTTTAAAATGTTTTATTTATTTCTGAGAGAGAGAGAGTGAGCGAGCATGAGCAGGGGGAGGGTCAGAGAGAGAGAGAGAGAGAGAGAGAGAGAATCCTAAACAGGCTCCAGGCTCTGAGCTAGCTGTCAGCACAGAGGACGCAGGGCTTGAACCCACGAACCACGAGATCATGACCTGAGCCGAAGTCAGAAGCCCAACCGACTGAGCCACCCAGGCGCCCCTATATATATTTTTTTAATTTAGTTATAACTTACACATAATGAAGTGCACTAAACTTAAGTATATAGCTGGATGGATTTCATATAATGCACTCATGTAACCACCACTCCATTCAAGATTGAGAACATTTTCAAAATCCCAGAATCTTTCCTGACCCTGCCCAACAATAGCCCTCAGAGGTAACCCCTTTTCTCCATTCATACCCCCAGAGGTAACCCCTATTCCAAAAGCTGATCATTCTTTTCTCTGTGTCTCTGAACCTCAAGCGGACCATTGTTCTCCCCGCCTCTCCCCTGTCCCAGGCCTCCAGACCCAGCTGCTGGTAGAGGTGACAGGGCTGGGGTCCAGAGGCAACCCTGGAGATCCTCTGCTGCACTTCTCCCACGTTGTCCTACGGGGGGTCCCGGAAGGTGCAGAGCTGGGCCGGGTGCCTTTGCAGCCCACGGGACCGCCGGAGCGAGGCTTCCTTGCCGCCTCGCTACCGCCCACGCTTCTGTCCACCGTGGGACCTTTCTCTCTGGAGTTGATTGGTCAGGACAGAGAGGGGCAGGGCCTGCACCGTGCTGCCCTCCAGCCCTGCACCGTGGTCCCCATCCTTCTGGAGGTGAGACACAAGAGGGAGGTGCAGGTAGGGCTGGAGAGAGCTGCAGTGGCTCCCCCTGGCCTGACCCGCCCTCCTCCACAGCTCAGCGGTCCCCCGAGTTTCCTGGCCCCGGGCAGCAAGGCCCCGCTCAGCCTCCGCATCGCCAGCTTCTCGGGCCCTCAGGAGCTTGAGCTTAGAACATCTGTCAAGCCCAGCTTCGTTCTCACCTCCAACCTCTCCAAGTATAGCCCCTGAACCCCCCTGTTCAGTTCTGGCCCACTTTTAGGTTCCACTGGGGTGGGCGCTGGTATTTTAACCGCCGCCCACAGCTGGCTCTTCCACTTGGCCCTCGGATTCTCCCCTCCCCTCCCGTCCAGCTTGGGGTGCGGACTCTGGGCTTTCAACTGTTCAGAGCCTGGGCCTTCAGCCCGGCGACTATCCACTCGACAGGGTTCGCCTGGAACCAAATGAGTCTGCCTGGGGGCTTCTGTGGTTGGAGGTCCCAGACTCAGCTGCCCCAGACTCCGTGGTGACGGTGACAGTGACTGCGACAGATCGTGAAGCCAGCCCAGTGCCCCCAACCCATGCTTTCCTCCAGCTCCTGGTGCTGGCCCCCACCCCGCAGGTGAGGCACCTCACTTTTCACTGCAGGGTAACAGTGTAGGGGGAGGACAGTGCAGGCTTAATTTGGGTGCAGACGCCCTGACCGTCTCTCCCTCTTCTCCCCAGGACCCGCTGGCTGCCCCTGCCCACTCATCTGGCCCTATCCTCGCCTCTACTAGCCCTGCCTCCACTTTGGTGACTCGGGGAAGGGCTGGGGGAGGGCTGGTGGGCAACCCCCGGTGGGGCACAGTTGTAGGGGTGCTGCTCCTGCTAGGCCTGGCCTCCTGCTGACACCAGAACCCCTAGCGGGATGTATCTCCCACGCTGTTTTCAGTCTTGCCCCACTGCTGAGCAGGCGACTGGGCCGTGGGGTCCCACCTCTCCCAGCTGGGATGGAGCTTTCCTTCTCAGACACTTGTCCCTCTCTTTCTTTGTGAGATTGGGACAGAGGGCAATGGACTTTCCCACAATGCACTTACCCCAACCCTGCTGGGAACCAAAGCAAATATTCCTTTTTGGAGAAAATTGGCTCCTATTTCTCTGTAACAAAATCTCTTTATTCCACTATTTATACATGCTTTCCTGAGCTCCGGTAGAAGGAAAGGTATATGGGGAGGAGACTAAGGTTGGGAGTGGAGGTTAATTTATAGAATTGTTCTTATTTGAAATTCTGAAGAAACTCCAATTTTATTTTTGTATTTAAAGTTGAAGGACAGTTTCAATAAACATGTCTTCTCTAGAAAGGGATTTCAAAGAAAGGTCATTTATGCAGATCACTCAAGGGTGAGGGCGTAAGACACCAAGCAGATGAAATGAAGTTTTCAGTTGTGGAGAAGAAACTTTACACCAAGATGTCTGGACTTCAGTTGGCCCACCACCTGGAGCCATTTATCTATTAAGTCAAGAGGCAAAATAAGGAGACTGGGGGTTCTGACTCAGCCTCCCTGTCACCAACTGAGGAAACTGAGAGGAGGCTTCACACACGGGTTGGGCCCCTCCGCATACTGGGGCATCCGAGCTGAGCGGTCTTCCCTTTTGTCTGAATGCCTCCTTTCTGCTGCCTTGACAGCTGGAGAAGAGGAGAGAACCGGGGTGGGCATCCCCCTCCTTCCTCCCCCGAGGGCCTGAGCTTCCGCCCTCCCCCACTTCCTACAGTTACCTGCTGCTGCCACAGGGTCTGCTTCCTCGGCCTTCCCTTCCAGTCCTGGGTGCCACAGAAACTAGCTTGATTCAAGGGATGCGGGGAGAACTGGGAGGGAGGAGAGGGTGGGATTTGCTTTTTTCTGTTAAACCAGTGCTGACCCCAAGTCCCCTGTCTACCCCCACTTCCCAAGAGTATAAACTAAAAACAATAAACTCACCTTCTCCTCAATCAGATTCTGCAAACAGGTGTTCATATTTTGAATCTGGGCTAAATGGGGGGCACCAGGCTCTGAGGGTAAATCTGTTAGAAAATTCTAAAGGAGGAGTTGGAGGCTGACAACATAGTGAAACCCTGAGGTCCATCTCCTGCTCTTCTGTCACCACAGGCGATATCTCTTCTCCATCTGGATCCCCTCATCGCAGTACCCCCCAAGGCAGGTGGAAAAATCTAATACTCTCCACTCCCATCTCTTTAACAGTCTAGTTCCTCCATCCCCCTCAGATGGCATAGTACCCCTTTCCCTGTTCTTTATGGATCCTCCCTGTTCATTCCTAACCCATTGGAATAACCCAGGCCACTCCTCCATCTCAATGGAGTGGTCCAAATCAGGTCCCTCTGAATGGAATGCAGACCAGCCTCCTCTAATCCTAACAATGAACACCAACCAGCACATGGTGGCATCCAGCATTTACAATTCAGGATCCCTGCCCCCATTAACTCTTGCCTTTCCAGGGTGGTGTCAGGCTGTGTCCACATGTCCCCAGGCCCCCAGAGCTCCTCCCGCTCCGCACCACACAGAAGCCCCGTACCTCACCAAGAGCCCCCAGATGCAGCTGTTGTCGCTGTGCCTCCCTCAGACGGCCCTCAAACCAGGCCTGGCCGTGCTCCAGCAGCTCCAGCCCCTGCCACAGGGCGTCTTGCTCCCTTTCCAGAGCCTGCATCCTCTGCAGCTGGAAGGGCCAGAAGCAGAGGCCGACTTTCTCCACAGCAGGGCTCTGAGCCACAGCCCTTTCTCTCAACCCTTGGTTGGATTCACTGTCTGGTCACTGAGTGTGAGCCCAGACTGACCACTGAGCTGGAGGGCAAGGGGAGGCAGGGGAAAAGACATACGGGTCCTCAAAATGGGATGAAAATGTAGGGGCAGATCCAGGAAGTCAGTTCCCTGGGACCTCTTGCTGGACTAATACTCACCCAGAGGAAGAAGCTCCGGGCCCCTGGATCTTGGCGGCTTGTCTCCAGTGGCAGCAGCAGAACTGTATAGGGGGCCTGGACCAGGGGCAGCCCATGGGGCCCCTGGCTCCCCATGGCTCCGAGGTGGGAAGGGTGGAGCCACGCCCACTCGTGCTCAGGGTGGGTCCCTCCCCTTCCCCCCTGCCTGGTGCCCGTCCCACCTTTTCAGCCTTTCAGAGCCCTTCCTGCTGTGTCTATCTGAGGTCGGAGTGTTCCTACTTAAGGGGAAAAGACCGTCTCTGTTGGGCTTCTCCGTCTTCCTTCTCATGTGCTTTTGTAGGGTCTGTTGAAAGAGCTGGTTCTCATGAAGTCCCTGGGTGGAACCCAAGGGTTCCCCTATAGCAGAGTCACTGTGTTGTTGTTGTTTTAAGCTTATTTTTTAAAGTAATCTCTACACCCAACATAGGGCTCCAAACCACGACCCCGAGATTAAGAGGCACATGCTTCTCTGACTCAGCCAGCCAGATGCCCCAGTGTTACTGCGTTTTTAACGAGCCAAGGCAGGCCCCCTCTGTGGACTTCTGATTGGTACTTCATGTCTTTCCTATTGTTTTGTGATGGCTGCTCTAAAGAAACAATAACTTGCTCTGAAATAAACTTTATTCCTAACATGAAACAGAATTTCCAGGAAAATTGAGAACTCTGGGTCCGAGGGAGACCAGGAAACAGGGCAAGGCAGCTCGCTGGGGTCTTGGGAAGTGGAGGAAAGCCAAGGAAGGACTCTCAAAGGATGCCAGTGGCAGCAGGCAGAACTTCCTGACGCATGAAAATGTCCAGGTCCAAGTTGGGATCTTCCAAATCCAGTTTCAGAAATTTATCTACCAACGTCTGGCAACTGATGGGAGGAGAGAGAACAACGGGATTTATGGGAAAATAGATGACTGAGTGCCCAGGCAGAGGAGAGAGGCTGTGGCACAGGGAACCTAGGAAAATTTAGGGATTTCAGAATAAATCATGGGTCTTTGAAGGGCAAAGAGCCTGAGTCCCTGAAAAGGGGAGAAGAGCTGCAGACATGCTAGAGAGAGCCAGGACACTGGGCTACACACTCACTTTTCCATTTGCTTCTCCTTTAGCAACTCCTTGACAGGCTTGATGGGTTTCCCACTGCGGATCAAGTCTGAGACCTAGGAATAAGGAGGGGAGGGTTGGGGTGGGGTGGGAATGGAGGAGGGGGAGTTGGGTAAGAGACCGGAAATAAAGGTCAGAAATCCCATGTACCCAGAAACCCAGGCCAATGGAAGGGAGCCCTGATGGAGGTATTGACGTTTGTCTCTCACTCACCTCCTTGCCACGAGCAATGAGATTATCGGGAAGCCCAGCCTGGGCAGCTGTGTAGGAGGCATGGCTGGCATTGGCAATACCTTCACAAACCTGATAGAAGAAGACTAGGTCGTCCCCATCCTCACAGGTCTCCATGGTCTTAAAAGAGATAAAGGGGGACAATGTGTCATCAATCGCTCTGCTTCCTGCCCTGAAACCGGGGATTAAGAAATGGGAAGGGATGTGGTTGCTGTGCTCAGGGAGCCCCTACTGTAATTGAAGAGCCTGTCCTCAGTTCTGGTAAATGCTCACCCTAAGGATCCCCAGAGGGCCAGATCAGCTTCCTTACCAAATACTGCACAAGGGGCCCCTGTGGCAGCAGCTGTAGCTGAACAAGGCTTAGAAAGTTGGTGGCCACAAAGATGTGAGGGCACATGGGTCCAAGTGCCAGCCAGTGTCGTAGCACAGCAGCTAGAAGCGCAAGCCCGTCCACCTGCGCAGAGAGCAGTGGTAAGGGTGCTGAACCAGAGGTGCCCCACCCCCCTGCCGTGTGGACCTCTCCACCTGCTGTCATCTTCCCCATCTTGTACTTTTCTGTTTCTTTTCTGCCCCATGCACCCTGTTCCTTTCCCGAGGCACAGCGTCACCCTCATGCTCCTCTGTCCTCCCCCACCTTCCCCTCCTCAGTTTCTCTTCCTTCTGTCTCCTCACCGTGTTGGTTCCCTTTCCAAATTCATCCACGAGGACCAGAGACTGCTTGGTGGCATTGTTCACTGCTTTCGCCACCTGCTGGGCACCAGGTGGACAAGGGAGAGTTTCAGTGGCATTCAAGGCCTGTAATGCACTGATCGCAGTCTGCTTGTGAATAAAGCTGCTTATATATGTGCCCACCCTCCTGGACTGCAAGTTCTTCAGTGGTAAGACACACATTTCATTCATCCTTTCATTGCCAACAGTGCCTCATGCAAATCAAAGGTTCAGTAAAGGTTCATGGTATTGATTCTCTAATCTCTGAACTTGGTGCTTCCTGCTCCTAATACAGAAGGCATGCAAGCAGAGGGAAAGTTTTTATTGTTCTGATCATTTTTCTTTTTAGAGTTTGTTTTTTTCATTCAGAGAGAGAGCATGAGCGGGGGTGAGGGGCAGAGGGAGGGAGAGAGAGAATATTAAGCAAGCTCCATGTTCAGCATGAAGCCCAACATGGGGCTCCATCCCACAACCCTGGGATCATGACCTGAGCTGAAATCAAGAGTCAGACACTCTACCAACTAAGCCACCAGGTGCCCTTGATTATTTTTCAAGGACAGAGTTCCTTCCTTACTAATACCCTCCCATAGTCCCACCCCTCTTTGCTCCCTTTGACCTGGTTAAGGTCGATCATGAAGGTAGAGAGGCCCAAGGAGATGGATTCACAGCTATGAATTCGGGTGAAGATGGCATCGACTGTCCCAATTTCGGCTTCCTCTGCTGGCACGAAGCTGCCCACCAGGGCCATGAATGTGATCAAGCCTACCTAGAAATGGAGGAGACAGGGCCTGGGGCCTGATGGTATGGGCTGGGGTAAAGGTGAGGCAAGACTGAGGGGTGAATTATAGATCAAAGAGGGATGGACATAGTTTAATGTGAGAGTAGACCCCTTTCACCTTTCTCTAGAATCAGGAAAGAGGAAGGGGGAGTGGGCAGAGGCACACCTGGGAATGGCGTGGACCTATTCAGAAATGGGGGAGAGGATTTCAGAGCACAGAAAGATATGTTAGAGCATGGCTCTCCCTCAAGTAGAGAGTGAGAACACGTGAGATAGAGGAGCAGGGAATGTGCGCTTCGGCCTTTTCATGACAGATTGGGTCAGAACAAAGGGGAAGACCTGTAAGGGACCCATGTGTGCAGGCAGGTGAAAGATGGATACAATGAAGAAGATGCCAGAGGCCCGGTGTGCAGGGATTCTCCTCACCTATTTGTTTTTTTAATGTTTTATTTATTTGGGGAAGGGCACAATTTGGGGAGGGGCAGAGAGAAGGGTACAGAGGATCTGAAGTAGGCTCTGTGCTGACAGCAGCAAGCCTGATATAGAGCTTGAACTCATGAACTGCCAGATCAGGACATGAGCTGAAGTGGGGTGCTGGACTGACTGAGTCACCTACGGTCCCCTCTCCTCACCTGTTTGAGGTATATGCTCTTCCCTGAGGAGTTGGGTCCAGTGATGACTTTGATCCTCCCTTTGTCCCCGCCACATTCTGCAGAGTTGGGCACGAAGGTTCGAGCACAGAGTTCCATCAGAGGATGTCTGCAGTGGGTAAAGAGTTGCCTCACACATGGCCTGTGAATCCGGATAAATGAAGGCACCACAGATGGGGCCTTTGGGACCCTTGTGTCTACGCCTTCAGCCCCTTCTATTCTCACCTGCCGTTCTGGATTCGGACCCCAAGAAGTTGGGGGGAATAACGGGGCCTTGAGTAGCCATAGTCCCGGGCAGCACTGGCAAGAGCCAGCAGGACATCCAGGCGGGAGGCAAGGTCCAACACACGGGTCAAGACGGCTGCCCGCGCCAGCACCTGACACTGCAGCTGGTACATCAACAGGGTCTCCTGGTCTAGGGGTAGGGGAGGGAGAGGGTTGGGCATCAGCTCCAGGGGAAAGTGAAAAAGAGACAAAGAAGCCAACAGAGAGACCTGGAAATAGGCTTGCCGACAGAGTCTGAGACACCCTGACATTGAGAGGAAAAGGTGCAGTCAGAGTGAGAGAGCAGGAAGAAAGGAGCCAGTTAGAACGTCCTCCAAGCTGCCCGCTCCCCTCCAGCCTTTTACTTCTCCTCACCCCGGATGTCACAGTGCAGGTCCCCCAGCAATGCGTCCAGCTCCTTGGTTCGAGCACTACGATAGTGCAGCTTCTCCTCTGACAGAAACTGGGTGCAAGGGTTCAAAGCTGTGGGCTTTGCATTCTTGATCCCCATCTTCTCTAACACCACCTCCAGCCCCACTCCAACTTTTTTTTCTTTTAAAAATTTTTAAATTTTAAAATAGAACAGGGGCACCTGGATGCCTCAGACAGTTAAGCATCTGACTTCTGCTCAGGTCGTGATCTCGTGGTTCATGAGTTTGAACCCTGCATGGGACTCTGTGCTGACAGCTCAGAGCCTGGAGCCTACTTTGGATTCTGTGTCTCCCTTCTCTTGACCCTCCTCCCCTTGCGCTTTCTCTCTCTCTCTCTCAAAAATAAACATTAAAAAAAGTTTTTAATTGAAAAAAAAGAACAGAATAGAAAACTGCATAAAACAGGACCACCTGGGTGACTCAATTGGTTAAGCGTCCGACTTCCACTCAGGTTGTGGTCTCACAGTGAGTCTGAGCCCCTGTTTGGGCTCTATGGAGCCCACTTTGGATTCTGTGTCTCCCTCTCTCTACCCCTCCCCCAGTTGCACTCTGTCTCTCTCTCTCTCTCTCAAAAATAATAATGATAATAATAATAAACATTGAAAAAAATTTAAAAAGGAAAACTGTATAAATGTATAGTTTAAGGAATTATTACGATGTAAATACCCTTGTGACTAACCATGTAGGTTACAAATTGGGTTAAAAACTAAAATTTTGCCTGCTACCCCAGAGAGCCATCCTATGACAACTGTCTCCAGCTCCTCAAAAGTAACCTCTGTTCTGACCTTTCTGGGAATCTATTCTTTATTTTCTTTTTTTTTTTAAATTTTAATGTTTTTTTTTTAAATTTATTTCTAGGAGGGGAGAGAGAGAGAGTGAGCATGAGCAGGGGAGGGCCAGAGAGAGAGGGAGTCACAGACTCTGAAACAGGCTCCAGGCTCTGAGCTGCCAGTCAGCACAGAGCCCAACGCGGGGCTCGAACCCACGAACTGCAAGATCATGACCCAAGCGAAAGTCAGACGCTTAACCAACTAAGCCACCCAGGCGCCCCTATTCTTTATTTTCTTTATAAGTTTATCACCCAAATATGCATTCTTAAACACTAGGTTAGTTATGCCTCCCCCTGATAATTTCTGATTCTTTTTTTTAAATTCCAGTGTAGTTAACATACAGCTTATATTAGTTTCAGATGTACACATAGTGATTCAACACTTTCATGTGTATTAGTCAGTACTCATCAAGATAAATGTACTTTTAAAAAAATTTTTTTCATGTTTATTTTTGAGAGAGAGACACACACACACAGAGTGAGAAGGGGAGGAGCAGAGAGGAGACAGAGACTCTGAGTGAAGCAGGCTCCAGGCTCTGAGCTGTCATCACAGCGCCCGATGTGGGGCTCGAACTCATGAACTGCGAGATCATGACCTGAGCTGAAGTTGGACACTTAACCAACTGGGACACCCAGGCGCCCCAAGATAAGTGTACTCTTAATCCCCTTCACCTGTTTCACCCATCCCCCCACCCACCTGCCCTCTGGCAACCATCAGTTTGTTCTCTATAGTTAGAGGTCTGTTTTGGGTTTTTTTCTCTTTTTTTCTTTGTTCATTTGTGAGTTCCACATGTGAGTGAAATCATATTGAATTTATCTTTCTCTGACTTATTTCACTTAGCATTGTCCTCTGTAGATCCCTCCATGCCGTTGGAAGTGGTAGGACTTCATTCTTCTTTATGGCTGAGTAATACTCCATTGTGTGTACCATATATTCTTTATTCATTCATCTATCAGTGGACACTTGGGCTGCTTCCATAGTTTGCCTATTGTAAATAATGTTGCTATAAACATAGGGATGCATGCATCCCTTTGAATTAGTGTTTTTGTATTCTTTGGGTAAATACTCAGTAGTGTGATTTCTGGACCCATAGGGTAGTTCTATTTTTAATTTTCTTTGGAACTTCAATATTGTTTTCCACAGTGGTTGTACCAGTTTGCATCCCCACCAACAGTGCATAAGGGTTCCTTTTTTCTACATACTTGCCAACATTTGTTGCTTCCTGAGTTTTTGATTTCTTGATTTTAGCCATTCTGACAGGTATGTATCTCATTGTGGTTTTGATTTGTATTTCCCTGACAGTGAGTGATGTTCAGCATCTTTTTATGTGTCTGTTGGCCATCTGGATGTCTTGTTTGGAGAAATGTCTGTTCATGTCTTCATTTTTTAAATTGAATTGTTTTTTCTTTGTTATTGAGTTCTGTAAGTTCTTTTTTTTTAAGTTTTACTTATTTAAGTAATCTCTACACTCAATACGGAGCTCAAACTCACAACCCTGAAATGAAGTGCATGCCAAGTGCCCCTATAAGTTCTTTATATATTTTAGATACTAACACTTTATCATATATGTCACTTGCAAATATCGTTTCCCATTCCACAGTTGTCTTTGAGTTTTGTTGGTTGTTTCCTTTGCAGTGCAGAAGCTTCTTATTTTAATGTAGCCCCAATAGTTTATTTTCACTTTTGTTTCCCTTGCCTCAGGAGAGGTATCTAGAAAGATGTTGCAACATCTTTGTCTTGATTGCGACAACCAAGGTCAGATAACTTACTGCCTGTGCTCTCTTCTAGGATTTTTATGGTTTCATGTCTCACATTTAGGTCCTTAATGCATTTTGAGCTTATTAAGTAGGCTTCATGCCTACTTAATGGAGCCCAATACAGGGCTTGATTCACAACCTTGAGATCAAGACCTGAGCTGAGAGCAAGAGTCAGATGCTCAACTGACTGAGCCACCCAGGTTCCTCTCCCTATTGCATATTCTGGGCTTTCTATTCTGTCCTGTTGATCTATGTGTGTATTTTTGTGCTAGTACTATGGTGTTTTGATTACTACAGTTTTGTAATAAAACTAGAAGTCTGGAATTGTGATATCTCCAGTTTTTTCTTTTTCAAGATTGCTTTGGCTATTCAGGGTCTTTTATGTTCCATACAAATTTTAGGATTGTTTATTTTAGTTCTGTGAAAAATGCTGTTAGTATTTTGATATGGATTGCATTAAATCTGTAAACTGCTTTGGGTAGTATCAACATTTTAACAATATTTATTCTTCAAATTCCAGAGCATGGAATGTCTTTCCATTTCTTTGTGTCATCTTCAATTTCTTTCATCTAGGTTTTATAGTTTTCAGGGTACAGGTCTTTTATCTCTTTCCCACCTGACTTCTTTCTCTTTTATCTCAGAGCTGGTAAAGATCAAAGTAAAACTATAGAAGAGACATCCCATATTGGGCAGTGCTGATGGGGTAAGGCCCTCCCTCAGCTGCTGAATCATTTTCCTTATCACTTCTCTACAGAGGTCAAGGATCTTACCATGAAGTCCAGTCCTTCAATCTCAAAGTCACTGGCCTCTACCATGAAAGGCAGGCGGGGAATACAAAGAAGGAAACCAATCTGGGGAGAGTAAAGAGGAGTTAAAACAGGGAATAAAGTACTGGGCACCTTATCTCCCCAGAGGATGCCAAAGATCCCAGTGTTGTCCAGAGCTTCCCTCAGGGGACTAAAGCCACACACTAAGTGTTCATATTCTTCACATTTCCCCAGGGGTTTTCTCATCCAGCAGTGTGTCCTTCATAAGCCTAATATCTCCAATAAAAGACCCCTGGAGTCTACACCCATCCTCTTGCCCTCACCAGAGGGATGTAGATGACACTGCATGAAGGAATACGGGAGTCCAGATTCTCTAGCTCCTTTCGGGCAACCTCAGTGAGGAAACTGGGAAGTCCCATCAGCCTTCGTTTTTCTAGGAGAGTGGAAGACATGTGGGTATCGAAAGTAAGATTCTTGCCCTGTTTGCTATGGTTATCTCCAGTTGTAGTGGCCACCTACTGATGATGGTACCCCATCACTGGGCAGGCTCGTGTTTTAGGCTCACCAGCCCCACTACACACCCAACACTCACTCTCATCAATTTCGGGATCTATGTTGGGGAGGACTGTGAAGCGATTTTCAGCAAGACTGCCCTCAAAATCCACCTGAGGAAATAAAAAGTCCATTTGCTCATCACTCAGAACTATCTCCCAATCCTGTTTCTCACCTCTGCTTGCGCCCCAATTCTCCCTGAAGTTCCTGCTTTAACCGTATCCCTCCAAGCAGTCTCTGACATTCTGACACTTCCTCTCACCATCTCATTCTTTGGTCATCCAACTGAGCTTGATGTCTCCCATCTTCCACACCACATTCCCCAGAGTACAGTCCTTCTCTGTCATCCAATCCCACTTCTCTTCCCTAGGTCCTCCCACTCACCACTTTCCCAATGAGGCTGGCAATATGGTGCAGGTCATCAGAGAACTCTTGGGCAATGTCCTGAAAGAGCTGAATGGACTGGGGCAGGGAGCGGCAGGCATCCCTCAGGCCCAAGGCACTATACACAGTCTGTAACAGAAATGGACAGAATGGGCTGAGGTGAAGGGACAGGAATGGACTGAGAAGAACAGAGAGCAGCAGGGGGAAACACAATAAAAAAGACAGAAGATCTCAAAGGCAAAAAAGAAACAGTAAGTGAGAAAATGGCATCAGTAAAATTCTGTGTCAGGCACTACACTAAATAGTGAAACTACAAAGAACTAAAATGGGACCTGTCCCAGACGGGCTTTTGGTCTAGAGAAGAAGATAGAAATATACCCAGAAAGGGGCGCCCGGGTGGCTTAGTCGGTTAAGTGTCTGACTTTCGCTCAGGTCATGATCTCGCGGTTCGTGGGTTCGAGCCCCGCGTCGGGCTCTGTGCTGACTGCCAGCTCAGAGCCTGGAGCCTGTTTCAGAGTCTGTCACTCCCTCTCTCTCTGACCCTCCCCTCTCATGCTGTCTCTCTCTCTCCTCGAAATAAATAAATAAAACATTAAAAAAAAAAAAAAGAAATATACCCAGAAGATTTAAAAATAGGAGCACCTGGGTGGCTCAGTTGGTTAAGCGTCCTACTCTTGGTTTTGACTCAGGTCATGATCTCACAGTTCTTGGGTTCAAGCCCTCTCAGGCTCTGCAGTGACAGGGCGGAGCCTCCTTGGGATTCTCCTCTCTCCCTCTCTCTGCCCCTCCCCTGCTCATACTCTCTTTCTCTCTTGAGACTAATAAATAAACTTAAAAAATAAATAAATAGGGGCACCGGGGTGGCTTAGTTAGTTGGGCGTCCGATTTCAGTTCAGGTCATGATCTCACAGTTAATGAATTCAAGCCCTGCATCTGGCTCTGTTCTGGCAGCTCAGAGCCTGGAGCCTGCTTCAGATTCTGTGTCTCCTTCTCTGACACTCCCCGGCTAACACGCTGTCCCTTTCTCTCTCAAAAATAAACATCGGGGCACCTGGGTGGCTCAGTCAGTTAAGCGGCTGACTTTGGCTCAGGTCATGTATGATCTTACAGTTCGTTGGTTCAAGCCCCTCATCGGGCTCTGTGCTGACAGCTCAGAGCCTGGAGCTTGCTTCAGATTCTGTGTCTCCCTCTCTCTCTGCCCCTTCACTCATGCTCACTCTTGCTCTCTCTCAAAAATAAATAAACATTAAAACTTTAAAAATAAATTAATTAATTAAAATAAAGTGGTAGGTGCTTCAATAAGGAAAGGATTTTTAAGTTATTTATATTTTTATTGTGTATTTTTGAGAGAGAGAGAGAGAGAGACAGGAAGACAGAGAATTCAAAGAAGGTTCTGAGCTGTGAGCGCAAAGCCTAACACAGGCCTCGAACCCAAAAACAGCAAGATAGTGATCTAAGCCAAAGTTGAATGATCAACCAATTGAGCCACTGAGGTGCCCCTAAGAGTAAAGGATTTTATACTGAGGAAGAAAAGAGAGAAGTAGGGATATGAAAGGCAGAGCAGTAAATGAGCAGAAGGAGAAAGACAGCACTGGAAAAAGAGAGCAGGAAGAGAGAAAGGGTGAGAGTCATTGACAGTTAATTCCCCAGGGTGAAGCTCAGTGTCCTGAGGTGGCTGCCAAGGTTAGACTGAGTGGACAGACCAAATCCACAGGACAGGACATCTAATAAGCCTTACTTGGTGGTAGAAGATATATGAAGTAAATAAATCAAAGGGTGTATAATTTAGTCATGATGAAAACAAACAAGCAAGCTGCAAAAATAATGACTACCCACAAAACTGACCAAGTTATGGAACTGATTAAAATTACTAAATAGGTTCAGAGAATATGACTAATATGGGCTAACATCACTGGGGATATCTTTACAGAGAAAAGGAAATGAGCTTGGTTGTGAGTAAGCCTATTCAAAAGGAAGGCGAGTATTCTGGTTGAGAGCAAGAGCATGAGTAAATGAATAGAGGTAGGAATAAGAGCTAACACTTACTGAATGACAGGCAAACTCTTCACATGTTACTTTCATTCACTGATCAAAAGATAATCTTAGGAGATAGGAATTATCTCCATTTACAGTGGAGCTACTGGAAGCACAAAGGAATAACATAATTTGCTCAAGATCTTGCAGAGAGTACATAAAAGAGCTGGGATTTGAACCCAAGTATCTGGCTTTTAACCACCACACTATGTTGAGCAGAACACAGTGGGTCTGCTAGGCAGAGCACCTGAATGCATAGCTTGGCCTGGCTGAAGCAGTGGATGAATGTTCAGTAGTGGGAATGGAATATACAAATAGCTCCACATATCTGTTCATGTTAAAAGAAACCTGCTGAAGATAATAAGAAGCAGGTTTCTCACTGGGAGAGAAGGAAATTACAAATGAGGAAAGAGATTGAACTCTGGTATTGACTTGGAATCAGAGCTATGAGTATGAACTTATAGGTTCTTTAATATATAGATAGATCGAGTCAGGAATATAGATGTATATGTATGGGTTAGCATACTACATTTGTTTCTTTAGCTCTGTCTGTGGAGAAAAGTAACAGACACCCCAGTAGCAATAACCATATCTAGTGGACAGATCTTGGTTTCTAATACTATTCTCAGAATATATATTCAGAATAGTATTAGAAACCAAGATCTGTCCACTAGATATGGACAAAGAACTTTGGAGAATGGTTGGAGAAATGGTTGATTCTTTGGAGAAATGGTTGCTTCCAGGACTTAGGCAAAGAAAATATAAGATGACTCTGGAGCATCCTGTAGTGGTAAAAAGTTAGGAAGTGCTCAAAAATGGACTGGGAGCCATGTCAGAGGGGCATATCAAAAGCCTACCTGAGCACATGGGTGGCTCAGTTGGTTGGGTGTCCAACTTTGGCTCAGGTCATGATCTCACAGTTTGTGGGTTCGAGCCCCACATCAGGCTCGGTGCTGAATGCTTGCTCAGAGCCTGGAGCCTGCTTGGGATTCTGTGTCTTCTCCTCTCTCTGCCCCTCCCCCACTCACGTTCTGTCTCTCTCTGTCTCTCAAAAATAAATAAATAAATAAATGTAAAAATTAAAAATAAAATTAAAAAAAAGCCTACCTGAATCTGAAAAGCAAGTCTAAAAGCTAAATGGGCATATTAAAAATCCACTTTAAAAATTATTTTAAAACATTTTAAAAAGGCACCTGTGGGTGGCTCAATTGGTTGAGTGTCTGACTTCGACTCAGGTCATGATCTCGCGGTTAGTGGGTTGGAGCCCCGCATTGGGTTCTGTGCTGGCAGCTCAGAGCCTGGAGCCTGTTTCAGATTCTGTGTCTCCCTCTCTCTCTGTCCCTCCCCACTTGTGCTCTGTCTCTCTCTGTCTCAAAAGTAAATAGACTATTAAAAAAACCATTAACTTGGAGAAGCTGTGATCTTTACTCTTTCATGTTTAAAAAAAAAGGGGGGGCACCTGGGTGGCTCAGTCAGTTAAGTGTCAGACTCTTGACTTCAGCTCAGTTTATGATCTCATGTTTGTAAGTTCAAGCCTCACATCAGGATCTGTGCTGGTAGTGAGTGACGAGCCTATCCCTCCCCTGTTTGTTCTCTCTCTCTCTCTCTCTCTCTATCAAATAAAAATACACTTAAAAAAATTTTTTTTACAAATAGTTTATTGTCAAGTTGGTTTCCATATAACACTCTTATTTTTTTAAGCATTCCTTTTTTTTTTTTTTTTTTTACTGTTTATTCAGTTTTTGAAAGACAGAGAGAACAGAGGATGAGCAGGGGAGGGGCAAAGAGAGAGGGAGACACAGAATCTGAAGCAGGCTCCAGGCTCTGAGCTCTCAGCAGAGCCTGATGGGAGTCTCAAACCCACAAACCATGAGATCATGACCTGGGCCAAAGTCAGATGGTTAACTGACTGAGTCACCCAGGCACCCCAAAAAATGGTTAAAAACCATTTTTAAACACTTTTAAAAATGGTTAAAAAAATAAACGAACATATTAAAAGTCAATCTGAAAAGAACTCTCAAGGAACTAAACTAGAAAACTTGAGCAAAATAAAAAGACAGCACTGAATTATAACTCAAAATAAAATAGTTTTGAGATAATTATACTATGGTTATGTTAGCATTTTTTTGGTATGATATTAACATTAAGGGAAACTGGGTGAAAGGTATGTGAGAACAACCCGTACAATTTTTGCCACTTTGCTTTACATCTTAATTATTAAAAAAAAAGAATTTAAAACAAAACAACAGAAGGACAAATCTTAAAATTTTTAAAAAGAAAATGTTATCTATAAGTGGAGGGGGGAAAAAGAAACTAGGATTAGTTGACTATACCTTACACTTTGGAACTACATAAATATTTTACATATTATAAAAATAAATGAAATTCTAAAAACCAATTCTTAAAAATAAAAAATAGAATGAAACAAATGAACATAAATGTGTATCCAGATAGTAATGTAACTACATAGAGAGGGACTACCCTAAGTGACTAAAACACAGTAATTTGATTGTATATCCTTAGTAGGGACAAAAAGAACTTCCCTCCTCCTCCCAAAAAGTCTTAAATTCTTTTCTTTTCTTTTTAAATTTCTTTTAATGTTTTATTTATTTCTGAGAGAGAGAGATTGTGTGAGCAGCAGAGGGTCAGAGAAAGAGGGAGATACGGAATCCGAAACAGGCTCCAGGCTCTGAGCTGGCTGTCAGCACAGAGCCCAATGCGGGGCTTAAACCCACAAACCGCAAGATCATGACCTAAGCAAAAGTCGGATGCTTAACCGACTAAGCCACCCAGGCGCCCCAAATGAGTGATATTCTAATCTACTCATTGCTAGTATTATTGAGAACCAGAATTCCAGTATGGAAGAAGACATACTGAAGAAGATAAGTAAAGGAATATACAAGGTAAGGATATTGGTGTTATCAGTATAAAATTATCATGCATGTATTTTACTTTCCAAAAGTTCTTAGATATGTCCACAAAAACCCTTGAAAGCAATAAGCAAAACATGCTGTGTGTCTCTAGCATTCAGACTGTGATACAATTTTTCACTAAAAGGAACAAAGGGCTCCTTGGACAAATGTCTTGTTCTGGGTGAGAACCAGGAGATGTAGGGGCATCTGGCTGACTCAGACAGAAGAGCATATGACTCTTGATTTTGGGGTCAGGAGTTCAAAGTATTTTTTTTAACATTTATTTATTTTTGAGAAACAGAGAGACAGATCAGGAGTGGGGGATGGGCAGAGAGACAGGGACACACAGAGTCAGAAGCAGGCTCTGTCAGCACAGAGCCCAACGCGGGGCTTGAACCCACGAACTGTGAGATCATGACCTGAGCTAAAGTCAGACCTCAATCGACTGAGCCACCCAGGTGCCCCTCTTGGGGTCAGGAGTTCAAACCCCACATTGGGTGTAGAGATGGCATAAAATAAAAATAAAAATAAAATAAAAACCAGGAAATGTGAATGATACATCTGGTACATCCTGTTAAATCAGAGAGCAGGAGGGAAGTTGCCAAGTGGGAAAGTCCACTGGTGTCATATTTAAAGGACTCAGAAGCGAGCATGAAGAGGCTCTCATGGGCCAAAGATGGAATAATCTGACCCTGTAGAAAGATCAAAATTGCAGAGGACTGAAACACATGTGTAAATCTGAGTTCATGATGATACACAACAACAAAAAACATACTGGCTACCTTGGAAGATGTTAGGGAGCCAATTTCATATATGCTGATAGCTGATAAATAAAAGCAGGAGGAGAGAAATCAAGCAATTTCTATGATATGAAGTGTATCACTGGGAAACCAAAAAGCACATGAGAAGGTTTCTCTTTACAGAATTGTTCTGGCTAATAAATGAAGAAAGGATGACAGAATAACAATCTGTGATCCCTAAGGAACTAATGGACTTAGGTATTAAACATCAAAACCTGCTAACATCACAAAAGGAGAGACAGACATATCAGACATTATAGTCCTCTGCTTATAAAACAGTATTGATGAAAATCAAACTTGGATTTGATCAATCTTCTAGGTTTAAATATTCACTTATAGAAATTCTAGAAGAGAGTAAAACATGTCAAAAACACCTACTGATTACATTCAGCAAACTCCAGGCTAAGGAAATCTCTATCAGACAAATGATCTAACTTCTTCAACAAATAACTTGCAAGAGGAAAAAGAGAGATAAAGATTGAGATAGAGGTGGAGGGAGAACTGTGAAAAGCAAAAGAAACCCAAAAAGCAGACTTCAAGAGACATCAAATCATTACCATATGTTGAACATATTTGCATCCTGATTACACAAAATGTAATGTTTTAAAAATCACGACATTTAAGACAGGATTAGAAATGTGAACATCAGGGGTGCCTGCATGGCTCAAGTTGGTAGGGCATGCTACTTTTTTTTTGCGATAGAGACAGAGCATGAGTGGGGAAGGGGCAGAGAAAAAGGGAGACACAGAATCAGAAGCAGGCTCCAGGCTCTGAGCTATTAGCACAGAGCCTGTTGTAGGCTTCAAACTCACAAACCACAAGATCATGACCTGAGCTGAAGTTGGACGTTTACCAACTTAGCCACCCAGTCGCCCCTGTCTGACTTTTGATTTTGGCTCAAGTCATGATCTCACGGTTTTTGAGTTCAAGCCCAAGTGGGGCTCAGCACTGACAGCATGGAGTCTGCTTAGGATTCTTTCTTTCTCTCTCAAAATAAATAAACAAACATTAAAAAAAGTATGTGGGGCACTTGGGTAGCTCAGTTGGTTAAGCTTCCAACTTTGGCTTAGGTCATGATCTCACAGTTTGTAAGCTGGAGCCCCGTGTCAGGTTCTGTGCTGACAGCCTGGAGCCTGCTTTGGATTCTATGTATCCCTCTTTCTGCCCCTCCCCCATTTGCTTGTGTGCATGTGCACATGCACGTGCTCTCTCTCTCTCTCAAAAGTAAAATATTTTTTAAAAAAATTTAAACCTGCTTTTAAAAAGAATAGAAATGGGGGTGCCTGGGTGGCTCAGTCGGTTAAGCTCAGGTCATGATCTCACGGTTCGTGGGTTCGAGACCCTCATTGGCTCTGTGCTGACAGCCAGCTCAGAGCCTGGAGCCTGTTTCCAATTCTGTGTCTCCCTATCTCTGACCCTCCCCTGCTCACGCTGTCTCTCTCTTTCTCAGAAATAAATAAAACATTTAAAAAAATAAAAAATAAAATAAAAAGAAATGTGAACATCAGATAATTTATGATATTCAAGAATTATGCTGATTTAGTAAGATAATGGTATTGTTATTCCTTTTTATGTTTTTAAGTTTTTATTTATATTTATTATGTGAGAGAGAAAGCACATAAGTGGGGGGAGAGGGACAGAGAGAAAGGGAGAGAGAGAATCTCAAGCAGGCTCCAAAGTGTGGCTCAATCCCACGAATGGTGAGATCATGACTTGAGCAGAAACCATGAGTCCAATGTTTAACTGACTGAGCCACCCAAGCATCCCCATCATTCCTTTTTAAAAGTAATTTTTAGGGCACCTCGGTAACTCAGTCAGTTGAACATCCGACTTCAGCTCAGGTCATGATCTCATGGTTCATGAGTTCAAACAAGCCCTGCATTGGGCTAGCTGCTGTCAGTGCAGAGCCCACTTCAGATCCTGTCTCCCTCTCTCCCTCCCTCTCATGCTCACACACTCTCTCTCTCTCTCTCTTTCAAAAATAAACAAGCATTTTTAAAAAAGAAATTTTCTCTTAGAAATCATATTAACATATCTATGGGTGAAATTATATCATGGCTGGGATTTGCTTCAAAATAATCCAAGAAGGGGAAAGCAAGGAGAAGATATACATGAAACAAGGTTGGCATGAGTCCAAGTATTAAAGCTGTATGGTGGGTACATAGAGGTTCATTATATTAACCTAATTTTTTTTGAAAATGTCCACAATACAAAGTTGTTGTTTTTTGTTTTATTTTGAAGTGTTGGGATAGGGTGCCTGGGTGGCTCAGTCAGTTGAGTGTCCAACTCTTGATTTTGGCTCAGGTCATGATCCCAGGGTCTGAGGGATTGAGCCTCGAATCAGGCTCTGAAACTGAGGATGGAGCCTGTTTAAGCTTCTCTCTGTCTCTCTCCCCATCTATCCCTCTGCCCCTCCCCCACTCATGTGTATGCATTTGTGTGTGCGCTCTCTCTCTCTCTCTCTCTCTCTCTCTCAAAATAAATACTTTTTTTTTCTAGGAGAGAGAGAGAGACAGCGTGAGCAGGGGAGGGTCAGAGAGAGAGGGAGATACAGACTCCGAAATAGGCTCCAGGCTCCGAGCTGGCAGTCAGCACAGAGCCCGACGGGGGCTTGAACCCACAAACCGCGAGATCATGACCTAAGCGAAAGTCGGACGTTTAACGGACTAAGCCACCCAGGCGCCCCAATAAATAGACTTTAAAAAAAAAAAAAGTGTCAGGGAGGCACCTGGGTGGCTCAGTTGATTAAACTTCTGACTTTGGCTCAGGTCACGATCTCACAGTTTGTGAGTTTGAGCCCCACGTGGGACACTATGCTGACAGCTCAGAGCCTGGCGCCTGCTTCAGAGTCTGTGTCTCCTCTCTGCCCCTCCCCTGCTGGTGCTCTGTTTCTCTCTCTCGGAAACCAATAAACATTAAAAAAAATTTTTTTTAAGTGTTAGGATAAAGTTGGAGAGGGTGACCAGAGTACAGAGGGTCTGGATCACATGCTAAAGGGCTTAACTTGGACTTCTGGGATTTAAGAAGGAAGATCTTACCTTGTACAGAACCTGCCAGTCGCTGACCTTGGTGTGGGACAGCTTCATGCGTTTCAGAATCAGCTACAGTCGGACAAGGGGACAGCCACTGTTTTCCCTCTTCCACTCTAATGCCCCTCAAGAAGTCCCATGTCCAATACTGACCCTCATACTCCTTCCCTACCTCCCAGCCCCCACCCCTAGCTCACAGGCACATTCTTGATATGACCCAGCAACCGATGCAGCATTTGAGCCATGTCCAGATTCTGGGGTAGTAAGAAAAACTGAATGACATCCAGCCGGGAATTCAGCTCTCCCAGGTCCTGAGTCGGACGTGTGAACCACAGCCTGGAAGTAAGGCATGAAATAGGAGGCGGAAGGAACAGAAATTACATCTGTTCTTATTATTGTCTTGATCCTAGCTTGTGAAAATGTGTTTGGAGGTCCCTGGGGATTGTGGTAAGCTGTATCTGCATTGGCAAGTACAGTGTCCAATCTATGCAGGCATGTTTACACATATCTACTAAAAATCTCTGCATGTGAATACGGCTCTGTTTATTGTGGTTTTGATGGATGTAACCATGTGCCATTCCATGTGGATATGCAATGGAGCTTGTCAATATTTAGAGGGAGCGCAGCGTATTGAAGTATTTGTGTGCCAACACTCTAGTTCTCTCTGTAGCTGAGTAGGAGAGGGTGAGTCAGCATGAGTTTATCTGCATTTAGCTGTGACAGTGTCTCTGGGTGTAATTGCACAGACATTCATCTTTTTCTTGTTGTTTCATAAAAGTATATAACCATTCCATGTGGAATGATAAGCCCTCAATTCATGATAATGCTCATCTCTGCAGAGATGGGATTGGGAGCAACACTGAAGAGGTTTCAATAACATTGTCTTTTTTTTTTTTTTTTTTTTTTAAGTAAGCTCTACACCCAATGTGGGGCTCAAGCTCATACCCCAAGATTAAGAGTCACATGCTCTACCAACTGATCCAGCCAGGTGCCCCTTCAAAAACACTGTCTTAAGAAAAGAAAAAAAAACAACAACATTGTCTTATTCTTAAATTTGCTGGTGCATAGAGGCTTTTATTATTATTATTATCATTATCATTATTATTACTTCCACATTTTGTGTCCCCAGGGTTTTTCCTAATAAATTAGATTAGTATACAGTAATAAATGTCTCATCTGTGTTTGTCTAATTCTGGGTGTCCCTATCTCTCTATGGCTATGAAGAGTGTGAGACTCTGCAAGGACCTGTGAGCCCATGTATTCTCTCCTGCATTAGATCAAGCCATTAGGCATGTTATTTTACTTTATTTATTTTTTTAATGTTTATTTTTGAGAGAGGGTGGGGAGGGGCAGAGAGAAAGGGAGATAGAGGATCCAAAGAAGGCTCTGAGCTCTCAGCGCAAAGCCCGACGCAGAGTTCAAGCCCTCCAAACTGCGAGATCACGACCTGAGCCAAAGTCGGATGGTCAACAGGCTGAGCCACCCAGGTACCCCAGGCATCCTATTTTATATAAGAACCAACCTGTGGAGACACTGGGGCCCGAGGATATGTATCTCACACTACAGTCTATGGCCAGTTAACCTGGGTTAGAACAACCCAGGTTAGAGTGAAGTGGAGGACTGAGTTGGATTCGAGGCCAGGTTTTTAGGCACCTCTACTCCTTAGCCACAGAGAACTCCACTGGCAGCTGTGTAGGCTCCACCTTGGAGAACACAAGCAGACTTTTTTGTAAAATACCTAGGTTTTTCAGGGCACCTGGGTGGCTCAGTCGGTTAGGCATCTGATTTCGGCTTAGGTCATGATCTGCAGCTTGCAACTTCGAGTCCCAAAAGGACTCTCTGCTGTCAGCACCGAACCCACTTTGAATTCTCTGCCTCTCCTCCACTTGTGCTCACGCTCACTCACTTGCTCTCTCTCAAAAATAAATAAACATTAAAAAGATACTTAGGTTTTTCTGACTCACGTACTGCTAGTGCCAGGAGAAATTTTAGTCAAGCTAAACCTCCTAATACTACAGCTGAGGAAATGAAGCCCTTAGACAAGTAGCTTGTCCAAAATCTATAGCTGGGTCTCAAACTCAGGTCTCCAGACTGCCAGCATAGTGCTCTTTAGAGCATACTGTGACATTCAGTCACCTTCCTGGTGCCCTGCCCAACTGGAGGCCAACTGGATCCTTAGTTCATAATTCAGGTTGTGATTTCATGCCTTGCTGGATCCTACCTGGGGGTCTGCACTCCTCCCCACCTTTAGCTCTGTTCTCTTCTCCCCCTAAGAATTCCTTCCCTCTCATCCCTGGTTGAGATTAGAGATCTGCACCTGTAGAATGTGTGGGTAATGAAGTCATCCCAATTACCTGGAGATGACCTCAGGGATTATCCTAAATTAACCTCTAAAAGACACACAGTGCAGGGCAGGTGAGGTGGGGAAAGGATTGTGCATCTGTAGGCTAGCAAAGATCTCAGCCCTGAGTTTGTAGAGATGATGTGACCAGTGTGCTTGCATTTGTATACCTGCTCACTCACTCGGTGTTACTGCATATAAGGCCATGTGCTAGGCACTAAGGTGACAGGAATGAGCACTGTACAGAGTTCATAGCTATGAGAACAAGCAGGTTCACCGACTGCTAACTCTTCCACCTGACATGACAGTGCAACTAGAAAACAAACAACCACTGTGTAAGCAAATGGGAAGGTGTGTGTCAGTCTCCTTACAGGTGCCTGTGAAAGTTTCACCAAGAAGGTGATAGTTGGCTTGCACCTTGAAGACGATGTAAGATTCTGACAGGGGAAGAACAAGGGAAAGACTTTCCAGAGGGAACCGCATAAACATGGGCATGGTGTATTTCCATGACAGAAAAGTGGCCCAAATGACTGGACTGTAGGGTGTATCCAGTAAGGATGGATTTAGGAAGGGCTTGGGAGGATAATCATGGAAGTTTAAATTGGGGTGAATGGGAGGGGCCCTGAACATCAGACTACTAAAAATGCTAATCTTCATCCCACAGGGAATGGGGAAGTCTCTTGAGGTTAATGTTATTTTGTTTCTACTTAAGGTTTAAAAAAAAGTGGAGTGGCATGCTCAGATCTCTGTTTTGAAATGATAAG
Organism: Proteles cristata cristata; assembly: GCA_017311185.1. NCBI lineage: Eukaryota > Metazoa > Chordata > Mammalia > Carnivora > Hyaenidae > Proteles > Proteles cristata. The sequence continues at coordinate 317,298 of JAESUZ010002444.1, read as the reverse complement.
TATTTTAGAACGGGAGACAGATTGGAAAAAGAAGACATTAGAGGCAGAGAGACCAATCTAAATGTGAATGCAATGCTCCAGGTTAGAAATGATCACAGCCAGAGTTAGAGCAGTGGAAAAAGGGAGAGAGATGGCTGAGAAAGACATTTCAGGGTAGAATCAATAGGCCTTAGTGAATAATTGAATATGAAACGTAAAGGAGAAGCATCAATCAAAGGTTCAGCGCCTGAGAAGCAGTACTGCCAGCAATGCCATTATGCAGATAAAAAAGGATGCAGGAAGATGAGCAGGTCCAGAGAGCATCAGTGTCGATCCTCTGAGCTTGAACTGCCTATGAAAATTGCAAGTGGTGATAATGTGCAATGAGCATTCCACATATACAGCTCAGAAATAGAGACACAATTTTGAAAGTCATCAGAGAATAGCTCAAATTTGAACCATCATTTTTATAATTAAAGATAGTGCCATGTGAGGCCTGGCTGGCTAGATCAGTAGAGCATGTGACTCTTGATCCAGGGGTCGTGAGTCTGAGCCCCATGTCGGGGGGTTGATTGTACTTAAAATAAAATTTTAAAATCTTTAAGAAAAGTAAAGATAGTAACCATATGAGGTAGAAACTTCCAATTATTAAAAAAAGACACAATGAGGGGCGCCTGGATGGTTTAGTTGGTTAAGCGTCCGACTTTCGCTTAGGTCATGATCTCGCAGTTCGTGGGTTCGAGCCCCGCGTCGGGCTCTGTGCTGACTGCCAGCTCAGAGCCTGGAGCCTGTTTCAGCCTGTGACTCCCTTTCTCTCTGACCCTCCCCTGCTCACGCTGTCTCTCTCTCTCTCCTAAAAATAAATAAAACATTAAAAAAAAAAGACACAATGTATAGCATAAGGAATATAGTTAATAATACTATGACACTTTTGCATGGTGACAGAGGTAGCTAGAGTTATTGTGGTGATCACTTCGTAATGTATATAAGCAATGAATCACTATGTTGTATACCTGCAACTAATAAAATATTGTTTATTGTATATCAGCTACACTTCAATAAAAAAGATACTACCATGTGTGCATTAGTGTTTTGTGATTGTTTCTGCTGCTTATATGTGTGCAAGTCTGTATCATCAATCTGCATATGTGCATCTGTGCTGACAACATAAAATGAGGATAATACTACCTACCACACGGGGTTGGTGTAAGGATTAAATGCATTTAGCCAGCATTTGGGAAAGGGCAGTTCTTGGAACTACGAGGTAGGGTGGTTTGTGTGAGTCTCTAGAGTGAACGCATTAGCTGGCAGCAGATGTGTGAGACTCACCTGAGCAGCTTCTCTCCCCACTTACAGTGGCATCTATTGAGGATTCCTGTGGGGAGCAGGGGCAGGCAGTAAGCTTGTTACAGGCAGGGGCAGAAAAAGAATGTGTGGATGTGTCTAAACCGAGGCATCGGGCCAGAGGTTCGGATGTTGGACAGGCTGGCCTGGGGCCGTTCCCCAGATTCAGAACACAAAGGCAACTAAAGCCAGCGACTGGCCACAAGTCTGAGCCAGGATTACCTTACATGGGCTTAGGGGAGGGATAGGCACTCACAGGAACAGTCGGCCAGAAAAATACACAGGGCAGCTGTGGTTGGATTCACAAAGAGTCCAACACATATATGTAAACATTAGACATAATCCACTGAGATATGCACAGTGAATCCATGTGGCTACTTGGGTAGATGTCCCCACTACACCCACTAAAGCGAGAGACAACTGACAAAGACTCAATGCAAATAAAACATGGACAGTTATGTGGTTATATAATTCTCCTCTATACACAGGGCCTCCCAAAGTCCCTAGGCAGGTACACAGCCAGCAGAAACATCCATAGAAACCCAAGGAAGGAACATGGCATTGGCAAAATAAGAGATCATATGCAAATGACACTGGACAACTATGGACAAGGGGGGTGCCCAAGCTCAGGGAGGGTACAAGGAGCATAAGAAAGATGGACTGGAGTGGAAGAGACATCTGGCAACAGAAGTGAAGTGGGAGGGAAGAGGGACTGGGACACATGTTGGGAGGCAGCTGAAAAAAGGTAGCCTTTGTAGTGTGAGATGAGAGAAGGGGCATACTTACCAAAGAGGCTGAGCCCCTCCTTCAGTCCACTGGCCACTTTGTACACCGAGGGGTGAGACTCACTCTTAAATATCTGCAGAACACTGTAAGGGAGAAGTGAAGGAGTTTGGGGTAACCTGGATTTTTAAAAATTATTTTTAAGTTTATTTATTTTTGAAAGAGAGAGAGGCAGGGGAGAGGCAGAGAGAGGAGAGAGAGAATCCTAGGCAGGCTCTGCACTGTCAGCACAGAGCCCAGTGCGAGGCTTGAACCCATGAACCGTGAGATCATGACCTCAGCTGAAACCAAGAGTCAGACACTTAACCCACGCAGTCACCCAGGCACCCCAACATAACTTGGATTTTTAAAAGCAACTGAAAAGATGGAAGGGAGACTGGGAACATCCTCCTGAGATCAAGTTTTGTTGTAAGGTCTGTCCCTCACTTCTCTCTGCCTCAGTTTTTCTCTTTAGTAAAGGAGGATGACACCCTTGTGCTTTTCTCCCTTTCTTCTCTTTACCCTCTCTTCCCTTTTCTTCAAGGAGAGAGACCTTAATAACCCCAGGATTAAAGAAACTGGAGCCTCACTGGGATTATTAGAGCATTAAACTAAATCCTTCTCTCTCCCCAGAGACGACAGCCTCCCTCCATCTCCTTACCTGTAAGTGTCTTGATCTATGCTCACCAGATGGGTCCTGAGGACAGAAAACAAGCAGAAGGGAATGTGGCTAGGGTAGGAGAGGTGTGAGTTCATTCTTAGGCTCTACCCACTAGGTCCTCCTCCCAGAATACGGTCTGTCTTCTCCTTGGAGCTCCACATCCCCTGCAGGTGCTCCTATGTGTCCTAGAGTACTTTACCCGATGGGCCACTGCCCACTCCCCCCACCCCCCACCTTGTGTTACTATTCAGGCCTCCCAATCCCACCTTACTTTGCTTGAGGTTAGGGTATATCACCTACAACACAAATTTCTTAAAGCCCAGGATGGGGACGGTGACATTATAATCTTCCAGTTCAACCCCAATTCTTCTTCGACCCAGGAACTTGAGCAGCCCTCCAAGTGCTCGAACCTGGGAGATCAGTAATGGAGTTGAGGTAAATCCCAATGTCCTGGAGGCTGGACAACACCATGGAAAACTATTATTTTCCAGGGTTGGACTAGTACCTCACAGGACTCAACCCAAGGATCGGGTGTTGGTCCCTTTCTCCAGCCTGCTGCATCCCAGCCCTCATCTCCCCCAGGACCCTTCCTACCGTGAGGACGCAGTCAAAGGGAATAATGGAGGAGAGGAAAAGGATTTTCTCAGTGGTAGTCATGGAGTCTGGGATGAAGGAGTAGTTTCCAGCAAGGAGGCGCCTTTTGCTTATCTCCAGACCTATTTGGGGAGAGGCATGGGAGGGAAAGGTCTTGTAGCCCAATTTTCACCCAACCTTAAGAATGAGACAATAGAGGGGCGCCTGGGTGGCTCAGTCAGTTAAGCATCCGACTTTGGCTCAGATCACGATCTCATGGCTTGTGGGTTCAAGCCCCGTGTCGGGCTCTCTGCTGACAGCTAGCTCAGAGCCTAGAGCCTGCTTCAGATTCTGTATCTCCCTCTCTCTGTGACCCTCCCTTGGTCATGCTGTCTCTTTCTCTTAGAAATAAATAAAACAGGGGCGCCTCGGTGGCTTAGTCGGTTAAGCGTCTGACTTTCACTTAGGTCATGATCTCGCAGTTCATGGGTTCGAGCCCCGCGAAAGGCTCTGTGCTGACTGCCAGCTCAGAGCCTGGAGTCTATCTCAGAGTCTGTGTCTCCCTCTCTCTCTGACCCTCCCCTGCTCACGCTGTCTCTCTCTCTCTCTCAACTAGGAAAAAAAAAAGTCTCCTTGAGGATCCATTTAAAAAAAAAAGAAACAAAAACATTAAAAATTTTCTAAAAAAAGTTATTAAAAAAAAAAAAAGAATGAGACAATAGAATCAAGAGAGATAATATGACTTGCCAAGCTACTACAGGCAGTTAATGGAAAGCTGAAACAAGAATCAAATCTTCAGGGGTGACTGGGTGGCTGTCGGTTAAGCTTCCACTCTTGGTTTCAGCTCAGGTCATGATTTCACAGTTCATGAGCTCGAATTTGAGCCCTGCATCTGTGCTGTCAGTGTGGAGCCTGCTTGGGATTCTCTCTCCCCCTCTCTGCCCCTCCCTTGCTCACACTGTCTCTCAAAATAAAATGATAATAATGAAAATAATAATAATAAGCCAAATTTTCAGACTTAGTCTAATTATCTCTTTTTTACATGGAATATAAAGATCTTTGGCTGAGAGCACAACCTGAGAAAGACAACTGATTCAGGAATATTTATTCCTAGGATGTCTACTTGGATGTCTACTTGGAATTTTGGATTTGGGGTCAAAAGCATCATATTAATAGAGGACTGAGTAACACTAATGTCTTAACATCTAAGTAGGATAGAACATTCCTTATCCTTTTTGCAAACCTGGGAAGATTATGGAAGTTCCTTGTGGATCATCAGAGTCACTGAGGCAGTGTCTATTTTTTTTCTTTTAAGGGACAAATGGCTTTGGCTTAAAGGTAAAAATTCCAACAAATTTGGATAGTCACTTTGTGACTATCCACAAAGTGTCACCACTTCCTCTTCTCAGGGAAGGCCCTCATCCCTAGATATGCCTATGTAGAAATTTCACAAGGCTTCAGGTTATTTAAAGGTAGGGAGCAGGAGAGATCTTGAGGAGACTGGTTATGGGGCTTGAAGAACACAAAGGATTAGGATGAGATAAGGCTGAAGGGAGACTTCTGCTAGGGCTCAAGTAAGGAGAAAGGGGTAGGGAAGCTGGATTGGGGAATTGGGCAAAGGAAAGGAAGTACCAAAATCCACACTTGGCAAAAATATGATTTCAGGTCTCTTAGGCTCTCCGTGCTCCTGGGAGGCTGTGGGGGAAGGAAAGAAAGGGCCATCAGTCTGAACATCTCAGTCCTCTGCCTCTGTCCCACCTTCCCTCTCACCCAATTCTGGCCTCCTGGCTTTTGCTCCCTTTAGTCTCCTGGAATATTCCACAGTTCAGTCCTTCCCCATATTTGCTTTTCCTTTACCCAGTCCTTACCAAGCTTCCTTAGAAACTGAGTCATATTTTCATCCTGTTTGGCACTTGTAACAACAGACCGGGGATTGATTTCATCCAACACTTGGAAGGAGAATGGAGACCAAATGAGTAAAAGGATCCTCTAGGAGGGTACCCATAGGCCTCCCCTTGCTATCTCCTTCTACTCCACCCAAAACAAACCAACCCACCCTCATTTCCTCCCTCTAAAAGTAAGGAGTGCTCTGCACATTGGGAGCATAGGTAGGAGTCAGGCTTGAGATTTAGGAATGAGAAGTAAGAGTGGCAGGATGGTAGGAGGGAAGAGTGGCCTGGAGATTGTCACTAGATTCCAAACCCCTACAGAAAGGACATGACTGATTTGCCCAGGACTACATCTCTAGCACCTGATACTTTATAAACAACAAATGTGGAATAATGAAATGAATTACTATAAACAAAAGAGGGAGCTTCTGGAAGTCAATAAAATAAATTGAGACAGGTAAGGATATAAGAATGAAATACACTTTCAGTCTCAGAGTAGAGGAATCCACAGTTCTGCTCCCACCTCTCTGGAGAAGCTTGAGATTCTCATGGTCTGGGGCATCGGGCATGAAGTGGATGGTAGAGTCACTAGTGTCATAGTAGGCGATGCCCAAGTATCCTGAAGTCCACAGCGCACACAGATAGATCTGTCGCGGGGAAGAAGAAAGGAACCCGGTAGGAAAGGAAACTGCTGTTAAGCATAGGGTTATGCCATGTCCTACTTAATTTTAATCATTTTATCATCGTCCCCATTCAGTAAGTGTGAAACAGAGCAGAGGGAAGTGACCTGCCAGCTACTCCAAGCCCACTGATTCTAACATCCTGAAGTTCCAACCAACGCCCTGCTCTCAGGATCCAAGCGCCTGCTCTCGACATCAACCGAAATCACCGCCCCAGAGACCTCCGCTGGCTCCTGCTCGTCGTCCTCCTCCTCCTCAACTTCCCCGCGGCCCGGCACTGGGGACAGGCTGGGAAAGCTAGCCGAGGCTGCCCCGGGCTCCGGGCCCTGCGGCGTCCTGCCCAGGATCGCTTCTATGGAGCACATGGCCTTGGACGCTCTGCGGGAGCAGAAAACGGTTCAGAAGCGGGGGTTCACCGCCAGGAGTCTGGGATAGGGGGTGCGCAGATATGCAAATCTACCCAGAACTTCTGGGAGAGGGCTGGGGCTGGGGCTGCAAAGACTGGGGAGAGCTGTGGTAACATTTTGTTTTTAACAGCTGCGGACATTTTCACGGGCGACTTCTCAGGTATATCACCAAAGCCCAGACTGCAAATCTCCACCTGCTCCACCCTCATTTCCGTCACGCGGAACTTGTACTTTGGCGGGAGGGCCCTGTGGGCCAAGTCTGCACGTCTCCTCTCGCCGCCCTTGCCAACCACGCCCCCACGACCGCAGCCCTAACTTCTTGACTTCCCACCCTAGTTGCGGACACTCGCCGGCACTTTCCCGCGTTTTCAGTCACCTGGGCAGCTACGTGCGCGAAACCGCGTCACTAAGAGCCGCGCGCCCGCAAGAGGGGCACACCTGAGGGAGGGCGGGGTGCGCGCGCACACGCCCCACCCCTCGTAGCCGCTATTGGTCGAAGAGACCCGGATCCTGTCAGAGGCTCAGATAGGGCTAGAGGGAGGAGAGGACTTCAGTTGCTGAGACAGATGGACGCTGATTGGCCTATTCGCATATGGGGCGGTGCCAGAACGTTCAAACTTCCCGCCGCCAGTGCCGTTGCTTAGCACTCGGGCCTAAGCCCTCCCGGTTTCTGGGCTTTGATTGACGCGGGGTGGAGCCTGTGAGAAAGTCGGAAGCGAAGCTTTAGTCAGTGCCTACAGCACTAACTGGTCTAGGCGGGTTAGGGGGAGCTGCCTAAGGGGGGAGACGCGAATTGCATTTCTTTTTTCTGGAGAGTGAAGATAAGCAACATTATTAAACCTGTACCAACAACTCTAAATTAATATTTGTACCCACTGAATTAATATTTATGAACAGCTTAGAATAGTGCCTGGTAAGCTAGTAAAAACTACGTATTTTAAATAAATAAGCAGAAATAAGCAAGACTTCTGTCTTAGTCCTCTTTTGCCTATTTCTTCCGTACAGGGTATGACCACCCCAAAGGGGGAACTACTGGGCCTCGTTTATAATTTTTGTCTCCCAGGAGGAAGTGGAAGCATTCGAATTACACCAAATTCTGGTGGAGAGAAGTAGACCTGATAAGAACAGCTACACTCCTACTGAGACATGTCTATACTCCTCCTGCAGATGCACACCCACCCACATCCCTAAGTACAGAGGGGTGTCATTTATTCATTCAGCAACTATTTAGAGCCTATTCTGGGCCAGGTGGTAGGTCTGAAGTACTGAACATTAAGTATGGACTTCACGAAGCTTACTTTGTAGTGTGTGTGAGGGGAGGGTAAGCAAGGAGATTGTGAGGGGGACAGAAATAAACAAAATACTTTAAAAAACAGATCGCTTAAAATACATCTTCCTCCCCAACTTTGTCCTGGGTACCCTGAGATATGAAGATCTCATCCAACAGGTTAGAGAAGATGGTGGGGTAACCTGGCTCCGCTAAACAATGATTGGAAAATCTCCTCTAGCAACAAAGGTGGGGGAGTGAGTTAAGGGCTCAGTTAATGGTTACCCTTAGCAAACGGTTGAGCAATGGAGCTATGGAAACCTGGAAGGGACCGTCATAACTCTAAGGCGTGTCAGAAAGGGACACACCTTCCAATCTGAGGTGAAAAGAGATTAGGGACTGGTTTACCAAGCCAAGGAAAGGGAGGGAGTGAAAAAAGAAGCCACCCTTTGAAGGAAAGGATAGATATTAAGATAGGAGAAAAGCAGAGGTAAGGAGATGAGACCAGAAGGACACTTCTCTGATGCAGGACTCGAGGGTGCAGCCGCTGGTTTCAAATCCAGGGGGGCTTCGCTGAAATGTACCAGGAGAGAGCGGCATTACCTGTCATCTGGGAAATTAAGGCAAAATACCTTGTGGGTAGCCAAGCCAGCCAGCCAAAGTCAATATTGATAATCAAGCCAGCTCTAGCTATGAAGCTGTAGGAGAGAAAAGAGAGGAAGAGAAGAAGCTGCCAAAACCTGTTTCAGCTCAGGGCTGGCCCCATTTGCTTGAGGCGTCTCCCAGAAGGGAGATCTTTGTGGGGCATATTCTCTGATGGACATTGACCAGCTGAAACAGAAGAGAACCCTAGGAATAGGGCTGCTTTGACCTCCTTTCCTCAGATGGAAGGAGTCCTGTGTGCAGAATTTGAGGATCACCCATGAAGGAGACCCCCCCAACTCATGGAATCATTCTACAACCTTATAGGATCTTACAATTCAAGGGAGTAAACACTGACTATATCTCCTCTCTGGGAAAGAGAGAGATAGGCCTTCCCCCAGGGAGGAGAAAACCCACAGAAGAGGAAGCCAGGGAGGAAACCACTAACTGCTAGTATCCAGCAATATGTTTCTCACTCTGCCCCAGTCCTCTCTTCAAGTCTCTCCCTTTCTTTAAGTGTCAAGGCCTGTTTTGCTCCTATGTGCTTGCACTCCACCATGTTTTTCTGGAACTGTAGGTCTCTTGTTAGCAAGTGGTGAGGAAAAAAGAAGGTATGGTAGGGTAGGAGGGAGATTCAAGATACAGAGGTTGGAATATATTCAATTTGGAGGATGTATTGTTAAGCCCTTTTTTTAAAATATATTTTTATTTATTTCTAGGAGAGAGAGAGAGAGAGACAGAGTGAGCAGGGGAGGGTCAGAGAGAGAGGGAGTCACAGACTGAAACAGGTTCCAGGCTCTGAGCCGGCAGTAAGCACAGAGCCCGACGCGGGGCTTGAACCCACGAACCGCGAGATCATGACCTAAGCGAAAGTCGGACGCTTAACCGACTAAGCCACCCAGGCGCCCCAAGCCCTTTTTTTTTTTTTTTTAAGTAGATCATAAAGAGTTTGACAGAACCTCCAAAGTCAAAGTACTCTTCCTCTGCCTCCCTACTTGTGTCCCCAAGGACCCCACTTACATTATTTAGTCTGATCTTTGCTTTTTTTCTTCCATAATAGGACCAGCTACTATCCCCTCCAGGATCAGTGCAGCTCTATTCTGCAGCCATAAAACCCCTACCCTTCCCAATCTGTCCCATCTTCAACCTATCAGTGGAAGAAGAGCAAGGGGCACAGGAAGGGGCCCCAGAATGGGGGCAGAAGTGGAAGCATTAAAGCTGACCAGGCTACTGAGGAGCAGCAGACGTTCCCCAGTGATGAGGGCCCCCTGGCTCAGCTTCCTGTTTTCCCAGCACGAGTCCTGGTTGTCTCCCTTCCCATCCCCTGCCCTACCTTTCACCACTCTCTTTCCCCAATCTCAGTGTCCACTTCCAAGTCCCTGTCCATCTGGAGTCTGGAAGGAATATGGAAAAAGGAATAAAAGCCCACCTTCACATTCTAAAATTCCCTCCCTAGACCAAGCTGCTGGTGTCGTTTCTTGTGTGAGAGAGGAATGTGAGTGTCCTCTGATTAATGCAGCAGGGAAACTGAGGCAGGAAAAAATTCTGTGTTCAAAGAGACTGGCGGAGAAACAAGGAGGTTCCCAGGATTCCTTCTCTTTAACACCCCCATGCCTTATCCTCTCAGAGACCTGAGGCTCTCCCCTCTGGACCTACTCCCTAGATCGTCGAGTCCCGCCCCCTGCAGTCCCCTCCCCAGGTGCAGGGCGGGGCGGGTCCGTGAGTCAGCGGCTCCCAGATCTAGCCCGGGAGGGGATAGAGCCGGAGGAGCTGGGTGCGGGGTACGCGGGGCTGGTGGGGAGGCCACGTCTCGTGTGAGCGGGTCTGATCCGGCTAGTGTTGAGGTGAAGGGACAGCCCTAGGTCTGGGGGAGAGAATCCCTGTCTGTGAGACCCGCCTTCCCTGGCCCGGGCCCCTCCCAGTTCCCGAGCGCCGACCGCTTCCTGGTCCCCCGTCGCAACTATGGCTGAAGAACAACCGCAGGTCGAATTGTTCGTGAAGGTAGGAACACCTTCTCCCTCCTAAGCCAGCTTCCCTATTCCTGGAAGTCAATTCTCACCTTTACCGTGCTCCAGCCTTAACTCCTCAATCTCTTCCCTCCTTGACCCCCACCGCAACCCCACGTGCAATCTTTAGTGTGAGTGTGCGGGTGTGGGTGTTGGGGGAGGTCTTTGGAAGGAGCAGACAATTGTCGTGTCTGGGGCTGGGGGAGGTTGTTAATGAGAATTCTATGCTCAACCCTGAAAAGTTTGTCGAAGTTTCCAGCAGCCTAAGGAGGGTTCCCAGGAGTTGAGAATATTGATGAGGTTGGGAGGAGGGGCCGATAGGAAAGACTGGAAGAGAAGGGTGCAGTGGGACCCAACAGGTTTTGGGAGGGTGAGAGGGAAACATCCGTACAGGTGGTACTATGAGAATACCAGAGTGAGGGATGTCTTGGGGAGACTTGGAGAAGTGTGTGTGTGTGTGTGTGTGTGTGTGTGTGTGTGTGTGTGTGTGTGTGTGGCAAGGCAGATTTCAAGGGAGAGGGTGTGGTAAGGGAGGCTGAGAGGAGATCCATGGAAGACTGGTAAGTGGAAGGAGGTGAGAGAGTGGGAGTGGAGTTCTAGCAGCGGGTGGAGATGGGGTGGGCCCGGAAGGGACCCGGGGACTTGCAGAAGCCAGAGAAAGGGAGGTGGCTAGGTGCGAGTTTAGCTGGGGCTCCCACAAGGATAGGTGGGGAGAGGTATCAGAAGGAGGAGAAGGTCTGGGTTAGGGCGTTTACAGTTTGGGGGTTTTAGAAACAGGAGTAAGAGTCACTCCAACTCTCATCTCTCTGTGGGTGTGGAAGAAGAGCAGTGGTCCTTTGGCCTTCAAATATGAAAGCTCAGACAGCAGACTCCACTGTTTCTACTCTGCCCCCTCCCCACTCCAGGGCATTCTTACCCAATCCTGGACCTCATCTCAGCACCTCCCTCTCCGTCTGTGTCTCTCTGTTTGCACAGTCTCCCCACCCTTCACTATCCTGCCGCCTTTCTCTCCACTTCCCCCTCTTTGTTCGTCCTTCTTTGTGCATTCCTGCTGCTTTCTCCCTTCTTTATGCTTGGGGCTTCTGGGGAAGTCACTCCCTCTCCTGTGCCCAGCCGTGCCTGGGCCCGCCCCCCCTTAGGTGTGGTCCCCACCTCACTCATACTTGCCTCAAGGGCTATTTTTATTCCTGGGTGAGGCTGCTCTAGAGGACTTCTGGCCTGGGGTCCATTGTGAGGACAGTTATCGGGAGCCATGGGCCATGCACTGGGAGACCCCCCAAGTAGTGTATGGGGAAGAGGGAGGTGGCCCTCCGCTGCCCAGGCCTCAGCCTCATAGGTCCCTGCCCCCACTTCTTGCCAGGAAGGAAGCTGCTGTGGCCGGAGACACAGTGAGATGAATCACCCTCAGCCTAGGGGGAGGTCCCTTTGGGGATGAGGTCACCATTTGCCAATTAGAGGGCAGCCCACCTCTGCAAAGCCCTCTACATCTTTAGGGTGAGGCTCTGGGCCCCCTTGACTTCCCACCTGGCTGCCAAAAACCGCTTGGGTGGAGGTATAGAGAACCAGAACCCTGGCTTCTGAACCCTGCCACGCCTTGCCAATCCACAGGCCACGAATCCAGGCCTCTAGCCTACCAAATCCCTCTCTAACGGCTGTGAGGATTAGATAAGTTTTTGTATGTAAAGTGCTTAGACTAGCAAGTAGAAAACTGCATAACTGTTAGTTTTCCCTCTCTATGGTCCAGATACTCCAAGTTCTCCAAAACCCAGTCCCTCTGCCTACTTCCCACCTGTTCTGACTCCTCTGGGGAACCAGAAGTCGATCTTTGCAGAAATAGTTCCCAGCGATCTGCCCTAGGTTTGCTCTACCTCCAGTTAAGAGCCCACTTCTCGGGGGGATTAACTAGTGAGACTGAATGTCATGATGAGGCAGAAAACAGCTAGATCTGGGAGTAGGAGATGTAGAGAATGGCCTGGGGATGGGTGGGGTGTACCAGGCCTAACTTTGGGGTGGGGGTTACTTTTCAGGCTGGCAGTGATGGGGCCAAGATTGGGAACTGCCCCTTCTCCCAGAGACTGTTCATGGTACTCTGGCTCAAGGGAGTCACCTTCAACGTCACCACTGTTGACACCAAGAGGTGGGCCAATTTCTGTTCCTCTAAACACCCCTGGTGCACACATGTGCACGCATATATGCCCACACATACACTCACCCAACCCTAGTCCTTCATCCTGTACCTTTCCCCCCCCTCCCTCCACCCAGAGCTCCATTTTCTTCCCACATCCCTCCATCTCCCCTTTTTGGTTCTCCCTGACCCCCTTTTCCTGTCCTGATGCCTGGCCTCTTCTGCAGGCGGACTGAGACAGTACAGAAGCTGTGCCCAGGAGGGCAGCTCCCATTCCTGTTGTATGGCACCGAAGTGCACACAGACACCAACAAGATTGAGGAGTTTCTGGAGGCAGTGCTGTGCCCTCCCAGGTATAAGGGCACTTGGAAAGGAGGGAGTGGGTAGCTGGGAGACTCTAGGAAAGAGAGAGGTTGAAGAAATGGAAAACAGAGTTGGTGATGGGCTGGGGTTGGGGAGCTGAGACTCCTCCCTGGAAGGATATCTTATTCTGTTTCTTCCATTGGCTTTCAGGTACCCCAAGCTGGCAGCTCTGAACCCTGAATCCAACACGGCTGGGCTGGACATATTTGCCAAATTCTCTGCTTACATCAAGAATTCCAACCCAGCACTCAATGAAAGTGAGTTTCAAGGGTTGGAGGCCAGCATCCTAGGAGGAATGGAGATCCAGGGACTGGGATAGCTGATAGATGGAAATTCAGCTATCAGGGAGATGGAGCAGATGTTGGCAAAGCTTTACTGCCTCTCACCCTGGTCACCTTACTTTTACTTAAGCCCCATATTTCTTTGTATTTACATTGGCTGTGACTTTAGGCTTCTCTCATTTGTCACCTAGCCTCTCCTGCCCCACTGGGGACATTAGTTGGGTTGACTGCTAGCCTGTTTTCTGGCATAATAGGTTGTGCTTAAGAACAGTAACTCTAGATCAAGACTACCTGAGTACAAACACTACTAGCTGTGTGACTTTGGGCAATTCATTTAATTTCCCTGTAAATCCATTTCCAGATCTACAAAATGAAGATAACAATATATATTTCATGGGTTGTTGTGAGAATTAAATGAGGGTTTTTTTTTTTTTTTGTTTGTTTGTTTGTTTTTATGTAAAGTGCTTAGAATAACACATGGAAAACGAACTACATTCGTGTTCGATATTATTCTTTTGGGCTGGCCTCACCATTAATATTCATTCAGTCTCCACTCCCCAGGTCCTCCTGGACTATGTTGATCTTTTGATGTTCTTACCAATTCCCCTTTCTTGCACAGATCTGGAGAAGGGACTCCTGAAAGCCCTGAAAGTTTTAGACAATTACTTGACATCCCCCCTCCCTGAAGAGGTGGATGAGACCAGTGCTGAGGATGAGGGTATCTCTCAGAGGAAGTTTCTGGATGGCAATGAGCTCACTCTGGCTGACTGCAACCTGTTGCCAAAGCTCCACATAGTACAGGTGGGTGGTCATTGTAGGAGAAGGTGGCCATTGGGATGGCTCTTTAAGAAGTTCCCACACAGGTTTCCCATGACAACCACTCCTAAGGTGATTTCTTTCTTAGGATGGTTTCTGTGGATTGATACCAATAGCTGACACTAGCCCATTCCTTCTTGGCAGCCATTGCTACAAGACCAGTGCTTGAGAGAATTACATTCTGTGACACAGGCTGTGGGTGCAAACAGACTGGCTGAGAGTAACATATCCCAGTATTGCTATTAAGAGTGTTCTTCCTGTCTCTGTCACTGCCAGATCCCCAGATCAGACAGAGCAGGCTTTTCCTTAAATCAGAGCTTTAACTCTTTTTATAGCATTAGTCTCCACTTCCTCTTGTGATGAAAGATGAAAACTGCTGCCAGTTCCCATGTTTTTGTCTTAGCCTCAAAGCTATGATTTAGTTCATGAAACATGGGCCTATTGTCAGTCTGCCACAGACCTCTGTATTGAACAGCTGTGTACTAGATGCTGAAAGACACAAAGGTGTATGATGATTGGTCCTTGCTCTCAAAGGATTTGAAATCTAGCTGGGAAGATAAAACATTCACATGAAAGTGAAGTGATAATATAAGTGAAGTAATTAATACAAGTGATAATACAATAAAAAGCCAAATGAAAAATAAGGACAAAAGTTATTGTGAAAATTCTAGAGAATTTTGTGATTTGTGAATTATATCAGTAAAATCAAGATAGAAGTGGCACCATGGAATGGGGTGGTCTGAAAAGGAGCTGGTTATAAATGACCAGGGTTTCAGTAAATAGAGAGGAAGGGTGAAGACAGTAGGAGACAGGAGTTAAAAAGCCCTTTGGAGAAAATGATTCATATAGGAGATTAGAATCACAGGAAGAGACGCCAGATAGGGGAGGTTCTTAAATGCCTGGACAGGAAGACTAGATTTTATCATGTAAGCTTTGGGAAAAGGGAAAGACCAAGAGTGTGGCAGCCAGTGTGGCTTCCTCTGAGGCTAACATGTTGACCCCTCTCCTCTCCCCACCCCAGGTGGTATGTAAGAAGTACAGGGGATTCTCCATCCCTGAGGTGTTCCGCGGAGTGCATCGATACTTGCGCAATGCCTATGCTCGGGAAGAGTTTGCCTCTACCTGCCCAGATGATGAGGAGATCGAGCTGGCCTATGAGCAAGTGGCCAAGGCCCTCAAATAAGCCTCTCCTGGGGCATGGTCACCCCCCTCCCATTTTCTCCACAAAGGCACCAGGTGGTTTCCACATGGCTACCTAATGGACACACTCCAAAATGGCCAGCGGGCAAGAGAATCCTGGAGCACTTGTGCAGGGCTGGCTGGGGGGTTAAGGGAAAGGATGGGGAATCTAGGTAAGATTTTTATTGTGGGGTGGTTTGGGTAGGACAATGTATTTCAGTAATAAAATACAGAATGAAAATATAGTGTCGTTTTACACAAAAGGGGCTGCAGTGTGGGTAACACAGAATGAAGGGTGGGTCAGTGACCTTGAGCTCAGGGCAGAAGCCAGGAATTTAAAAGAGGGGTATTTGTGGTCAGGCTTCCATTTTTCGTGCCAGTCCACCATAACGCTGTCTTGTAGTCCATGTCGCATTTGCTGCCCAGCCGCCAGGGCCCTCCGTATCTGGGTGGGCCAGGGCAGCACTCACGGGGCGGGGCCGAGTTCCGAGTAGGGGAGCTCAGTCCCCGTGGAGTGGGCGCGGCATAGCAGGGCGGAATGGGCCTGGCCTAGATGAGCCCCGCCCCGTCCCGCTTAGACAATGCCCCGGAGCCGCCAGACAGTCGTACCCCCGCCCCACCGTAGTTCTTGAGCTCGCCTACCCAGGGACCCCTCAAAAGCCAAGAGCTCCAGCCCCCGGGGTTTGAAGACTAGGACTCCCTTCTCCAACCAACTCTGTCCTCAGGGGGGTGGGGCCCCAGCCAAGAACACAAGAGCGCCGGAGTCTGGGTGGCGGCTAGAGGTAAGTCTAGGGGTTGGAGATGTCTTCCGGACCGTGTAGGGGCCAGAGTTTGAGGTTTCCGGGGCCGTGCCTGATACCCGACAGAGTACAGGAGGCCAAAATTTGGGTGCGGAGCTGAGCTGGGTAGACTTTAGGGTAGATGGACGGGGAGACAGGGTCCTGGACCCGGGAGTGGAGCCCGCTCCCTGGGACCACGCCCCCGGTTTCCCCGCCCCTTGGATTTCGTTTTAGACCTCTCCCAGTCCTCCGGGACTCGGTCTGGTTTCTACTGGGTCGCGTTAGGGGCAGCACGACCAGACTGGCCGGGGTGGAGGGAAGATATTTAACTCCTTAGGCTCTAATTCCTCCCTGGTTGCCCCTCTCTCCCTTTCACGTTTGGGCATTCAGGACTTCCATCTCTCAGGCCCTATCACCTCAGCTGTCTCCTCCTGTCCCATAACCCCTTTGGGTCCCTCGCCACACTTCGGGTCCCTATGGCAGCGAGCAACTGAGGGTTAAGGGGGCGGGGCCATTGCATTTTTGGAGAGTGAGCGCATCCTAGCGGCTGCCAAGAGGGGCGCCTAGCAGGGATCTCACGAAGCCCCCAGCAGGGGCAACAGGTGTTTTGGAGATTAGGGGTCCCGGTCTTGTTCCTTGGACTCCCTCCAAAGCAGCAGACCCCGAAGGGTGCGGGATGGAATGCGGTTGGCGGGAGGGAAAGATCTGGAGGGGGTGGGGCGAAGTGGGAGGGGCGCCCGGAGATGGCAGAAAGAAGACCCGGGCGCTCTTAACCAACCCCCGCCCCCCTCTCCCCGCACGCCCTTCTGTGCATGTCTCTTTCTCTGCCTTCTTCCCTTTCTGTCTCTTCTCCCAGACAGGTGAAGTAAAAAGAGAAAACTAAGAAATCAGCGCGGCCGGAGGGGGAGACTGTGTGGATGGGATGGGGACGCCAGGGGAGGGGCTGGGCCGCTGCTCCCACGCCCTGATCCGGGGAGTCCCAGAGAGCCTGGCTTCGGGGGAGGGTGCGGGAGCTGGCCTCCCGGCTCTGGACCTGGCTAAAGCTCAGAGGGAGCACGGGGTACTGGGGGGTAAACTGAGGCAACGATTGGGGCTGCAGCTGCTAGAACTTCCTCCTGAAGAGTCGCTGCCGCTGGGACCGCTGCTCGGTGACACCGCCGTGATCCAAGGGGACACGGCTCTAATCACGCGGCCCTGGAGCCCCGCCCGCAGGCCGGAGGTGAGCGCCAGGGTGCGGGTGGTGTAAGAGGAAAGGGGGTGCTGGATGTGCGAGGCTTTCTCTGCCTCGCGCCCTCTTTTCGTGCCTTAAGGTCGATGGAGTCCGCAAAGCCCTTCAGGACCTTGGGCTCCGGATTGTCGAGATGGGGGATGAGAACGCGACGCTGGATGGCACCGATGTTCTCTTTACCGGTGAGGCTGGGGTGCCTGCATCCCTGGGACTTTGCATTGGGAAGCAGAGTTTAGGAGACTGGGCCATGTCAGGCCTTGTTTCCAACTCACTCTCGCTCTCAAACCTCCGCGGCCTCCCTGGGCTCAGGCCGGGAGTTTTTCGTAGGCCTCTCCAAGTGGACCAATCACCGAGGAGCTGAGATAGTGGCGGACACGTTTCGGGTGAGGAGCAGGACCAGCTCTGTGCTGGGGGAGCCGGGAGCTGGGGGTAGGAAGGCCGCGGGGTGGGGCGCGGGGGAGGGAGGAGCTAAAAGCAGCTAGTGTTTTAGGGAATCCCCTAACACCTCCCGATTCCCTGAATTTTCTCTTGTTGCCCCTAGGACTTTGCTGTCTCCACAGTGCCGGTCTCGAGCCCCTCCCACCTGCGCGGCCTCTGCGGCATGGGGGGACCCCGCACTGTGGTAGCTGGTAGCAGCGAAGCCGCCCAAAAAGCTGTCAGGGTGAGGAAAGGTGGGGCAGCGGTTGGGCAGGTCCGGGGAGTGGCCACAAAAGTGGGCGTGGCTCCTGGCCCGCAAGGCTAAAAGCTGAGAGGTTCAGAGAACTAACTCCAACCCCTGCCCTCATGGGGCGGGCTATCTAGTGTGAAAACTTGTGAGAAAGCAATAAGTTGTTATACTAGCAGGACAAAGACCGGGAACACAGTAGATTAACATCGTCTTCCCGAGTTTCAAGAAGCTCCAAAAAGATGGCATCTAAGCTATGACTTGAATGATTCAAGAGATTGACTGGGAGAGGCTGGAGAAGGGGGGAAGAGAGTTGCAGGTAGTAAGAAGTATTTGTGAGTCTGAAGTGGAACAGAGGTAACTAAATTGCTCAGAACACTGTCTGACACACATTAAGGACTAAGTGCTTGCTAGCATTATTATACAACAAATGTAACTGTGTCCCCAGCCCTCTGAGCTTGAGCACTTCCTCTTTTCTCTCCTTCAGGCCATGGCAGTGTTGACGGACCACCCCTATGCGTCCCTGACACTCCCGGATGACGCAGCCGCTGACTGTCTCTTTCTGCGTCCTGGGCTGCCTGGTGTGCCCCCTTTCCTCCTGCACCGTGGAGGCGGGGACCTGCCCAATAGCCAGGAGGTGAGGGACAGCAGCAGCTCCACCACTGCCACCAATGAGAGAAAGGGGTCTCAGGCCTTCCTAGTGGGAAGAAGAAGGGGTACCATCTCTGGAAGTATCGGTGGTGCCACCCTGAGTTGGCTAGAAGAAGGGCCTGGCTGTGACCTCAGGATCTTACTCCCCTCTCCTCACTTTATATCCTCCCTGCAGGCACTGCAGAAGCTCTCTGATGTCACCCTGGTACCTGTGTCCTGCTCAGAACTGGAGAAGGCAGGCGCTGGGCTCAGCTCCCTCTGCCTGGTGCTCAGCACACGCCCCCACAGCTGAGGGCCTGGCCTTGGGGTCCTGGCTGGCCAGGGGTAGGGCAGCATAGGGAGTAGAAGGGGAAGGAGGCTTAGATAGAGGACAGTGAATAGGTAGTAGTGGGGAGAGGGCCCCAAGATGTGGGGGGAGGGCTTAGTGTGGGAAAAAGGATAGAGTCTACTGGGTGAGTCATCTTCCTCAGAACTAATAAAACAGAACCAACCTTTTAGACTGGGCTGTGGCTTGTGTCTTATTGGGGCAGAGGGATAGGGGAAGGGCTGAAATCTGGAGTTAGTGCTGGGAAGGAGGCCTCTTTCATTCATCAGACCCTCATTAGGCACTTACTGACTCATTGCCTAGCCCTATCATAGGTGTTTAGGCACAAGATGGACAGAACAGAATTTCTATTGTGGGCAGCATGTATGAGGGAGAGAAGAAAGAGTATGGATGGATCACTCAATTTATCGAAATGTCAGGTGATTCAGAGAGTGGTAGATTACCAACCCACTCCTAGCTGATAGAGAGGAGGAAATGACACTTCCAGGGACATTCATTTTCATTCACTCATTTACTGAGGCTTAGCAGTAGAATAAAAAGGGTCAATCTCCTGATATCAGGGAACTCACAATATATTAAAATTGAAATACAGGTGATGGAACAATTCACAGGATGTTGTTGCTATGACATAAATAAGGAGAGCGTCTAAGGCATCAAGATGTATGCAGGGGTAGGCAAAGAGGGTCAGGTATGGCTTCCCAGGAAAGGCTACATTTCAACTGAGTCTTGATGACAAAGAAGAATTAGCCAGGAAGGTGGTGGGGAGGAGGATGAAGAGTGATCCAGGAAGAAGGACTTGCATTTTGCAAAGGCATATTTGGAGGCTGGGGAGTATCTCTCCAAGGCTGGCATGTTGTGTGCTTGTGGAGTGAGGGGGACAAGGCTGGACAGTAGGCAGAGTGCTGCAGCACCTTGTACCCAAAGCCTAGGCCCATGGCTCCAGAGCTGAAGGTTATGGAAAGAAATACTGCAGTTCTGGAATACAGAATAGGAGGAGTAGGTTGGCATTTGGGGAGGCTCCCTCTGTCTTGAGGGAGGAGGACAAAGGTAAGAGGATGCTATGGGTAACTAGGGAGGAAATGAGGAGGGTGCATTCAGGAGGTAGCCCTGGGCATGAAGAAGAGTAGGGATTTCACAGTGACATTAAAATAGGACTCGGTTCATTGTGTGGGAGTGAGTAGAAGAAGGTCTGCATGACTCCCAGTTTCTGGCTTAGGCAACTGGGTTGATCAAGAGAGAATGCAGAGGAGGATTAAGTGACAATGAGTTGGGTTTTGGATATGCTGTGTGCAAAGTGCCTAGGCTGACCAGACGGAGATGTCTCAGCAATGGTTAGGAGATCCCCATTACCCAGGGCGTGAGCTGGAGAGAGTTCTGAGTGTTGTTTGCAGAGGTGAGGGCTAAGAACTGGCTGTGGATGACAGATTCCCAAAGAAAGGGAAGTCAGATAAGGAAAGGGACAAACATAGAATGGGGGCGGGGGGTACCATGGGGGTAGGAAGCAAGGAAGGAGAGTCCAAAAGGAAGACACCAGCAGTAAAGAAAAACAGAGCTTAAAGAAGGGAGTAATCAAAGATCAAGCCAGATGAATGCTAAAAAAATCTACTGGGTGTGGCCCTCAGGACCTCACTGGCAACCTCATGGAGAGCAGACGAGCAAGTGGGGTGGAGGGAGGGAGAAGAAAATACAAGTGTAGGCCCCTGGTTCAAAGAGCTGGACTGTGGAGAGAAAAGAAGAGTAGGACAACTATCTAGGAGTTGTTGATGTCTTAAGATAGGGAGACAGGGCTTGATCAGGTTTAGAGAGGGCACCAGTGGTGAAGGAAACAAGAAAGTTATGAGATGGGGTAACTGAAGGAGCTAGATCAGTGGCAGAAATAGCCTGAGACCCAGGGCTCCTGACTCTCAGGCTAGTGCTCATTTTTACCCCATTCCTTCTCCAGATGAGGGGCCAAGAAGGGGTGGGAGTTGTAGAGAGCTGAGAACCCCCAGCTTGCCAAGTTCAGAATAAGGATTTCCCTTCAAACTACAACTGCATAGATGGTGGAGGCATCAGCAGAAACCACTGGAGATAACTGGAGGGGCCTTCTGAGGGCCAGATGATCCAGGTCTGCATAGAGCAGGCTCTGAAAGGTGGGCAGGAAAGCAGGAGGGTCTCAGAGATCTGACTCCTTGGGGGATACAGGCCTTTTCTCGGGGATTCTGGCCAGCCCTCTTCCAATCCCCAGGCCCTTACCGGCTCCTGGTCCAGGTCCCCTGCGACCTTAGGCTCCTCCTCCTTTACTGGCCTCTGGGTCTCGACTGTCAGCAGTGGATCTATATGGAGGCGACAGAGCTGAAGAATTGAGAGAAAATGACCAACTTGTCTGCTCCCAGTAAGGGCTCAGACTCAGGAATTGAGAGATGGGAAGTGCGGGAGCCATAGAAGGAAAATGAGGTGGAATTATTCTCACCAAATCTGGGGAGCGGTCGAGGCGGGTGCGGGGGTGATCGCCTGCAACGGATGTATAGGAGTCTTTGAGCGCCACCAATTTTGTCTCTCGTTCTCCTCGGAACCAACAGCAACCGAGCAACTCGGAAGGGTCAGGCCCACAAAAACAGTTTAGGCTCCACTCCTACAGATAATTCCGCCCACGCTCTGATCCTGCTCCAGCTCTAGCTTCACCTCCCAAGACAGGGCTTCACCTACGGTCTGTGGCCTCGGCCCAAGTTGTGACCTTCCCCATTTTTCTCTAAACCACATGCCCCGTCTCTAGCTTAGGTCTGCGAAGGTTCCGGTCCTGACCCTCCCGCTTCGGGTCAAGATCCAAGTATCCAGGCCCCGCCCATTGTGCTCACCTGCGCCACCACCAGACCACGCCCAACGCCCCGAGTCCTAGCACCAGCCCAACGCCCAGCAGTGGGATCAGGAGCTGGGGATACAGAGACCCTGGGGGAACGGAGGGGGGGATGGCGATGGGTGCCGAGGTCAGGGGTGCGAGGACTCTTCCCCTCAGGAACTCCCAGCCAAGGCCTCTCTCCCTCCCCAGGGTGTGTGTCCGAGTTAAGTTCCCGTGCGCAAAGGCCTGGACCTACCGTGGGTAGGCCCCGGAGCCCTGCAATCAGCCCCGTCCCCTAGCACATGCAGCACAGTACGGCTCTCCTTCTCTTGGCGGCCCCTGCAGAAAAAGGTGCCTGAGTCCCCCGCGCTCAGGAGCAGCTCCAGCCGCCGGATACTAGGGTCCAGGGCACGTAGGCGACCAGCAAAGGGCTGGAGGGGAGACACAGTGGGGGTTCCGCTGGATGAGGCCCACAGGATTGGGCGGCGTCCTTTGGACAGGCCCCTGCAGGCCGGGAAGCTAGGCGCCCAGGCCCAGCGGATGGGATGCGAGATCCCTACGCAGGAGAAATTCACCCGGTCTCCAGGGCGGCCGTCCAGTGAAGCTGGGTTTGGAGGGGGCAGTGGTTAGGGCAAGTGCACAGTTTGGGACGAACCCCACTCCCGTCTCCTCTCTCTCCCCTCTCCTCTACTTTCCTGCGCGCCTCCATCTTCCCCGACACATCTTCCTCCTCCTACCCCCCCCACCTCACCCCTACCCCGGGCCGCCCACCACCTCAGTCTTTCTTGGCACCGATCTCAACTTCCTTGTGGGGATGGCTTACCACCGGGGTCTCCCTGGGCCCTCAGCAGCAGCAACGGCAGCAGTTGCAGAACCAAGGCCATGACTGGGATGTGATGGAGAGAGGAGGGAGTGGATCAGCGGAGGCGACCGGAGGGAAACTAGGGGGTTGGGGTCAAGGGGGGGCGCGGGTCTGGGCGCTCAGATAAGAGGGGCGCGCGGCTACCAGCTGCCGGGATCCTTCTGGGAGTCCTTCCTTGCATGCCCGTTCACAGCTCTCAAACAATACTCATTAAAAGTGGGCTGGTTACAGAACACTTTTGCAAAACTTTAACTTCTGCAGCTAGCAGTGGCCCAGAGCATCCAGGCTGGCTGGCTAAGTTCAAATCCTGACTTCCCATCTACTAGCTGAGTGATGTGGGCAAGTCGCTTAACTTCTCTGGGCTTTTGCTCATCTGTTAAGGAGGGATAAAAGCACCCTCACAGAGTATTGAGAAATAAGAAGAGTAATACATGTAAAACATCTAGAACAATGGCTGACACATAAGAGCTCACCATTATTATTATTATTATTATTATTATTATTACTACTACTACTACTACTACTCATAGTCTTATTTTAGCTTCTACTTCACCTCTCTGTGCCCGCGGTGTTCCTCCTGGCCACTGGTGCCCCACCCAGACTGGCAGGTTTTGATTTCAAAGACACTTCAGCGCAGGTGCATATGCCCCACACCCTGACTTCATTGGCCCTCACTGAACTAGAACAGCCCAAGCCAGGCCAACCCCTGGTTTAGCCAAGGCAAGTTCTGAGACCCTCAGCAGGCAGTCCCAGCCTATTCCTCTTATCTTGTGACATCATGGAAGCCCTTGGTGACATCACAAACCCTTCATCCTTTGTCCTGTGGCTGATCAGGCGTTTGGAAGATCAAGTCAGGGCTGAATCAAGATTAAGTTGGCCTCTTCCATCGTTAATTTCTTTTTTCTTTTAGAGGGAGAGCACACAAGCAGGGCAGAGGAGCAGAGGGAGAGAGAATCTTAAGCAGGCTCCATGCTCAGCAGTAGAGCCCAATGCGGGTCTCAATGTCACAGACCCTGAGATCATGACCTGCCCTGAAATCACTCAACTGACTGAGCCACCCAGGAGCCTCTCTATCTTCAATTTCTGCTCACATGTCCCTACAGGGACTCAAATTTGGCAATTAATGTATGGTACATTCCATTGTCCATTTCCCAGGAAGCAGCAGCTACTGCCACCACAGCCACTGTACTATCATAGGGGACTTTGGTGATGCCTCTTCAGAGAACTGGGCAGGCAGGGCTGTCAGCTGGGAACCAGGAGGGAGGTCATCCTGAGACCAAGAACCGAAATGGAGTTGGCCACTAGTTCACCTACCCTCCTCTACCTCTCTCTCCCATCCCTACTCCCTCACCCAGTTCTACTTAGTACCTCCCAACTCCTGGTCAGCTGTGTGTAAATGGAGGAGGGGCCACCAGAGGCAGGGAAGGGAGGGGACCATTGGGATTATAAATTCCAAAAAGGCCACTCAACTCCCAGGGCCAGATCCCTAAAAATCTACTGTCAGCTGCTGTACTTGCTACCATTCTCAGGATCCTCATCATGAAAGGCCTTCTGCTGCTCACCCTGTCTGCTCTGCTCTGCTGGGTCTCAGGTGAGCACCTAGGGGCCCCAAGGACTTTTACAGCTTGCCCCACCCACTGCCCTCCATTGCCTACTGCTTAGGATCCGAAGCATCCCAACTGGTGGCTCAGCTCTCCTGTGACTCCAGAATCAGGCCTCCCTGTCACAGGGTCTTTGCTCTATTTCTCAAGGACCCATGTCTCCTTCACACTTCTCCCCACCTCCAAGACCCACTCTCCTAATCTGCCAGGGTTCCAGGTCCCCCGTGCCTCACTCCACTACCAAACCCTCTGGGGCCCAGCTTACTGATTTCTCCTCTTACCACCTGCACTCAGCAGAGTCCTCCCAGAAACCTAGGTATCCAGCCTGGGGCTTCTTGTGCACCCCACCCTCCCCATCTACTCCATCAGATTTTGTTCTCAGTCATTCAAGCAGTGGCCTTTACTAGTGCACCCCTGCTCTTCCCTGGGGAGCATACCCCCAGGGACGCAAGCCTTCTGGAAGCTCCCAGGGATCTCTTAGAACCTCCAAGGGAACCGGAGAGATATTCCAGCCTTCTAGGGAGGGAATGCCAGGTCTGATCACCCCCAGGGTGAAATGGGTTTGTTGCACAGAGGTGCAGTCAGCGGGTCCCTCTACTCTTGGACTGAACCCCTCCTTTGCCAAACTTTGCTCACCCAAACCTGCAGTTAGTTGCGGTGGGAACTTGGAGGGTGACACACTCTGCACCCATTCTCCCCCTTTTGGTAAGGTGCTCAGATGGAATCTGATGATCTGGTTCCCAGATATTTTTCCTTTCTGTCTCAGAGCCATCAGGGTGAGAGGATCCCACACTTATGGTGGTCCCAGGTGGTGAGAGTAAATTGCTAAAGGTGACCACAGGGGCTCCTGGGTGGCTCAGTCAGTTAAGTGCCCAACTCTTGGTTTGGCTCAGGTCATGATCTCACCTTGAGTTTGAGCCCCGTGTTTGGCTCTATGCTGACAGCGCAGCCTCTCTCAAAAATAAACTTAATTTAAAAAAAAAGCTGGCTGTAGGTGGCTTTCTTGCCATCTTCAGGTTACAAGCCATTTATTCAAGTGCTGCAACCATCATTCTTATTTGTAATATTTCATCCAATTTCAATTCTCCATCTGTGATGTCTTCTGAATTTCTTTATCTCCCCCCCACCCCCCCCGCCTCCTCCATTCCTTGCCCACGGTACTCTCACATTCCATCTATCCCCAGCCCTGTGTTTTTGTTGGTAGCTCTACCCCTCTTGACTCATCCCTGGGCGAGGTGGGGTGAAGGATGATGTTTAGCGTGTGGGCATTCACAGAGCAGCGGCTCCACCCTCCTCCACCTCCACTGTTTCTGCTTTACTCACCTGCTCTGTCGCTACCAAACCCAACAGGTTAGAATACCTACTTGATTGGTTCTTCTCCACCCTACTCCGCTGGCCCCCAGGTGAGTCAGACACCCCATTACCTCAGCCTGACTTGTGTCTTCCCAGCTGACATTCGCTGTCACTCCTGCTACAAGGTCCCTGTGCTGGGCTGTGTGGACCGACAGTCCTGCCGCCTAGAACCAGGACAACAGTGCCTGACAACAAATGTGTACCTCGGTAACATCCCTCTCTTTAGGGGGGAGAGGGGACCGGTGGGAGACTCTACGGTGAGGGCTGAAGTCCAACTGTTGCTCAGACTGAGACAGAACGGACAATCACAGGAATGATGATATTTGGCCAAGGGTTCTTATGTGCCAGGCATCATTCTACGACTTTACATGGGTTGTTTCAATTCATGTTCAAGGATCCTATGATGTGGGTGTTCTTATTATACTGAGGAAACAGCCTCAGAAAAAGACACTGACAAGTCCAAGGCCTCCCAGCCAGCGAGTGATAGGACCAAGATTGGGGTGAGAGGGCGGGAGAAGAAAGTGCAAGAAGACAGTCAGGCTTACTGAGAAGAGATAAAGAGAGGAGGGCCAGGGTCAGAGTAGGGAAGGAAGCCTGGGTGGGTGCATGGGGAGGGGAGGTGGACACAGGCATGCCAGGAGCCCATTCTAGCTGACACACTGCCCACTCTTACCCTCAGGTAAGATGTGGGTTTTCTCCAACCTTCGATGTGGCACACCAGAAGAGCCTTGTCGGGAGATCTTCAACCAAACCAACCACAAGCTGGGCCTGAGCTATAACACCACCTGCTGCAGCAAGGACAACTGTAACAGCCCAGCCCCTCGGCCCACCCCAGCCCTGGCCCTTGTCCTCCTGACCTCTTTGGCTGGCCTTGGTCTCTGGCTGCTGCACTGACACTCACTCCATGGCTGCCCCCCTCCCACGTGCCTTAGCTTGAGCTCAGCCCTGTGTCTCCTTGTCCCCTGGCTCCCTACAACGGTCTCTCCTTAGCTCCCTTTGCTCAGAAAAACATTTCTCAAGACTCTTCACGTTTCTTTAATTAGACAGTGGTCTCCTTATCCAGCCTGCCACCTTACATTCTCCACTCTGCTTTTCCTGAGTCCCTGCGTATATCCCTCTAGACCATTTCAAATCTTCCCCAAATAGAGCTCTCACTTTTCCTCCTGCACTCTACCGTGCCTTACTCGGGGAGCAATGGAGACCTGGGCCTGAAATTGCCTTCAGTTCTGTCTTCAGTGAAGGCTCCCAGGAAGGAACTGAGAACCTCACTGTATGCGGCTGATTCCCCAAACCCTGGCCCCCATATAAACCCCATCCCCATTCTCACTTCTTTCCATTTTGAGTAATAAATATCTATGTCTGATAAATTGTGTATTTATTGTCAAAAGACCTCTTGTCAGAGCCCCCCCCCCTCAGGAAATAACACTTTCAGCTCCCGCCCTCCCCCAAGAATCCCTCAGGGGTTTCCTTGGGAGGCTGGGCTGGGGCAAATGGAGAAATGGATTTTTCAGGACTCCATCCTTCATTCCTGTGCCTGGGGGTGGCACACAGGACCCAGTGTTTGGAGAAACAATTCTTATCCCAAGTTTAGGCCATACCTCTGATGCACTGCCAAGAAGAAGGTACAGCCTGGCTTCAGGGCTCAACAAAAAGGGTAGGAGAGTTGCACGGTGATGGAATCCAGGATGCTTTTAACAGGCCTCAGTCCCTCAAGCTAGAGTCAAGGGCCTCACTTGGCCAGGTTGCTAAGCAGGGCACCAAGCAACCCACCTACCATGGTGCTTATGTTTCCTTTCTCAATCCTTTGGAGTCACATTGGGAACCAAGTTGCAAATGGGAGAAAGGGGAACAAACCCAACCAGGTTCTTTGATTTCTGATGACCCCCACTTAGCCCAGAGACCACGCCCCTCATGCCCAGAGAAGACTCTCCCTAGCAATAGGGTCCAGGAGTCACTTAGAGCGGATTCTCCATTTTCCCTTGGGGTTTCATTGATTAAGGAGTACACCATTATAACTAAGTCCACTGATGCTTGATAACCCCTAAACTAGAGCGTGGATGCCCCCATAATACTCCTGCAATTCTCCCATCAAGAAAAGATAGAATTTTCCAGTCAGATCCAGGATGGTGGATAGATTTTAATGGCTCACAAAGGGCTGTTTGTCTTCCCACCTTGGATCTCCTTTGTACCCTTGCTCCTTTGCTTCCCTCCCTTCCCCTGAGCCTATTTCCCTCTTTACAATACTGGCAAAAGCCAGGCCAGTGTGGTAACTGTTGTAGCCAGGAAGCATGGCAGGGCCACAGTGTTTGCCACGGCGCTGTTGCACAGGTCTCCGACACAGCAGTCTCTGTGGGTTGTGTAAGTCACATCTCCCACCAACTCTGTTTCCACTTGATTGCAATGATGGGCCGCCACACAGGTTGGATAGTGATGAATCAAGGTCACTGAGGCTGAGGAAAGAATGAGACTCGGGTGTTGGAGTCTTCACTTGAGGACTTGCCTTCTAGGGCAGAGTGGATGTGACTTCAGGGAGCCCAAAGGGATTCTCTGCCCCCTCACAAAAACACCTCCATGAAACCAAATGGCCAAAGTTCACACTGACATTGTGAACCCTCTAATTCAATGCACTGAAATGGACCAACTTCTGTGCTGCTCTTGCCCAAAACTCATGACTGCAATCTAGAAATCGAGAGACAATACTAGATAGATCTAAATTGAGAGATGGTCTATTAAATAACTTATCAGGATTCTTCAAAAGTGTCAAGGTCATGGAAGACAAAGACTCAGAACTGTCGCTGATCAGAAGAGACTGCAAAAATGAACACTACAGGTCCCATCAGCCACAGGCACAGGTAGACTGATGAAAGGAACACATAGCCTAGGCTCAAGGGATAGGAATGCTTGCTTCTCATTCAAAGGAACCTGTAGAACAAGTAGCTAATTAAAATCTAAAATCAGCACTATCCTAAAGATATAATCATTAGGTGTACCTAATGAAATCTCTAACATAATGAAGATATTTTTGAGATTACAAGTCTCCTGAGATGGAAAAGACATCCGGGGACCAGATGAAGTAGCACAAGAACATCTGCTAGCATGACCTCATGGGCTTCCAGTCAACAGTGTCCACTTTCTCAGGAGACCCCCATCCCCACTTTTGTCCTCAAAAGCCTTCATGGGCAAGCATTTGGGGAGGGGGTGGGACTTTGGAGCATCAGCTCCCCATTATCCTGGGTGGCACCACACCAGGCCTATCTTTCTTCACTGCAAGAGCTTGGTGTCAGTTTTTATTGGCTTGCTGTGCAGCAGGTGGATGAACTCTCGTCTGGTTTGGCTCCAGTACAGGATGGGAGAAAGACATGCATAGAACAACTGGCTAAACTGAATAAGGTCTGTAGATTAGTTGGTAGTATTGTTCCAGTGTTATTGTTGTTTTCTGATTTCGATAATTGTACTGTAGTTATATAAAATGTTAACAGAGGAAGAGAGGTGAAGGATATACAGGAACTCTCTATACTATTTATACTAGTTTTCAAAAATTATTTCAAAATCACACACACACACACACACACACACACACACACACACACACACACACATCTGGTTCTTATCTAATGGCTGCAATTTTGGTTTACTATTTTGGTCCCTGCCTTCAAGGGCCAAAACTTTTTCAATCGTTTGTGAGTGAATGGGCCTCTGAAACCCTGGAGAGTTAAGAGGGGGAGGTAGGAACATATGGACAGTGGGCTGGTGAGGGGCTCAGTGCCAGAGCCAGAGGGGCTCCAGCCTGCTCTGCTCTGCCATGGCACCATCTGCTCAGAGCCAGATTGAGCCTAGGAGGTTCTGGAAACCAGAAGGATCAAAGTAGGAGCTGGAGACAGGGAAGGGCTGAGGGAAGAGGGAGAAACTGAGGACTCACGGTCTCCAGATAGCTTGTTCTGTCCCAGGCCTGGCTGGGGTTTGCGCTCCAGGAAGCCACACCGCTCTCCTTCCCTGCAGGTAGCCACTGTTTCTTTGCAGGAGCTGCCAGGGACTCCTTTGCAGTCATAGCACCTCATATAGTTTCCTGGTAGGAAAGAAGAGGTGCTTGACCCGGGCTGACAGGCTGACGGAGGAGCCAATTGGCAGAGGGGAATGGGCCTTGGCTGTCTCCTTACCAAAGGCAGTCCCCAGAAGGGTGCCAAGCAGGACCCCGACAACTGGGGAGCTCATTGCCATCTGCCTGTGTCAGGATCACCTCTCTTTCCCACTCCCCCTCCCTGGCCCTGCTTTGCCAGCCTTATATCCCCCTTGCTTTATAGGCTTTATAGGGCAATAAAAAGGGAGGAAAGAATCTTCCCCAGCAGGCACTGGGGCCCCAGGGGGGACAGGGAGGGGCCCCCAAGGCAGGAAGAGCCCTCAGCGTCTTCTGGAGTTCCCAGATTCTTCCATCCTCATCAGCTGTTCTAAAGCTGTGTCCCCAGAACTCCTGGCCCTAGACCCTTTCAGAAGGTCCTTAGTGGTCTTCCTTTTCCAACTTCCTATCTCCATGAGATCAGATTTTCTTTGTATACTTCCACCAAAACAACATATCCCAAAAGACTTTGTGCAGAAGCAGATGTAAAAAGCCGGCCATCTTCTATTAAGCTCGACTTTTATGTAATCCCCCAAAGTGTGGAGCGATACTATTTTTCTATGTTGTTGGGAAAGAAGTTACTTTTCACAAAACTATGTTTTGTTAACATGTAATAGGTTTATTATTTTTATTTTTAAATAAATCTATTTAAAATGCTCTGTTTTGATTTCTAATATAGTAAATATCAGTATTAACTCCCACAAAGAAAAACTCTTTTGGGTCTTCAGTTATTTTTAAGAGTGTGAAGAGGTCCTGAAATTAAAAAAAAAGTTTCGGAAATCTGTCTCCTCTGCCCTCCCTCCCCTATCTTACTTCTGGCACATCCCTGTTCTGATGCCCCAGATCAGGCTCTCCTCCCCAATGCCATAAACCCCAATTTTCCAGAATCTACCACCACCTTCTAAATCTTATCCCCACATTCCTTCCAAGTCTTTCTGAGTGACCCCCTCCCCCCAGCGGAAACACATCTGTCCCTCTGGCCCCACCCATGATTAATTCCTCCCTCCTTGGTTGTAAAGCTGGGAGGGATAATTATGGGGTACAAATGTTGAGGCTTGGGGGGATCAAAGGGACCTGAAGCTGGGTGAGGTCCCACTTAGACAGCTGAGCTTTGTGTAGAGGGGCAGGTGGAAGATGGTAGTGTTCATTCCACATTTAAACATCACGCTGGAACCATTCTGGGCCAGGGCTTTGAGGAGGGTGACCTTGAAAGACTCAATGCATGGAGAGGGGAAAAATGGAGCAAACAAAGACAGGGAGCTGAGCTGACAGAGCTGAGAACAGCTTGAGAGAAGGGGAGGGAGGGAGGAGGGAGGGGGAAGGTGACAGACATAACTCTGAAGCGGCAGACGCAGCCACAGCTGAGAGTAACAAACACAGAATGGAGAAGACCCTGAAGATTTGAGCAGACTAAAGTAGGGGGAAGGGAGGATGTGAGAGATGTGGGGCGCAGGAGCAGAGGGCCCAGGACCCTACCGCGTCAGGCTGGTGGATCTGGTCCTTGTTCCACCCCCCAGATTCACTCCCTAGGTGTGTTTGTTTACTGGTCCCTCCCTGTCTCGCTCAGATGCTCCAATTCTCAGGACCTTGAGGTGCAGATCACATTCTCCCAGACTCCTGAGCCCTGGGTCCAGCCATGGGCACCTCCAGCATCTGCCTGTGCATCCTGTTCATCTGTGGGGCACTGGGTAAGGGTGGGCCGGTGGGGAGAAGCGGGGAAGACTGGAGAAGAGAGTTGTAAGGGCTTTAGAAGAGCTACCGGGGGAATGGCCTGAGGCCAGGGGAAGGTGGAACAAGAAATTTCTTTCCAAAGACATTTGACAATAACTATCTCTTCCTTGCAGCATCTCTTTAACATGCCTCTTGACCTCTGTCTCCCCTGTCCCCTATCTCATCTCTTGCTTCTTTGCTGGGCCCCTCCATCGTCAGTGTCAGTTCCTATTTGCTCACATTTCACTTAACCTCTTCACCGCCACCCCACCTTTCCCGGTCTGGCATTTTGTGTCACTCTCTGCATTCAGCTCTCTCTTGGCTTCCATCATGTCTGTGCATTCTTACGACCTCTGTACCTCTCTTGCCTCTGGGTCTTTCTCTCCTGAGTTATCCCCCCACTCCCGTGTCTCTTTCTACTTCTACCTGCCTTTCTCCCTTCCTTTCACTACTTCCCTCTCCCCACTTTGTGTGTCACCTCTCTCTGTGAATCCCTGTCGCAGATCTGGGCTCGAGCCTCTCACCGGCCTGCTGGCCTCTCTTGATCTCTTCTGACGCTCCAGGTCTCACCACGTCCCCCACCCGGGGACAGCTCCGGCTCCATTGTTACACTTGCAGCTTCGCCAAACCCTGCTACCCTGTTCCCACCGAGTGTCAGGACGATGAAGTCTGTGGCATCAGTATTGGCACCTCAGGTAGGACTCTGGTCCCATGACCCATCTCCATCCATCCATCCTGCTTTACCTGCTGCCCCATAGCCCTTGCCTCTTTCCTGCCCGGGCCTCAGCGTTCCCTCTCTGTCCCACAGAGCAGAGTGAGATCATTGCGCGGAAAGGCTGCCTCCCAAGAGCCCAGTGCCCTCTGCAGGGCCATGCTACCTACTGGTCACGCTCCTACGCTTTGCAGCACCACTGCTGTGAGCAAAACCTGTGCAACACAGCCACAGCGCTGCAGCGGCTTTCCAGCCCCCTCCTCACCGCCCTGCTCCTCCTCGTGGCCAGCTTCACATGGGGAGCGCACCTCCTCCACTAGCCTCAACCCAGGACTCCTCCACCATCACCACCACCCTGGAAACACCTCATCTGAGATATGCCCAAGAGCCTGATTCTAAAGAGACCTCAGATCTCTGGCCCAATACCTTCCTAGACGTCTCCCAAGGCCCGATTCCTACGGGCACTGCTCTAACCCCTATAAGCACCTGCCCAGAGCCCAGCCTCATAAAGAACACCTGTTCTATGCCTTTTGTCTTTTCTAGATGCCCATTGCTGATTCTCTATCTCAGCTCCAGGTCTTGGGCAAGGCAGGTGCTTTGATGGATCTGTGGGTCCCAGGTACGGGGATTGAGGGGACACCAGGGATGGTGAGGAGGACAGTCTTGATAGGAAAGATTAATTTGGCAGGTTAGGAACTCAAGAAGGAGCTTGTTGGGGAATTATGATGAGTAAACTTAATAAAAATGAGTCTAGGACACTGTGCTGTGTGCGTGTGTATGTGTGTGTGTGCTTTCTAAAAGCAAACTACAGATGCTTGGTGGGTTTGGTTGGGGTGCTGGGGCCAGAACCCTAACTTTCGCCTCACTCTCCATCTGTGTCATCTCCATCCTCCTCCTTGCTAACAGTTCAGCTTAGGCCACTGTAGCATGAAGACTTTCAGTGACACTCCTGAGAGAGCTTTTCTCCAGTGAGGTCCAAGCTTGAGCAGACACAAAAGGGTGTCTGGTGGAATTGCTTGTGAGGCTATGGCTGGAAGTCCAGCTCCTTTCTGCCTGAGACCCAGAAATGGACCATTTGGGAGCCCCATTGTTCTTCCCTGTTTGACTAGCCCAGACTTGCCCATAGTTCACTGTCAGCCCAGCACACAGGGCCCAATTACACACCCCACAGGGAATCCACCCACGAATCCACCCGTCCACCCCTGCGGACACTCCCCCTACCAAAGAGATAGCATGTGACTCTTGGGGCTCCCAGGATGTCAGGATGTTGATAAGCCTCTCACCACTCCGGATGCCACAATGAAGTGCTAGGATAAGGACGGTGGCTCAGAGTGGGAGCTGAGCACAGCCACCCCCATCCTGACTCAGTGCCCTACCCTTCCATGCAAGGAAGTCTGAGGTCTGATTAAAGGTCTTTGTTCTCCCTCAACTTCTTCTCTGGGAAAATGAGACTGTGCCAGGGATGAGGGGTTGGGGGTAGGGGTGGGGTGGTCTGGCATAATTTAGAAGCAACCTGAGTCTTCTTTCCATTCTGTCATTCCATCCTCCTACTTGGTGCTTCTATTTGTTTCTCTCTGTCCATCTTTTCCTCTTACTTGAGTCCTTCCCTTTTCTCTTCTTCACTTTCTTCCATTTGTCCTTTGGTTTCCCCAAGACTGATTCTCCACCACTGCTTAAGTCTTTGGATTCTTCTATCTCCTCTCTGTCTATCCCCACATCTCCTCACCCTCTGCCCCCTACCCCAGGCTCCCCTCAGTCCCATAGGATTGGGTGCTCAGGGCCACCTCTTCACTGGCTATTATAAAACAGGAGACCACATTTTCTCATAGGTGATGTCACAAGATAATGGTTCTCCTTTCCTTCAGCAACCCCCTCCAAAACACACACACACACACACACACACACACACACACACACACACACATGCACACGCACAGCTTGACTGCTGGAGACCAGCTGGACTGTAAAGTAGCACTCCTAACCCCTCCCCCCTTGCCAAGGTTTTCAGGCGAATTTTTCAGGTGCCAGATGGCTGGAGAGACAGCAGGTCATACTTCCCAGCAGATGTCATTGAGATCATCTGATCTTGGGGGCAGGCGGGCTGTGGGTTTTGTGAAGCAGAAAGACAGATTAAGTATACTTCCATACTCTACCTCCTCAGAACTAGGATTCCATACCCATCCCAATTGTACCCCCTAGTGTTTCTCACCTGAAACGGGCCACATGGATGTTCTCATAGACCTGGATTTCGGGTTTGAAATGAGGAATCGAGGCATCTGGGAAGAAGGAGCCATACGGGGTGCAGCAAGAGAAATTACCAGATAATTCACAGCTATATTCCTTACTACCCTCTTCCTCTAGAGAAATAGGGTACAGAGGCAAGATGTGAGCCCAACCTTCTGCCTCACACCCACATGCTCTCTTCTTTCCTCTGGGAGGGAGGGACTCACCTCTGCACTGAGCCCCCTGGACCCTTTGTCTCCAGAGCATGATGCTGAGGGCTAGGATGGTGAACCCCTGACCTGCTGTGAGCAACAGCATCAGGATCCAGGATACATCCCAGCCCACGGCAGGGGCACAGGGGGCAGGGGAGTCATCCATGGGGGCTACAGTAGGGGCAAGACAATAGGGATAAGGAGGGAGGTGGTGAGAGGTCTGTTCCCGTGTCCCAAAGAGAGGCTTCCCCCATAGTCTTGTGGGCTCTTCCCACCAGAAAATTTCACAAGCATCTTTGCCCCAGTTTCTACCAACCCACTTTGCCCATTTTCAAGCCTCTCATCCTGACCCTGTGAACAAATAGCAATACACCCCTTCCCATATATGTACAGCTAATTCCAGAGCAGGATGGCAGTCATAACTGCACTCTTTCCTTAAGAGTAATCCAAACTTTCAGGAACAAAGTGCCTTCCACTCATTAATTCTTCCGTTCATTCACTGCATGAACATTCACTGAGTGCCCACCAAATGCCAGGCGCCACATTAGGTGCTGGAGCTCTAGAGGGAAATAAGACCCAGTCACTGCTCGTTAATTGGCCTTTGCTTTCCAAAGTGATGGTAATTTGCTCCTCCCTCCTGCTTTGTAAAGGGGTTATCCTACATCCAATGGCATTCTTTCTATGTATAATGGACCTTTAATTGGAAAACAATTATACATTTTTCTCCTTCTACTTTCACTCTCAGTAGGCCATTATAACATCAGTGCATATACATTTTCTTCAAAAGACAATTCTCCCATCAATAATTCTTATCTACTTCCTCTCTGATATGGAATAGTCCACAAAAATCCTAGATTACCCTATTTCTAAATAATGGTATATTTCACCAGAATCCTTCTTGCCCTTCTTGGCCAGTGGTCTATTCCACCAGAAAGTTGGCTTAATCAACCCCCTTCTCTGTTACAGAGTTAGGCAATGAGAAAAAAGCCCTGTCCCCCTACAGGTGATGATCTGCTGCACCAGAAATCACCCCCAACCCAAATCTGGCCAGTTACAAAGTCACGTCCTCCTCCCCTACCCAGCAGGTGCAGAATGTTCCAGAGGCAATATCCTCTCCCATATCCTCCTTCAGTTTACCTGCCAGGCTGAAGCTGACCCCTTTGTTATGAGGCATGAGGCAGCGGATGATTCTTGGTCTATGTTCCCTGGACTCAGAGAGCCCCTCCCCAGGACACACCAAGAGCAGGGCAGCCCCATCGCTCCAAAACGACTGTGTATGGCCCCTCACAGGACCCCTTCCCTCCAGCCAGGTCACAGAGTCTAGGTGTCTGGCAGGGGCCACAGAGCATAAGAGGACAGAGCAGGGGGATCCATCCACAGCCCGCGCGGATAGCTGGGATCCTGTGAGGAGAGAGGGACCTCTTAGTTTTTTTGCTGGGCTTCCTGGCTCCCAGTGGTCCCCGATCCGCATGTCTCCACTCACCTCTGAGCACGGAGACATCATACACCCTCCAGTTCTGGTACTTGTGATGCTGACCCAGAATGGCACACCAGTACCGCCCGGCGTCTCCCTCCTTGGACCCTTCCAGCCACAAAGAGTAGTTCCCCAGCAGTTTGAGCCTGGATGCCCTTATGGACCTTCCAGGTTCTGGGACTGGCCTGGCCACTTGGACTTGGGTCACCAGGGCAGTGGAGGAGCCTGCTGCAGGGCTGCGGAACCAGGACAGGAGTTCGTCTCCACTCAGAGTTGGTGGTGCGGGACATGGCAGCTCCATTGCCTCCCCAAAGACTACATAGATGGCCTGGATATTGTCTGTAGAGAGGGGGTTTTATGATGCTAGAAACCTCCATCAGATCAACAGCTCCCACTTGACCTCTAACCCCTGGCTTCTGCCCCTTGTGGGGTCTCCCAGCATGGGACTTGCTATGAGCACAATTCTCAAGTGACAGCTATAAAAAAGTGAAGAGGGGAGAAGAAGGTAGGGCTTTCCTCCCCTCTCCCCTCCTAATGGGTGGGTAAGAGAATCTGAAGGCAAGAGGGAAAAGGCTGGAATAGTTGGCACATACCCTTATCTCTTCTTCTCATTTCTCCTTTTCTAGAAGCATTTATGTATCTATTCTTATTTTCTTTTTTTTTTATGTTTTATTTATTTCTAGGAGAGAGAGAGAGAGAGAGACAGCGCGAGCAGGGGAGGGTCAGAGAGAGAGGGAGTCACAGACTGAAACAGGCTCCAGGCTCTGAGCTGGCAGTCAGCACAGAGCCCGACGCGGGGCTCGAACCCACGAACCGCGAGATCATGACCTAAGCGAAAGTCGGACGCTTAACCGACTAAGCCACCCAGGCGCCCCTCTATTCTTATTTTCTAAGGGAAACTGTACATGATCTGGACCCTCATTATCTCTGGGTCTTCCCCAGAATTAGAGGTAGGGGGAAGTCAGTTGGGGTAAATCTATTTTTTTGAGTCACACGCCATCCACAGTCCCCTAAGGAGAAGCAATAGTTCCTTCCAACTTTGCAAATAGCTGAAGAACCCCCCACCTCCAGCTCCTTACCTGCAGCAGCCTGGGGGGGACCACATAGGGACAGAAGGAGGAGGAATAAGACCGCCATGGGGAGAGCCTGCCAAGTTCTCTTGCCCAGGACCTGGTGCCCCATGGAGGAAACAGAACCCAGATAAAGGCCAGCACTCCCTGGTCTGGAGTGACATGGTCCTCTTGAGGGGATGAGAGTGCTGGGGAGATAAAGCCCAGCTTTGTGTCTACTGGGGAAGAAGTGACCACCACCTTTCAGTCCCAAGGGGGAAAAGACCCAGTCCAGTCTGTTCTGAAGATGATCTCCTCACACTTCTGACTCTACATCAGCTGAAGGACACAGATTAAAGACTCTTCACGCTAAAAAGCCTGCATAGAAGGGGACACAGCTGTTCACCTCCATTTATTTATTTATTTTTTTAATTTTTAACATTTTATTTTTTTGAGAGGGACAGACCGCCTGAGCAGGGGAGGGTCAGAGAGAGAGGGAGACACAGAATCTGTCAGCACAGAGCCTGACGCAGGGTTGGAACTCACAAACTGTGAGATCACGACCTGAGCCGAAGTTGGACGCTTAACTGACTGAGTCACCCAGGCGCCCCAGTTCACCTCAATTTAGTCTGAAAGTACATTCTGTGCTCTCTCCTCCACCCTAAGAGATGTCAATCATAAGTGAAGAAGCTGAATCTTCATGTTGGCCTCCACAAAACTCAGTACAAGACTGCATACCCAGCCAATACTTCCTAAATAATTTAAAATGATTTTCCCTGTGGCTGCCTGGCATACCACAGATCTCTTCTCAACCTCTGATAAGTATATTACGTTACTACTAAAAAAAGAAAAGGATAACAGGGGTTTGCAGAATTTACCAATTCACCCCTCTACCCCAGAGTTTTTTTGGGGGGGAGTTTCTTTTCTTTTCTTTCTTTCTTTCTTTCTTTTTTTTTTTTGGAGAGAGAGACAAGAGAGAGCACACGTAAGAGTGAGGGGCAGGAAGAAAGAATCCCAGGAGGGGCAGAGAGAGACAGAGAAAAACAGGGTTCATCCGAAGCAGGGCTTATGCTCACCTGATATGGGACTCGAACTCATGAGCCATGAGATCGTGACTTGAGCCGAAGTCAGATGCTTAACAACTGAACCACTTGGTCACCCTAGTTCTAATAGTTCTTAACGTGTTATTTATTTTTAAAGGTTATTTATTTTTAAAGTGGCTTTTTATGGCAGATATATTTTTAATTTTTTTTTTTTTTTGAGAGAGAGAATGTGTGAGCAGGGGACGGACTGGGGTGGGGGTGGGGGGCAGTGGCATATACAGAGAATCAGAAGGGCACAGACTCTGCACTGACAGCAGCTTGCCCAATGTGGGGCTCAAAATGGTGAACTGTGAGCTCATGACCTGAGCCAAAGTCGGACATTCAACTGGCTGAGCCACCCAGGGGCCACTTTAATGTTTTCTTTTTTCTTTTTATTCCAGTTAATTGACATACAATGTTATAATAGTTTCAGGTGTATAATATACTGATTCAACACTTCCATACATCACAGGGCACTCATCACAAGTGCATGCGTTAATCCTCATCACCTATTTAACCCATGTCCTCCCTCCCCTCTAGTATTATATGGATGCTGATTACATGGAAATACTCTAATGGTGCACTTTTCTGTATATGTGTTTACTGCAATAAAAAGCTAAAGATGCTGAGCGAAATAAGTCAGGCAGAGAAAGACAAATATCATATGTGTGCACGTATAGGAGGATTAGGAGGAGCTTAACAGAGGACCAAGGGGGAGAAGAAGGGCGGAAATGGTGGGGGAAAGGGGGAGAGACAAACCATGAGAGACTCTTGAATGCTGACAAAAACTGAGGACTGATGGATGTGGGGGGGGGAGGGGGTGGGCATGGAGGAGAGCACTTGTGGGGATGAGCACTGGGTGTTATGTGGAAACTAATTTGACAATAAACTATTTGTAAAAAAAAAAAAAAAAAAAGCTAAAGAATTTATATATAATGTAGGTGTAACGTACAAAGAAAAATAAGACAAACCTAAACCTGTCTATTAAGTAACAGTATTACCATTTCTATGTTGTGTTACACTATTCTGAATTTGCTCTTTATCCTGCACTTAGTTGATCATTAAATTTTATTTTTGAAATGCAATGTCAGGTTGTATGTAATCTATAGCTTTCTTTTTTCCACTCAACCACTTTGAGATTCGTCCACGCTTAAGAACGATAATGCATCCTGGGGCGCCTGGGTGGCCTAGTCGGTTAAGCGTCCGACTTTCGCTTAGGTCATGATCTCACGGTTCGTGGGTTCGAGCCCCGCGTCGGGCTCTGTGCTGACTGCCAGCTCAGAGCCTGGGGCCTGTTTCAGTCTGTGACTCCCTCTCTCTCTGACCCTCCCCTGCTCATGCTGTCTCTCTCTCTCTCCTAGATATAAATAAAATATTAAAAAATTAAAAAAAAAAAAAGAACGATAATGCATCCTTTATTTTCTAAACCAGTATTTCACACACCTTAACAACACGGAGTCCTCCTATCCATGACTGCGATGTAACACTCCACTTATTCAAGCCTTCAGTTTACCTCTTTCAAAAACTTCTGCAATTTTCTTCAGAAAATCTTGCATTTCTTTGATTTTACGTATTCCGAGACACCTTTTCTTTTTCGTTGCTCTTGTCAAGTGTTCCTAATCCTACTCTCGTTCCCACTGTCGCTCGAGAGTCGGCCAACGTTAAGGGACAGAAAAAAGTGACTGAACTACACCTGATAAGGTTGTAACTCTCCGCGTTTCAAACGCCGCCAAATAATTTCTGACCATTGCTCTACCCGTAGGTCCAACTACCAGAAGCCCGTCTCAGCGCTGAAATGTCTCCGCTCGGCACCAGGAGGGGCCTGTACGTGCTGACGTCAAGGGCACGCAGTACCTTTGAGGCCGGGGAAGGGCGGGGCCGGCAAGGGGACCTGCTGCTGGGAAGAGCAGCGGCCCGAGCTGGGGCCATGGCGAAGCTGCTGAGCTGCGTCCTAGGCCCCCGGCTCTACAAAATCTACCGGGAAAGGGACTCGGAAAGGGCCCCGTCCGGCGTCCCCGAGACTCCAACTTCAGTCACTACCTCCCCTTCCAGCTCCTGGGTGAGTCGAGTTCTCCCCTGGTCAAAAACATGGTACGGCCCAAACCCCTTTGCGGCCTTTGCTCCGCAGAAGCGCCCATTATTGGAAATCGGGGGAGCCTGGTTGTCAAGCCTCTTGTCTGCGAAGTGCTCTTTGTGCTTCCTGGGTTAAAGTCACGCCTGTGGACTGGCTGCCTCCTTTATCGCGGTTTGCCACTGCTTTCTCATTCCGACTATCGCTCCTTGCTTTTTCCTCTTGAGGCCCCCTACCCTGTCTGTCGTGGTTCGTGCTGGTCCCAATTGACTCTAAGTCCTGGAAGAGACCCTGCGCGGATTCGAGAGCTGGATGATTTTGCCGTCAGACTCTAGGTTTCTTCGTGCTAGGTGTTTTCCCTGGTTCTGTTTTATCTTCCCTTTACTCTGGCCTTTAATTTCTTTTCTTAATGTTTTATTTACTTCTGAGAGAGAGAGAGAGACAGACAGACAGACAGACTGACTGAGAGACTGTGAGCAGGGGAGGGTCAGAGAGAGAGGGAGGCACAGAATCTGTAACAGGCTCTAGGTTCTGAGCTAGCTGTCAGCACAGAGCCCGACGCGGGGCTCCAACCCACGAATCGTGAGATCATGACCTGAGCCGAAGTCGAACACTTAACCGACTGAGCCACCCAGACGTCCCTATCCTGGCCTCTAATTTCAAGATGACTTCAACGTATCACGTATCCACTGCCCCTCACCCAACCCCCTAACCTACTTTGGAGACCCCAGGGTCCTTGCATTCCTGAAAGCTGGGAGTGGTGGTAGGCTGTGCCCCTAAACGATATTCACCTTTTTACTGGTAGTCTCAATTTATGTTTCTGTTCTCTACAAACTGTCCACCGTCAGCCACATTCTCTTCTTTAATCACCCCACTGTTATTTCTGTTCTTTCCCTCTGAAAATGTCATGGTGTCTTTTCTTTCTGCTGCTCTAACTCCTCTCCCCATATGCACATGCCCACCACCCATTTGAAACTGGGTTGTGAAAGGGAACAAAAATCATCCAGTGAAGTTTCACTTTTGCTCCCAAGTCCAGCCCCTTATGTTCTCATGGTCTAGGGGTTGGGTGGAGAAGCCCTAGAAATGAGGTTTTGGAGTGGGGGTGGAGGGGTGGAAAGAGGGCCTTCTGTGGGAGACAGGGATGTCCCAGGAGGGATAGCTTTGGAGGCTAGAACCAGAGGACACACAACAAGGCTTTCAAAAGAGAAAGTGAAGGACTTGTCAAAGGACACGGCCCTTGACCCAGCCATCTGCTTTTGCAGGATACGTACTATCAGCCCCGTGCCCTGGAGAAACATGCGGACAGCATCCTGGCACTGGTATGTCTGCCCTGCCACCTGGGGCTACTGCATCTTTTCCGACCCACTTGCCCTCCCGAACTTTCTCCCCTACAGCCTGGGAGAAGGCAGCGCCCCTGGGAGTGGGGGAGGTTCTGGGCTCTGCAGCAGACTTCAACACACACACAGAGATGCTGTCAAGCACACATCCTTGGCACTCCCCTTTGGTGTGTGCACCGCTTTCTCTGGGGCAGCCTGACCCCGAGGAAAATGTGTTTACTCTTGGGACCATCTGCAGGTGCTCAGTCCTGTGGTCCCCAGTGACCTGTCCTCCCTGGCAACTAACCTCTTTGGCTGCAAAGACAGCTGTTTTCTCTGCTAGGGCTCCTGTGGTGATGTGTGTGCATCTCTTGGGGACCAGGCCAGGCACTGTCCTGAGCAGGGCCAATGAAAAGGCTTGATTAACTTTAGTAGAAAGAGAAACTGGCCTTTCAATGTTGATGAAATTATGTCCGGAGATAAGAGGAAGAAAACAGAACCTGTATCTAATTTTCCCAGCCTTTGTTATGCTCTGATACATTGCTTTTCAACAAATATTAAGCACCTATTGTGTCATGCACAGAATAGGTACTTGATACGCTCTCCCTCAGGTTATTCACTTTGGTCAGAGCCTAGGCCTGGAAATGGCAGGTGTGTGTGTGTGTGTGTGTGTGTGTGTGTGTGTGTGTGTGTGTGTATTGATTGCTTGTCCCCATCTCTCTGCTGCAGGCTTCAGTCTTCTGGTCCATCTCTTATTACTCCTCTCCCTTCGCCTTCTTCTACTTATACAGGAAAGGTCAGTGTGGTTTCAAAGGTGGTGGGCAGGTTGTTGACAGCTGAGCCAACCCCCCACCCCCCCCCAAAGAGGAAAGGGGACCTGTGAGGTTGGCTTGGCTTCCCTCTTCCATCAGGGGTCTTCTTCAGAGGGCATGGTTGTCCCAAAGAGAGGGAAGGGGGAGGGGTTGGGGCTGACCTGGGAAGAGATGCCAAGGGACAATAGGGAGAGCTTCTCACGTGGTGCCTCTCCCCTCCCAGGTTACTTGAGCTTGTCCAAAGTGGTGCCGTTTTCTCACTATGCGGGGACATTGCTGCTACTCCTGGCTGGAGTGGCCTGCCTCCGAGGTAGGTTGAGAGGGAGCCTGGTTTGGATCTATGCCTCCCTGGGTAAATATTTATGAAATAGATTCTGCAAACACAATTTTGTGTTGGGCCCTGAGGGGAAATAATTGGGAATGTTGAAGGCATGATCTTATCCTTAAAGAGCTTGGTTGTAAGTATGAAAAGCAAATTGGCAGGAAATTTGCTATTATGTAGAAGAGAGGCATGTACCCTACAATAATTCTGCATAAATCCGCATATATGTTTGTAATAATCCGAAACTGGAAACAAGTCCATGGCCACAAATGGTAGGATGGTGGGGGGGTCTAGTTCTACGGCAGAACACAATACAGCAATGCAAATGAACAAATTGAAGCTACACTCAGCAACACAGATGAGTCTCACGACTGTAATGTTGAATGCAAGAAGCAGACTACCAAATAATGTACGCAGTGTGTTTCCATTTTTGTAAAGTTCAAGAGGGATGCATATGGAAGTGGCAAAACACGGGACACGCTCATCTTGAAAGTCAGGAGAGGGATTACCAGGGAGAGAGAGGAAACAGGAGAGGGAGGGCTCCTGGAGGGACATGACTTCGCTCTCTTCCTTGACTTGGGTGATGGTCACATAAATGTTTGCTTTGTACTTTTTAAACTGAGTGTATATTAGATGCATGTAGGTTATATCTCACAATGTAAAAATGAAGAGACAGTCCAAATCATTGCCGCTTGGCAGGTGCACATGATGAAAACTGGGTGAGGGGATGCTTGGAAGGGGGTGTAGGCTAGGAGCTGCATGGTTGCTGTTGTGTCCAGCCTGCAGTTGGGATCTTCTGCCTTCTGTGATCTCCATTGGGTTGGGCTCCGTCCTCAGAGAGGCGTTCCCTGACCACCTCACCCAAAAGTAGCTCCCAGCCCTGGGTTTTGTCTTATTTTTAAATTTTATGTATTTATTTTATAAGTTGGTGGGTTTATTTTTGTTTGTTTGTTTGTTTGTTTGTTTGTTTTCTGAGAGAGAGAATGAGTAGGGGAGGGGCAGAGAGGGAGACAGAGGACCTTGAAGTAGGCCCTGTGCTGACAGTAGAGAGCCTGCTATGGGGCTTGAACTCATGAACTATGAGACCTTGAGTTGGATGCTTAACCAACTGAGCCACCCCTGCACCCCAAATTTTATTTATTTTTAATTTGGGCACAAAATTAAATACGGAAAAGTCCAGAGAACAAAGTGTCATGAACTGAAATGCTTATGTCCTGTGATGTTGCTTCACATACCTTTTGTCCATAAAGTTCTGAAGCATTGCATTCAGAGTTGGCATTCCTGTTGGAATCTTCCCCACTTCTGTGTTCCTCTTTCCCCAGAAGTAACCATTGTCACTTGGTGTGGTTTCTTTCCTGGTCCCCATTTTTATCCTTTTATGAAAGATATGCTTCATTTGATCAAATCTAAGCTGTTAGGAATTGTAAAATATATTCTGATTTCAGTTTTCAAATGTGAAAAAAATATGCATTTTAGAAGGTATGAAATACGGTAAGCATAAACAACATAACACATAGCCATTCTTCTGTGCACTTTGCCTTTTTGACACAAGTGGCATCCCCACCCATCCCACCCCCAACCAAAGCGCTAACTCTCAGGGCTGAAACCTGTGTGTCTTGGTTCCTACTGTCTCCCATGTCAGAACAGTGCCTGGCACATGACACCTGTCAGGTCAGTGGAAGCAGCGAAGTCAGGGTTTGAGACTCTTTGGCAGTGAAGGGAGAGTAGATGTGATTGGCAAAGGGCCAGGTGAAGAGAGGAAAGAGCACAGTGTTGCGGACGGCTCTGGTTTCATAGAGGGAAGTAGGATGGAGGCAGGGGAGGAGCAGTCTGGGATTCAGAAGGTGGCAAAGATGGAAGCCAGGAAGCAGAGGAGGAAGGAGTCTCGAGGGATGGGAAGAGTGCAGAGGGGCATAGCTGCAAGAGAGTGGGGATGGAGGAAGGGGACTTGGATTCAGTGAGGAAGTGATTACGGGGACAAGAGCGGGAGGCGTGAGGCCAGATGGCAGGGAGTTAGACTATACAGAAAAGGGATGGAGAGCAAGCAGTGGAGAAGGGAAAAGAAGAGAGACTCCGTGTCCACAAGGCCGAACAGTAAGGTTGCATGATGGTGTGTTAAGACTGGCAAAATGCACGTTCTGGAAGGTGGAGGGTCGATAGCCTATAAAGAAACAAACTGAAGAAGCTGGGTAGTGGAAGAACACTGAAGCCGGTTGCTAGATATGGAGGAAGGGGCTCAACTCAGCTCAACTCTCCTATCTCCCCAGATTCTGGGCCATCTGTTTCTTTCCCTCCCACTTCTCTTTCCAAGGCCTTCTCCTTACCCATCTCCAGTCCTCTTCCTGAAACTTATTCAGCTTGCTCTTCCCAGTTTTCCTCACACTGTCTCCTGTCCTCCCTCTACCAGGCATTGGCCGCTGGACCAACCCCCAGTACCGGCAGTTCATTGCCATCTTGGAGGCAACACATAGGAAC
This sequence comes from Proteles cristata cristata, assembly GCA_017311185.1. Classification (NCBI taxonomy): domain Eukaryota; kingdom Metazoa; phylum Chordata; class Mammalia; order Carnivora; family Hyaenidae; genus Proteles; species Proteles cristata. The sequence continues at coordinate 272,471 of JAESUZ010002444.1, read as the reverse complement.
CAGTCTGCAGAAAATAAGGTAAGAGATTCCTGGAAAGGTGCCAGACAGGTACCCTGGCAGCAGCTTCTCAGCTGTCCCTCCAGAGCACCGGGCGCCAGCTTCTGCCAGGGCGAGGAGGTGTGCTTGCTGCCCACTACAGTTGGTTTTTGCTTGCACATTGCTACATCCCTTCTCGCCTGTGCTAGGGAACTGTCCACCCAGAGAATTTTCCTTCCTACCCCTTCTAATGGGATGTTCCACTAGAACAATCTTCCACCCTTCTCCCTTCCATCCGTAAGAATTGTCTAGATGTGGAAATGTTCCACAGTGTTTCTTAGAAGGGGGGGTCTTCTCTCTGTCACAGCAGCTTGATTCTGTCAATGTTGTTTATTTTGGCTGTGTGCATTGAACACCATGCTAGTTTTGTTCAGGGATGGGTCAAGATGGACAGGTGTGTCCACTGATGTGCCCAGAAGCACAGCATGGTGCCAAGAGGGAGAAAAGCCAGGGCATAGTGTCCTTGGAGTTGTGCCAGCCCAGCTGGTTCTGGAGGGTGATTATCTTTGAGAAGGGGCTTTGGGGCCCTATAAAGCTCTTTCCTGTTAGGGATTCCTGGGATCAAAGAGTTAAGACCCTACCATCATCATGTTACTGGTTGCTCCATGCCGCCATTTACAGAGCTCCATAATGATGCTCCTGCCACGCTGCTGTCTGAGGCATTTCATATACACTCTTCCCAATCCTCACAACAGTCATATGAGGTGACATTATTATACCTCTGAGGAAACAGGAAAAAAGAGGTTAGGTGACAAGCAGAGTCACAGAGCAAAGGAAGGGGCTGGAGTTGGATTTGAGTCCTGGTCTGAGCAAAGCCTGCTTGAAATTTGCTTTTCTTCATTTTGTTTTGTTTTGCCATTTACATTTTTGTACAACGTTTCTGTTGTTCTTCCTTAGTCAAGTTATTTTTGAAAATGTCAAAAGAATTTTCTGTGACAGAAAATAAAGAACAGCTCTCAAAATAGAGCACTGGGAGCTCTGGGGGTGACGGAGGGGGTACAGCAGAGAATCAGACGCAGCTCCCGCCACCCTCAGAGAGCATGTGGACAGACCCCGTGAGGTGACTGGAGGCATCAGTGGCCTGGCTGGCATCACCAGCCCATGGCTGCAGAAGGTGAGGGAAAGGAGGTGGCCATGAGGATAGAACAGAGAGTGCTTCGTTCAGGAGGTGATTCCAATGCAAAGGAACTACTCGCCGTAGACATTACTTTCCTTCCTTCCCTCTCGCCCAACCTTAGGACAGTCATTTTGATCCTCTAGGGCAGCGTCATGTAAAGGATCCAGTGGGGGAAGGGGGTGTGACCAGCCAACAGACTCCCTTCCACCACCACCTCCTCCCTCTGAAGCACGACCACCCGGTCACCCCTTCTGGGAGTGGGTCAGTCTTATATTTTGGAAAAACAGAGTGTTGAGTAGTTCTTCTGGAAGCAGACAGGCCAGTTTTGATACCTGGTAGGGCATCCTCTCTTGCCTGATTTTTCTAGCTGTGACAGAGCTTACCCTCTATGAACTGGGAGGGTGTTGACCTCGACTTGTCTCCCCATGATGTGTGGGGGCCAGTCTTGTGGATGATGAGGGTGCTAAGGGTGGGTAGGTGGGCCTGCCCCAATTTCTTAGTTCCCCTTTTCCTTTCCTCCTCTTTCTCTCCCTGCCCACCACAGAGGCAGCTCGCCAACTACAACTTTGACTTCAAGAGCTGGCCAGTGGACTTTCACTGGGAAGAGCCCAGCAGCCGGTGAGGCCCCAGTTCTTTCACTCCATCCCTGCTCTGTCCTGTCCGACACATCCATCCCCATCTCGGGCCCCAAGGCCTGCTTTCCAGTGCCATCTCCTCATTCCTAGACCTCACTATCCTCCATACCCCAGCTTGCTGCTCCTGACCCCATCCTCCCCTGCAACTTTCTATCCTCAGGAAGGAGTCTCGAGGGGGCCCTTCCCGCCAGGGTGTGGCCCTGCTTCGCCCAGAGCCCCTGCACCGGGGGACAGCAGACACCCTCCTCAACCGGGTCAAAAAGCTGCCTTGTCAGATCACCAGGTGGGAAGCAGCAGGGAAGAGAAGCCAGCTGGGGTGGAGGGGACATCGAGTGAGGACTCCAAGACTGGGTGCTCCATTGTAAGATAGCTGTCATTTATTAGGCCTAGTGCTGTGTATTTTGTATTATTTGTGATGGTTTTTAATCTACATTTATATGTAAAGAAAAGAGGCTCAGAGAGGTCCAGAGTCTCACAAATGGTGAATGAAAGGGTTGGGGTGTTAACAATTCTGTCTGACGAAAAGTTCTTTTACTTTATTATTCTTTTTACATACTTATTTATTTAGTTAAAAATGTTTATTTTTGAGAGAGAGCTGGGAAAGGGCAGAGAGAAAGGGAGACAGAGGCCCCAAAGTGGGCTCAGTGCTTACAGCGGAAAGCCCAATGCAGGGCTTGAACCCACGAATGGCAAGCTCATGACCTGAGCCAAAGTCGGACTTTAACCGACTGAGACAGCCAGGTGCCGCTAAAATTTATTTAAGTAAGCTCTACACCCAACATGGGCCTTGAACTCATGACTCCAAGAGCAAGAGCTGCATCCTTTATCAACTGAGACAGCCAGACATCAACAAAAGCTTTTCTAATGAGGCTGAGAGGGAAGAATGAGGTTGGGAGTATGGTGGAGACAACAAAGCCTTAGCTGGAGCAGTATCTGGTGACAGCTGTGTCCCTGACCTGGCCTCTCTGCTCCTAGGTTCTTCTACCTTAAGCAAGCTACAATCTCTGCATCCGTGAATAACCCACCTTCTAGAATTGGTGATATTAAGTAGAGTCACATATATAGAAGGGTTACCACTTTGCCTGGGTACCTGAGAGCACATGGCAAAGCCCAAGTAAATCATAGTTGTGGATACTGATGGTGTCAGAAGTAACAACAGTAAGCCTTCCTGTTGTACAGTGGAGCACATGCTGTGGCAATTTTCTGTTGCTGGGGGCTGGGAGGCAGTTCCAACCTACCAAGGAAAGGGGTGGACTTAGTGATCACTGTTTATCATGCGATGATTGGTCAGAGAAACAAACCAAATTTGCAGTTTTGAGGGCATACTGGACAGGGTGGTACATACCTGTTTTTCTAGGGAGAAATCCTATTTCAGGATTAACTGGAAATGGTTAATTGTCTTTTTCAGACACCTACTACCGCTTATCTATCTAGATTAGTGCATTTGTTCAGTAAATATTTATTAAGCCCCTCTCAGTGTCAGGCTCTAGCCACCTGCTACGTGGCAGAATAGGGCATATTGCAGTGAACAGAACAGTCAGGTCTCTGCCCTGGTGGAGTCTGCCGTCGAGTTTGGTATATTTCAAACTACCGTTCTTGACCCATTTGTGAATTTTGAAATCAATTGAGTGACTTACAGCTGTCATTTTTTAAAGTATTATAAGGGGACTTTTAATTAGTTGTATTTATACATTAACGGAAGCACAGTTAATAATAACTTTGCTTTGGGGTGCCTATGTGGCTCAGTTGGCTGAGTGTCCAACTCTTGATTTTGATTCAGGTCATGATCTCACAGTCGTGAGATCAAGCCCTGCGACAGGCTCCGCACTGAACGTGGAGCTTGCTTGGGAGTCTCTCTGTCCCTCTCTCTCTGCCACTCCCCCACCTGAGCACACACTCTCTCTAAATAAATAAATAAATATTTAAAAATTAAAAAGAATAACTTTGCTTATACTTATCACATATAGAAAATATCTCCTAAAATTTCCAGTATATTTGTACAGAGGTGTGTACTGGGCCACAATATAAAATGTGCATCTTATAAAGGTGGTAGTAAAAAGGTTTGAAAAACACCAGCTTGGTACCTATATCACTTCATTATGTCCTGAAAGAGGAGAACAAAGCTGTAAAGGTCAAGAAACAAAGCTGTGAAGGTCAGGAGTCAGGCAGGCCCCAGAGCCTCTGGGTGCTAGGGCTCAGATGGTCCCTGGGTCCTACTGAGGTCAAGGTTCGATAATCCCATGTTCCCCACAGCTACTTGGTGGCGCACACGCTGGGGCGCCGGATGCTATATCCAGGCTCAGTATACCTGCTCCAGAAGGCCCTCATGCCTATGCTGCTGCAGGGCCAGGCCCGGCTGGTGGAAGAGGTGAGGCCCCCTGCCCCCGCCCCACCCCCGATATCCTTCTCCCTCTACCAGGGATGTGACCTCCTGCCCCTCACAACATCTCCCCCACTCAGTGCAACGGGCGCCGGGCAAAGCTGTTGGCCTGCGATGGCAATGAGATTGATACCATGTTTGTGGACCGGCGGGGGACAGCTGAGCCGCAGGGACAGAAGCTGGTGAGCAGGAGCAGAGAGCCCAAAAGTAGTACCGGGAGAGCACTGGAGGTTCTGGGGAGCTCAGTTCTACAGCAGCCCTAAGAAGTACAGCTGGGGATAATCCCGTCTCCCACCCCACCCTCAAGACATGTCGGTGTAGGAAAACCCTGCCACAGGGAAATAGATGAAGTAGGAGTTGACATTCAAGGACCAAAAAGTGATCTTGTAATAGTCACCACTTAGACAGCATTTATCACATAAAAGGCATATATTTAATCCTCACAATAACCCTGCAGAAGAAGTACTGTATTTATGAGAGCCCATTTTATGGATGATGAAACTGAGCCTGGGATAATTTTCCCAGATCCCACAGTAAGTGAGAGAATTTGAACCCAGGTAGCCTGGCCTCCAGAGTATCCTGCCTCCATGAAGAAACCATAGAAAGCACTGAGCCAGCAGTCTAGGGAGCTGGCTTCTGGTCCCGACACTGCCCAGCTGCTATGAGAATCCACGCAAGCCCCACCATCTCTGAGCTTGGGCTCGGGGCCCCATGAAATTAAAGTTTATCTGACTCTAAGTCTGGAGCCCAGAGATGGAAAGTGATTGGCATGCCATGCAAAAGAAACAGTCACGGAAAAAAATAGACCCAAAAACTAGAAAGGAAAAACCTATCCATAACCCCATTTCTGAGAGCTGTCTCCCGGTGGTCTTCCAAGAAAAAACTGAGTGGTCGAGCAGTTCTTCTTCCTCAGTTTGTTAAGCGTTTGCATCCACTCTGCCTCTCATCTTAATGCACCTTGTGAAATGAGAAGTTTCTATTCCCCTTGAAGACAACAGGCCCTTTCCTCTTCCCCATAAAGCTCCCATGTCCTGCCACATAGGGGATTTTCAGCCCCAGGTTGGCTCCTTCCCAGGCTTCCTTCCTGCTCCCTTCCATAGGTGATCTGCTGTGAGGGGAACGCGGGCTTCTACGAGGTGGGCTGCATTTCTACGCCTCTGGAAGGTAGGCCTGTGGCGCAGTGCTTGTCCCTGCCCTTTGGAATGGAATGTCCCTACCTTCTCACACCGATATAACCTCCCTGGGCCTGGTCACCTTGTCTGAGTGAGGTTTGAAATTCTCACATTTGAGGGGAAGTTTACTCCCCATTTGCTTTGCCAGCCTTACATTCCTACTCCCCTTGGGCTGTGTCCCTAACAGTATGGCCTTCATTCTATCCCCGTGACATAACCACATCTCTCCCTTCTGCTGCCTCAGAACCTCTGGTGTCATCTCCCCATTCTGGGGAAGCTTGGATTTATGCACCTCTGAGTTTGGGGGTGTTTAGAACTCCCATGTTCTGTTGCTCTTTCCCTCAGAGCTGGAGGTGGGGGAGGTGTGGGCTATAAGGTCCTAGCCCCTCCTCCTCCTCCTGTGTTGCAGCTGGATATTCAGTCCTGGGCTGGAATCATCCAGGCTTTGCTGGAAGCACGGTGAGACACTCTCTGAAATCCCTTTCTTTTCCTGAATTATGGTCTGTCTCCCTCTAGTCAGTCACTGGAGTTAGGGATAGGGGTGTATATTTCTTTTTTTTTTTTTTTTTTTAATGTTTTATTTATTTCTAGGGGAGAGAGAGAGAGACAGCGTGAACAGGGGAGGGCCAGAGAGAGAGAGGGAGTCACAGACTGAAACAGGCTCCAGGCTCTGAGCTGGCAGTCAGCACAGAGCCCGACGCAGGGCTCGAACCCATGAACCGCAAGATCATGACCTAAGCGAAAGTCGGACGCTTAACCTACTAGGCCACCCAGGCGCCCCAGGGGTGTATATTTCTGTGGTGACTCCACTCATCTGTCACCTGGATGCCAAGGGCAGGGAGCCATGACCCCCACCCCACAGTGGGGAGTGGCAGGAAGGCTGGTTTCTAGAGAGTGCAGTCCCTCCCACCACCCTTCTCTTTTGCACCCTCTCTGTTTGTTGCAGGGTAGCTCTGTGCTGGGAATGTGCAAGTGGCCCGTGAACCAGCCTTTGGTGCTGATCCACTCCTGCCTTGCCCTTCTTCCTGCAGGGGGTGCCATTTCCTCAGAATGAGGCCAATGCCATGGATGTGGTGGTCCAGTTTGCCATCCACCGCCTGGGCTTCCAGCCCCAGGACATCATCATCTATGCCTGGTCCATTGGCGGCTTCACTGGTACCAGCCTACCCCTACCATTTATGCTACCCCCACCTCAAAGAGCGGTTGGGAAATCCACGGGGGGCTCAGCAGTGGGGTAGAGGCTTAAGGGAGGAGAGGACGGAGGGATATCTGTGTGTCTGGAAGATAGTATCCTATGTGTATACATTCACATTTCCCTCCACCCTTATGCCATTATGAAAAGCACCAGACCAAGGTCCTGGAGGGGAGAGATCAGGGAAGTAAAGCTTTCCTCTGTCTTCAGGTGTCAGCTTATAGGGTCAATGGGACAAAGGTGGGGTGGTGGGCAGAAGTCCCTTGGTCCTCACCCTTCTTCCCTGTCCTGGTACCAGCCACGTGGGCAGCCATGTCCTACCCAGACATTAGTGCCGTGATCCTGGATGCCTCGTTTGATGACCTGGTGCCCTTGGCCTTGAAGGTTATGCCAGATAGCTGGAGTGAGTGCAGTTCCCAGGCCTGCCTTTCCAGGGAAGGGATGGGCTGGAACTGGGAACTATTCTAACTGGAGATGGTTCCTTTTTGTGGAGGTGGGGAGTGGGTCACCCAATGGGATGAGAAGCAGGAAGACTGCTGTGGGGCCTCAGTTTTCTCTGTGAACAGTGGGGAACTATGTGTTGTTCAAGGGCTTTGTCTCTGCCATCCCTTCACTCTAATCCCACTGTAGGGGGTCTCGTGACCAGGACCGTGAGGCAGCATCTCAATCTGAACAACGCAGAACAGCTGTGCAGGTGAGGGCAGGCCAGTGTCTGGCATGTAACTCCTTTCCCCACCTCCCTGCTGTACAGGCTCTGCTGAGTATTCAAGCAGATCTCCCAGTCAGGCCAGAATGTGGGCCATCCCTGCTCTTAAATATTTGCTCACCCCTGGGTGAAGGGCAGCCCAGGGGCCCTGCTGTAGTAGGGGATGAGGCTGCAGCCAGTGCAAGGGTGGGGTGGCCACTTGTCCCGTCTCCCTCTGAGCACCACACTGTCCTCTGAAGGTACCAGGGCCCTGTGTTGCTGATCCGCAGAACCAAGGATGAGATTATCACCACCACGTGAGTGCCTGGGAGCCTGTGCCCTCCTGGATCCCAGATGTAGCTAGGAAGTTGCCCTTCCCACTTCTGCCCACTGGAAACCTAGGTATCCAGACCCTTCCTCCCCAACCTCCAGCCCCTCCAGTACATTGTTCTCACCACCAGGGTTCCTGAGGACATCATGTCCAATCGAGGCAATGACCTCCTGCTGAAGCTCCTGCAGTATCGGTGAGCGCGTACGCGTGTGTGTGTACATGCACATGCATATGTGTACTGACACTGGCGGTGCAAGGGAGGGAGGGAGGGAAGAGGGTTTTAGGGATGAGGAGTGAAGAGAATTGGGTCCTGACCTCCCGTCCTGGTGCTCCCTCTGTAGGTATCCCCGTGTGATGGCAGAGGAGGGTCTTCGAGTGGTGAGGCAGTGGCTGGAGGCCTCCTCACAGCTGGAGGAAGGTGCAAGGGGATGTGGTGAGGCCTTTGGGTGGGGGCCTGGCCAGGCCAGGTCACTGACAGGCCCTCCTTTCTCTCTGTGAGCAGCCTCGATTTATAGCCGTTGGGAGGTGGAGGAGGATTGGTGCCTGTCCGTCCTCCGCTCCTACCAGGCAGAACACGGGCCTGACTTCCCCTGGAGTGTGGGTAAGGATGGCCTGCGGCAGGAGGGGCTGTTGGGAAGAATCCGGGAATGGGGATGAATACCCAAATGCACGGCTCATATATGAGCGACTCTTCTCTGCAGGGGAGGACATGAGTGCAGATGGAAGGCGGCAGCTGGCCTTGTTTCTGGTGAGCTGAGGGGTGGCAGGCAGAAGGGGGTGCCAGGATGGCCAGGGGCCATGTGTGGGGCTTGGGGCCAGGGGATACCGTGTAAGCATTGGAGGCGGCAGCTTGTAGAGCGTGGGAGGTGGGCTCGGAGGCTGTGGAGGTGTTTGGTGGTGCTGCATACTGCGGGGCCCTGCACCCCACCTGTCCTGCCCTCTTCCTTCAGGCTCAGAAGTATCTGCACAACTTCGAGGCCACACACTGCACTCCGCTCCCAGCCCAGAATTTCCAAATCCCCTGGCACCTCTAGGAACCACAGTGGGACTCATTCTGAAAAGAGTGAGATAGGAGGAGACATGAGGAAGGATCTTCTTATTTGTGATTTTCCATGTTCATGTTGCTGTTTATAGTTTGTGGAAAGAGGGGGGCTGTCCCCCTTCTCACTGCCCTATTGCACGTTTTCCCTCATCCATCTGCCAGTACCTAACCTTCCCCAACATATACCCTGCATTCAATGAATGAATTATTCCTAATAATTAATAAAAAGGTATTTTTTCTACAGGCTGGCTAATTGTGTGACTTCCCAAGTATCCAGGAGCCTGGGGCCAGTAGTGGAGATAGCTGAAGCTCCAAAGAGCTGGGTTTTGGGGAACCCAACTCCAGCTGGCTAGTTTAATCCTCCCCATCCCTGCTGTTCTCCCAGGCCTCCAGCCCCCAACCTGAGCTGTCCTCATGTAGTGGGTCCCCAAGCCTCCCCATTTTCTGGTATGTCTAGTAGTATCACACATGCAGCCTCCCCAGCCTGCTCCTCAGTCCTTCCTGCATAACGCGGCGACCACCATATGAGCTCACGGTGGCCCCCTCTTGTTTACAGCTCCAGAGCGTTGTCACTTACAAATTGTTTTCTAGTACCTGATTTCCCCTACTCGGCTCTTCTACAGATTTCCAGATCCAACCTGCATGGCTTCACCAGAAGTTTCCCCGGTTTTCCTTGTTCAGCTCTTGCTGTTCCAAGGGGGAGTGAGGAACAGCCCACTCCCCATGTCTTATGCAGCAAATCCTGCACACCTCCTCAACCGTGCCCTCGTCTCTCTCCTCATACATTTGTTGCAGTTCAACGACAGGGCCTGTCAGGGACTGAGGGCTCATATCTTCCCAGAGCCACACTTCACCTCTCTTGACAGCTATTAGAAGAAAATCCCTAAGTTGAATCTGAGGAATTTGACTTCCTGTAACTTCTGTCCTATTTCCAATCCTCAGACTTCATGGAACAGAATGAGTTCTTCTCCCACCCACCAGTTCGTTGCCTGGCCACCTTCTTGGGAAACCTCTTTTCTAGCTGAAATGCTCCCAGGTTTAAACTCCTTGGTCCTCTGTTTTGAACAAGCTTAATGTGGGCAAGCAACAATGTTCTGATATCCTGGATGACCTCTGGCTAATATCAGTGTCTCCTGAAACCCCAGGGCATTAAGCTACTCCTCAGTCTCTGGGCAGAGGCTGTCTGCCCCCGCCAGCTACCGGGTCCTTCAGTGGGGGTATACTGAGTCTCCACTGGAAGGGTGATCTGAGACTTGTCAGGTGATATGACAATTTTAGGTCAAAAGAGAAGAGGTGGCCACAGCTCCAGAATGCTCCACCTTTTGCAAATACTGGGAAGTTGATGCTGGCATCCCATTCCTCTGTCCTGTCCCAGGGGGCAAACAGGGTGGGAAGTGTGGAGCCTGCAGCTGTAGGTCCAGCTGCATGGTTCTGAACCTCACCCTCCATAATCCACCAGGACAGTTAATCTGGAAAACAAGTCTGTTCAGCGAAGGTAACAACCTCCTTGAATACAAATAGGGGCCACCTAGTCCCACCTCCCACACCCTGGAGACAAGACTCCCCCTTCCTGGCCATGGCCACTAGGGACTCTGTTGACTGACCTCTACCACCACTTCCTCCTTCCCCTTCTTCCTACATATACTATAAAGAACAGTGGATGCCATGCAGAGCCCTCAGATAACAGAAGTGGGTGGGGAGAGGGGAGGCTTAACATTTGAATTCTGGACCACCCAACCCAGGGGCCTGTCTACCCCCTTAGATTACTCCCCACTAATGTGATAAAGCTCACATTAGCTCTTTGTTTTCAGAACCATCACCACACCCCCCCCCCCCCAGGTTAGACTAGCGCTCTGTCCATCCATCACCCTATATAGTAGGGTTCCAACAGTCCCAGGAGAAGAACAGCTGAGATGCAGACCCCACATCTGCTGGACCTTGCCTTACTGGGCACCAGGCAAGGTCTGGAAGTCCAGGCGCCTGGGTACATGGGGAGAGAGGATGGAGGCTCGGACAAAGAATAATTAACACCGGGGCAGGAAACCTCGGAAGAAGAGGTGGACTCTGGGCTGGGCCATCCCTTATCCTACCCTGTCGCATAGGCCCAGGATCGCCCTGCGCTGCTTTCATTACGAGCTGCAGGAGTAGGCTCTGCACTCCGTGCTTGGGCTGAGGATTTGCTCACTCCCCCGAGAGGGTCAGGTGTTTCCCTCCTGTCACAAGTGAATGAGGGCCAGGTACCTATCCATTCATTCTTCCACCCAACCAACAAGCTATCCCAAGTCCCTCAGGAACCAAGTCATTTCCCCCCCCATTCATTTATATGCGAGTTCAAGATCCACTCTCTAGTTCCTCTCCAGACCGCCTGGTCTAGCCGGTCGGCTAACCGAACTTGGCTCTCGCCCAGCCCAATCATCTGTGGCCACGCCCCCTTGTTTGCTCCGCCCATTGCTCTGACTGTAGCATTCTTTCCTCAGGCCCCACCTCCTTTGTTTCGTCACTCGGCTGCCTACCCCCTGGTATCCCGCGTCCTCAAGGCACTCCGCACAGAAACTGTCCTCAGCTGCTGTCACCATGGCGACTACTGCAGCGCCCCGCCTCTTCGCCCCTGAAAAGCCTCCTCTGAGCCCGTCACCGTGGCAACGAACGCACAAGGCTCAGCAGGCGCACTGGCCGCGCGCAGCCGCTTAGCCTGCGGAGTAGCCTAACGAAATAGGGCCTGGATTAATAGCCCTACGGCCACGCCTCTCCCGCAGAACAACTCTCCCCGCTCGCACCCAACCCAGCCTAGAAGTACCACCCGTCTTCCCTCCGGCTAGCCGCAGGGCCTAGGGTCTCCAACTCCATAGTGAGTCATCCCGGACCTCTCAGGGTGAACCGGGGAGCCCAGTCCCAGCTACCCGTAACTCCCTAGTCCTTGGACTTTAAGTTGCGGTTATTCTCGAGGGCGCTGTCACTTCTAGCTCCTTGCCGCTCCCGCTCTCTAATTCTCTTTGTCTACCACCCTGTCGTTCATTCAGCAGACAGTTATCCAGGTGCCAGGCGCTCCTCCCCAAATATTCATTACTCCGACTTTTCAATAATCCAATTTTATGATTTCATTTATCCCAGGGCTCTTGAGCACGCAGTGGCGTGCGTTTTCCTTTCGTATTTCTTCTTTCCCGTCTGTCTTTCTTGGCGCGAATCTCAGTCCATTTCTTCCCATCTTCCCCATCAGCGCCCCGAGACCAAACGATTCTTGGACGGTCTGGGACTGTAAGCAGGGAGCCAGGGAGCCCTTCCTCAGGGCTGCACCCCAAGCCCCCAGACCAGAAATTGAAGCAGGTGGTTCGCTCCTGTACTCCCATAGCTCTTCCCATAGCCCCCCGACCCTTAAAGTGAAAACCCCGAGTCTCTCAGAGACCCTGACCTGGCGAGGTGCCTGCTGAGCTGGCCGCGTGAAGTAGCTCAGCAGAATACCTCTCCTGGCCCCCGCCAAAGGAACTGGGACGCCTACCCCTGCTCATTAGTTGCAGCTAGGCCTCCGGCCCGGAGGGTTGGTGGCGCCACAGCGCCTCCTTCCGGGAAAGCCGTGTGGTGGTCTGCGTGTCCGTTAGGGGCGGAAGCCTGGGCCTGACGCCAGGCCGGCTTTCCCAGGTTTCAGGGCAAGCCGCCCCTCGGACAGCTGGCCGGAGGGCCGCCCCGCTTCCTCCTGGGAGCCCCGAAGTGCAGTCAGGCTTGGAGAGCGAGCGCCCTGCGCCGGAGCCTGTGGGAGCCTGTGGGAGCCTGTGGGAGCCGGAGATCAAGGCCACTGACCTGCAGCTGAGCTTGGGCGGGGCGGGGAAAATGGGGGCATAAAGAAAGGTGGTGGCTAGCTACCTGGAACCCACAGGGGCCACTGGACTGAATAGGTCACTCGGGACTCAGGTATCTTCGCTTCTGGATTTCTGACAGTTCCACGTTTTTCCCATCTTGGAAAATGGTACCACCAATCACTTCCTTGTGCAAGCCTATCCCCCAACTTCCCTCTTTCCATATTCAGTCTAACTCCAAATCTGTCCAATCTTCCTTCTAAATAAATGTCAGATTCATTCATTCCCCCCCACCCCCCACCTCTCTTCTGCTAGGCCAGGCCGCCATCTTGTGACTGGACTCAGGAATAGCTTCCTAACTGGTTTCCTAGCCTTCATAATCTTTTACAAACTTAACTCTGATCTTATTGCTCCTTTGGTCAGTGCTTAGGACTGCCTGGGTGCTCCCAGGAAGCACTCATCCTCCCTCCCCACTGAACACCCCATATTGTCTCTGCCACTAGACTGCTCTGTGGGGGCAGGGATTTTGTGTAATGTTGTATCCCCAACACCTGAAACAGTGATTCAGTAAACTTCTGGAGAATAAATATGAAAGAAGTTTCCTTCTCATTACCCTTTTGTCAGGATCCTGTCCCCAAGCCAGGATGTTAGGTCTTAGAGTGGCCGTGGGTGGGACACTCTGTCTCTCAGGCTGTTCTGGCACTGATTTCCTGCCCCAAATGGGTGTTGCCTGTCTCCTTCCTTTTGGCCAACTTTTTCCACCAATATAAGCCCCAACTGGAGGCTAGTGGGCAGCCATGCCTTTTATGGCAGGCCCTGCAGGTAGCCAGAGTATGGGGCCCCTGGGCCTTCATAGCACCCCCCAAGCCCTGTACAGGGTCCTTTTAATAGTGCTGGTCATGATGAGCTTGGTGTTTGGTAAGTGGCTCTAAGGGATCAGAAGGGTGTCTTGGTCTGCTGGGTAGAGAAACCCAAAGATACCAGGTGTCTGGGCACATCTGCCCAGGATGCTCAGGTAAACCCAGGCAGGGGAAAAGATGGGATGGATGGACTTGATGAGATAATGCCTAGGGACTGGTAATGGACTGCTGTTCACTCTGAGGGAGATCTCTAGTTATTACCCCAGGGCTGTCTCAACAGCAATGACCTGAATGGAGATACTGAAGGGACTCCATTTAAATCTGGGGCAGTGCAAAATAGGGAGGATTCCGGGAACATGCTAGATAACAGAACCAGGATTCACCCAGTAGAACAAGGCTGAATCTATCCTGAGAACCTCCTCACTTGGCTCCAAAACACCATCTATATAGAAAGGATTCAAAGTGTTTGTTCAGTATCTGCCTCACACTAAGTGTTCTGCTGGGTCTGGGAACTCACTGACATGTGGTCTGGGCCTGGAACAAGAGGAAGAGGGAGCATATATACACATAGTTGGGGAGGGCTTTGGTGGACAAAGATTAGTATGAGTCCAGTGATAAGACCATCAAACAAATAATGTGATGGTGGGCTGCTTAGAGTCTCCTGTCCACACAAAGCATAGATTCCTCTTGCCCTGTGGTGATGCACTCTTGTGTTCACTGAATGTTACAGATTATTCAAAAGGGGGTATATAGGGGTGGGGTGGGGGACTGTGAAACCAAGTCCCAGAGGAAGACCTGTCCTCACAGAACTGCATAAAGCTGGCATGAGCTGCCTCTGCCTAGTCTTTGAACTTAGGAGCTTGCCGAGTCCTAGGCACAGGGTAGCACCTCAAATACATGTTGAATGAGTGAATGAATTCCTTAATGAGTTCCTTATTTCAGGAGGTGTAAGAGCGGAGAATGGAGATTTTAACATTGACTAAAACCTCTGATAGAGGGTTAAGCCAGATGGTTTTCAAGAACTGGTGATTTAATGGTTTTCTGAGATGGGAAGGTGAGGAGGGAACAGTGGGGTTGGCCAGCCTGGAATTTAGGTGGGTTTGGAGTCAGTGTTTCTCTGTGTTCTAGGTAATGTTGATCCTGTCAATCCAGAACCCCCTCATCCAGTTCAGTTTCCCAAATATCTGCGCTGCTATCGATGCCTCTTGGAGACCAAGGAGTTGGGCTGCCTTCTGGGATCTGATATCTGCCTTGCCCCGCCTGTCAATAGCTGCATGACTCTCTTCATAAAGAACAGTGAGCTGCTTGTCTTTGGCCCAGCCCATTCCCGAAATGCATCTCTCAGCTGCACCCCATGTCTGGTTCCTACAACCCCTAGATAATGCTCCATCATGGCCTCTCTTTCCTTACCTTCAGAGTCATTCTCTTTCACCACTTCCACCCTCCTGTTCTCTCAGCCTGCTGGGGCTGACTGGCTTCCGCCTTTCTTACAGCACCCGGCCTTGTGGGGGACCCTTGTTATCAGCCCCCTGCTTCTCCTCAGGCTGCCTTCTCTCTGTCTGTTCAGGGAGACCCCTAATGACCAAAATTTGGGCATTAGCTGTCTTCCCACTTCATTCTCCCCAGAGGATTTGCTCTGCTTCCTCCTGAATTTGAATGTTAGGCCAAATTGTCATGTCAAATTGCCCTCTGGACTGCTCCACCTGTTTCAACCTCCTGAAACTGCATTCCTCATTTCTCATGTTTGCTCTTCCACACAGTCCCTCACTCCACCCCCGCCGTCCCCGCTTTTTTTAGTAGGCTCAATGCCCAACGTGAGGCTTGAACTCACAACCCCTAGATCAAGAAGTCACATGCTCTACTGACTGAGCAGCTGGGTGCCCCTCCTTCATTCTTTTTAACAAACACAAAACATATTTTGTGCCAGCACTGTTCTAAGCACTTACAACCCTCTGAGACAGGTTTTATTATTATTATCCACATTTTACACATGTGGAAACAGAGGGACAGAAAGGTCAAAACTTTGCGAAAGTGTCCTAGAAGCTGAACCAAATTTGTGGTGATTCCAGAGATGGTGCTCTTAACAACCACAGCATGAACTTGCCTTCACATTAAAATTCAAATCCTTTTATTATACCTTTTAAAAATAGATATGATTCAAAATCAGAGTACTCAGCTGCATCAAAGAGAAGTTCCCCTCTTACCCCTGGCACAGTCCACCCAGTTCTCATGCACAAACAACACAAAACCAAAACCAATCTTCCTATTATTTTTTTCCCCAAAGATTTTTTTTTTTATTTTTAAGTAATCTCTACACCCAACATGGGGCTCAAACTTAAAACCCTGAGATCATGAGTCACATGCTGTACTTACTGAGCAAGCCAAATGCCCCAAATCTTTCTACTTGATTATCCTGTGATCTTTTGTGTACATCTCACCCTATGCAAATATAATGTTTACCCTTTTCACCTTTTTCTCTTCTCCATAAATAGTAGCATACCACTGTAAACACTGTACTGCATTTGTTTTTATAAATTTTTATTTATTTGTATTTATTTTAAAAATTGTTTATTTTTGAGAGAGGCAGAGAGACACACAGAGAGAAAGACGCCAAAGCAAGCTCCAGGTTCTGAGCTGTCAGCACAGAGCCTGATGCAGGGCTCCAACCCATGAACCATTGAGGTCATGACCTGATCTGAAGTTGGATGCCTAACTGACTGAGCCACCCAGGCGCCCCTAAAAAATTTTTTTAATGTTTATTTTTGAGACAGAGACAGAATGTGAGTGGGCGGGGCGCAAGGAGAGGAAGACACAGAATCTGAAGCAGGCTCCAGGCTCTGAACTGTCAGCACAGAGCCCAATGCAGGGCTTGAACTCACAAACCACAAGATCATGACTTGAACAGAAGTCAGACGCTTGACTGACCCACCCAGGTGCTCCGCATTTTGAATGGCTCTTTCACACTAACTTTCCACAGAATCCATAGCTGAGGATTCCCTGCCCCTGCCCACTCACAGGAATCTTGGCATTTGGGGGGTCCAGGGAAGGGTGTGGGGTCGGTGAGGGTAAGTCCATGTGGAGGGAGGGGATGGAAGGGTCTGGGGCTGTGCCTGGACCTGGGATGTCTATATCACTGGTGGCTGCCATCCTTCCCCCAGGCAGTGGTTCTGACATCATGGTGAGTGACTGCCGCCGCAAGGAGCAGATGAGTGATTGTTCGTATACCCGCTCTTCTCCCGTGTTTGGCTTCTGGATATTTTCTCGATGCTGTTTCCGGGAGTTCTGCAATAACCCTCAGAACAGAGTGTTCTATATTCCTTAGAACTTCTGCAGAGATTTTAGAATAAAATCCTGCCAGTTGCCATCCATCTTTCTGATTTCCACCTGGGTGGCAGAGCCAGAACAACTTCCAATCCCTTTTACTAGCCCTCCTTGCCTCCCTCTAGTTACCGGACCCCAGCTCTATCTGCCTCTTAGTTGACACCCAACACCCCTCTCCCCACTCAGCCCCTCCCCCAGACCCCCTCTCCAGAATTCTCTGAGTTTCCCCTTCAAGTCCTCAAGGTTTGATGCCTTTACTCCTCTCTCCTCCCATCTCTCAGCTGCTTCTTGGCTTTGCTTTGCTGCTCCTCCCACCATGGGCCTCTCTAGCCTCAAGTCCCCGGGTGTTCCTCCCAAATAAATTGGTGTACATACTGGATGGCTCATCTATTTCTTCTGGTAGTGGTGGAGGCTGAAGGAGGTTGAGATCCTGCCTTGACTGCCACACCGCAGGGCAGGTAAGGGGCTCCCAGCTCTATTGGGCTCTGCTCCTGCCTGACCTCCAGGTCGTGGATTCAGCTCTAGGCACAAAAAGGTGAAGAACTATAAGCCTTTCTGTGATGAAAGCCAAAAGGGCACTGGTCACCCTTGGCAGTGCTGTGTGGGGACTGGAAGGAGGTCCACGGCGTGGGAGGTGGGGGCTGGCAGGAATGGAGCTATGAAGGGCTGGGCCCAAGCCAAGGGAGTTGGGGGAGGCAGCCTGTGAAGAGCCGCTAGATCTGTGGAGACGATGTGGGAAGTTACTGCCAAATCTTGGGCCCTGGGTTCCTCAGCCTCTGAGACTATCCTCTAGTTTGACTTGCTAAGGCTGTATAAACCTAGACTTTTACACTTAAGTCAGAGGTGATGGGGGGGAAAGTGGGCCCAGACAGAGGGGGCATGCTGAAGGTTTGTACTTATTTTTGTACCCCCAACTGCTTCCTGACCTACCAATTAACATTAGTGTTTCCTGCCAGAGCATAGGCTATTAAAGCGGCCACAGATCTCTGTTAACATATGTGCAAAATGTTGTGTAGGAGTATATGCTATATGATGCCACTTGTACCAAGCACACAGACAAAATTCCTCTAAGCAGCTACAACTTAGGACAGTGGCTACCCCTGGGGAGGGAGAAGTGCCTGGGAGGCTACATGAAGGCTGCTTTCGGTGCTGATACAGGCTTTTACAGTGACTTGAGAACTAGTAACACGGGTGTGCAGTTTAGAAAAACCCATGTTATGTGTAAGCTTCGGTTTTGCCAGAGGCCTAAAAATAGGCCACAGGGGTGCCTGGCTGGTTCAGTTGGTAGAGCGTGTGACTCTTGATCTCAGGGTAGTGAGTCAAGCCCCATATTAGGGATAGAGATTACTTTAAAAAGTGGTAGGGCACCTAGGTGACTCAGTTGGTGAAGTGTCTGACTCTTGGTCTGGCTCAGGTCATAATCTCATGGTATGAGTTTGAGCCCTGCCATTGGGCTCTGTGCTGGCAGCATGGAGCCTGCTTGGGATTCTCTCTCAAAATAAATAAACCTTTTATTTATTATTTTTTTTTAAGTTTATGGTTTATTTGAGAGTTGAGAGAATTAGTGGGGGATGGGCAGAGAGAGACAAGAGAATCCCAAGCAGGCTCCGTGCTGTTAGCAGGGCCCAACATGGGGCTCAATCTCACAAACTGTGAGACCATGACCTGAGCTGAAACCAAGAGTCAGATGTTTAACCGACTGAGTCACCCAGGAGCCAAAATAAACTTTTTTTAAAAAGTAGTAATAACAACGCATACATAAATGCTACAATTTGTATGTACCTTTGTCCTGTGTCCATTTTTGAGGCGTTAATTTTCACCTGTGCGCACACACATGCATTCTCTCAGTCTTAAGAGGCACTATCTCTCTGACAGGTGACCAAAATGAGGCAGAAACCAACTTACCTAAATGGCAGAGGAGCTGGGATTGGGGTCCCCAAACACGAAGTGCACTGCTTTTCAGAAAAAGGTTTCAGAACCCCAGCACTGGGTTCTGAGATTCAGAACGGCGGGCACCTGGCTGTATTCATTAACACCAAGCCCAGAGCAGTGTGTTTAACTGCATGTATGGAAAAAGTTATAAATGTTCACTATTGCTTTTGTAGGCTAGTACTTTTCCAAAAGTAATATATATTAAAATAAAAGACCTAAACTGCAGACTCAAACTGTATAACCTCTGAACATTCTTAACTCCTGAACCTAGCTCCCTACAGAGGGGGTCTTGGGTGCCAGGATTCTCAAAAGAACAGGCAAGAGCCCAGGTTCCTCAATACCAGGGGACTCTCAGATAGAGGCCTGGGCTCGTTGGTTTGCTTCTGAGTTTTCCTGGTTTAAAGAAGAGTTTTTCCTCCTCTGTTAGATAGAAAAGCCAATGTAACCAGGGTTTAATTCTCTAGGTTTTGTAGGGCAAAATTTTTTGGTTTTGTTTTGTTAAATATTTTATTTGTAAGTAATCTCTACACCCAATGTGGGGTTCAAACTTAGAACCTCAAGATTGAGTCACATGCTCTACTGACTGAGCCAGTCAGGTGTCCCTGCAGGGTAAGTTAAATGCTGTGAGAAGACATAATCCTCATAGCTGAACAGATCCCTAGCTAAGCAGGTGAACAGATACAAGCCCTTTATGGGCTGGCCATGAAAAACCCACAAAAGGCCAAGTAGAGTGGGCCAGGCTGCAAACTGTTTGATCCCCATGCCCAATTAACTTTAACAGGTCTACACTTGCCCATACCTGAGCCTGACCCCATCAACAGTGTGACACATACTTAGCCCAGTCCATTTATTGTGGAGGTTGTGGAGAGCAATCGAGAGATGTGGTGCAGAGCAGGGCAGACCCTCGCCTCTACTCTCCCCTGGCACCTATGGAAGTAGGTGTCAAGACTCAGTGATGCTAAGCGGGGCTGAGGAGGCCAGACACGGTGACAGAAGAGAAGCAGGAAATGAGGGCAGAAGTAGAGGTGGAGGCAGTGAAGCAGTGACACCAGAGTGCCTAATCAGGAAATCTGCACAGATGTCTACCCTTCATTCCTTTTGCTACAAGTTCAGTCTGGGGCTTAAGATAGGCATGGGCTGCAATCTAAAACCAGACTTGAATGGATGTAGCAGGTGACGAGACTGACAGGGGATTGGGAAGTTAAGGGGGATGATGGGCTCAGAAGATGGGAAAGGCATGAGGAAACCACTGTGCCTTCCCTAGGACAACCTGCGCAGAAGGTGAACTTAGTATTTTCTAGGAGAAAGAAGAGTACTGGGTGTAGTGCCACAGCAGTTTCTGGGAAGGAAATTAAGCTAACGCCATATAGATGCTGGAAGTACAGAGGAAGGGAGGACTGAAAAATCACAGACCAGACAGTGTGGGTGTTCTAGGAGGCCAGCACTAGGTGCTGGGGTGTTAAGGGAGAGATGCAGGAAGAGAAAAATCCAAGGATAAGGTGTCAGGGCCCAACCTAGGGAAGAACCAAAAGTCCCGAGCTGTTAAGAGACAAGTATATGCGACGCAGGTCAGCAATGGACAAGCTTAGGTTCAGGGACAGGGTGGTCACGGGGTCGCGGCCTTCAGGTTCCTTCCCAGCATGGAAGCTGGGCAGGGGCAGTGAGAGGTTCAGGGCCTTGTAGAACCACTGGATCTGGGACTCTGACAGGGGCAGGGCCAAGGCCCCGGTAGGGGGATCAGGCATGGAGCTCTGGAGCTGGGGGCTAGACCAGGAGTTGCAGTAATCGTACTGGCAGCACTGGGCCTGATACCAATACTCTGAGAAGTAGGTATTGCGTTTTTCCTGGCACCGGTAAGAATTGTACTGTCCACAGCCTCGGATGAAGAAACGAATCTTGGTATCTGGAGAAGAGGGAACAGCTAATAACCCCTGCTGCCTCCCATGGTCCCCAAACTTGGTATTCTTACCTAGACTCTCTCCATCCCTCACCCAGACCTGACTTCCATCCCAGACTCCTTTCAAAAGGAGCCAAAAAAATTGGCTTAGCTGATGCCCCCAGAACCCCAGACTCCTCCAACCCCAGACTCCCCCTTCTAGCATCTTCCTGTCTTCTTGCACCCCAGGCTCTAAGCAGCCCTCATCTATGAGAGAAGAGGAGACCAAGCCATGGGCTATCCCACGAGCAGCCCCCTCTTGGGACTTGACTCACCATAATAGATGGTGATCACCATGCATGGTGACGAACTGCTGATGGTGCACTTCTCTGAGCCTGAAATACACCCTGTAGAAGGGTCTTCTAAGAGGCAGAGGTGACAGGTCCGGACTTCAGGAACAGGAGCTGGGGAAGAAGACAAGAGGGATGGGAAGGTTGGCTTATTCCAAGTTCTCTGCCTTGCAGGGAGCCTGTGAATCGAGGGCTAAAGCATCCCCCCCTTCCCAGACTCAGTCACCCCTCCCTCCTTGTCCCTGGGCCCCACTTACCCTTTCCCACTGCGAAGCCCACCATGACCAGCACACCTACAAGTACATGGGGCTTCATGATGGAATTCTGGGAAGAAGGGCAGTCCCTGAGGGGTATCCTGAAATCCCACCTTCCTGTGAACATGCTCCTTATAGGGTGATTTTGATAGTTTTGAGCAGGAGCTGCTGTAGACAGAGCTATATTCCTTGGCTGGAGGAAGAATTTATTAACTTGGCTGGAGGGACAGCATGTCCTCACCCACAAGGTCAGGTTCCTGGACGTGGGAACAGTGGCCTACACAAGAACAACACCTGGGCCTTTATCCAGCTGTCTGTCTTTCTCATGTCCTGAAAAGACCTATTCCCACACCTCAAGGGTCCATGGGCCAGCATCTGTCTCTGGTACCACCTGCTGTCCTCCCAACACAATAGAGCCAGTCCCTACTGCGCTGGGAAACACTGTGGCCAGGTACCCAGGGTCCCCATTCTTCTGAAGTGAGCATGTCTCAGCTCCCCCAGCAGGGGGCGGACAGACACCACCCAGCAGCAACTCTGGACCTTGTCCCTCTCTCCACCCCATACAGTTGTTTATTTCCGGACCACTTTCCCTGTAAAATCAAAACCAAAATATTTTATTGTTGATTATACTCCTTACAGTATAAATATAGTTATAGGTAGCCAAAAAAAGACAAATTATGTCTCCAGTCTTTGATATCAGATTTTCCCCGGGTCTTTTCCACGTGACCTTGCACATCTCCGCATCCACTACTAGAAATTCTGCTCTGCTGCTAAAAACATCACCCAAATCCACTGGGCACAAGTCTGTGCTGGTTTTCAACTTGAAGAAGGTGGGCTGGGCCATGAGGGCCCCTGGGATCAAACACAGCACTACCCTCCCGTCTCCCAACCCCAAGCACCAGCAGACCAGCCCATGGCCTTTTCTTCCACTTTATTTCATATTCCCACCACAATAATGGCTCCTTTAATTTAAACTAAAAACCATAAAGGGTTCCTGAAAGGGACGCAGCAAAGGAATAGAGGTGTTAAAGGCAGAGGGACAGGTTGGGTGGGGAATCAGCGAATCGTCTTGACTGGGCTCTTGAAGTTGCTGGCGGCTTGGAGCTGAAGCTGGTAGGCCATTGGATGGATCTTGAAACCGTAGAGCCTGGGCCAGGGTAAAGATCAGAGGCAGAAGGGTGAGCCCCACTCTGGCCCTGCCAGTAGCCTGCATTTCCCCCTCTCCACCCCAGCTTCTCCATGGGTCTGCTAAATGCTTAAGGATAGTGGTTCCCAAACATCTTCCCTCCAGAATACTGGGAAATCTACCTTAAACAGCAGTTAAAACTCTTATTCTAGGATATACGTAAACACACACACAAACAGGAAAGTGACTGCACGTTTCTGTGTGCGTGTATCAGTACTTGTCTCAACAGAACACCAAACTGTTTTTCCCAGTATACATGATGTTCCAGGAAGATAAGCCACACTTTCTCCTGGCAAAAGGTTGAGCACCCGAGATTATGACAAAAATTAGCTATCATTTAAATGGTACTTCCAGTGCCAAACGTTATTCACAGCAACTCACTATTTAAATGTACTCTGTCAGGCAGGTATTGTCATCATCCCCATTTCATGGATAAGGGAAATGAGGAAAAGGCAATCAAATACCTTCCCCAAGGTCACTCACTGTGGGAGAAGCAAACCTCAAGAAAGGACCATGCCCTGTCCTCCCTTCTCTCTGGGAAATCCCAAACCTTTCCTTCGACCCGTGGTGACTCTATCCCTGCTCCCCACCTGGGCACAAACTGGTTGGCGGGCCGTTTGGGCCGGTACTCAGGGTGCACCATGAAGAGCATGTGAGGGAAACCGGTGCCGAAGTAGGCTCCGTCCGTGTGATGGTGCCTCGATGACTTGGGTGTGTACACGTCCATGCACTTGGGGCAGTAGAGCTTCACCATGGCCTCACCTGGGATGTCCGAAAGGCCTGGGAGACAGCCAGACTCAGCAGGCCGGGCAGCCCCAACCCTGCCCCCAACCTCCCTCCCACACTGAGGCCCCAACTCGCTGAATCCCAACTCCTTTCCAGAGGATCTGCCATTTGATGTGGCCTTCTTTCCCTTCTCTAACACTCACCGATGGGAAGCATTGGCTGGTTCTCACAGTACACACGGGGACAGTAGCCAAAGTCTCCTTGCTGGTACTTTTCCAACTGAGATGAATAAAATGAAAGGAGTTGGTGGGTAGGTATGAAGAGACAATCCCCTCCTCAGCCCAAGCCATGTCACTCTGTCCCCAACTCCTGCCTCTTTCTGTCCAGACACCCCTGCTAAGCAGACCCAGACAGGTCCTCATACTCCCCTGCTTCCTTTCTTCCAGTTAGGCAGGTTACAGACCACCAGAGTCATTGGCTGTTTGTTCCCTGAGGAAAAGGCAGACTGTAACAACCTCCTGTCCAAGGTCACATCACCCTCCCTGAAAACACCTCAGTCTCACAACTCTCAATTAGGATTTAATTCCCAGGCCCAGGTTGTGGGGTTCTTTCCCTCTTTCCAGCTACATTCCCTAACAAGGTTGAAATGTGTGACTCTTTGCTGCAGGAACCTCTGTTTCCCTTATTGTCTCAGAGAAGTCAAGTGGGAGCGGAGAGGCCTCACCATCTGGGCGATGCCACGGTTGGTGAGGATATAGCGGGCGTGGATCAATCCATAAAGCATCTCAGCTGCCTGCTCAATCAGGTCACTCTGGTTGGGGTTGTCTTCCAGCTCTTCATCTGAAACATGGCCCCAGCCAATTGCAACCACTTGTCTTACAGCTTTCTTAGATGCCCCACCCACCGCCAGGGGCTGTTGGCTACTCAGTGTGCCCAGCACCCATCTTTAAGCCACCCATCACTTGACCATTTGACCCAGAAACCTGGGCCTCTGACCCTTCCACCAACCCAAGGTAGCTCTGCCTTCTCTCCACACCTCTTCAGCCTCTGCTCTCTCTCCCTCCCAACTCTCTCCTCAAAACATAAATGCTAAGATGTCAACGCAAAAGATGAAACTGAAAGGTACAAGCCAAGAAAAAGAAACAGGAAAGGAGACCCAAGGAGAAACTAGCATTAGGAGATAGAGCCAAGTTATAGAACCAGAGTGTGGGAACAGGTGGTGTAAGTCACAAAACTAGGCAAGAGTCATAAGGGAGACCAAAATGAAGTAGGGAACTTTGGGTAAAGAGAGTCAGAGAACCAAAAGAAAATTTGGAAATTCAAGAAGCAGATAAACAGGAATATGAAAAGAAAAACAAACAAACACAAAAAACAAAACCACAAACATATACACACTAAACAACCCTAATAGTGCCTCACCAGGCTCCAGGTCCAAGATCATGTCTAGAGCTTGTCGATAGTGAGGCACCTGCTCATTGAGTCCAGTGAGATTGAATTTGTCCTGGATGTAGTCTTCATCCACCTGTCAGGATGTGAACGTAAAGAAGAAACCCATAGCACAATCCTCAGCTTTGACCTGGGACATTGTTCTAACTGGTGCCTTATTCTTAAGACAACTGCTTCAGTCTCCCCTTGTTCCTCAGTCCAAACTCAGCGGACATACTTGAGCCTCTCTCTCCAGTTCAGATACATAGCCTTCCCATGAAAGCTTTGGCTTTTTTTTTCTCTGAGGTAAGCAGCTACAACAATCTCCTTAAACAAACATTCCTTTTAAAATCCCTGTTCTACTCCTGGCCCTTCTCTAGAAATTGATTTTGTCCTCTCCTTAGGAGCAGCTAGATCTCTAATGAAAGTAGACTCAACAGTTTGAGTCCTGTGGACAGTTATGATCCTTCATATCATTAGCATACAACTTTGCACATTATAAAGCATTTTCACATATGACATTTTAATTCTAATAGACTCCAAAGGTAAGCACTTCCTTGTGCTCACTTCAGCAGCACATATACAAAGGTAAGCACTCCCAGTACCACTCTAATAGTAACTTTAATAAACAATAAAGGCGTTAACTTGTCTCAAGTTACACTGTTGGAGGGTAACAGGCTTGGGATCTGGGCAGTCTTGCCACTTCACAAGTTAGTGACAGGAATTACTGAAAGGACTCCTCTTTGGCAGGAAAAGTTTCAACAGAAGCCGGTAAGAGAGGTGTGCAGAAGCTAAATATGCAGGAAATAATACACCCAAACTTTGTGTGGAGATGGCTGGGAGACTGAGAACTCACTTCACAGAAGAATTCATTGCCACGGAGCCCACAGAACCAGGAAATCCAGGACACTTCCTCTGAGCTGCTCATCTTCACGTCAGCTGGGAAAAAAAGAGAGTGTTAAGTCCAAGCTCTCCCACCCTGCCTCTGGTATCCTCCCTCCTCCCACACAGAGCTCTCTAACCATGGAAGAATTTGGGGCAACCTTTTCTTAAAGGATCCCAGATTTTGGAGCACTCCTCTCCCGCTCTTCTTATCCACATCTCGGTCCCTCTTCTCTGAGATCAGAGATTCTTTAGAGTCCCACAGGTCTTGACCCACCAGTCCTACCTACATCTTATCGCTCCAGAAGACCAGCCCACTCTCCCCTTCCTGTCAACTCCAGCAGGGCCCTCGGCTCGAGCTCCCTAACCCGAAGGTCTCTGCACGTCCCTGGCGCCTTTCCCCAGGGTTCGGAAGTTATCCCTTCCGAGCAAGAGCTGGGACCCTCTTTCTCTCATGGCCTGGAGGTGGTCGTGAAGTCCCTCTCACAGGAGTCCCCACAGGCCGCCTCCGCCCCTCAGGTCATCCCTCCCTCTCCCGGTGCCAGACCGGGTCACTTCCTTCCCCACCCCCACATCAAGCATAGGAGACCCCATATGCCGCGCCTAAGGACAGGGGACTCAGCGCGGCGACTACCTCAGACTCACCGGCTGGACGGGGACCGGGACCAGGGTGGGGGAGGGGAGTTGCCGCTTCCAAGAAACCGCGACCGCTACAACGCAGGCCACGGACCCAACCGCGGCAGGCGAAGTGGGGTGGGGGGGAGTGGAAATTGGGGAGGGTGGGGAAAGGGCAACGCGCAAGCGCCAAGGGTCCGGCACCGCAGTGAACGCCGGGAGATGGAGTCCCCGGTAAAAAAAATACTGGCGAAGCGAGGCAGAGGCGAACTACGAATCCCAGGATGACCCACGCACGACCCTTGTGTCGCGAGGCCCCTGAGCAAGCCGCTGGGGGGAGGGGCGGGGCGCAACGGGGTGCCACCGGAAGCGGAAGTCTAGTACCTGTTCTGGGTCCGGGAGCCTGGGAAATAGAGTTGTTGGATCCCGCGACTGAGGGGCTGGGAGGGGGCGGGGAGAGGAATGAAGGTGGCTCGCTGGCTGGTTTCCTGCAGCTCCCCTCAACGCAGCGAGGCTCTGTCCCAGGCGTTCGCCTCCTGCCCAGGGGACTAACTTCATCTCCAGCTAACCCGCCGGGTCCTTATTGCCTTTCGAGCCCCTCGCCCGAGTCAGGCCCGCCACTGGGGGCCCTGGGGGGGGGGCGTGCTGTGTTTCACCCCGAGGTCTGGTCTCGGGCGGGAGGCGAGGCCGGGCTCCCTGCTGAGGGACGACGGTAGGGTGGGCTTGGCTGAGGTGAGCGATGTGAGAACGGGGACGGCCCCGTACGCTAACCTGAGGTGGCTCCAGCCATTCTGCTGCTCGTCCCCTTGCACTTCTCCATTTCCTCTTT
This sequence comes from Proteles cristata cristata, assembly GCA_017311185.1. Lineage (NCBI taxonomy): Eukaryota > Metazoa > Chordata > Mammalia > Carnivora > Hyaenidae > Proteles > Proteles cristata. The sequence goes on along the minus strand of JAESUZ010002444.1, from coordinate 245,834 downwards.
GGGCTTGAATGGGGCTTTCTGCTGCGGGCACTAAGTGTGACCTTCGAACCCTGGTCAGAATAATGGTGAGGGGCAGGGTGACGTTATTTCATTTCACAGCTTCTGGGCATTCCACAGGTTTCCTTCTGCCTCCTCAGAGTCTTTCTTAACTCAGAGAGTGGTTTCCCAGCTCCAAAAATTGAGCTCGGAGCGGGGGGGCCACGTTCAGGGAGGCGAAGGGCATTGTGGGGGCGTTATGTAAAAGTAGGACCCCAACCGACAGACCCTGTGTCCTCGCGCTACTTAGTCACGTGGCATTTCGAGCGGATGCTCTGGAAAAGGTCCCGGGGTGGGGAAGCTGAACCTGGCGCTTCGCACAGGCCTGCGTCCTCAAGTAATGTTTTGTGTTGTGTTGTTTTGTTTTGTTTTTTCCAGTCACGCTTGCTTGTTAGGGGTCATGTGGCTGTTTGATCGTCAGCTCCTTTGCTTAAAGTAGCGCCATTTTGCCATATGGAGACTTCAAAGCTACCAACACTGGAGCTTCTCCCCTAAAACAGCTTTTTGCTTTCGTAGAAGTGTCAAAGTCTGTACTTATTCAGGAAGACGATACCCCGGCCATAGGATCAAGGAAGAGTTAAAGGGCCAAGGCTGATTGTTTTCTTAATGGTATGTCTTACCTGGTGGTCAAGTGGTTTTAAAGAGAAGCTGTTTTTATTTAGTGTTGGTGAGGATGGGGTTGGGGGCAGAATCCAGGACTTGTGGGCAACTCTCACTGAGTCTTATTTGTTAAATTAACCTTTGGTAAGGGGTATGGACTGTTACTGTAGGGTTCCGATTTTCCACATGATCTATGGCCCTTAGGCCCTGCTCTCCTAGATTGTGGGGTCACTTAGGGAGTGAGAGGGGTTTTTTGACTTTAAAGCTACTTTTCCTCATCCCAGCAGGTCTCTGGAGGTGGCTTTTATCAATGCAGAGCCACCAAGGAATTGCCTGGCTTGTCTCAACCTCCCTTTGTCTAGTCTCATCATCTCAGTTTGCCCAAAAGATATGTCCAGGCCCTCCCTCATCACCTTCACCCCAGCTACCAGTTCCAGTGACCTCTGGAAAGATGGACAACAGCAGCCACAGCCTGAAGAGCTGGAGCCCGCTTTGGATGGGGCTGCAGCCCGGGCTTTCTATGAGGCCCTGATTGGGGATGAAAGCAGCGCCCCTGAATCCCAGAGATCTCGGCCCGAACCTTCCAGTGAGAGAAAGAGGAAGAAGAGAAGAATAATGAGGGAAGCTGCTGCAGGGGCCTCAGGAGGACATGGATCAAGGAGATCCCTTGAGGCAGAGGACAAGATGACCCAGTGGATACTGAGGGCAGCCCAAGAGGGTGACCTGGCAGAACTAAGAAGGCTGTTGGATCCCTGTGAGGCAGGAGGAGCTGGGGGCAATATCAATGCTCGGGATGCCTTTTGGTGGACTCCCCTGATGTGTGCTGCTCGCGCAGGCCAGGGGGCTGCTGTGCGCTATCTCCTGGGCCGTGGAGCTGCCTGGGTAGGAGTCTGTGAGCTGGGTGGCAAGGATGCTGCTCAGCTGGCCGAAGAAGCGGGGTTCCCTGAGGTGGCCCGCATGGTCAGAGAGAGCCACGGAGAGGCAAGGATCCCAGAGAACCGGTGAGGGGGAAGGCTTAGCTTATGCCTGTCTTTCAATGTGTTCTGTCCTTCCTAGCCTCTCCATACTAGGGGCTCCAGAACAGAGCTGAAGGGTTCTCTCCCCAATCCCCCAGTATAGGCTGATAAGGCAGTGTAGTAGAGGTAATAAACATGAGTTCCCTGGGTTCGACTCCTGACTACTTCGGCAAATAACTTAATTTTTATGTCCCTCATTTTCTTTATTTGAGAAATGGGGACAATAAGAGCACTTTTGTCGTAGGATTGTTAGAATTTAATGGGCCAATATATGCAAACTATTAGAACGATGCTTCCTATATAAGTGATATATAAATACTAACTGTAGTCATTATTATTATGCCTTGCCCAAGAGCTTGTGAAGCCTGGTTGCCATTTCTTCTCCCCCCTGTTCTCTGGGTCCTTCATTGCTAAGTGGATTGGAAGGCAGTTTGTTTTTTAACAGAAAGACTGGAAGGACTTCCCACCTTGCGACCCTCCCTCTGAGGCCTAACCCTTCCCCTGCCCTCAACTCTCTCTTTTTTTTTCTACAGGTCCCAGTCACCGTCCCCCCAATACTGTGAGACCTGTGACGCGCACTTCCAAGACTCTAACCATTGTACATCCACTGCTCACCTGCTGTCACTGTCCCGTGATCTCAGGTCCCCCAACCTGCCCCTTGGGGTGCCCACCTCCAGCCCAGGCTTCAAGCTGCTGCTGAGGGGAGGCTGGGAGCCTGGAATGGGGCTGGGACCCCGGGGTGAGGGCCGCACAAACCCCATCCCCACTGTCCTCAAGAGGGACCAAGAAGGATTAGGCTACAGATCAGTGCCCCAACCCCGAGTCACACACTTCCTGGCTCGGGATACTCGGGCTGTGGCTGGGAGAGAGAGAACCCCTCGGGTGACCACACTGAGCCGGAGGGAGGAAAGAAAGCAGGAGGAGAAGGACAGGGCCTGGGAGCGGGATCTGAGGACGTACATGAACCTTGAGTTCTGACCCTGGTAAGGTCTATTCGTTGTGTATTGCTAAGTCTGAACTCTCATGTAGGCACTTTGGCTTTTGCTTCCTGGGGTCTGCCCAGTTCCTAGATCCTCAGGTTTTGGTCAGTGGGCTCTGCCTTTGGGAGAGGGGGGCTGAGCATTGAAAAATAAATCAAACTTCTGCCTCCTTTGTGTTTTATTCATTTTTCTGGAAGCTATTGTGGGAAAACCAAACAAGTGTAGGGGCCACATGTAAGTCCCACCTGAGCCAGGTGGCATAATAGGGTCACCCCCTTGCCAGTCTTGTTCACTTCCAGGTTCTAGCTCCTGCCTGGCATGCCCCACCTATTCTTTGAATCCCCTGAACCAGGAATTGCCCAAGCTCTATGCAAGTCTCACCTACCCCAGGAAGGGTCCCCTGACTAGTCCAGCCAATTCAAGCACTGTTTTTGCTCAATTACTGATTTTAAACAAGTTCGTATACTATGTGCCAAGAAGAGGAATAAGAGATACTCCCAACCTGATTGCTCACAGCTAGAGGCGGCGGCGGCTCTGTGATCAACATAAAATGCATGGTGTTATGGGAAGCTTGAGAAGGCTGACAGAGATCATTAGAGTAGGTAGGGTCTTGGAGAAAGAAGCCAATGGCGGTGTGTGTGTGTGGTGTGTGGGTGTGCGCGCGCGCGCTAGGAATATCCAGCCTCTATGATGTTAGCTAACCTAAAGCCAGAACTCCGGCCTCCCAAATGTAACCTCTAAGTCAAGATTCTTTATTTTACTATCTGAAAACCCCTAAGGGCAAGCAGCACATTCTATTGGTCTACACTTGTCTTTCCCTCCCTCTCTCCCTCCTTCCCGCTGTTCATGCCAGGTGCCAGGCACACGGAGAGCTCAGTTGTCAGATCCAGGAAGTAAAATCTGCGTGGAACAGCAGGGAAGAGCCACACAATTCCCAGAAGAGCAGCTTTGTTTTTCGTAAAACCTTTCTATGAAGTCCTGGAGGAGGAGTGGGGGGAGGGAGGGTTGCAGGGAAGAACCAAAGGGCAGGGGGCTAAAGGGAGCGGGCGAGTTTAGGGGAGCACCTGTGGGTGACGAAAATGGAGAGTTAGATTTACACTCAGGCCCCGGCCCTGCCTGATCTCCACTCGCACCCTGCGGAGCGGCGCGTACTAAAAGCGCGGGGGCGCGGGGGGCGGTGGATCCGCAGGGTCCGCCCAGCGAGCTGCGGGCTCCGCCCCCGTCTGCCCCTCCAACCCCAGTGCAGCTGCTTCCGGGCTCTGCGGCTCCGAGAGGCTTGGTGAGGCCGCTGCCCCGACGCCGGGCCCGGGAGGGGTCGCAGCGCACAGCGCCCGGACGCCTGGATCCCCAGGCAGGCCCGCGCTTGGCCTCGCGACGAGGATCTCCCAAGACATTTCTGGCCTGACCTTGCGGAGGCTGCGTCTCAGCTGCGTGCTCTGGGACTGGTCGGGCTGCTTTGTAGGATTCATAGGTCTCTAAATCAAAGGACGAACGCTGCTAAGTGGAGTTTGCTGAACACCTCTCTCCTAACGCCCCCAATAGGAGTCTGCCTATTGAGCTCCCTTAGGTCAGCAATTCAGGACTCTCCAGATTGGGAACAGCTGAGAACCCAGGGCCACCTTCCTTCCTCCCTTCTTGGATGGAGCATCGCCTCCCCAGTTTCTGCGGCACCTTGGGGCGTGGCCTTGGTGAGTGAAACTTGGGGTGCTGCCTGCAGGAAAGGAAACCCCAGAAACGCAGGGAGGACACCGTGGGGGTGACCTAGGCCTTGTCAGATCCTGAGATTCTTGTTCTGAATCTTGTGTGTGTTGGGGGGATGGTGGGGAGCGGTGGTGGTGGTGAATGAATTTGGATGTGCCTCCCTTCTTTACCTCAGAACTGTAAAGGAAACAAGCTGCTTGCCACACTTGAAGCTGCACGACCGTTCAGGGAATTGTGGAGCCACTTCTGATTTCATAGTAGGAGTCACCAAAAAAATAACAGTTCTTCTGAGCTTGAACAGACCCTGGCTTTTGAGGAGGCACTCAGCCCTTAAACCTGAGAACCTAAGCAGTGCCAGGAAGCAGCCCCAGAATTTGGGGGCTCATTACACATCCCAGCCATGTTCCTGCGACGGCTTGGTGGCTGGCTACCTCGCCCCTGGGGCCGCCGGAAACCAACGAAATCTGACCTGCCTGCCCCAGAACCCAGACAAGTGGACAGCTCCTCTGAGAATTCAGGGAGTGACTGGGATAGTGCCCCAGAAACCATGGGAGATGTAGGGCCTCCCAAGGCCAAGGACCCAGGGGCACGGAGGAGCTGTGTGGCCACTCTAGAGCCAAGCAGGGAGTCCCAAGATGAGCAACTGGGGATCAAAAGAATGGATTCCCTCAAGTGGGACAAGACTGTCGCTAACACTCAAGAGTCTGGGAGATTGGAGACTGGAGGGACCATTCCCAAACTTGGATGGGATCCTGTGGACTCAAGTGGCACCAGGAGACCTGGAGTGTCCCCTGAAGGGGGACTGAGCCCCACTGAGCCTGAAGCCCTAGTGGAGAAGCCAGGGCGGCGTCAGAAGCTGCTGGGCTGGCTACGGGGGGATCCAGGTGGGGGAGCAGGGGCTCCCTTGCAATACCTGGGGGGCCCAGAGGAGTGTCTGCAGATCTCAACCAACTTGACTCTGCACCTGCTGGAGCTGCTGGCCTCAGCACTGCTGGGGTTGTGCTCACGGCCTCTGAGGGCAGCTTTGGATGCGTTGGGCCTGCGCGGACCACTGGGCCTCTGGCTGCATGGGCTGCTGTCCTTCCTGGCTGCCCTGCATGGGCTCCATGCTGTGTTGAGCCTACTTACTGCTCACCCCCTGCACTTTGCCTGCCTCTTTGGTCTCCTACAGGCACTAGTGCTGGCTGTCAGCCTCCGGGAGCCCAGTGGGGATGAGGAGGCCACTGACTTGGAGGGCGAGAAGCTGGAGATGGAGGGTGAGGAATGGAGGGGAGACCCAGGAAAGGGGCTGTGACTATGGGATAGGGTGTGACCCTAGTGCCCCCACCCTGAGTGGGGTGGGAGCAAGGGTGAAGATAGTGTGGCCTTTAGGAGGAGAGTGGGGGCCATGACCCAGATTGTAAGCACAGGGACCTCAGGGATGGGGAAGAAACCCCAGAGTATGAGGGCACAGGGCCCCCTTTCACACAAAGAGGAGAATAGAGTTGTTTAGGGTATCTGTTTATGGACAATAGGGATATTGCCCTTGAAATCACCAGCTGTTGTTAGTTTTGCTTTTACATTTCCCCACTTTCGTTTTTTTTCTTTCCACTTCTACTTTTTAAAAGAAAAAAAAAGTGTGGTGGTGAAAATAAAGACTGAAGGGTTCTCTTTACCCTTCAAAACTACCCAGGGGTGGGACAGACAGACCTCTGTGGAGGATGTTTGGAGACTCAAGGGATCCCCTTAGATCCTGGGATCTGAGCCATCTAGAGGAGAATGGGACTGTTCTGTGGGTAGATTAGGGGGTGTGGATAGGACCCCAAGGTAACAGGGAGCCTGCAGGGAGGGTCTGGGTGTTCTGAGGAGCCAGGGGAAGTGGGAATGGTGCAGGCAGTATTGAAAGGAGGGCCAGTTCAGAGGGGCTGGCAGCTCAAGACAGGCAGTATGGGGAAGCACTGGAGCTTGCAGTCCCCACTCTGGGGTTAGGGGTTTGCACACTCAGCAATAAATCACTGTGTCACACCAAATCCTAAATATATCACTACAAAGTGAGACATGCCACCACTCAGTGTCCTTCCTGACGCCGTCCAGCTGGGGGTTTAGGTGGCAGAAGACATGGGGAGTACTGAAAGGGAGGTAGTGGGATTGATGTCTGGAGACAAACCCAAAATGAGATGGGAATTGAAAAACCATCTTTATTACTCTCGGAAGGAAGTTGGGAGTCTCCAGCTTCTCCTCCCTGCAGCACAACTGCAGCTCCCACCATATCCATCTGGGGCACAGATGAAGCCACAGGTCAGTTACTGGACAGCTCGCAGACCTCTGGTGGGAGGAGGGAGAAAAGAGGATGGAAAGGAGGGAAATCCAGGAAGAAAGGCAACGTTGGTGGTAATGGGGCGGAGAAAAATGCATTCCTGCTTTTCCCTGCATCTAAGAAGGGGTCTCTAAGGCCTTTTCCCCTACATGTTTCCCCTTTTATATACCACAAACTCTGAAACATCTCTTTTGAGTTGCCCAGAACCCATCCTGGCTCCCTTGGGTGACATCACAGCTCTTGGCCACATCCTTCTGATGTCATCACAGCCTGTGACACAAACGGAGTTGCCAACACAGCCATTCTAATGATGTCAGCCTTTGGCCATGCCTTCCGGTGACATCACTTGAGTCCCTTTCATCTGGCACAGAAGACTTGGTGAGTCCTAGTCCTCTTCTGTGGGACTTTACCTCCCCTCACCTTGATTCCTGGGAGTCAGTAAGAAGGCCTTGGAGTCCAGACAGGAGGTCAGGGACTGGAATTCCTCCACACACTTCTCGGGAGGGTGTGGTGAGCGATCTGGAAGAGCAAGGCAGGACCAGGCCTATCAAAGTCTCTGCTTCTTTGGTCCTGGTGAGGACCTCATGGAAGCACCCAGCCCTTCCTGGGATGATATCTTAGGGCCCAGAGTGAGAGGCTCTCCTGCCTTCCCAGTGTTTCCTCCAACCCTTCCTGCCTGGCGTCTCCACTCACTGTAGAGTAGGAAGCGCTGATAACCTTGGCCAGACTCTTTCAGCATGATTCCACCTGGGCATGAGCTGGAGAAGAGCTTGGTCTTCATGTCTGGGCGCCCTGTTGGGGGTGGGGAGGCGGGGAAAGTGTCAGGGCAGAAATGCAAAACCAAAAAAGCCTAGGGGACTTGGGGAGGGTGAGGGGTGAAGAGAACCAACCTTCAGTTCTGAGATCTGTGCTCCCCTCAGTCAGGTGGTAGACCCATTTCCGGGGCACACAAAGCCCATTTTTCCTGCAGAAGTGGTGGCAAGAAGAAAGGGCTCAATGGAACCCAACCACACAATACCAACCTCTATTTATCTTCTTTTTGAAGCCTAGGTTCCCTTGGGTTTAAAGCTACCAAGGTATGGTGGGTTAGGCCCATCCCTCTTCAGAAGGAAACTAATACACCTGTAGGCTCAGTGGGCCAAGAATAGCTGATATCCCAAAGAGCCCAGTTCTTTATGGGTGGGAGCTCATATTCTGAACAGACTGCATCTGCTGGTGCCTCTGCCTCCTCACCACTCACGTGCGGATGGTAGCACGAAGCTGGAGCTGTGTGGGAGCAGAGCCTGCAGCCATGTTGAAAACAATGTTGTCCACAGTGTCAAAAGTTGCCAATTCCTCCTTGGTGGGAGCTGCTCCTGCGATAAAGTACCACTGGCCGAGGTGTGGCTCTGGGAACTGCAGAGAATGGGGGCGGGGTCAGAAAAAGGTGGGTCCCCACCACAGGATCCATTCAACCTCTTCATCATCACTCTTAAGACAGCAAGACTTAGGAGTGGAGCGGTAGCTGTTTTGGTTGGGTTATGACAGGGAGTCATTAAGCAACTTTTCCTTTGTTTCCCCTCAGTCATCTTGAGTAACCACCCACCCCCAATTCTACCATGTCTCCACACTGATGGCCACAGTACTAATATTTTTTTTACTTGTTCTTGCATTCATTGTCAGAGACACACATGCCCTTTCTCTCTTTCCTAGTGTGGCTTCTGGTCATTCAAGGCCACCCACCCAAATCCTTCAGAGCCTCCACCATAAGCTCCCCACCCCCCCTCAGTCCATACCTCTTTCCCATCCACTTCCTGAGTTGTCAGTTGACTGAACTCAGGGCACTGGTAGATAGAGTTAAGGAGAATACCATAGAGGTAGAGTAGAGTTGCCCATATTTGGTAGAACATCTTCAGGCAGGAGGAAGCTGGTGCTCTTCGTGAAGTGGCTGGTGCCTTAACTGCTCTCTCCCCCTGCTAGTTACTCAGTCCACTCTGCTTCCAGCCCCCTTGCCTCGACCCTTGACCCTTTCACCTGCTAATGAGTAACTTCAACCTTGTTTTCCAACCCAAGCCTGGATTACTTACAGTGTTTGGGCCTTCCTCCCCCTCTTCTAGATACCAGTACTCCATTATACACCCTGGCATGTCCAAGGGTCTCTCAGGAATTAGGAGAGCTGAACCCTCTAAGTAGAAGCCTGTGGACTTTCAACCTCTATCTGAGCTGTGTTTCTGCTGTGTTGTGCAGCACTGAGGAGGAGTAGACCGATTCTTTCATTCATTCACTTAGCAGACTGTTTTTGAGTCCCAGCTGTTTGCCAGCAAAGCCCTAGGGACATAAAAATGAATGATAGTCAATGGCCTTGAAGCAGTAAAAGGAAAACTAGCTATATAAGCAAAACAAATCTAGTAAGTTCTTTAGAACAGGTATGAACCAGGTGCTGGGGCCTGATGGATGGAAGGCTTTCCCTCTGAAGTTTATAATTGGGGAAACTATATGTACACCCTGAGAAAGTTCGCTGACGAGTTTATTCACTCAAGATTTATTACTACAGTTAAGAGGTTAAAGAATTTGATGGTTGGAGTATAGACACTGGTGTTAGGCAGAAAGGGTGCAAACTCTAACTCCACTGTTTGTTAATCTTGAACAATTTTATGAATTGTTTTATGAACAATTTACGTGTTTGCTCTTAGCAGAGGCCTGCACATGGTTAAGTCTAAAGTAAATATTCGCTATAACTAATATTTGTAAAAGCACTTATTTACTGTTTCTGGTAGGTTTTAGGTTCTCAAGTAATAGTAAGGAGTTATCAACAGGCAATCATTGGATAGTGCCAAGGGGGTGGAGCAGGTAATGCAATGAAAGATGGGGCTTCCGTAATAGATTATGTATAGCCCAGACTGCCAAAAAATTTGTTCTGAGAGGTAAGGTTGCTATGGGCTTGCAATTTAAAATAACTTGGGTGATGGGTATATGAGAGCTCATTATTTAGGGGTAATGTTGGCCACTTTTTATCATAAAAAGCAAATTCATATAAAATACAATTTATTGGTAGATGTGCTTGACCCGGGGTCTGGTAGGCCTGGACTTGTCCGTTCTGCCACTTACTTTCGCCTAGGTGTATTCATCTACAAAAATGCATGTAATAACTATCCCAGGTGTTGAAAGGCTTTCAGGTAGGACAGAACGCAAAACCCTTAGTAAAGTAGCTGATACAAACCAAAAGCTCTCTCAACAGGTGTTTATTAGAACTCCTAACTGACAACAGTCCTGGGACCTGGGTAACTGAAAACAGTCCTGGGACCTGGGTAGAAAGTACGAATCCCAGAAAGGCTGTGGACACCGGAGTCCATTTGCTCCTAATTCCCAAACGCTGAGGCGCCCTTTTTGATGGAGGTCCTGAAAAGCAGTAAGTCCTAGTTTAGCGAGAATATGGCGCGTCCCCTCGGCCGCATATCGCCGGCGAGGAACATGGCGCTCACGATCAGCCAAACGCCCACCGGGCAGAACCAAGGTCAGCCCCCAACGACGGGACGGCACGCCCAAGCAGCTCGCGTACCACCTCCAACGGCCTAAGGAAAGGATGACTTCCGGAAGCGCCGAAGCAGTAGAGCCGCGAGGGCCAAGAGTAATAAAACAGAATTTTAGGAGGCCAGGACATTGCCGCCTCAAGTTCTCTGCCGGCCACGACTTTAACATAGATTAATGAGGCACAATCCCCAGTCCCCAAACTCAAAGTTGCACACAACTGTCAAAGCCTCTCGAGGCGGAGAGTCTCATCTGGTAATTTTTTTCAGGCATTTACAGTAGCCACCTCAACCTCCCACAGCTCAAGCGCGTGCACAGAAGAAATGAACAGCGTCAGCAGGGGTGGGAGGTCCCTAAGAGTGTACGCATGCGTAGTGCGACGCACGCAGGCGCAGTACGGTCCCCCGGGCGACGGTGGCCGCGGCTCCTCGGGGTGCTCGGCTCCCGCCCATCCAGGCCGGCCCCGGCCCGTCTCGCCCCAAGGAACTCACTGTTTGGGGCCGCGAACTTCCTCACCGTGCCCCACGAAAGTAAAGCTTGGGGACCTGGGGGGAGCCGGAAGTACCACCTTGCGATCCCCAAATACTGTCGGGGAAACGGAAGTGGCCATCGGTGGCAAGTTGGGGGAGACCGGAAGTGACGGTACCTTGGGGAAGCCGGGGGCGGAGCCCGGCGTGGTGGTGGTGTGTGTGGGTGTGTGTGTGGGGGGGGTGTGTGTTTGGTGTGTGTTGGTTGCGCCGCTCTGCTGGAGCATCGAGAGACGGCGGAAGAGGGGGGCAGTCAGCTAGCCAGTCTGGCCCCCCGTGAGTGTCCGTCATCTCGGGTCTGTAGTGACTTAGGCGGGTTCGATGGGCGTGGCGCGCGTGCGCGAAACCACTGTCTCCGCAAGTCTGGCGCGACCCCCCCCCCATCCCCAGCTCTCGCGTGCCCCCCAGGGTTTGCCGAACTTGGGGGCCTTTGTCATATCGCGACTGATGATGACACCGGTCTCTTTTCCTGGTTCCTCGCTTGAGTGGCCTTCCCTTATTGTGATTGGCACTGTGGCGCCCCTCCCATCTCCCCGTCCTCCAGATCCCCGTGCCGTCGATCTGCCCTTTGTGTTTTTCTCCCTGTGCCCCGGAATCAGAAGGGGGATGGGGGCGGGTGTGAGTGTGTGCGCTTGTGTGGGAGAAACTCTTTAGGTATTAGGGCGGAGACTCAGGCTGGAGAGGCTTCCGGGTATATAAAATCTGCTCTGGGCGACAGCAGGCCTCCCTCCCTCCATTCTTCCTTAGCGAGCTGTCGGCCATGGAGCCCAGTGATACTACCAGTACCACTACCAGTATGGAGGAGCCTGACAGCCTGGAGGTGCTGGTGAAGACCTTGGACTCTCAGACTCGGACCTTTATTGTGGGGGCCCAGGTGAGACCCCAGCACTTCTGGAAGACCCTCATTAACTCTTCCTTTTGTAGTCCCCTTACTCTGAAAGAAGAGCCTGGTTTTTTGTGTGTTTTGTTTTTTATTTTGGGTTTTGTTTTGTTTTGTTTTGGTCCTTAAATGTTTTTCAGTTGGTTCCTTTGTTCATGTTCCAGACAGGACGTTTTCTGGTGTTTCTTGTTGAGTGAGGGTATGGATGAGGCAGATTTCATCTTGCCTTTTTCCACCGTGATGGAACTCAATGCAGAGGGAAATGAGGAGGAAGGGGGAAATCTATGCCATCATCATGAGTGAACCCCAGCCCAAAGGGACAGATATAGTTCTTTCCTTGGGGAAAGAAAACAATATGGTGATCCAAAACAAAAGTCTTTAAAGCAAAAATTGGTTAAGTCTGTGCTGTGTTTTTAAAGGCTAGAAATCAGGCCCTATAGTGCAAGTAGAGCTCTAATAGTCTATTGAACGGAGTTACTAGTATTTGTGGCATAACTTGAATCGTGATTTTAATGCCACAGACATAGCTGTCTATGCCATTAACTCCTGTAATACCTGAAGGCCGAATCATGAGGTCTGTAGTTTTTAAAACATACACAAGAAGACTACGTAGGCTTTTGTGATTAGATGTATGTAAACATTCTGGTACTTCCCAAGAATATGTTATCCAGTTAGCAAAGTGTTTGCCACTTTCTCTCTTTCTACTTAGTTGAGTCTTTGTTTTGATTTTCTACCCCATTTTCTTTGTCTTTGCATTTACTTTGGATATCATTTTGTGTTTGGGGAGGGGTCACTGGTATCTTTAGACACACATTCTTTTGGGAGCCAGGGAGAGAAGTGAATGTCAGTTTGCCTATCTGTTTCCAGCCATGTGATTTTCTTCTGGGCGTATAACCTGAACTCTGTTAACATTTATTGTCTGTTTTGACAGGTGTTAACACGTCTTAGTTTTGTGTTTTGCACAGTAATTACCTCACAAGGCAAATGGGTAGTGATTTTATGATTGGGTGATTTTTACCTAAACCTCACTCCCAAAAGTCAGTTGTTCCTCTTCTGATAGTTCTTTATCTGTTTTACTTTGTAGATGAATGTAAAGGAGTTTAAGGAGCACATCGCTGCTTCTGTCAGCATTCCCTCTGAGAAACAGCGGCTCATCTATCAAGGACGAGTTCTACAGGATGATAAGAAGCTTCAGGAATACAGTAAGAGTTTGGGGGAGGCAATTTAGAGGCTGAGGCAGCTGTCTGTAGGGATGAACTGAGGCCTTCAGCTTACCTGATCAGATAATGCTTTGGTGTGTATCTTTTTTTTTTTTTTCCTGCAGATGTTGGGGGAAAGGTTATTCACTTGGTGGAACGAGCTCCTCCTCAGACTCAGCTCCCTTCTGGGGCATCATCTGGGATAGGGTCTGCCTCAGCCACCCATGGTGGGGGACCCCCACCTGGTACTCGGGGGCCTGGGGCCTCTGTTCATGACCGGAATGCCAACAGCTATGTCATGGTTGGAACCTTCAATCTTCCTGTAAGCTTGTGTTCCACATAGGATGGTTCTTGTGGGGGAGGGTGGTTTGATTGTGGTAATAGCAGAGAGCTTGTAAGACAGGTGTCGTGGTCTTTAGATTGGGTTTTCAGGGCCCTGAGGTCTGATATGGCCTTAGTCTTTGAGAAACAGGGTGGGGCTTTCAGAAAATGAGTTGGAGGTGTGGGGGCCTTAGTATTTGGCTTCTCCCAGAGCAACTTCCCTTACCCTTTTCTCAGAGTGACGGCTCTGCTGTGGATGTTCACATCAACATGGAACAGGCCCCGATTCAGGTATCATGGGCCTGGGAGGGTCAGGGAAGGGGATCTGGGAGAAGGAGGCCATAAGGTGGGGGGTGGACCTGGCCGAGGAGATGGCTGGGACCTGGTTCAGTGGGTGGCAGAGTTCGTGGCTTCATCCCAGACATACCCTGATTTTCTCTCTCTCATTGTAGAGTGAGCCCCGAGTACGGCTGGTGATGGCTCAGCACATGATCAGAGATATACAGACCTTACTTTCCCGGATGGAGGTCAGTGGACAGGGCTGGCTAGAGTCTGTCTGTCTGTCTCTTCGTTCTCCCTTTCTCCTCTTCTCTCTGCCTAGCAGTGAAAGCATGACTGGCCATATCAGCTGGATTGTTCCTGCGTACTCTGGTCTCTTCTCTGCAGTCTTCAGTCTTTGGGTCAGGAAAAAGTATCTTTGTCAGGCTATCTTGTCCCTGCCAAATCTCCGGGTGCCTGGTATCTGAAGTTTGTTTCAAATTTGTCAGATAACTTTGGTGGCATCTTCTTTCCATTACAGAAGCAGTTTGTGCTTTTTTAGTTTTTAAATTGCTATAGTTGATGCTGAGATGTTCTGTTTCCATTAGTTTGTGCTGTGGCTGTAGCCTGTGACTTTTCTCTCTTTTCTTGTGAGGGTTTAGGGAAGCGTAATTTTTGTATTTTGTTGTTAATTCGTAAGTACGACAGCTGTTTATTATGTTTTTTTTTTTTTTAATTTTTTTTTTTTAATGTTTTATTTATTTCTAGGAGAGAGAGAGAGACAGCGTGAGCAGGGGAGGGAGTCAGAGAGAGAGGGAGTCACAGACTGAAACAGGCTCCAGGCTCTGAGCTGGCAGTCAGCACAGAGCCCGACGCGGGGCTCGAACCCACGAACCGCGAGATCATGACCCAAGCGAAAGTCGGACGCTTAACCGACTAAGCCACCCAGGCGCCCCTGTTTATTATCTTATTTAAGTTTTATGCTGGTGGCTGGGGAATCAGGCTGATGCTAAGCCCTGCCTTCAGGGAGCCCAGTTAGAGCTCCTTCTCCACTCATTCTCCTTTGTCCTAAGTAATTCTCTGCAGCAGTCTCATCCTGCCTTTGGTATCCCGATTCACTCCTCTTTAGTGTCGAGGAGGACCCCAAGCACAGCACAGTCAGCCACCCCCCCAGACGCCAACCGTGGTCCCGGAGCCTGTAGCCTTGAGTTCTCAAACATCAGAACCAGTCGAAAGTGAAGCACCTCCTCGGGAGCCCATGGAGGCTGAAGAAGTGGAGGAGCGTGCCCCAGCCCAGAGCCCGGAGCTCACCCCTTCTGGCCCAGCTCCAGTGGGCCCAACAACTGCCCCAGAGACCAATGCCCCCAAGTGAGAAACAGAGGGACTCTTTGGGAGGGGGCTTGGGGATCGCAAGTGGAAATGTGAGAGCCAAGAAGGTTATGATGGAGAAGATGGCTGCTTGACAGTCTTACCTGTAGGGCTAGTGTGGAGGGGCAGGGAGAGGCTCTGGACCAGCTGATAAGCATAGAGCAGGCAGCTGAGCCAGAAGTACTGCTGTCCCTGGGGTAAGAAAGTCCAGACAGATGGTGTTTCCTGAGCCTGATCAAGATTCTCTCCTGAGATTTCACAGGCCTCACCTCTTTCTTCACAGTTAGTTTCTTGCCATCACAGGTAGAAGATCGTGTGGTGGAGAAGGCAGAAGCAGTATATTTTCTCCTCTCTGTTTTCCTGTGGGTACATAGATGCTCTGCTGGTCCCAGAGGGGTTTGGACCAGGGGTCTTGGAGGCTTGGAAAGACAGGGTAGGTGTAGTCTGTATGTCAGCTTGGAGTCTCGGGATCTGAGGAAAGCTTTGGCTCACTGCCTCTCGGGGTTCCCCACAGCCATCCTTCCCCTGCGGAGTATGTTGAAGTGCTCCAGGAGCTACAGCGGCTTGAGAGCCGCCTCCAGCCCTTCCTGCAGCGCTACTATGAGGTTCTCGGCGCCGCTGCCACCACAGACTACAACAACAACGTGAGCCCCGCCTAATCCCCTCACCCCCATTTGTCCTGAATAGAGCAGGCCGAAATATAGCTGATTCTTTCCCCCAGAAAAAGATCTTGTTTGCAACAGAATGATTTCTCTGTAGACTCATAAGTGATGTTTTCCTTCCTTACAGGGAAGGTCCTTGTCTCTGTGATAACTTACTGTCTTTGTACCTTTTCAGCCCTTGAGTTACTTAGGAAGCTTACACAGAGTAAGGGAATTTAGCAAGTGATGCCGTTGTCATTTGCTGTGGGGTTTGTTGTAATAGGGAATTTTCTGTGTACGTGAAGTGGAATTCATAAAGGTTGGGTCTACTTGGGAGCTTCCAAGGCTATGCTTGGAGGTGTAGAGAGCCTCGTGTCATTCAGAGGTGTTACTGCTTTTGTTATCGAGGTTTGTCCCAGCCTAATATTTTTGGCCTTTCTGTGCTTGGCCCTGGGGATATAGCAAGAGGGCCGTGAAGAGGACCAGCGCTTGATCAACTTGGTGGGGGAGAGCCTTCGGCTGCTAGGCAACACTTTTGTGGCGCTGTCTGACCTGCGCTGCAATCTGGCCTGTGCGCCCCCACGACACCTGCATGTGGTCCGGCCCATGTCGCACTACACCACCCCCATGGTGCTCCAGCAGGCAGCCATTCCCATTCAGGTGGGTCCAAGGAGCCTGGCATGAGGGAGAACACCCGGCTGTTGGTGGAATGACCCAGGATAGCTACTGGGTTTGGTGGTAGTGAGAAGGGCTAGGGATTTTGGACATACATAGTGACGGAGACTTCGAAGTATACCGTGGGGTTGATGTGGCTCTGGTTCTTATTTTACTTACTTCTGTCTTATTCATCTGTCTTCTCCAGATCAACGTGGGAACTACCGTGACCATGACAGGGAATGGGACTCGGCCCCCCCCGACTTCTAATGCGGAGGCACCTCCCTCTGGTCCTGGGCAGGCCTCATCCCTGGCTCCCACTTCTACCACTGTCGAGTCCTCAACCGAGGGGGTTCCTCCGCCAGGGCCAGCTCCCCCACCGACCACCAGCCACCCAAGGGTCATCCGAATTTCCCACCAGAGTGTGGAACCCGTGGTCATGATGCACATGAACATCCAAGGTGAGTTAGGATTGGTTGTTGGTAGAGAAGAGCAACACAGTGTGGGACGGGGGTTGGTACCGAGGTGTGAGAGGGAGGGTGGGGAAAGGAGAAGCCAGAGCTGACTGAGCTAGCAGAGGAACCAGACTAGAAGCTTTTCGTTGGCATGTGTGGGGAGGGGCAGGAGTGGCTGCTTGTCCTTGCAGATTTGTTTGCATGGTGAAGGGAGTGCTGCCTTCCTGTCTAGATAGAGGGAGAGGCAGGCTTTCTTGTGGGGGAAGTAGCGGCCTGAAGAATGCCAGTCTCAGGAGGATACAGTTAGGTCTTGGCCCCGCCTGTCTCAGGGCCACTCTCTCTGTCTCCCTGCCCAGATTCTGGCACACAGCCTGGTGGAGTTCCGAGTGCTCCCACTGGCCCCCTAGGACCCCCTGGTCATGGCCAGACCCTGGGTAAGAGTGAGGGCATCAGAGCAGGCTGAGCTCTGGTAGAGAAGGGGTAGGGCCGAGTGGGTGGGCTGAAGGGGGTCCAGGTTCAAGGTTACATCAGACCCGCCCCCCAGGCTCCACCCTCATCCAGCTGCCCTCCCTGCCCCCTGAGTTCATGCACGCCGTCGCCCACCAGATCACTCATCAGGCCATGGTGGCAGCTGTTGCCTCCGCGGCCGCAGGTAATGACCTGGAAGGGGAAGTTTGGGAGGTGGGGCACGGTCCACGGTGGTGGGTGCCGTTGGCTGGCGGGCAAGGGCCCAGCCTTCAGCCCTCTCCGGTCTCTCCCCTCTGCCACCCACAGGACAGCAGGTTCCAGGTTTCCCAACAGCTCCAACCCGGGTGGTGATTGCCCGGCCCACCCCTCCGCAAGCTCGGCCTTCCCATCCTGGGGGGCCCCCAATCTCGGGTACTCTAGTGAGTAAGGGTTTGGGAGTTCTGGTGGGGAAGTTCGGGAAGAGAATCCTGTAGTGGGGAATGAAAAAGGCAGGACTGAAAGCCCCCTGCTCTCCCTTCAGCAGGGCACTGGACTGGGTACCAATGCTTCTTTGGCCCAGATGGTGAGCGGCCTTGTGGGGCAGCTTCTTATGCAGCCCGTTCTGGTGGGTAAGTCCTCGTTCTTCTCCGTCTCCAGATGTAGTCATTCCCACGGCCTTGAAGCCTAATGCTCCTTAACCTCCTTGCTGGTGCTTCCCAGTTCTCTCCATCGGTCCTTCGTTCTTGGTTTCCTGCTGGGAAGACCAGAATGGAAATGCTGTGGGGTCTCGTTTCTCTGGATTTCAACTTCTGTTCTTTTTGGTCTTTGTAGCTCAGGGGACCCCAGGAATGGCTCCACCTCCAGCCCCTGCCACAGCTTCAGCCAGTGCAGGCACCACCAACACAGCAACCACAGCTGGTCCTGCGCCCGGGGGCCCTGCCCAGCCTCCACCCCCTCAACCCTCAGCAGCTGATCTTCAGTTCTCTCAGCTCCTGGGGAACCTGCTGGGTCCCACAGGGCCAGGGGCCGGGGGGCCTGGCATGGCTTCTCCCACCATCACCGTGGCGATGCCTGGTGTCCCTGCTTTTCTCCAGGGCATGACTGACTTTCTGCAGGTGAGTGCCTAGCTTGCTCATTACCTCACCCTTCCTGTCCTGCGGCTCGGCCAGGCACTGGTGCCTTGTTGCTGTGGTGTTGCTGCTGGGCTACAGCCTCTGGTGGCATGTTGGTGGGAGGAAGCCTTGGGAATTTGTGGACTCTGATTCCCACCTGCCCCTGCCCTGATTTGGAGATGAGGAAAACGAGGCTGTGAAAGCGAAGTAATTGGTGTTGGTGCTTTGTAACCTAACCCATTGAGAGGGAGAGAAGGTTGGTGCTCTGCCCCATCCTGCCGTTGCAGAACTATATGCGCGCATTGTGCTTCGGAGAGCAAAGATCAGAGAGCAGCTCTCCATCTTCCACGGCCCTCTTCGTTTGTGTCTTTGTAGTGTCGTTTTTCATTCTTGTCTCCACACTCACTTTCTGTTGTTTGTTCCTTTTCTTTGCCAGGCAACACAGACGGCCCCTCCACCCCCTCCGCCACCCCCGCCCCCGCCCCCGGCCCCAGAGCAGCAGACCATGCCCCCACCAGGGTCCCCTTCTGGTGGTGCAGGGAGTCCTGGAGGCCTGGGTCTTGAGAGCCTTTCACCGGAGTTTTTTACCTCTGTGGTGCAGGGCGTGCTGAACTCCCTGCTGGGCTCCCTGGGGGCTCGGGCTGGCAGCAGCGAGAGTATCGCTGCTTTCATTCAGCGCCTCAGTGGATCCAGCAACATCTTTGAGCCTGGGGCTGATGGGGCCCTCGGTGAGCAAATTGGGGGCACCTTGGTCTTCTCCAGGGAGGGACAGGTCAATAGCTTCTGTTGAGGGGTGTTGCCGAGGTGGGATGAGGCCAATGGGCTTGTGGTGGGTGGGCAGGCCAGGTGATAGAGGCCGCTGCTGACTTCTTTTCTTGTTCCTAGGATTCTTTGGGGCCCTACTCTCTCTTCTGTGCCAGAATTTTTCCATGGTGGATGTGGTGATGCTTCTTCATGGGCATTTCCAGCCACTGCAGCGACTCCAGCCCCAGCTGCGATCCTTTTTCCACCAGCACTATCTGGGTGGCCAGGAGCCCACACCTGGTAACATACGGGTAAATGAAGGTCTTGGATCCTAGCGCTCTTCTCCTTGTCACCTTCAGTTCCTTATTCCTGAGTCTATTTATCTGTCGTCTAAAGCTATGAATGCTCCAGCCCAAGCCCTGGACTTACTGGAGGTAGAGGGGAGGGCAGTGTCTTGAGGGCTGGGGCTTGGATCTAAACTTGCATTGTTTCCCCCATAGACGGCAACCCACACGTTGATCACAGGGCTGGAAGAATATGTGCGGGAGAGTTTTGTGAGTACCCCTTCCCCCTTCCCTCTTCTCCTGGGTTTGTGCAGGGTAGCTGCTGTTGCTACTGCCTTGCCTCCTTGGCTTCTGGTCTCCCAGGGTTCCTAATTTGGGGGTCTTTGTTGGTCTTGTTTCTCAGTCTTTGGTGCAGGTTCAGCCAGGTGTGGACATCATCCGGACAAACCTGGAATTTCTTCAAGAGCAATTCAATAGCATCGCTGCTCATGTGCTGCACTGCACAGGTCAGGGGCGGGCAGGGCTGTGGAGAGTGGGGGCCAGGAGTTGGGGTGTTAGATGTGCAGGGCTGCTGGGTGCCAGCATCCCCTCCTTATGTCTTGCTCACAGACAGTGGATTTGGGGCCCGCCTGCTGGAGTTGTGTAACCAGGGCTTGTTTGAATGCCTGGCCCTCAACCTGCACTGCTTGGGGGGACAGCAGATGGAGCTTGCTGCAGTTATCAATGGCCGAATTGTAAGCACCACCCTGCCCTAGATCTCCAGTCTTCTGTTTCCGTAGGTTTCCATTCTCTCTGGTATGCTCTGGTTTTTATTTTTCTTCCCCAAACTGCCATCCTTTACTTCTGACACCTCTCAAAAGCTGGTTGAAGATTCTGTTTTCCAAGGCTGCTTTCTGCCCTCAGCGTCGCATGTCTCGTGGGGTGAACCCGTCCTTGGTGAGCTGGCTGACCACTATGATGGGACTGAGGCTCCAGGTGGTTCTGGAGCACATGCCCGTAGGCCCTGATGCCATCCTCAGATACGTTCGCAGGGTTGGTGATCCCCCCCAGGTAAGGGACCCAGATGGGCTCTGGGATCAGGGGACTTGAGGGAACTGGAGAGGCCTGAGAGGGCTTTCTGTGTTCTCCTTTTCTATCCAATTTCATAGCCACTTCCTGAGGAGCCAATGGAAGTTCAGGGATCAGAGAGAACTTCCCCCGAGCCTCAGGTATCAGGGAAAGTTGAGGGGCCAGGTGATGTGGAGTGGGGGACCGGGGGTGGAAGGGCTGGAGCTGGGAACACTGAAGCTCTCGTCTTCTCGCTGTCTGGCTCCCAGCGGGAGAATGCTTCCCCAGCCCCTGGAACAACAGCAGAGGAGGCCATGTCCCGAGGTCCACCTCCTGCTCCTGAGAGTGGTGGCTCCCGTGACAAACACGATGGAGCTTCAGCTGAGACTGAACCTTGGGCGGCTGCAGTCCCCCCAGTAAGTGTCGGGAGGTGGGCCGGCGGGCTAAGACAGCTGAAGGTTGTGCCAATTACTCCTCCCCTTTTCATTGGCAGGAGTGGGTTCCAATTATCCAGCAGGACATTCAGAGCCAGCGGAAGGTGAAGCCACAGCCCCCCCTGAGCGACGCCTACCTCAGTGGTATGCCTGCCAAGAGACGCAAGGTTTGTCTGCTTCTTCTCTGAGGATCTGTCTTTATCCAGCTTCCCCTGTTGTGCTTAGAATCCAACTATTTAGAGCCGGAAGGAATTCTTCCTAGTTTAGTCTCGTCATTTAATGGAGGAGGAAACTTTCTCGGGGGTTGACTTGCTCACAGTCGCTGCAGCACACCTTCACGTTAGCCTTTGCCAGCAGTCCTGTCCTCCCTCAGCTGCCTGGTGACTAGGCCTGTGACTAGGGCCTATTTTCCTTAAGGTGGGCTTCCTCTTGTGGACTAGCCAGCTCAGAGTGCTGGCTAGCCTGACTCATCCTGCCCCTCTTGTTTCAAAGAGCGAGTCCAGCACATTCAAATGCCGTGTATCGGCCAGAGCAAAATAAAATTAGGAAGGCATCTCTGCTGTCAAAACCTGTGGACTATTCCCCTTCTCTCCACTAGTGTAGGAACTCAGTGGTTGACTCCTGGAAAGGGTGAGCTGGGTGGTGGCACTGGATCTGACGTTGATCCTCTTTTCCCTCCCGACCCCCTGTCCCCCAGACGATGCAGGGTGAGGGCCCCCAGCTGCTTCTCTCAGAGGCCGTGAGCCGGGCAGCTAAGGCAGCCGGAGCTCGGCCCCTGACGAGCCCCGAGAGCCTGAGCCGGGACCTGGAGGCACCAGAGGTTCAGGAGAGCTACAGGCAGCAGGTGCCCCCACCTTGAAGCAGAATAGGGATGGTCTAGTGGGAGGGGTTGGGCTAGGGCCCCTCTTTTCTGATCCTTTCAGAGATGAACTGGTCAGCTTGGGGCTACCACTTGACTTTGAGTTTTTCCCTAGTGGCATCTGGGAAGGCTCACTCACAATGTGGCTGGTGGGGAAGTGTTAGCTCCTAAGGGATGGCCTTGTGTGCTTGCTGGGGTCCCAGGGGCCTGGCCGCTGCCCCTCCAACCTGCCTGCTCTCTCTCTCTAGCTCCGGGCTGATATACAAAAGCGACTACAGGAAGATCCCAACTACAGCCCCCAGCGCTTCCCTAATGCCCACCGGGCCTTTGCTGATGATCCCTAGCTCTTATGGCCCTCCCTCATCAGGGGACCGTTTCCCTCATCTTCCTTCACAGTATTTAAGAAATAAAAGTCAGATTTTCCTGGCCCTTTGGTCTCTAAATTGTCTTCCTTAAGTAACCTAAGTACTTCAAGGGCACTTGGGTGGTCTAGTTGGTTGGGTGCGTGACTCCGGTTCTGGTCATAATCTCAGGGTTCAGGAGTTTGAGCCCTGTCTTGCTCTCTGCTGCCCAGAGCCTGCTTCAGAAACTCTTCCCCCTCCCCCACTCACACACTCCCCCAAATTAGTTTTCTCTGAACTTGTTTAACATTAAAAATTCCTAGGAACCTAGCCGTGGAAGACCACTTGTCACCTTTCCCTGGGAGATGTGGACTATTCATGTTCACATAGTACAACACTAAAATGTTATGAGCCTATTGACGGGGACACCTGTTTTCAAGGAACTTTTTCATGCAGAAGCGTTTTTTTAAAAATCTTTTTTAATTGAGAGAGTGAATGTCTGGGTGTGGGAGTGGGGAATGGACAGAGGTAAGAGAATCCCAACCAGGTTCCCAGCTGTCTGACAGAACCCCAGAATTTGAGGCTTGATCTCAAACCAGGAGATCATGACCCTTAACCACCTAAGTCACGCAGGCACCCCAAAACCATTTTACATGTGAATAAAAGAATGAAGTTCAGAGAGGAGGAAACTTAACTCTAGGCTAGCATAGGGCTGTCCTACTATACAGTAAAAAGCCTGCAGACCTAAATACAGTCTTAGCGTGACCAGCCGAGTTTGACAGTGGTGGAACTCATCTACCTGGTTCACGGAGCTTACTTTACTGTTCATGCTTGAATGGAGTCCGTGACAACTTTAAAGGCATGTTCTCTCAGGTTTGTAGCCAGGACCAAAATAGCACAAGGCTGTAAATTCTTTGCTACCCCTTTGAGATGCATTGTGGTCCTCTCCCTGTTTGCTGGCTTCCAAAAGGATGTGGCAGAAGAGAAGGCCAGGTCCTACTCTTTACAGTGTCCACCGGGATCTTTTCCAACACTAGCTCAGGGACATAACTGGCCTGATGACTCCCAATATCTTGCTGGAAAAGCCAGAGACACTGGTTGACAGCCCAGTGGGATTCTACCTTCCAGATGTGCCACCAAAGCCCCAGACACCTGAGGGTAGCTCTATGGGACCAGCCCAACCATCAGCTGCAGACTGGTAACCAACAGACCTCACTCACTGGCACAAGAAACAGATCGCTCAGTGGAAGCCAGCTCTAATTCCCAGTCCGTAAGACTTCAATATACAATAAAATGGTCAAATTTTGAGATAGCTTGTTACAGATCATCACTGGGGTAAGTAAATTCCCTAAAACCACTTTACAGATCACTGGGCGCTGTACTGTGGTACAAGGAAATTGCAAACAACCAACCCATCCCCAAAATCATTTCAGAAAAATTTTTTAATCCTTTTATTATTCTTTTTTAACAAACGGCCCCAGGGATAGGGGACCAGGGGAGGGGGGTGGAGGGGAAGTGAGGCCCCAGCCCCACAACCCCTCCCCACCTGCCCCTTTCCCCCTTATATATTTATAATCTATATACAAGCCCCGGGGGGTGGGGGGCAAGGGGAACTCCCTCAGCGGGGTGGGGGCAACCCAGGCTCCTTGTCCCCTCGGGACCCAGGCTCCTCTGCCCGTCGGGAAGGCCCCTCTCGAGAAGGTGGCCCTGTCCGCTCCCAAGGCTTCGGCATCCAGCGCAGGGCATCCGGTGGGGAGGCCTGGGGGATAGGTACGTAGGTCATACTGGGAAGTCAGGGATAGAAAAGACAGGAACTCAGATGGTAATCCTTGGACACAGACTTGGGGCCACAGGGGTCTCCCTTTCACCTGCTGGTAGAGGTCGATGCGCTGGGTGCGGAAGACTCCGCTGTAGGTAGAAGGTGGGGCCTTGAGACGGGAACTGAAGCCAGAGAAAGACCTAAGGGAGGAAAAGTGTTTAAGGCAAGCCTGACACCTCTTCCGTGGCCCCTTAGTAAGAAAGCCCTTAAGGGTAAGCAGTCTGCATCCCCACTCCCTCCTCTTGCCTTCCAGCTGAGGGAGTACGTGATGACCCAGGTCCCCCAAGGTTGCTGCTCAGTTTCCGATAATCCTGGAAGGGCTTTAGTTCCACTGGGTGCAGCTGAAGGAAAAAAATTCATGAGCCTTCTGCTTCCCAACCCAATTCACCTGTTGATTCTGAATCCCTACCCCTAGCTCTTGGAGTTCCCTAGCACTTCAGTTCCTATAACTTACCTCTGCTCGCCCCAAGCTAGGGGGGAAGGGCCTGGCAGGTGAAGGCAGCACCCGAGTAGCAGGAGCAGGTGGGGGCCGCACAGCCAGACTAGGGGGCTGCAGAGCAGGGCCCACAGGTAACAGAGAAAGGGGCGGTGGGGCAGGAGGTGGCGCTGGTGGCAGGGAGCCAAAGTTCACCACAGGCAGCTGCGAGTCCACCACAGGTAGAAGCATCTACAGTAAGAAACAATGTCAGGAGAAGGTACTGAAGGCAAAGAAGAATGTCATAAAACCAGAAAACAGTCAGACAAAAAGCTAGAGACGGAGTAGAGAAACAATGAAGGGCAAATGACATGACAAAAGGTACCTGCTGGGCAGGGGCCCCTGAGGGGAGGAAGCCACTTTGGCCACCAGGTTGCAGAGGAGTAGAGTAAAAATCTGAGGGGGATGGCAGATCCTGGCGCACCTGTTGGGGAAAACAGGGAGAAATGTCAACTCCCAAAAGGATTCTCCCCCACCCCTAACTGCAGCCCAGCACCTGTCCACCTCTCACCTGAAGCAAGGGTGGGTCAGGCAAAGGGCTGGGGCAGAAAGCTGGAGAGTAGAGGAAGGAAGGTGGAGGGTAGAGGATTCCCCCAGCTGGCAGCTTCCCCAGCTCCGTTGCTTGCAGTGCGGAGAAATCCAAAAACTGGCCCTTGACAGCTACCCCAGAAAGCAGTGCTGAGGGGGGTGCTGGGCCCGGGGGAAGGTACAGGGGCTGTGATCTGGGGGGCGAGAAACAAGTCAGGAAATCAGAATCATCTGTTTCAAGTTAAGTCTGCTAGGGTTTCATACCCTCAAAACAGGTCTTTCCCTTCCATCCCACTGAAACATAGTTCTGTGTCCCGAGATCAACAGGCATCAAGTCTCACCTGTAAGGGTGAAGTGAGGGTGTCCCAGGGCGGAAGACTCCATTGTTGGGATGTAACTGAGAGTCTATGGCTCCCCCTGAGACCTGAGGGAGAGCAAGGCTGGAATAGCTCGTTTTTCTGGTCAAGAAAAGATTTCCCACCCCACCCACTACAATAAAAGCAAGGAAAAAAAATTAAATAATAAAATGGCGTTTTACGACTACACAAATTAGAAAGAGACAATAAGGGGCAGCAAGCAGAAAGGGGTCATGGGGCAGGAAGTAGGCCCTACCTGAGAACTGGGAGGCCCAGGGCTACCATAGAAGACCTCAGGGTACAAACGCTGGCCTGAGGAGCTGGGCTCTGGGCCACAATGTCCAGGACCCAGGTTCTTGGATTGTGGCTCAGCTGAGGCAGAAGCACTGGGGAGTAACTCCCAGTCTCGGGACATAGGGATGGCCTGTGAGGAAAAAGCCTTTTCAGGAGCAATGTCTGGGCTTCCTGGATGTCCAGGTCACACCCAGCCATTTTCTCCAGAAACCAAAGGCCTTTCCACCAAACTCTCATTCTCCTACTCACCTCAGTGACTGATGCTAACTCCTTCTCTGCTTTTAAACTGTCTCCTACCACTAGGCGCAAGTCCGAGTCCTGTGGTAGTGATGCAAGGGAGATTGTCCCATGACTCAACACACGTATCCTCCACATCCCACCTCCATCCTTCCCCTCTCCACCTGACCCAAGATACTCAGATCCTGCCCACAAAGACCTGGTCACTGGTGCCAAACTGGACCGGAGGCCCAGATCGATGGGATGGCCGGAGGGATCCGGGCTCTGGGCCTCTGTCTGAACGCTGCAACCGTTCTGTGCCAATGGGGCCAGGGGGCAGAGGCTGCTCCCGGAGCTCCTGGTTGGGGAAGTAAAGAAAATCAAATCAAGTCTCCCAAATGAAAGAAGACAAATATAGGGCCAAAGTCAGCGGCCCAGAAACCTTGCCCTTCTTTTAGAGTTTTACCTTTCTGTCCCCATCAAGGGGGGCAGGTGGCCGTCTTCTAGGAGGTTCAGAGGGTTCAGAGCCAGGTGAACCCTCACCAGGAACAGCATTCAGGGGTGAGGGGCCTCCCGGCCGCTTGGGAGGCCCCTCTGCTGCCCCCTTGAGTCCTCCATCAGGGGAACTTCGCTGGCTGCAGGGACCTGATGACACCTGAGAATCCCCACTCAGGTCCACCCCACTGTCAGACTGACTCATCTGAGAGAAGTAGAGAAGTCAGTTAAGTCAAGGTAAGTCAAGTGAACTCATCAGCCAATACCTGACTGATGTTTACAAACACAAAAACTGAAAAAAAGGGAAAAACTATGTGAGCAAACAGCCCTGGACAACCCAGACCAGTGGGGAAGCACTACCAGTGCTCAACAGAATCCCAGCTCAGACACTCCCTTCCCATCACTTACCTCTGTTGCAGCCACGTCCTCAAAAGGGCTCAAGGGTTCCATCCAGGGTTCCATGGAGCCAGGCCGGTAACTCTTCCGGCTAGTGGCTGGGCAGAGCACCAGACAGCAGAGATGAGAGGCAGTCCAGAGCCCACCTGGCCCTTTTAGCCCTCTGACATAGCCCTTTCCAACCACGGCTCAGTTTTACTCACCAGTATGTAAACGGTTCCAGATGTGAGGGGTCAGAGCCTCTGTCCCTGCCTCTCTGCACTCTCCCTGAGGGCCTGGGCCCTCAGGCTTGGGGCCCAAGAATCCAGAACTATGAGAGGGCGGCAAAGATTCCTAAAGGTGAGAAATGCCAGAGGCAAAACATAAATGAGGTGGTAACTGGGTAGTGGAAGTGGCTGGGCCACAGTGAGATGTGGGGCAAAAAAGGACACAAGGAATGACTAACATGGAAAATTTGGGGGTAAAGACACAGTGACAAGAACAGGGAAAAGTGGAGAAAACATAAGTGAGAACCTTCAGGAGTTAAGAGCAGTGAAGCACAATCTCAAGCTCCATCCCTCACCTCCTGCAGCAGCTCCGGTTTTCTGGGAGGTCGTTCCCGCCGTTTCGGGGGGAAGGGATTAACCCCAGCAGAGTCCCGGGGAGTTCTGCCCACCCCCCTCACCATCAGCCCTGGCTCCTCGAAATGGGGGTCTGGGGAAAAAGGGAAATCGTCAGCATCTGCCTTGGTCTAATCTGACCCTAGCTTTCCTATTAACCCCCTCCCAAGCCTTCCACCTTTGTTCAGTCCAGACACCCAGCATCAAGGTCCCCAGGGCAGACTCTCCCCTTTAGCGCCTGACCTTTTCTGGGGATGAAGATATTCCCATGCTTAGCCCCTCCAGCTTACCCGAACTGATGCTGTTGCTGGCCCTCTGAGGGTCATATAGAGTTGGGGGCCGAGGGGAGGGGCCCTGAGGGGTTTGGGGAGGCCCAGGCTTGGGCCTTGGGTGCCCGCCTGGTGCAGCTGCGCTCCCTTGGCGGCTGCTGAGTTGGGCCAGGGCCTGTTGGATGCCAGCAGGGTTGCTGTGGATAACTTGGTCCAGGCGGAAGACAGCAGAGCTGCTGGGGGGTGGGGGAGGCAGAGGAAGCCCTGGGGGACGCTCCTCAGGTCGGCTGAAGAAAAGAAAGCATCAACTCTAATATTCATGGAATTGTTAACTCTTTCTCTACTAGTCAAATCTTCAAACCCTTCCCACCTCCCTGTGTAAACCCAGGTGTTTCTGAGCATGTCTAACCAATTCTACGTGTATGGCATGAATCTACAGAATGGAGAGCAAAGAACAAATACACACACTCCTGACCCAATCAACTTTCCAATTATTTTTCCTACACGAGTGTTCCAGTGCCCAGCAGCCCATGTGCCCTCAGATCTCAAAGTCCATGGTGCCCAACTTCCCTTTCCCGCAGATTCTCTCCCCTCCACCACTGTCCAGGCTTAAGAATAAACTCGACAGGGGCGCCTGGATGGCTTAGTCGGTTAAGCATCCGACTTTCGCTTGAGTCATGATTTCACGGTTCATGGGTTCGAGCCCCGCGCTGGGCTCTGTGCTGACTGCCAGCTCAGAGCCTGGAGCCTGTTTCAGTCTGTGACTCCCTCTCTCTCTGACCCTCCCCTGCTCACGCTCTCTCTCCTAGAAATAAAAATAATAATAATAATAATAATAAACTCGACAGCCTGTCCCTACCCACCTTCGGTTCTTGGGAGAGGGCCAGCTCCTCTTGTCCCCTCGCCCTGGGCCGGTCCTCCCTCCAGGCCCCCCACCACCTCCTCCACTGCTGCTGCCACCGCTGCTAGCCTTGCTGCCAGGGCCTGGGCGCCGGTTCTGTCTTTCCATGCCTGGCCGCTGACTTGAGAAACTCCGCTTGCTCAAATCCTTGGCTCTCTGGCTTAAATCTCCACGGGACATGGTTGAAATGCCTGGTCCAGTTCCACTTCCACTGCCCCCAGGAGTTCCCACAGCTTTGGGAGCCAGCAGTGCTGCCGGGGGAGCCTCCTTGTCCCCCCGGCGCTCACTAGCAAAGTCGCTGCTCTCTGATGCAGTCTCCCACTCCTCATTGGCTTGATCGGAGTTCTGGTTTGACAAATCTGGAGACTTGGCAGCTGCCCGGCGTGGGGGTGGGGGCACAGACACTGTTTTGAGTGTCTCATCTGCTCCAGAGGCAGGGGCTGGAAGAGCTAAGGAAGAGGGCTTACCCTCAGTCCCTCTGGCAGCATTCTCCCGTTCCTGTTTCAGCCTCCGGAACCGAGGTGGTTTGTCCTGCTGCTGAGCCCTCCCGTGCCTCCTCCGTCGGGGCCGCTCCCCATCTTCCACACCCATGCCCACGTTGGTGCCTCCACTGCTGCTTCCCCGGGCCACGGGGGACAGAGGCCCTGTGATCAGCTTCTCTTTCAAAGGCTCCTTACTTGGTGGCAGAGGAGCTGTCGGAGGCTTCTTGGGAGCCAGGGACTTGGTCGGAGGGCTCCAGCCTGGACAAATGGGTGGAGGGGGCCGCCCCCCTCCTCGACCCCGGCGGGATGGCACTCCTCTGGGAGTGAAGACACGCCCACCTCGGGCAGTGGAAAATCGGGCTGGGGCTGGTGAAAGAGGGGCTGCCGATGGAGGAGGAGCGAGAGGAACCTGGGTGAGCACTCCTTCCTTGGCTGGAGGAGCCTCCTTGTCTGAGGGAGCCAGATCACTCTCATGGGTTTCACTGCCCGTTTCTGAGCCCCGCTGCCGGCGCCGTTTGGGGATTTCTTCATACTCAGAGCCCTCGCTTCGCGTCTCGCTGGCAGTGCGGCCTCGGGGAACAGGGGGATGACTGGGTCCGCCTGCACCACCTCCACGCCCATCATCTCCTCGGAACTCTCGGTAACTGCGGAACTCTCGGCTTCGAGTTCCCCGCCCTCGGCCCCCATAGGTGCCCCGAAAACCCCTCCCTCTGGCAAAATACTCGCCTCGGCCCCGGCCCCGGCAAGAGGTAGGACCCACTCTTTCATAGGAGTAGTCCCTCCGAAGCCTTGGGGCAGGGGAAAGATTCCCACTGGGTGGGGTCTCCTTGGGGACCCCTATCTTCCCCTTCGCTGTCTTGAGGAGATCTGGCTTTGGAACCTTAGGGCTCTCATCGCACTGTTCCAGAGGTTTGGGAGGCAGCTCTTCGACTTTCGTCGGTGGCAGGGGTTTCTTTATAGGCCCAGCACGGCGGGGAGGGGCTCCTGGTTCCTCTGGAGGGATCCCACGACGACTACTGCCCGGGCGAGGGCCCCAGCGGGTCTCAGTGCGGCTCTCTCTGCGAGGTGGAGGGGGACCTTGGCCTCCAACTCCACGGGTAGGCTTTCGGCTGGCATCTGGACCCGTCAGTTGTGGAGTCTCCTCTTTAGGGGTTTCCTTCTTCGGTGGGGGAGCTTGTATTTTGGTGGCTTCGTCATTGCCTGGGGGCCAAGGGAGTGGACGGGGCCCTGTGGAAGCTGGTTCATCCAGAGGGAAGCGAGGGATCGGAGGCCCAGTGGCTCCATTCTCAGGAAAGCCTGGATAACTGGCCAAATAGGGTGGTGGGGGAGGTACTGGGGGGGTCTCACTCCTAAAAAGGGCAACAGAAACAACTGGAAATTAGAATGAAAAAAACTGCAACTAGATGTAGAAAGAGAATACTTTATTACCACCCAGACACTCGCCTCACATTTATTCCTGTCACTGCACCAATAACCCAAAGGACCTTTCTCCTAGCCCAAATCCTTTCAACAGCAAAGCACTTACTTCCACTACTCAGACTCACCTCATCCCCTTGTCATCCTCATCAGCCGCCTGGCGCAACGGGGAGGTAAGCGGGCGGGGGTCAGTGGGTGTGGTGGTGAAGACATCTCCTACCCAGGCCAACTTTGGATCCACTGGCGGGGTGCCCCGATCCCGCAACAGGGGAGGTGCATGGCGCTCAAATGGCTCTGAGCTTGAACCCCCACTGTCTGAGCGCTCCCGGGGAACTAGTCCTAAGAAAACAAGAGGGATGAGAAAGCTAACTCTCTGACAGGCCCTCCAGCTCAAAATGCACCTCCTTAGTCTGCTTCTGTCAGTCATATCAATGATCAATGTCAACTTCTTGGTCTTTTATCCCTGCCAAGTCTGGGCCTGATGTACGCTCCTCAAACAGTTATCCTATCCACACAGCTTCCATAGAATGAATCAATGAATCCCCCCCAAATAAGTCTTGGCCAATGAAAGACCATTGTTTCTTTCCCAAAGCCATACCTGAAACAAAGAGCCACCTCAGCAATACTAACCACTTACTTGCCCCACCATCCTCCACTGGTGACCCTTCATCCCCACAGCAAGATGCTGATACCCACTTCCTGGGACTGAAGTGTCCCCTACGCTCTCCTATGCAAGGGTCCTTACCAGTGGGATGCACACCAGGAGGGTAGAAGTCCAGAGGGGGCCGGCCCTGGAGGAGCCGGGGGTCCACATAAGGAGGAATCATCATCCAGCGGGGATCAAAGTTCATCGGGGGCATGGGTGGGGGCCGGCCCAGAGCACCTGGGTACAGGGCCTTGGGTGGTGGGGGTGGAGCCTGTGGAGCTGGCACAGCCCCCATGGTCACAGGCTGGGGCGGTGATGGTGGTACTGGAGCAGGTGGGGTGGAACCCTGTTGATGCTGCTGCCACTGCTGCTGCTGCTGTTGCTTCAAAAGCTGCTCCTGGGAATGGACAGAAGAAAGGACGAGAGAGATCTCAAAACTCCTGCCCCACCCTCAAAAGAAAAAAGAGAAACTTTCAATGAAGCAAAGTTAATACACAAATGTGATATACACTTGGACTAGAAAGAAGACAGGGACACACAATGGAAACAAGAAGTAGTAGTGGGCCTTGGAAGGCAACGTACAAACAAGATAAACATAGAAGCCAGGGAGATAAAGAGCTCTTGATGGGGGAAATAACTTGATCTCACCTGCTGCTGCCGCTGGAAACGAGGTGGCAATGACTTCTGATATTTGGGGTAGCCCAAGCTCTGGCTTTGGGGCTGCCGGCTGGGACCAACCCCATCACCCTTGGGCTCCACCTTCGGGGCAGGGGTTGTGGCAGGAGAAGGAACCTCTTCTGGTTGTTCAGAACCCTCTTTTGAGGACAGCTGGGGTTCCACTGCATTGATAAAAAAAGATAATCATCAGTAGCCTAGTACGCCAACGATATGCCATGAACACCCCCATCACCTCAGCTCTCACCTCCAACACTCTCTCTAAAGATAAGTGCTTACTTTTAACAACGGTGACATTAAATTCCCAAAAAAACACCAAAACAACCCTTTCTTCAATCTTGCTCCAGGCTGAGTTTATACGAAGCGGTTTTAGGTCACTACGTATCCAGGAAATCAAATGTCCACACAAGCAGAAACCCTTTTTTCCTCTGCCATGGACAGTCCAATAAACTAACTTCATTTCCTCCCATCTGTACCACCTGCACCCCCAGCCCAAACACATTAGAGCTGGGACACCTGGTAGTACCCTATCCCCATCTCCATACCTGGGGTGGCTTCGAAGCTGCCACTGCTGGTGCTACTGGTACTGCCACCACCACTCACCAGGGTGGGAGCTGGAGCCACACCTGTAGTGGGGGTGGACTGGGCAGGTGGGGCCTGTGCCGGCTCTTCCGGTTCTTTTTCTGGTGTTGGGGCTGGTGCTGGTGGAGGAACTGGAGGCGCAGAGAGTTCTTTGGGGGCTGCAGGTGGTGGAGCTGGGGTAGGAGGGGCAGCAGGCTCTGCTTTGAGCCGCTTGTCGGGCGCCCCAAACTTCTCATCAAGTCGCTTGAGTTTTTCAGCACAGGCTGCCCTGCGTTCCTCCTGCATGCGGCGTTCTTCCTCTTCTCGCCGTCGCCGGGCCCGCTCCACAGCCAGGGAGATCTCAGATGAAGACTGTTTTCGCCGTTGCCGCCAAGCCTCATCCTCGTCTTCAGGTGCTGGAGGCTTGCAGGGAGGGCCCCCCCGATCCTGTCAATGGGCAGACCCGGCAGGGCCAGACGTGTCAGTCGTCAGGTTTCTGATCTTTTGCACAGACTGATCAACTGTCTCTAGCTGCGGGTGCAGGCACCGGCCTTGGGTTGGTGGCCTCTCCGGGTAGGGGCAAATTCGTCCTAGTCTTGTTTCCTCTCTTTCAGAGACCCAAATACCCAGGCCTCCTTGTTCTTCTTCACTAGCATACCAATTTCTTTTTAACCCAGACTCCCTCAACATCAAAGATATTCCAGACCTTTTCAGAGATACTCTACTGCTCTACGCTTCCTGTAGCCCATTCTTGGCCCACCCTCCCTCCCTCCAGTTACCCCTATTACTACTGCTTCAACTTCTCAGCCAATACTCATCTCCCACAACTGACCCTTCTTGACCCCTCATTGTGTAGACACTCACTGGGTAGTCCCCAGGGGGGCCCCAGTTCCCGGCGGGGCCCCGGTGAGGTGGGGGTGGGGGAGGCTTTGGGGCAGGAGGCCCCGGCTCTGTCTCTGGAGGCCGAGAGGTCTCTGCCCAGGCCGTCTTGGGAGGGGGCGGTTCGCTGCCGGGGGAGTTGCCCTTTTTGCCATCTGCTTCAGGGGGCCGTTCCTCACCAGCAGCTGACTGGGACTCCTTGCTGTGAACAGACCAAAAGTGGAATTAAAATCAGCTATAAGCCAGCTCGTTTAAGAGTACATTACTGTGGGGATGAACACTGGGTGTTATATGGAAACCAACTTGACAATAAACTATTTGTTAAAAAAAAAATGAGTGTATTACTGCAAAAAAAAACTGAGCCCATGAACTCACTGGCCCTCAGCTCCCTCCTCATCAGAGTCTCGACCGTCTTCCTCATCGCTGAACTTGAGCTTTTCAGTGTAGTCAACCTCTTCATGGGCCCCTGAGGGGAAAAGTAAAAAGCAATAACCCAAGTGTTCTACTCTCCAATCTCAGATAACTTTCAAAGAAAGGGGTCTGCAACTATGTAGCAGCATACACTAATGGAAACACCAACATCCCTCTGCGTGAAGTCAGTCACTGTGAGTCTTGGCATTCCTACATCTCCCAGTTCTTTACCAGGACCTGGCTTTCCCCCATGTGTCTGCCCTACCCTTTGGAGTCTCCTTTCCTTCCACACAACCCATTTATTCAGAGGATTTTGCTTTTTGAGACCAAAACACTTCATCCTTCATATCCACTAACCTGCCCAACCATCATCATTCTCCTGGTCCAACTGGTCAAACTCTTTGAGGTTATCCTCTTTAAGAATCGAAGGCCGACCCACAGGCTCTACAAGGCGCATCGGCGGCCCTGAGCCCCGAGGGCCCGCCACACGTGGAAAACGGCTGTGTACAAAAAGGCAAACGGAAGTGAGTGTAAAAGATGGCATGTTATAGAACTACATACAAAGGGAGCGTGGGTGGCTAAGGTGGTTAAGCATCCAACTCTTGATTTCACTCAGCTCATGATCTCACGGTTTTTGAGTTTGAGCCCCACATCAGGTTCTGTGCTGACAGTATGGAACCTGCTTTGGATTCTCTGTCTCCCTCTCTATTGGTCCCTTGCCCCCTCTCTCAAAATTAATAAACGTTAAAAAACAAACAAAAAACACCAAGTAGAAGACTCTGGGCCTTGAAGATCATCTCCCTTCCTAGTAGGCTTCCCATCTCCAACCACAAACCCAGAGCTGGATTACTCACCTGGGTCCATCAGGAGTAGGGTATCGGTAAGGCCCCTGGGGTCCATAGGGCGGAGGGAACGGGAGATATGGGGGATACATCTGCAAAACGGTACAACAGCAGCTGCTTAGAGGACAAAGAACAAACCAGCTCTCTAAACCTACTGTCCTCTCCTCTGTCACAGGCCCCTGCTTTCTCTCTGCCTCCTCCAAAAACTAAGTGCTAATTGCTAACTCTTCAAACACAACCACTCCAAAATTAGATGTGCAAACTCACAAAGGGCGGCATCATTCCGCGGTAGGGAGGGAACTGGGGTGGGCCCGAAGGCTGTAGCGACCCCCGGGGATCATGGCTGTGATGAAGTTTGGAGTCTGAGCCCTCCAGCTCATCAGGGCCACGCCCACCTCCATCCCTCCAAGTTGTAGAATCTGTGTTTTGGAAAAGGCAAAGAAGAGATATAGGTTTAAAATGATGGGGAAGGTAAATAAACCAACATTTAGCTCTGAGATAGAAGGTGTTGTTCTGGGCAAAAAATAACCAACCACTCACCTACCCACTCAACTCACAAATGGCAACCACTCACTTTGGGGGCGGAGGCTTGGTCCGGGCCCAGACGACTGTTCGGCAGACTCCCTTTCCTTGGCAGCCTTGTCCTGGTCGCCAGCCGCCTGCAGGGTCGGAAATTCCTCTCGAGAGAATCGTGACAGTAGGCTTGATGCCCTTCCACCTGTTGGGGTTGGGATGCAGAGTAGCAGACAGAAGTATATTTACTGAGAATGTACCAAGAAAGTGGAAGGCTCTGATAGGTACCAGATCATCAAGTTTCTGTTTTAAAAGTCACTGCCTATGTACTGCATACTCATTCCCCAAGAAACAAGGTCAGTTCTGGAACACCACTTCACCCTCAAGAAAGACAGACACAAATTTGATTACGTGGCCCATGAAACTGAATATGGGGCCCAAAAGTTAGCCAGAGGACAGAGAAAGTACAGTGCTGCGCTTTGCTGAAAGTACAGTGCAGGGCTCCTACCTACCACAGTGCACAAAGCAAGGTCTCCAAGCAGCCCTGCACTCACCATCTCCATGTGCTCCATGGGTGACGCTGGCTTGTGCCCAGGACTTTACCCCGCTTGGAACCGAAGGAGTGTTCTGGGGAAGCAGAAAAATAAATTGTGATGTGGGGGGTGGAGCTACAAACCATTCTTGTCTACAGTCCTTCAATAACATCCAGTTCTTCACATACCTCGGGGGCTGCTGGGGGTCGTTTCTGTTGGTTGGAGGCAGGCGTCTGTGAAGCCGGCAGTGGCTGCGATTCCGGCGGCTGAGCGGTTGAGGCATCGGAACTAAAAGGATGGTAAGACAAAAAGGTTATCCAGGATCTGAGATGCCCTCCCTCATTTCTCCAATTCATGGAGGATAAGTGAACCCAGGCCCATTTGTTACTGTTTACAAATATTTGTAGGACAAAATACTATAACCTAGTCACCCTGTGTAGGTGGTTTGTTGATGCCTCCCTGCCACCTGACAGAAAGCTAAATGTCATTCCTTAGTCCTCTAACAGGAGCCTAGGAATAGCTAAGAAAGGGGCTTCCCTCTGTCTCTGGATCTTATGTGGCTAGACTAGACCAAGCCCCAATTCATCCTGAAGTTTTAAGTTAAAATACTCATTGCTCTAGATCCCCTAGGCCTCTGTCTACCTCTTGGGGTCGGACTGGTCCTGTTTGCTTGCCCATCCTGTTCCGTCTTTCGGCACTAGTGAGACGTTGGGGTCATTGCCTTTGTTCTCGGCTTTCAGGCTTGGAAGGTTGGCTGGGGGTGGCATACGCCGGGCAATGGCAACTTTCCCGAGACTCTGCAGGCCATGGCGAGGGGCAACTGGAGAAAAGATGAGAGGGTGAAAAATGCCCCCCATGGGTGATCTGACAGCTTTCTTCCCTAAGCCCCATTTATACACCCTCAATGTCTTATTACCAAACTTCTTTTAGAAACAACTCCTTTCTTTGCCTTCAGCAATCTCTAGAATTCCATTGCAAAAACTAAGATGCATTACACTTGATGTTTCTCTGTTGGATGGTTGGTCTTGAGCCTGCAGGGAGCAAGCTGACCCCAGACTTCTCCAAATCCAGGTTTCTTTTCCTCCAATTCTTACGTGTCTAAAGACAGGGAACTACAGACACGCCTTTGTGGGAGGGTAAATGGTGTTCATTCAATGACCAATGTCCCCTGTGGGACCCAATATAAAACTGGAAAGTCTCTAGATGTTCCTCTAGTCTTTTGATATTTGCACTATAACCACTTCCCTGCAAAGAGCTTTAAAATGTATATCCCATTCACGACCGGCCTCTAGGAATTAGGAATATCTTTGCAGGACGCTCACCAGCGGGTTTCTGGATCTCTAAGGACTTGCCCTTATACGTATCAAACAGGTTGAGCGAGGAATACTTCTTTCCATCCTTCCCCTTGGCAGTCGGCCCCGAGCGATCGGACATTGCGCTGGAAGCTCATTGAGTACGTTGGGTCCTGCAGGCACCTCCCCCAAAACGTGCCGGAGCCTGTGGGCCAGACACCAAATGTTTCAGTCTCTGCTCCCTTTACTGACTCCAAAAGAAACCCAGATGCTCCTTTTTGTTCTCATTAGGGACCCAGATATGTTGCCCTCTGGTGTCTTGCCTCCAGCCTATTCAAAGTCCCTAGTCCCTTTAAGCAACTCCCACAGAGCCCAAATGCCATGGTGCCTCTTTCCCCCAGACACCTCTTGCCAAGGAAATCCAAATAAATCTAGTATCATCCTAGTAGTAAACACACTCTTCTTTTTGTGCCATGCTATAAGGGGTAGCAGCTACTTCATTATCTCCCTTCATAATCTCTTCTCCCTCCACAGAAATCATCCCAGAGATGTACAATAAAACATGGCAAGTCCCAGCCTCAGACTAAACCAGAAAAAAGCATAAAGCTCCATCCTGCAAGGAGCATAACTTCAGAGCCCCCACTTTTTAGACACCAACTCCCTAACTGCGCCCCAGGTTCCTTTTCCAGAAACCTCACTCCCATCTGAGGTTTGCACGAAGGTATGCTGGGAGTTTAACGATTTTACGAGCTTGCTAAGCCAGACTAGGGGCTGGTGCCAGATAATTCCTCATGGAACAATTGGGGCTCTACATACTCCCAAGCTACAGAAGAACCCCAAGTATTTGGAACATTCAACCCCATCAGTTCCTACACTTGCCCCCATCCCAGCTCCTGGGAAAAAAAATCTTGTCTCCAGATGATATTAACACTGCTGGGCTCTGGCTCACCCTATGTAGATGTGAGAAAAACATTACGGAGCTACCTCAAGCACAACTCTGTAATCATGGGATCAAAACCAAAACCAACCTCATTTTCCTACTCTCAGTAAGAATGTCCATCAGCAGTCATTTCTTTCCCCAATATCCCTTCCTCCCCAAGCAGGCCAAACTCTGCATCATCAGTCGGTTCCTGAGTGACCAGGCATTCATTTATAGAAAGGAATGGCGTACAGGAAAGAGATGGAAGGTGGTGGGAAATCCAAGCAAACACAGGGTAAAAACTGGGTAAAATCAGGATGAAAACCTGGGAGAACTTTAAGACAGGTAAGATGAGGGAACGGGGATTGCTTTGTAGGTGTTTAGACTCCAATGTTTGAATATAAATATGTGGGGAAAAAAAGGAGACAGAATAGTGGAATAACACTAATAAAAAAGGATCAACAGGAAAGCAGGTGGAACATAATACACTTAAGCAGAAATGGTAAAGACACAGCGCAAAATAAAAGGTCAATGTCAAGACACCCAAGAAAAGAAGGGTTGAGGCACAGAGAGGAAAAGAGATAGGGAAAAACTAAAAAGCAAAGAAAAGTGAGTAACGTAAAAAGCAAGGATGTAGGATAAAAACAGGGCTCCGGGGTGGGAGTGACTCGACGCGAACGGGGGTCAAGAATGGGGAACCCAAGCAGTAGCTGATGGTGGGGGGGGGTCCAATATGGAGGAAAGGAGGTCTCCGAAGATCGTCGGGCGCGGCCCACCCCGGAGTGGCGGCAGCGAAGGGACCCACAGATTGGGGTGAAGAGGCCAAGAGCGCAACGGATGGTGGGGAGTTACGGGCCCAAGAAAGGGGGTCACCCCAAGGAAGCAGGACGGTGGGTGATTAGGGGCAGGGCATACACTCTCTTTGAGGGGCTAGAGGTGCGGGTACCAAGCTGGGGGTATCAGAGGGGGAGGGGCAGGCAGGCCCCAGCAGCAGGAGGACAAAATGGCGGCGGCTAATGGCAGCTTCTCCTCCCCCCCGGCCCGCCACTGCCGCCGCCGCCGCCGCCACCACCGCTCCCGCGCCGGAAAAGGGCGTTAGCACTCGGCTCCCCAGACTCACCTGGCCGGGTGCGCGGGGGTCCGGGACCGGAGCCTAGGGGATCCCCGAGGTGGGATGGCGGTGGGGCGGGGGCGGATGGCGGCGGATGGCGCCGGGCTCGGCTCCTCCCGTCTCCCTCGCTCACTCCGCGGCTGGGCTCCGTCTAACGGCCCATCCGGGCAACCGCCGCCCCCGGGAGCACCCCCCCACCTCCCGCCTCCCTCAGCGCACGACACGCCTCCTAATTTGCATAAAGGGCGGGGCAATTTCCATCCTATCCTTCTTTACTTCGAGGGCCGGCCTTATTTAAAAAAAAAATAAGCAGGGCGTGCGGAGCAGGCACAGGTTATTTGCATGAAGAGGAGGGACTTACAGGCGCTAGGAAGCCGGTTGGCTAAAGAGACACGCCCCCGACGTCGGCCGTTAAGACGCGTAAAGGGGCGGCAAGGCAGCGTCCGTCTGTCGGGCAGTTGGGGCGCAGAATTTGTACGATGAATAGGGCCGGGGGGGGGGAAGAGGAGAGGCGGAGCGTGCGTCGTGCGTTCGTGGAAAGATGGGAGCGGAGAGGCGCAGGGATGCGGAGAGTGTAAGGAAACGATGCAACACTGGTAGTGCTTTCAGTGGAGACCGAAAGAGCGCACGGGGCGGAAGGGATTAGCTGCCGGAGGGCGGAGTCTAGGTAACTAGGGAAGAGTGTCCGAATCACGCTTCCATTCGTAAGAGGCGAAAGCTCCAGAGGGGTGGGGCCTTCTAGTTATTAAATCACGTCATGCAAATGGAGTGGATAGACAGGCCAATCCTGAGGTCCAGGGAAGTGTATCGTCGGCACCGTGCACTGTAGGCATTCTTTTGATAGTTCTGTTTATTTGCATAATACATGCAAATCATTTGAACAAAGATAGGGTAGGAATGACCTCTTCATTAACATATCAGCAACCAATGACTAAGACATTTAATTTTATAACAATTTTCATGAATATATTTGTATATCTGATTATTGGCAGTTTGTATTATCTTCACAATGGGTTTCACTCTATGAAATGCAGTACTAATTTCCTTCTTTGTCTTTTATTACTGTGCTCCAATCAGACCTACTACCCGGTCAGCAAATCCTTCGACAACGGTTTTGAAGGCGCCGAGACATCCACAATACATTCTGGAAGCAGAGAAATAAAATCAGATCCTGCCTGGGGAGGTTCAGAAATGCTTCTAGAAAAACGCGACTCTTATTTAAAAATGTGAAGACCTAGTTAGGATTTAGCCAAGTTTGAGGAGAGGGTGCACAGCTCAGGCTCTGTGAACTGATGAGCAGAGGCATGGTTTTAGGCATCTGTGACTAGGCTGATGTGATTAAAATTAAGAGACTGCCTCTCCATTATGGAAAATGAGAGCAGAAAAATTAGCAAGAATCAGATAAGAATTTTATCCTGAGGTTCATTAAGATAGTTGAGATGACTTCGGTTCTTAAACATTCCAAATGATTATCTTGTCCCCTCTCCCAGGTCTCCTACCACAGCAAAATTTCTTGGAAGAGTTCTTCATATTTACAGACAAAAATATCCTTCCTGCCATTCATTTGAGAGAGAGAGAGAAAGAGTGTGCAAGTGAGCAAGGGGCAGAGAGACAGAATCTCAGGAGTGGCAGAGACAAATGCGGGGCTCACCCTAAGTGGGGTTCATGTTCACCTGAAGTGGGGCTTGAGCTCACAAACCGTGAGATCATGACCTGAGCTGAAGTCAGACACTTAACTGACTGAGCCACCCAGGTACCCCTCTAATAGATCATCTCAAAGTCAGTAGATCCAACACTGAACATTTGATCTCTACAACCTCAAAACCTGTTCTCTTCACAGCCTTCATCATCTCAGCTGATGGCAATTTAAAAATTATAGTTAAGCCAAAAACCCTGGAATCCTCATTGACTCCATTCTTTATTTCACTCCCCACTTTCAGTCAGACAGGAACTGGTGTCTTGAGAAAATACCCAGAATCCAGCCTCTTCATGTACACTGCCTCTACCTTGATTTGAGCCACTCTCCTCTTTGATCTGGGTTATAACAACAGCCTCCTAACTTGCCATCTTTAGTCTACCCCTGCCCCTATAGTCTGTCCTCTACACTGCCACCAGGGTAGGCCTTTCCTTTTTTTTTTTTTTTTTTTTTTTAAATATTTTTATTTATTTCTAGGAGAGAGAGAGAGAGAGAGACAGCGTGAGCAGGGGGCGGTCAGAGAGAGAGGGAGTCACAGACTGTGAAACAGGCTCCAGGCTCTGGGCTGGCCGTCAGCACAGAGCCCAACGCGGGGCTCGAACCCACGAACCACGAGATCATGACCTAAGTGAAAGTTGGACACTTAACTGACTAAGCCACCCAGGTGCCCCAGGGTAGGCCTTTCCTTAAAGGTAGGCCTTTCTTCTCTTTCCTCTGCCAAGTTGATTCTTCCCCCAGAAACCCACATACCTCACTCCTTTACCTCCATGAGGTCTTTGTTCGCTGTTAGTCATCTTCTCAGTGAGGCCTACCCTGATCACCTATTCAACATTTTCATCTTCCCTGACCATCCTGGTACCCCTGATCCCCTCTAACCTGATCTACTTTTTATCTAACATCATATAAAATTTAAATTATGTTGGCTGTTTATTGTCTGTCCTCCTCCCATAACACTTTCCACAGTAGAATGAAACTACACAAGGGCAAGGATCTGTTTTGTTGACTTTATATCCCAAAAACACCTAGAATAGGAAGTGGCACATAGCTGATACTGAATAAATGATTTTCAAAGTCTTTTTACCAAAGTGTATATATATGTATATTCTTTTTGATGAATTTTCACAAACTGAGCAGAACATGTAGCCAAAAACAACCTTAACTAGGACCATGGAAACCACCAGAGGGCCCCTTCTAGTCACTGTCCTCCCCAAGGCTAACTACTATCCTGATTTATAACATATATTAGGTTTTTTAAATAACATATAACATATATTAGTTTTACTCATTTTTGTACTGTATACAAATGGAATTGTATAGTAAGGGTTCTTTTGCACCTGTCTTCCTTTGCTCAACATTATGTTAATGAAATCCCTGCATATTGTTGCATGTAGTTGTACTTTGTTCATTCTCATTGCTGCATAATAATAGTCCAAGGTATGGATATAACCCAATTTATTTATCCTAGGTGAATGAGTTATTCAAGCTCTAGATCCTTTGTATCCTCCCTAGTGTCACCAGGGTTGTTGTAAAGAATTAGAGAATTAATATATGGGAACCATTTAGGCTGGTATCTCACATACGGTAGGTGCTCGATAAAACTTAGCTATTGATTTCATTATGTTTGGATATTTTATTAAACTTGAAATGATATCACCCTCATCTGAAGTCCTATACAGTTAGTGTAGCGCCCCTTAGGAGGCCAACCTGGCTTCACCATTGGAAAGAGCCAACAGTCTATCTTCAGTACATGAAACAAGCTGGGCTGATTGGATTACCTCTTCCCAGAAAGTCAGGAAATCAGAAGTAGTGGCCAGTAACTGGAGGTTGCTAGAGTTAACTCATCTGGACCCATTGGAGGAGAGGTCCAATGATAGCCTCACTGAAGACTTAGGAACTCTGAGGTTCCTGCCTTTCCTGGGACTGGCTTTTTAATCCTTTCTGCCACCCAGGGATTCAGTATCCCCAGTATCTGTTCTCAATATCCTCCTAAAAGAAACCCCCTCTCCCTTCATTAAACTTAGTTTCTGCAGCTTGTACCCCAAAAGGACCTCAATGACTCACTTAATGTTTAAGTTATCAGGCTTCATAGAACTATGAATTCTTTACTCCATTCAATAACATTAGTTCTTTCATCTATCCATCTATGCATCCATCCATTCACATTTTAAACCTTATTGAGAGCTTATGATAAGTCAAGCACTGCAAGGTAGATCATATAATCCCCATTTTCAGATGAAAGACTCAGACAACAGGGCCACCTGGGTGGCTCAGTTGGTTAAGTGTCCAACTTCAGCTCAGGTCACAATCTCACAGTTCATGAGTTTGGGCCCTGCATCAGGCTCTGTGCTGCAGTGCTTTGTGTTCTCTGCCCCTCCCCTTCTTGGATGCCCACTTTCTCTTTTAAAAATAAATAACCTTAAAAAAAAAAAAAACTTGAAGGGTACCTGGGTGGCTCAGTCGTTAAGCATCTGACTTTGGCTCTGGTCATGATCTCACAGTTTGTGAGTTCAAGTCCCACATCAGGTGAGATTGGGCCCCACTTTGGGTGAGCCCTGCTTCTCTCTCTCTCTCTCTCTCTCTCTCTCAAAAAAAAAAAAAAAAAAAAAGCTGAGAGCCTTAGTGATTTGTTAAGGTCACAAAGACTAGTGATGGATGGGGCACCTGGGTGGCTCAGTCCATTAAACTTTTTTTTTTCTTAATATTTTTTTTTTAAATTTATTTCTGAGAGAGAGACAGCATGAACAGGGGAGGGTCAGAGAGAGAGGGAGACACAGACTCTGAAACAAGCTTCAGGCTCTGAGCTGGCAGTCAGCACAGAGCCCGAGGCGGGGCTTGAAACCACGAACCGTGAGATCATGACCTAAGCAAAAGTCGGACGCTTAACCGACTAAGCCACCCAGGCGCCCCACAGTCCATTAAACTTCTGACTTGGGCTCAGGTTATGATCTCGAGGTTTGTGAGTTCAAGCCCAGCATCAGGTTCTGTGCTGACAGCTCAGAGCCTGGAGTCTGCTTCAGATTCTGTGTCTCCCTCTCTGTGCCCCTCCCCCACTTATGCTCTGTTTCTCTCTCTCAAAAATAAATAAATATTTTTTAAAAATTACAAAGACTAGTGATGGAAAATATCAGATTCAAGATAATCCTTGCTTGGGATGACTACTGTCTCAGTCACAGAACGTGACTTTTGATCTCAGGATTGTGATTTGGAGTCCTATGTTGGATGTAGAGATTACTTAAAAAGAAATAAATTCTTAACGGGGCGCCTGGGTGGCTCAGTCAGGTTAAGCGTCCGACTTCGGCTCAGGTCATGATCTTACAGTTTGTGAGTTCGAGCCACACGTCAGGCTCTGTGCTGACAGCTCAGAGCCTGGAGCCTGCTTCGGATTCTGTGTCTCCCTCTCTCTCTGCCCTTCCCCTACTTGTGCTCTGTCTCTCCCTGTCTCTCAAAAATAAACAAATGTAAAAAAAAAAAAAAACGAAAAAGAAAAAGATAATCCTTGCTCTTCCCTGTGGACCTGAGTGATATTTTTTCATCTGTACCTGTCTTTCTGTTCCATCTAAATTTCTTGAGATCAGGGCTATCATGTATTTGGAATCTCTCTTGGAGTACAAAACCATCTGCTGTAGGTGACACATTACAAAATCATGGATGGAGGGGCTTAGGTCATGATCTCATGGTTTGTGAGTTTGAATCCTATGTGAGGCTCTGCACTGACAGCTGCATATTCTCTGTCTTCCCATCTCTCCTCTCCCCTCCCCCCCAAATAAATAAATAAAACAAAATTGTGGATGGATTGCTCATATGGGCAAATCCTCACTGCCTTTCCCTCAAAGGTGCTTTACTTCTTAAACCCAGGATAAAATTCCCCCCAAATGGAGACCAAGCTGACTTGATCTGGAGAAGGAAGATAGGTTATTTAATTTAGTGTAACTGTGGCTCACAATTCTCTGTTCTTTTTCCATACTGGTGCCGTTAGGAACCCCATCAATCCCACCACATCTCCCCTACCATAAATCAGGGCAATTCAGAGATATCTCTCTTGGCCGGGAGACCTGCTGGCTTCTCCTGTTCTCTTGCTTTCTCCTCATACATCAAGATCCTGGTTGAAATGGGAAGAGACAGAGGAATCAGGGGACAGCCTTCTTAAGAGAATAAATTTCAGGCTACTGTGAAAGTCTGGAAGGGGTTGGGGGTTGTTATGGTGGAAGGAAGAGGAAGGAGAGCTGAGATGGGAGAGCTGGGGGCTGTGGGGACTAGAACAATGGTCTAGAGGACTAGAACCCTCAAAGAAGGGACGAAATGGACGTGGAGTAATGTGTAGGGGACGGGGATGGGGTGAGGAGAAAACAGGTAAGTATAGGAGAGGTTGGAACTGGACTCTCACATTTTTAAGATGGCAGATCTCTTTCCCAACATCATCTTGAGAAAGTCAGAGTAGCTGAAAGTCTCCCCAGAGCCACTGGACACCTCCCTGATTAATTTCTTCAGCTCCAGGTGGGTCTTGGGGGCCCCAAGTTTTTCCAGCATTCGCTTCAGGGACATGATATCTAGAGGCAGACAATGGGGGTGAGAAGGGAGGAGCCTCTCTCTCTCTCTCTGTCCTCACCTTCACATTCCCATACTCCTTCCTCCTCCCTCTGGTAGCTGGACCCTCTCCCAAACCACCAGGAACTGAACACTGCAGGAGACACGTCCCTCTTCCTGGGTCTGCACACTTCCCCAG
Organism: Proteles cristata cristata; assembly: GCA_017311185.1. NCBI lineage: Eukaryota > Metazoa > Chordata > Mammalia > Carnivora > Hyaenidae > Proteles > Proteles cristata. The sequence goes on along the minus strand of JAESUZ010002444.1, from coordinate 201,080 downwards.
ATCACCCTTTCTCACCGATATCTCCGTTTCCATTCAGGTCAAACTCCATGTATTTCTCTGGGTGAGGGGAGAAAAGCAGATAGGGTCAGCGCTGGCTGGAGGGTCTGGGGCAGGGTCCAGGGCAGGGCAGGGGATTGAGAAAGGGTTTGCTGACCAAGCGCTAGGTGGAGAAGATGTGAAAGGAGAAGGTGGGGCAGGCTGAGGAAGTGCCGGTGGGGTGGAGGGGCCCTGTTAAAGTGTAGGGTAACAGAGAGGGTGCTGAGCTGGGCAGCCCAAGGAAAGGGACAGCAACCAGGGGGGCAATAGGGGCAGCCTCCCTTCTTCCCAACACAAATGTAGACTTTGTGTCTCTGCTTCCCTTCTCTGTCCTTGGGGAAATCCTGCCCTCCTCACTCCCCCATCCCTAGGAAGTGAGTTTTCTCCTCACTCTTGAAGGCTTCCAGTTTGGAGAGCAGATCTTCATCACTGCTATATTTGGGATCATCCAGGAATTGCTGTTGGGGGAGGGGGAAAGCAAGAGGCAGGATAGGTCCTCTGGTCCAAGGTTCCCTTCCGCAGGCCCTGCCCCCCCGCCCCCCATCTTTGATTTTCCCTTTACCTTGTTGATTTCATTGAGTCTGTCTTCCTGCTGGGCCTTCAGCAACCCAAAGGCTTTTCCTCCTGAGGGGTCACAAAGGTTAATGCTTCCTTACCCCCCATTCCTCTTCTCATCCCCACACCCACCCAGGGCCATCACATTTCTGCCTTCCTAGGCCTACTCACCAACCCCTAGCTACCCCTCCCACCCCAGGTCTGTCCATCTCTTTGCTCTTATTTTAGGCTCTGCCGATTCTACCTTCCCTACCCTGTAATTCTCTGGTGTGGCTCATAGCTCAGCAGATGCTGGTGGAGAGGCCGGTGGACTGGTGGGTACGGACAGACCAAGCTGGCGCCCTCTCTGTCTCCTCTCCCATCAGCCTCCTCTGAGGCCTCCCTCCCAGACTTCCCCTTTCCCCTTATTCGCTTCTCCTCTAGTCCCAGGCTTCACTTCCCCATCTGCTTCTGCTGACAAGAGCACCCCAGAAGGAAGGGGGTGGGTGGGTGGCTGCAGGATAGAGATGAGAAAGTAACATTCTTCCAAATTCCTCTTAAGGAGAGCCCAGTGTGTGCATGAAAGAAAGAAGCCTTGGGGCGCCTGGGTGGCTCAGTAGGTTAATTGTAGGACTTTGGCTTGGGTCATGGTCTCACGGGTTCGTGAGTCTGAATCCTGTATCAGGCTCTGTGCCAACAGCTTGGGGCCTGGAGCCTGCTTCAGATTCTGTATCTCTCTCTCTCTCTGCCCATCCATGCTCACGTTCTGTCTCTTTCTCTCTCTCTCTCTCTCTCTCAAAAAAAAGTAAACATTAAAAAAGAAGAAAGGAAAGAAACCACTGGAAGTATGGCGGGGGGGTGGGGGGAGGTATTTATTCTCAGGAACAAATGGTCTTTGAACAGGTCCAGAGGGTCAGGTAACCCTCAAGGCTTTCATTTTCTCAGATTTCATGAGTCTCAGTATGCGGGTTTGGATAGACAGCTGAGGAAGGGCTGACTGAATTTTTCTAGGCTATGAATGGGAGAAAAATCTTAAGTCCACTGGCACCTCTAGGAGGAATGCAAGATGTGTGGGGTCAGAAAGGGAGAGAAACTTCACTCCCCAACCTGGCAGTTCCACAGACGCACTTGGAAATATGGAAGTGTCTAACAAATGAGTTTTTTTTAAATGTTTATTATTTCTTTTTGAGAGAGAAAAAGAGGGAGAGAGACAAAGCTTGAGTGGGGGAGTGTCAGACAGAGAGGGAGACAGAGAATCCAAAGCAGGCTCCAGGCTCCAAGCAGTCAGCACAGAGCCCCATATAAGGCTTGAACCCACAGACCACGAGATCATGACCTGAGCTGAAATCGAACACTTAACCAACTGAGCCACCCAGGTGCCTACAAATGAGTTTTATGTGTTTGCCTTAGGATGTGCACTGTAACCCACTCATCTTATCTCCTTCGAAATATTTAGTGAAATCTACAGAGCTCAGGAATTCGAGAATTTAAGTGGATTCTTTGGAGAAACTGAAAGTCATGTTGAGAGAGACAGCATTTACAGACACAAGAGCCAGGAGGTGAAGCTAACATTAGGGATGGGGGGGGGTGCGGGTACCAGTCATTATGGGTTCAACATAGTGGATAAGTAACCTTTAATAAATGTCTTCCTTACGTATATACTTTTTTTTTTTTTTTTTTTTTTTTTTTGCTGTATGGGTAGTTACTTCTAAGGGAGGGGAAGATAGCCCATTCCCCTCACTGAGACATTTTGTTCAAACTCCCCACCCAGAGCTCCACCCAGGCTGCCCCAGCCTTGATGGAGACACCATTCCTTGTCCTCTCCCCTCTGCCTTATTTCCCTTTCTGCAGCTGGGAGTATTTACTTCTCCTGCCCTCTCCCTGACCCATGCAGGTCGGGGGAGATGCTGGGGTGAACTCTGATTTTTTACTTCCCTTTATTGTACCTGCCTCTATTCCTTCAGAGAAAGCTGCAACCCTGAACTCAGGTCTCAGCACCTAGTGGGGGGATTTCATTTCTTTATTCATACATATATTCAACAAATATTTGTCAAGTACTTACAACCAATACTTACCAAGTATTTGCCAACTCAGTGAACCAAACAAATGTCAGTTCTTGTCCTCATGGACATTGTAACTGCTGAAGACAGACAACAAAAGTAAATATATAGGAGCGCCTGAGTGGCTCAGTCAGTTAAGCATCTGACTTCAGCTCAGGTCATGATCTCATGGTTTGTGAGTTCGAGCTCCTCGTCAGTCTCTGTGCTGACAGCTCAGACCCTGGAGCCTGCTTCGGATTCTGTGTCTCCCTCTCTCTCTGTCCCTTACCTACTCATGCTCTCTCAAAAATAAACATTAAAAAATTATTTAAAAAAATATATATATATATATTAGGGACATCTGGCTGGCTCAGTCAGTGCAGAATGTGACTCTTGATCTGGGGGTTGTGAGTTTGAGCCCCATGTTGGGTATAGAGATTACTTAAAAATAAACAATTTAAAAAATGATAATCATATTAAAGGTGGAAGGCACCTATGCAGAGAAACAAAGTAGAGAAGGGGGTAGGAAGTGCTGTGGTGGACTACAGTATTAAATAGGGTGATCAGGAGGGCTTCTCTGAGAAAATGATATTTGAGCAAAGATTTTAAGAAATTATGGAAATAAGCCATGTGGCTATATGGGAGAGGAGTATTTCAGACAGAGGGCATAGCAAATGCAAAGTTCCTGAGGTGAGACTATGTCTGGCTATCTGAACTATTCATGAAACAGCAGGATGGTCAGTGTAGGGATGTGTGGGGAAATAGGCAGGAGATGAGGCCACATCATGTAGGGCTTTATAGGCCATTGGGAAGACTCTGGCCTGTATTTAGGGTAAGGGTAAGACTGCCTTCCAGACTATTCTTTCCATCAAGGATAGTTTGGCAAACTACCATAGTGGTATAGAGCTTAGATGCTCAGAGAAATGTCCTCAGATAAAGTGTCCCTGCTCTGACAGGGGACAAAAGTGAAGAGTAAGAGTCTCTAGAAGGACAAAAGGGTAGAGAACAAAACCAGAACACAGATGTGGGGAAAGTCTGTGAAGAACAGACATGCAGGAAGACATCTCCCACCCAAACTCAGGGGCCCAGCCCTCTCAACTACAGAGAAGGCTATGTCATGGTAGTTAAGGGTGAAGGGGATGTGGGGTTTCTGGGCAAGGGTGGAAAATAGTGGCAGGGGGGGGTGGTGGCTGCAAGCAATCTTCGAGAACATATAGATAGGGGAAGTAGATAGCTCTCTGACAGGCTGCAAAATCTAGAACTGAGCTGAGATATGCAGAATCACCTTAATATAGTGGCTTTCTTATGAGTGGCCTTTCTACCAACATTACATAGAAGCAAGTTAGAAATGCACGTTGTTGGGCCTCAGCCCAGACCTACTGAATCGGGAACAGTGGGGGTCGGCCTAACACAATAGCTTTTTTTTTTTTTTTAATGTTTTTTATTTATTTCTAGGAGAGAGAGAGAGAGACAGCGTGAGCAGGGGAGGGTCAGAGAGAGAGGGAGTCACAGACTGAAACATGATCCAGGCTCCGAGCTGGCAGTCAGCACAGAGCCCGACGCGGGGCCGAACCCACGAACCGCGAGATCATGACCTAAGCGAAAGTCAGATGCTTAACCGACTAAGCCACCCAGGCGCCCCACACAATAGCTTTTTAACAAGCGCCTCAGGTGATTCCATACACAATAAAGTGTGAGAGCCACTGCCCTAAAACAACAGAGGTGCCTACCCCTGCAAGGTTTGCTGAACCCAGGCTGAAGGTGTCAACTGAGCTTAAACATGGTTTAGGGATCAGCCTTGGAGGAAGAAAAAAGGAGGAGTCACTAAGCCCAGAGTGGTTGGTGTCCAGCCAAGCACGCAGGGAGATGACGCTGGGCTGGCTCTAGAAATGAGCCACTAGAACCCCATGAGATTAGAATCCCTTATGAAACTGGCACCGTGTTGCTAAAGGCCCTTGTTATGATCCCATGCTCTTCTGGGGAACTGCTGCTTAGAATTAGGTCCCATGGAGTGTGCTTACTAGAAAAAACTATACTGGCCAGAAAGCTTGTCTGTGGGTGTGTCCTGGAAGTCTTCTGTTGCCCCTCGGCTCTCCTTCTCCCACACTGCTCTCTGCCTTAGGAAACTAACCTGTACAGACCACACCAAGGGCACCTCTGGCTTCTAGCCATTTTGGCTGACGGAGAGCCTGGCAGGAATACAACAGGAGGACATTAAGTTGAGGACGTTCCTTCCTCTGGCTCCCTTCCCACAAGGTCACCTCAGGTTGGCCGAAACCTCCACTTATAGGCAATGCTTCTCTCCAGGTGCCCTCACTACATGGCTATATCTTCCTCTAGGTTTCAGTAGCCCAAAAAAATAGATCTCAGGTGGTTTGTCAAATTCAAAAGGATGAAAACTATAGAAAATTTATGAAGGAAATTGAAGAAGACACAAAGAAATGGAAAAACATTCCATGCTTATGGATTGGAAGAATATAGTTAAAATGGCATTACCGCCCAAAGCAATCTACACATTCAATGCAATCTCAATAAAAATTGCACCAGCATACTTCTCAAAACTAGAACAAACTATCCTAAAATCTGTATGGAACTGAAGAGCCTAAATAACGCCATTTTAAAATTAAGACCCCCATTAAAAGCAACCTAGGGCTGCACATAGCAGCAGTCTCAGAAAAAAACTGCAGATTGTTCAAGGCCGAAACCCCTCCCCAATTAGCCAATGAGAGGAGGTTAAAAACATTCCTGTGGGCTGAGACAAGGGCTGCTCCCCGCGCCTAACTCATCTCATAATTGGTCTTTTTCAAAGGAGTCTCAAAAAGCCATAATTGGGCTCTACCAAAAGTAACGGACGCCTCACAGGTACTGAATGGTCAAAGCTGTTGCCAAGGGCGTTATACAAATGTGATTGGTGTACAACATATGTACTGTAACATCCCCATCCCTTACTCCTTAAAAACCCTGCTCACTATTGTTCCGGGCCTCCCCACTGCTGCTGCTGCTGTGTCGGTTGGTGGGTGAGACCCTGCTCCAGCTTGTAATAGAGACCCTTTTGTTCTTGCATCGGTATTGGCTTCTGAGGTCACTGGGGACTCGTGATTCGGGCACAACAGAACCACAAAAGACCCCGAATAGCCCAGGTAATATTGAAGAAGAAAACCAAAACAGGAGGCATCACAATCCCAGACTTTAGCCTCTACTACAAAGCTGTCATCATCAAGACAGTATGGTATTGGCACAAAAACAGACACATAGACCAATGGAATAGAACTGAGAACTCAGAGCTGGACCCAAAGGCATACAGCCAACTAATCTTTGAAGAAGCAGGAAAGAGTATCCAATGGAAAAAAGACAGCCTCTTTAACAGATGGTGCTGGGAGAACTGGACAGCAACATGCAGAAGAATGAAACTAGATCCTTTTCTCACACCATACACAACAATAAACTCAAAATGGATGAGGGACCTGAACGTGAGACAGGAAACCATCAAAACCCTAGAGGAGAAAGCAGGAAACAACCTCCTTGACCTCCACCACAGCAACTTCTTACTTGACACATCCCCAAAAACAAAAGAATCAAGAGCAAAAATAAACTATTGGGACCTCATCAAGATGAAAAGCTTCTGCACAGCAAAGGAAACAATCCATAAAACGAATAGGCAACCGATGGAATGGGAAAAGATAGTGGCAAATGACATATCAGATAAAGGGTTAATATCCTAAACCTATAAGGAACTCACCAAACTCCACACCCTAAAAACAAACAACCCAGGGAAGAAATGGGCAGAAGATATGAACAGATACTTCTCCAAAGAGGACATCCAGATGGCCAACAGACACATGAAAGGATGCTCAGCGTTCCTCCTCATCAGGGAAATACAAATCAAAACCACACTGAGATACCACCTCACGCCAGTCAGAGTGGCTAAAATGAGCAGATCAAAGAACTCTAGATGCTGGCGAGGATGTGGAGAAACGGGCACCCTCCTACACTGTTGGTGGGAATGTAAACTGGTGCAGCCCCTCTGGAAAACAGTGTGGAGGTTCCTCAAAAAATTAACAATAAAACTCCCCTATGGCCCAGCAGTAGCACTGCTAGGAATTTACCCAAAGGATACAGGAGTGTTGATGCATAGAAGTACATGGACCCCAATGTTCATAGCAGCACTCTCAACAATAGACAAAACATGGAAAGAGCCCAAGTGTCCATCAATGGACGAATGGATCAAGAAGATGTGGTTTATCTATACGATGGAATACTACATGGCAATGAGAAAGAATGAAATCTGGTCATGTGCAGCAACATGGATGGACCTTGAGGATGTTATGCTGAGCGAAATAAGTCAGGCAGAGAAGGACAAATACCGTATGTTTGCACATATAGGAGGATTAGGAGGAACTTAACGGAGGACCATGGAGGAGAAGAAGGGGGGAAATAGTGAGGGAAAGGGAGAGAGGCAAACCATGAGAGACTTTTGAATGCTGAGAACAAACTGATGGGTGTGGGGGGGAGGGAGGAGATGGGCATGGAGGAGGGCACTTGTGGGGATGAGCACTGGGTGTTATATGGAAACCAACTTGACAATAAACATTCGTTAAAAAAAATTCAAAAGGAAAAATGTGCATCCTTTTCTCATTTTCAACATTATACATGTTTCCTTGTCAAAAACCACATCACAGTTTAGAGTTCTTCATAAGTTTGTTTGTTTGTTTTTAAGGTTATTTAAGTACTCTCTACATCCAATGTATGGCTCGAACTCATGACCCTGACACCAAAAGTCCCATATTCTACCAACTGAGCCAGCCAGGCACCCCCACAGTTTAAAGTTCTTACTCAAGGCATGCCTGGGTGGCTCAGTTGGTTAAGCGTCCAACTCTCAATTTTGGCTCAGGTCATGATCTCATGGTTTGTGAGTTCGAGCCTCCATTGCTTGGGATTCTCGCTCTCCCTCTCTTTGCCCCTCCCCTGCTCATGCTCTCTCACTGTCTCAAAATAAATACATAGAACTTTTAAAAATGTTAAAAAAATAAAGTTCTTATTCAAGCCAAACAATAATATAATTTGCACTGATAGGTCTTTAATTATGTAAATCTAACTTGAACTAGCCTGGGTGGCTCAGTCAGTTGAGCATCTGACTTCGGCTCAGGTCATGACCTTATGGTTCATGAGTTTGTGCCCTGCTTGGGTTCTCTACTGACAGTTCAGAGCCTAGAGAGTCTGCTTTGGATTTGGTGTTTTCTTCCTCTCTGCCTCTACCCTGCTCATGCTCTGTCTCTCTCTCTAAAAAAATAAATAAATATTAAAACATTTTTTAAAAAATTTTTTTAATGTTTTTTTTTTATTTATTTCTAGGAGAGAGAGAGAGACAGCGTGAGCAGGGGAGGGTCAGAGAGAGAGGGAGTCACAGACTGAAACAGGCTCCAGGCTCTGAGCTGGCAGTCAGCACAGAGCCCGATGCGGGGCTCGAACCCACTAACCGCGAGATCATGACCTGAGCGAAAGTCGGACGCTTAACCGACTAAGCCACCCAGGCGCCCCTAAAACATATTTTAAATAAATAAAAATAAATGTCTTATCTTTTAAGAGTGCATGGGTGGCTCACTCAGTTGAGCTTCCAACTCTTGATTTTGGCCCAGGTCCTGATCCCAGAGTTGTGGGATTTAACATTGCATGGGGCTCTGCACCAAGTGTGGACTTTGCTTAAGATTCTCTCTCCTTTCCCCCCCATTTGTGCTCACTCACCCTCTGTCTCTAAAAATAATAAGGGGTGCCTGGGTGGCTCAGTTGGTTAAGCATCTAACTTCAACTCAGGTCATGATCTCACAGCTCATGGGTTCATGCCCCGCATCTGGCTCTGTGCTGATAGTCCAGAGCCTGGAGCCTGCTTAGGATTCTGTGTCTCCCCCTCTTTTTGCCCCTCCCTTGCTCGCACTCTCTCTGTCTCTGTCTCTCAAAAAATAAATAAACATTAAAAAAATTTTAAAGAGAAGCACTTTTGTTAAAAATAAATAAAATTAAAAATAAAAAATGTTTTTTATTTAACATGGCAATAAAGAACTACATGATTTATCCTACTGCAGCTTTTTAGAAAATGTTTGAGAGAGAAAGAATGTGAGTGGCGGAGGGGCAGAGAGAGAGGGAGAGAGAGAATCCCCAGTACTGTCAGCACAGAGCCCAACTCAGGGCTTGAACTCAGGAACCTTGAGATTCCTGAGATCCTGACCCTAGCTGAAATCAGACGCTTAACTGACTGAGCCACCCAGGTGCCCCACAACTTTACTTTTGAAGTTTTTATTTATTTATTTTTAGTAATCTCTAACCCAAGGTGGGGCTTGAACTCACAATCTGGAGATCAAGAGTCACATGCTCCTCTAGCTGAGCCAGCCAGGCGCCCCTCTATTGCAACATTTAGTTACTATTTTGGAACTATAATTGGTTTACTTTGTTATGTATTTTTTATTTTTTGCTTTACCAGAATGCCAAAGACATCTGTGGTACAAAATGGGTTAGAATCCCTGTTGTAATCTCTTTCTCCCCTCATTCTTTTTTTTTTTTTAATGTTTTATTTATTTCTGAGAGAGAGACATAGCATGAGCAGGGGAGGCTCAGAGAGAGAGGGAGATAAAGTATCTGAAACAGGCTCCAGGACCTGAGCTATCTGTCAGCACAGAGCCTGATGCGGGGCCTGAACCCACGAACTATGAGATCATGACCTGAGCCAAAGTCAATGCTTAACCGACTGAGCCATCCAGGCACCCCTCTCCCCTCATTCTTTTGAACCTGGGGTGTTAATATCCCTTGTAATTCCCCTCCACCCCACTCACAGCTTTGTAAATAAACTAGCTCCTCAACCTAATTTGAGGGTGCTGTTTCCTGTTTTCCTCCAGACTTTGACTGATGCATTGCACATACATGTGTATGGAGGGAGAGAGGGGTCTGGGAAGAAATGGATTTCTGCAGCTCTCTCTCTCTCCCTGTAAATGGGTAACAGGACTTCCTGGTGTATGCACCAGACCAGGGGGCTTGCTTAACAAGATGTTCTCCCTTGAAAGCCTTTTCTTTTCTAAAAAGCCTCCTTGTAAGGCTTTGAGGGGAGTGTAGCAGCAGTTTACTACTAAATTTCACCTCTTGTGTCCTGGAAGCCATATAGAGCAATAGGGGAGATTGGTAATGCACACACACAGAAACACACACACACACACACTACATTTTCACTGAAACTAGGAGATACAGCACACTTACAGACTCCAAATTATGTGTATGTGTGCCCAAATTCCACACTGAGCAGGCAGAGGCAGTGCCCAGCAGTGTCGAAGGGAAGATTAGGGAGAGAAGGAGGGCCCAAGTGACAGCTCTGAAAAAAGCAAATACTCCTTCCTGGGAGGAAGAGCATCACCCTGAGAAGGAAAAGTTGAGTGCAGAGCTGACTAAATGGACTCAAGTATTGGTAAAAGGTGGAGAGAGAATGCTTTAAAGTGCCCAAAGGGTTCTGCGCTGACAGTGCAGAGCCTGCTTGGGATTCTCTCTCTGCCTCTCTGCCCCTCCCCTGCTCTCTTGCTCATGAGTGTGTTCTTTTTCTCTCTCTCAGTATAAATGAACATTTAAAAAATAAATTAAAATAATAAGGTGCCCAAAGGGATCCACAGGTGGCAGATGTCAAAAAGTGCTAGCAAAATTCTCATTTTTATTTTTTAAATTTAATTAATTTATTTTTAATTTATTTATTTTGAGAGGGAGAGAGAGCAAGTGGGGAAGAGACAGAGAGACAGGGTGAGGGAGAATCCCAAGCAGGCTTGGAAGCATCAGTGCAGAGCCTGACAAGGGGCTTGACGTCCCGAAACACGAGTTCATGACCTGAGCCCAAACTGGACACCCAACCAACTGAGCCACCAAGGTGTCCTCAAATTCTCCTTTTAATATTAAGTGCATCACTTTAACATTATGCACTCTTGGGTGATGACAGCCTGTGAGGCCTCCTGGTTGGGGGTAAACATTTGCTTAACTAGGAGATGTTCTCAGATACAGAGAAGGTAGTGGCCTTTTAAGTTTATTTATTTATTTTGAGAGAGACAGAGACAGCATGAGTAAGGAAGGGGCAGAGAGAGAGAGAGAGAGAGAGAGAATCCCAAGCAAGCTCCACACCATCAGTGCAGAGCTTGATGCAGGGCTTAAACTCACAAAACCCTGAGATCATGACCTGAGCCAAAACCGAAACCAAGAGTCAGAATCTAAGCTGACTGAGCCACTCAGGCGCCCTAGGGTTGCCAAATTTTAAGGAAATAATCCATTGTTATAGCAAAAGCAGAGGAGCCCTTGAACTTGTAAGTCTGGAAAGACATCTTGGGCCCTCTCCCCACCCCCTCACAAGGCACTCCTGCTAACAGTTTCGAAAACACAACCTCATTTAAATATGAGTGATAAAAAGAAATGAACATTTGAAAAAGCTCCTGGCTGGTTCAGTTGGCAGAACATGACTCTTGATCTTGGGGTCTTGAGTTCAAGTCCCACATTGGACATAATTTCCTTAGAAAAAGAAAAAGGAAAAACAAAAAAAAAGAGAAATGAACAAAGATTCTGTTCCATTAACTATAAGAAAAAAGGTAAAAAAGAACAACATAATTTACTGACAAATGACAATGCACCAGAAATACATTGCCAAAACCTGGTAGAAATTGTAGCCCAAAATTCCATCATGAATTGAAACACAACAAAACTTGGTAGCCTTTTAGCAGTGAAGGAAAGACACACATCAGAAAGGCAAGTACTCAGAGAAGAGGTGATAGAGAACAAGAGGGTCTGAAAGGGAACAAGAGAAAAGACACAGAAGAAAAATACAAAACTATTTCAAAAATGAACACTAAATTTCATGGGAGAATAAATACATGCATTCATAATTTTTAAAATCATAAATGACTTATGAAATGTTTTTTTTCCTATTTATAAAATCTGAGTAGTTGTTATCATGAACAAAAGCCATGAACTGCTTTAACTGTGTTGACTGAGACAGTCCGATGGATTTTTCTCCTTAAGTTCTTAATGCAGTGAATTGAACTGCAGAATTAGAACAGAATTAGAAATTGCGTGAATAGTGAGTTACTTTCCTAGGATAAACACTGTTTGGTTAAGTTGTTTTGTATTATGTATTCATTTCTGGTTTAGGTTTTAAAATATTTTTATTAAGTTCTTTTTTTTCTTCCATCTATGTTCATAAATGAAATTGTTTTATAATTTTACTTTCTCAGTTTGTCCTTGCCTGGCTTTTGTATCAAGATTACATTAATCTCATGAACTAAGTTGAGAAACTTTTCTGTTTCTGGATCGCTAGAACTATTTTTTTTCCAAAAAAATTTTAATGTGTTTTATTTATTTCTGAGGGAGGGGGAGAGAGAGAGAATGAGCAGGGGAAGGTCAGAGAGAGAGGGAGACACAGAATCCAAAACAGGCTCCAGGCTCTGAGCTAGCTGTCAGTACAGAGCCCGACACGGGGCTTGAACCCATGAACCGTGAGATCATGACCTGAGCTGCAGTTGGACGCTTTACTGACTGAGCCACCCAGGCGCCCCGAGAACAATTTTTATGATTGAAATGATCTCTGTTTTGGAAGTTTCATAACTATCTGGGCTTGGTGATTTTTCTTTTGATTGCCAATTTTTTTTTCTAAGTTTATTTAAGGGGCGCCTGGGTGGCTTAGTCGGTTAAGCATCCGACTTTCGCTTAGGTCATGATCTCGCGGTTCGTGGGTTCGGGCCCCGCGTCCGGCTCTGTGCTGACTGCCAGCTCAGAGCCTGGAGCCTGTTTCAGTCTGTGACTCCTCTCTCTCTGACCTTCCCTGCTCACGCTGTCTCTCTCTCTCCTAGAAATAAATAAAACATTAAAAAATTAAAAAAAAAATAAGTTTATTTAAGTAATCTCTACACCCAATGTGGGACTCAAACTCATGACCCCAAGATCAAGACTCACATGTTCTTCTGACTGAGCCAGTCAGGTACCCCACTGGTGGCTAAATTTTTTTAATAAAGATTTTAGTTATTTGTTTATTTTGAAGGGGGGTGCAAATGTGGGAAGAGCAGAGAGAGAGAGGGAGGGAGAGAGAATCCCAAGCAGGCTTGGTCTTGTCATCACAGGGCCGGATTCAGGGCTCAGGCTTGAACCCACAAGCTGTGACATCATGATCTGATCCAAAATCAAGAGTAGGCCACTTATCTGACTGAGCCACCCAGCCACCCCTGGCCATAGATTTTTTTTTTTCCTTTTATTTAAAGTTAAATTTTTTTAAAAATAGTTTATTGTCAAATTAGTTTCCACATAACACTCAGTGCTCATCCCCACAAGTGTCCTCCTCTATGCCCATCCCCTCCTCCCCCCCACATCCATCAGTCCTCAGTTTTTGTCAGCATTCAAGAGTCTCTCATGGTTTGCCTCTCTCCCTTTCCCCCACCATTTCCTCCCTTCTTCTCCCCCTTGGTCCTCTGTTAAGTTCCTCCTAATCCTCCTATACGTGCACACATATGATATTTGTCCTTCTCTGCCTGACTTATTTCGCTCAGCATAACACCCTCAAGGTCCATCCACGTTGCTACACATGGCCAGATTTCATTCTTCCTCATTGCCATGTAGTATTCCATCGTATAGATAAACCACATCTTGATCCATTCTTCCGTTGATGGACACTTAGGCTCTTTCCATGTTTTAGCTATCGTGGAGAGTGCTGCTATGAACATTGGCCCTGGCCATAGATTTTTTAATGTTAGTAGTCTTTGTAAATGCATATATTTTTTCTTCCCTATTTTTTCTTTCTTTTTTTTTTTTTTTTTAATGTTTGTTTTATTTTTGAGAGGGATGGCAGAGTGGCAGAGAGAGAGGGAGACCGAGAATTTGGAGCAGGCTCTATGCTGGCAGCAGGGCTTGACCCCATGAACCGTGAGGTCATAACCCAAGCAGAAGTTGGATGCTCAATCAACTGAGCTACCCAGGCGCCCTACTATTTTCTTTTCTATTTCATTAATGTTTTAAAAATTTTATTTGAGAGAGAGTGTGAGTCGGGGACAGGGGCAGAGGGAGAGAGAAAATCCTAAGCAACTCGGGGCTCAATCTTTATCTTATGAGTGTGACATAATGACCTGAGCAAAAATCAAGAGTCAGATGCTTAACCAACTGAGCCACCCAGGCTCTCCTATTTCATTAATTTCTAATAGTATCTTTATTATTTTCCTTCTTAATTTTTTAGGATTACTCTGTGCTCTTTTTCTAATTTCATGAAATACCTGTCCAACTCAATGACTTTCAAATTTTCCTTCCTAATATACACATTTATTTTTTCATGAGTTGTTCTAGCTACATTCCATAGTTTAGATAGACAGTATTTTCACTGTTATTCAGTTCAAAATATTTATTTTTATTTTTTAAAAGTTTATTTATTTATTTTGACAGAGAGAGAGAGAGGGAGAGAACGAGTGGGGGAAGGGCAGAGAGGGAGAAACAGAATCCTAAGGACGCTCCACACTGTTAACATAAAGCAGTATGCGGAGCTCAAAACTACAAACCATGAGATCATGACCTCAGCAAAGATCAAGAGTCCGATGCTTAACTGACTCAGCCACCCAGGTGTCTCCAGTTCAAAATATTTAAAATTCTATTATAATATTTTCTTTAACATTTGGATTATTTACAGGTAGATTTCTAAAGTTTAAAAGTACACTAAAGGAGCGCCTGGGTGGCTCCCCAGTCAGTTAAGCGTCTGACTTTGGTTAAGGTCATGATTTTGCGGTTCATGAATTCAAGGTGGTTCCTGAGTTGATGTCCCGCGTCAGGCTCTGGGCTGACAGCTCAGAGCCTGGGGCTGCTTTGGATTCTGTGTCTCCCTCTCTCCCCTACTCATGCTCTGCCTCTCTCTCTCTCAAAATCAATAATAAAACATTTTTTAAAAGTACACTAAAAACATTAAAAAATTTTTCTAAGCATATAATAAATATTTGTTGTTATTGCTCTTAAATTATCATGGCTTTTGGGCAACAATTGTGTTCTATATGATTTTGATTCTTTTTCTAAATGTCTATGTTGTACCTGAAAAAATATGTATTTTCTAGTTTTCTAGGATCCTACATATTTCTTTTATTTCTTTATTTGTTTATTTTTTAAAATATTCTTTTTTTAAAAATATTTTATTTATTTCTGAGAAAGAGACAGGCAGCGTGAGCAGGGGAGGGTCAGAGAGAGAGGGAGACACAGAATCGGAAGCAGGCTCCAGGCTCTGTGCTAGCTGTCAGCACAGAGCCCGACGTGGGGCTCGAACCCACGAACCGTGAGATCACGACCTGAGCCGAACTGTGTCCTGATCGGACACTTAACCGACTGAGCCACCCAGGCGCCCCTATTTATTTTTAACATGTATTTATTTTTGAGAGACAGACACAGAGCATGAACAGGGGAGGGGCAGGCAGAGAGAGAGGGAGACACAGAATCTGAAGCAGGGTCCAGGCTCTGAGCTGTCAGCACAGAGCTGGACATGGAGATCTATCCCATAAACCATGAGATCATGACCTGAGCTGAAGTCAGACGCTCAACCGGCTGAGCCACCCATGTACCCGTATAAATCCCACGTTTTTACCTTTTTTTTTTTTTTAAATGTTTCATTTATTTCTAGGAGAGAGAGAGAGTCACAGACTGAAACAGGCTCCAGGCTCTGAGCTGGCAGTCAGCACAGAGCCCGACGCGGGGCTCGAACCCACGAACCGCGAGATCATGACCTAAGCGAAAGTCGGACGCTTAACCGACTAAGCCACCCAGGCGCCCCCCCACGTTTTTACCTTAACTGATGGGGTGGATTGTGTTTTCACAATATAGGAATATATTCACAATATAGGAATATAGGAGGCACCCAGTCTGGGTGGCAACGGATGATTTTGAAATGTCTGTGAAACACTCTGGAGGAGATGTCTAGAGGACGGGTAGATATTCCAGACTCAGGTGTTAAGAAAGAGGCCTGAGGTAATGGTGTAGACTGAGATGGAGATATAGACTGGAGATTTGACAGGGAATAAGAAGTAGTTAAAGCTGGCTAGGTATGACAAGATTGCTGAGGTGAGCCCCATGGTAGATCCTCAAAATTTGTTGAATGAAAGTGAAAGAGAAAAACTCAAAAGTCTTCCAACAGCTGAACTGTGTGAAAGCACATGCATAGGTTACAGGAGTCTGAAGGGATTCAGGCCTGATTGATTTATGTCCCTGGGAAAGGGAATGTAAGATTCTATCATGGAACAACTTCCATGGTAACATGATCTAAGGTGTAGGCCATGTAGAATCAAGGTGGTGGTTGGAGTGGGCAAGGTAGAGCAACTGTGAAATTAGTGTATTGAAAGATCATTTGCAAGAAAGATCATTGCAAGACAGATCATTTGGGTTGCTCATACAACCCAACTGTACATCATCAAGTGAGTGGATAAAAAAAAAAAACTGTGGTACATCCATATTATGGAATACCACTTGGCAGTAAAAAGGAACAAGCTACTGGGGCACCTGGGTGGCTCAGTCAGTTAAGGGTCAGACTCTTTTTAAAAAATTTTTTAACATTTATTCATTTTTGAGAGACAGAATGAATGGGGGAGAGGCAGAGAGAGAGGGAGACACAGAGTCTGAAGCAGGCTTCAGGCTCTGAGCTGTCAGCACAGAGCCCGACACGGGGCTCTAACCCAAGGACCAGGAGATCATGATCTGAGCTGAAGTCAGACACTTAACCAACTGAGCTACCCAGGCGGCCCAGCATCAGACTCTTCATTTCAGCTCAGGTTGTGATCTCATGGTGTGTGGGACTATTCACTGACAACATGGAGCCTGCTTGGGATTCTCTGTCTCCCTTTCTCTCTGCCCTTCTCTGGCTCTCTCTTTCAAAAATGAATAAATAAGCATTAAAAAAAAAAAAGGAACAAGTTACTGATACATGCAACAATAGATGAATCTCACAGACATTATACTGAATGAAAGAAGCCATATGCAGGAGTATGTACTATATGATCACATTTATATGAAGTTCAAGAATAAAGGCATAATATAGGGTTATAAATCTATAGGGGTATAAATTAGTGGTTGGTTCTGGGAGGGGAGGGGGATTGACCAAAAAGAGGCATGCGGAATTTTCTGGGGTGATGGAAATGATCTGCATCTCACTTGTAATGTTGTTTACATGCATGTGTAGAATGCCAGAGGATATCAAATTGTACATCCAAGATCTGTGCATTTTACTGCAAAGAATTATATCTCAATGTTTAGAAATACCATTTACATGGATATTGAGTCTCCCAGAGAGATGGCAGAGGTTGGAATAGAGAGGCAGCTGGAGAGTTAGGTATCTGCTCTTGGTGAATGTGAAGGGTGTTAGACAATGAGAGCACCGAGACTGAAGGTGGTGAGGTCCGATGTAAGAACCTCAAAAGAGTGGCTGTGGCTAGAGGTTGAAAGTAGAACATGGGGCCCATGAATTTGTTGAAAGTGTTTAAAAGGACTTGGCCAGAGAAGTCTACCACATCTCACCACTACTAACAGAGGAGGAAACTCCAGGTGAGGTGGGGTTGCCGGGCTGGGATTCCAGAGGGTCTTCTGTGTCTTCACCTCTTTTCCTGCGCTGAGCTCTGAGTTGTGTGTTTTCTGGTTCAGTGTTAAAGAAGCTGGACCAGAGGTGTGCCTGGCTGGCTCAGTCCATAAAGCATGGGATTCTTGATCTTGGGACTCTTGTTCAAGCCCAATGTTGGGTACAGAGATTACTTAAAAATAAAATCTTTTTTTAAAAAGTTGCTTTCAAATAAATAAATACATAAATAAGTTAGATCACAGACACATATACATCCACTTCACAACTTATTTATTCTCTGCTTTTCCTTTAGAGTCAGTCCCAGTAAAAGTATTTTTTGAAAGATTCCTTTCTTGGGATGATTATTGCATCAGTTCCTGTCCTGCAGGTTACAGTTCCTTAGAGAGTCTCAGAGTTATTGAAAAGGGTCCTTGAATTTACACCTATACCAGGATTTATTCTAGATGGACTTAAAAAAAATCCAAGTGCAATCTTTGGAACCCACAACATTTTTGGATATTGGAAATCTTAGGTAGAGAAAAGAGGTGGAGACAGCAAGATTTCAAGTTCAGGCAGAGCTCTAACAATGGTCATCTTAGCCCCAGACTGGGGAGGGGCTAGGGGCTAACATACACTGAGCATCCACATCAGTGAAGTCTGGAAATTGACAGATGCTAACCTCATTCCACAGATGTGTAAGCAGGGGAACCAGGGCTCCAATTTAGGCGGACTCAACTTCTAAGCCACATTGTCCTGGGACATGGAGCAGTGCCATGTGATTGCGCATGTACTGTGTAAAGTATGGAGTTTTATCTTCAGGCTGGTAACCCTTCCCAGCCCTGCAGCCCCACTCCACTGGTGGTGATCTCTGCTCCCTCCTCAAACTGCTTCTCAAAGTTGAGTAGAAGGAACAATTTCTTCCACATTGATTCTTTGGGGTGGAGATGGTCTGTTGATAAGATGAGGGAAGGTAAGGGACTGGGCAGGCAGAATCTGGAATTCAGGCCCTTTTGAGAAAAACCACTTCTGGGTGTCTCAGGCCTTCTCAGCCTCCATGACCACCAGGGGGCAGTCCTTGCCTAACCATGGCACCTCAATTCCACACCCTCAGGTTAGAGGCCCTGAGGAGGAAGCCATTCTCCTAATGGAGAAAGGCTGATTCAGTCCTTCCCAGATTATATGGCTTCTGTTCTTGTTTAGGTGGTTCAGAGAGGCTAAATAATTTGTTCAAGATCATATAACTAGTTTGTGGGGGATCTGGCATTTGAACCCAGCCTGACTTCAAGCCAGCATTCTTAATCATGCGATTACTGTTTCCCCAAAACAAAACTCCAGATCACTGAAGTGAAGACTGGGAATTGCAATCCATGAATGTATTATGAGACACAGCTAGAAACAGAGACACGAAGGGAAAAAGATGTATTAACATAAAAGGAGCCAGAGCTGTGGGGTGAGGTTTCTGCCCATGTCTCACCTGGGGCATTGTACACGTAACCCTCCTTTTCTATGTGCTGTGCTATCTCATTTGGTGTGTAATGCATTTGTAATAATGTGTGGTATATTCTTGTACCAATCCCTATATAACCCTGGAGTTATGAACTCAATGTCTTTCCTTCATGTCTGTAAGAATATTTTTCATGTAAGGGGCACTTGGTAGTTTCTCAAGAAGTACTAGCTAAATAGTGAGTAAAATAATAAATGAGTCGATACGTGGGTGATAAGTGCTTGTAGAACACACTAGATAAAGCAGACCTCAGCATGAGGTATATTCCTTTAATGGAGATCTGAATATGAAAGAGTACAAACCTCTCCATCCCCTGCACTTGGCCAAACCACCCAAGTCCACACAACCTAAGTAAAACAGATTGATTGCTATGCAAATGAAACTTCCAAACAAAGACCCTAGCAACCGCCTCCTGTCACCACCAATCAGCTTGCTTCTCCTAATCCCCTCCATTATAGAATTTCTAGAGCAGCGGGGGGGGGGAAAGCAGCCTAAAGGGAACAGATGGGATGAGCCTTGGCACTGCTGAGCCAAGATGAGGGGAAGTAGGTTAGCTCTGAGCCCAGGACGATTCCTGGAGGTTTATTCTGGGTAAAGCGTTGGTCTTCTTGAACCTCAGAAGATAGGGGAACCACATCCTGGTCTCACCCACCCACCCTCGTGTTAGCAGCCATGTAAGCCCCACCCTCCCCCTCAAACACTTGGGCTACTTGACCATGTTTTGCCCCCACCTCCTAGTGACCCAGATACTGCCATTAGCACCATCCTCTCTCCTCGGGGAGGCAAGCATTTGATGCCTGAGGTCCTAGGCAGTTGAGGTCCCTGATAAGTGATGTGTGAGTCCTGCGTGTCATAGGAAGCTCTCAACCTCCATCTGGTGACCCTGGCCACAAGTAGTAGGTTGTTCTTCACCCAGAGCTTACCCCTCAGATCCCCCTCGCCAACTGGAATGCCCTCTGACATGCCCCGGATGCTGTTGCTCATCTTTATCATGGTCCATCCAGGTGAGAGGGCTTTCTCCCAGAACCCTGAGGGGTGTGGGGCTGGGAGGATGGTGGATGGGAGAGGCTGACGTGGAGGCCTGAGGGGAGTGGCCAGGAAAGGAAACGGGGAGTCTATGGGGTCCTCCAAAAAGCTGACACACAACATGGACATCCCCGGTTCACAATTGCCTCCATTTCTCCATGTTGCCTGCTGGGAGCGTCACTCCCCAGAGGCCCTTTCTTCTCAGCTACCACCCTAGTAAGATAAAATTGAAAGAACCAGTATAAAGGGCTTAAAGAAGGAAGAGGTGATTTTTTTTTCTGAAGGGGTCAATTTTAATTCGATGAGCTTAATAAACCTATTAAGCAAACCTTATTATCTAGGGTCTAGATGTAATTAGGAGTTTGGGAGACCTAATTAGCTCTAAGGGAAGTTTCTTAGTGAAACTGATTTTAATTAACTGAGAGACTTTAACTATGAGCCATATCCATTAACTACATTCAGTGTAGACTCCCGGACCCACAGCTTTAGGATCAGCTGGGAACCTGGGGCAAATTCTCAGGCCCCACCCTAAACCCACTGAGTAAAAGTCTCTGGGTGTGGGGACCAGGAATCTGTTTGAACAAACACTCTGGGTGAATCCCATGTGCTCTCAAGTTTGAGCACTTCTGAAAAAGAAGAATGGCGGGTAAATTGCATGAACTAGAGAATCTAATCAGAGATTTTACTAATTGGTTTAATTTATCAATTTGGATGAGTTAAATAGGGATTTCAATCATTTCTAGCCAAGTCTTCATCAGAAGCCTTAATTAATTAATGCTCTTTTTAATTTTTTTTTTTTTAATTTCTGAGAGAGAGAGAGACAGCGTGAACAGGGGAGGGTCAGAGAGAGAGGGAGACACAGAATCTCAAATAGGCTCCAGGCTCTGAGCTGTCAGCACAGAGCCCAACATGGAGCTCAAACTCACAAACCGCGAGATCATGCCCTGAGCCGAAGTCGGACGCTTAACCAACTGAGCCACCCAGGTGCCCCTAATTAGTTAACGCTCTTTAATAAAAAACAAAGTAGCAAGGGTGGTGTACTATATATATAGTATGTCACTGGTATGAAAATAATACCTGGAATAATATAGTTAATTATTAGTTAACTAGAGAGCCACATTCATTACCAAACTTCAATTTTAACATGACAGGTTAAATTTCAGTAAGATGCTGCTCGTGAATGTAGGTGGGGAATGATGGGATGGGAAGAGGATGAGAGTTGGTATAAGAAAGAATTTGAAAAGCTAATTTTTATTATTTATTTATTTTAAATATTTTTTTTAAGGTTTATTTATCTATCTTGAAAGACAGAGAGGGGCGTCTGGGTGGCTCAATTGGTTGAGCGTCCGACTTCAGCTCAGGTCATGATCTCACAGTTTGTGGGTTCGAGCCCGGCGTCGGGCTCTGTGCTGACCGCTCAGAGCCTGGAGCCTGTTTCAGATTCTGTATCTCCCTCTCTCTCTGCCCCTCCCCTGCTCACGGTCTCTCTCAAAAATAAATAGAACATTTAAAAACATTTAAAAAGAGAGAGCGTGAGAAAGGAGGGGGGAGAGAGAGAGAGAGAAAGAGCGCGCGAGCAAGAATCCCAAGCAAGTTCTGCCCTGTCAGCACTGAGTCTCATGTGGGACCCAACTCACAAACTGCGAGATCATGCCCTGAGCTGAAGTAAAGAGTCAGATGCTTAACCAATTTAGCCACCCAGGTACCCCATTATTTATTTATTTTAGAGAGAGAGCATGATCAACCAGGGAAGAGGCACAGGGGGAGAGAGAGAGGGAGGGGCAGAGAGACTCTTAGGCAGGCTCCACTCAGTGCAGAGCCTGACATGGGGCTCCATCCAGTGACCCTGGGATCATGGCCTGAGTCAAAATCAAGAGTTGGACATTCAAGCGACTGAGCCACCCAGGTGCTCCTGAAAAACTATTTAAATGAGCAATGTTAAGAAATTAGCCTGGTGGAGAGGAAAGGGTTTCATGAGGTACTAAACTGCTTGGCCCTCTGGGTCCCCTGTGAGCTGGGGATACAGCTGGGGTATTCTACCGCAAGCTCTTGGTCCTTTTCCTGGGGACCAGCTGGGGAGGCATTTCTCTGGTTCTTCTCTCTGCCTGCCAGGATCCTGTGCTCTCCGGGTGTTCCAGCTCCCTGAGATTCACATCCAGGAGGGCACCGCTGCTTTCTTGCCCTGCTCCTTCAATGCCAGCCAAGGGAGACTGGCCATTGGCTCTGTCACGTGGTACCGGGACAAGGTGGTCCCAGGGAAGGAAGTGAGGAACGAGACGCCAGAATTCAGGGGCCGCCTGGCTCCTCTTGCCTCTTCCCGTTTCCTCTGTGACCACCAGGCTGAGCTGCACATCTGGGATACCCGAGACTGTGACACTGGAGTCTACGTGTGCAGGGTGGAGGTGCTGGGTCTTGGTGTTGGAACAGGGAATGGGACTCTGCTGGTGGTAGAGAAAGGTGAGGTGGGAGGCCCCTCTCCCTGGAAGTTGGGAGCCTTTCCCTGAGGCCTCCCTGAGCCTGTGCAGGCTTCTTCTTAGGCCCCTCCTTACCAAG
The DNA here is from genome assembly GCA_017311185.1 of Proteles cristata cristata. NCBI lineage: Eukaryota > Metazoa > Chordata > Mammalia > Carnivora > Hyaenidae > Proteles > Proteles cristata. The sequence continues at coordinate 178,825 of JAESUZ010002444.1, read as the reverse complement.
CCCTTCCTTCTACCGCCCACATTCAGGATCTCATTGGCTAGGGGCCAGCAGAGTCCTCCTCCTTCGGGCTGCATTCTATGCCTTCAGCTTTATCTCTGTGGCCATGGGCAGCACCATCTATTACCAAGGCAAATGTAAGGAATGGGGCCAGGGCAATGGTGGAAGAGAGCTGGAGGAGGGGGAGACACAACTAGGAAGAGGAGGGCTACAGTGATGGGCAACTCCTGTTGTCTCTCCTGCAGGCCACTGTCACCTGGGAACATGCTGCCACTCCTCAGATGGCCTCTGATGAGTGATTCCAGACCCTAGCCATCCCAACTCTGTTCAGGAGACCCCAATAAATCCTTTTCTGCCTCACCGCTAACGCCTTATGAGTCTCATGTTTTTCCTTTTCCATTCTCCAGGTACCCAAAAATGTCCCTCTTTGGGGTCCCGTGACTCCTAACTCTCCCTTCTGCCAAGCCTGGCCTGGAAAGGTCCAAGGAATGACCTTCCCAGTAATTGTGCCTGGAGCCCATCCCATCACCATCCAGGACTCAACATCTCCATCCCTATGGGGTGCAGGGGGCTAAATCTGATTCTCCTGAGAAGCGGGGAGTATCGGATCTAATTAATTCCACCTGTCATCTCCCCATTCCAGCCAGGCTCACACGTGTACTCTTTTTAGCCTTAAGGGAACCTTGGGTCCCTAAACACCCAAGAAATCACTCCTTGACCCCAGAGTGGGTGGGAAGATCCATCACTTAAGTTTTGGTGGTAGCCATGCTGAAATGGGACTGAGTGGAGTTGGACTGAGAACCCCAAGGCACAGAAGGTGGTGAGACCACGGTCTTTACTGGTCTTTCTTGGTTGGACCACAGTCCTGGGTTGAGGGGAGGCGTTTGGGGGAGCTCAGGTGGATTCGTTCTTGGCAATGCAGGCATATTCGGTGCTGGGGTCCTCCCTGGAGCCTTCCCTGTGGCTGAGGCCAGGCCCCTCACGGCAGGGCACAGGCAGCAGAGACGCATAGTGCAGCTCTTGCTCGGAGAGCTGGGCCTGGGGATGGAGTAGAAGGTGCTGCTGAGAGGTCGCTGGAGGAGTCCCCTCCCCCGGGGTCTTCCTTGTGCTGCCGCCCTCCCCGCTTTTCTCATTGCCTCCTCAGTGCCCCCTGCCCTCTGTCTCTGCTGGCCTAAATTCTTTTCTCTCATTGCCTTCCTCCCTGTGTCTCTATTTGCATTCATTATTCTCTCTCTTTTTCCCCATGCCCTGCATCTCTCTCATTCTCTCTGATTTTCTTTCTCACTCTTTGTCTCTCTGTTTCTCTCATTGCTCCCACTCTCTTTCTCCTTTCTTATTCCCTTTTCCTTTCTCTACACCATTTCTCTCTGCTCTTCTTCTCATCCAGATTTATCTCTTTCTCCTCCTTTTTTTCCCTTCTGCGTCTCTGGCTCTCTCGTGCCCCTGTTTTCCCTCTCTTCTGTAGCCCCCCAGCCTGGGCCGTCCCCATCACCCACTCCCCTGCCCCTGGACTCACCCAGCTCCTCTCCAGCCTCCTCACTGGAAGAAAAGAAGAAACTCAGCAGGGTCCCCCCTCACTCTCCCAACCCCAGAGGGTGTTTCCTCACTTGCTGACATCTCTGTGGTTCCTGTTGCCCAAACGCCAGTTTCTCTCTTTGGACACCTTCCTCTCCTCTCTCCCACCCTCCTCTCTCAGGGTGTGTGGGAATTGACGGGGACTTCTGGGAAAGCAGCAGGAAAGGGAGTGGGTGGGGGCAACACAGGGCATTGCGGGGGGGTCGAATGAAGGAGGTGAGATTGGGGCTCACCTTTCCGATGCAGCCGACACAGACAGGCAGACAGAATGACCACAGCCAGGAGTAGGAGCCCCCCCAGGCCCAGGCTCCCACCAAATAGATAAAGACATATATCTATGGGGAGAAGGGGTAGGTATCAGGGGCCCATTTCTCCCTTCAACTTCCCCCATCCTCCTGGTTGGCTGAGGGCATCTCAGCTCCCCTCACCAACAGTTTTAGAGGCAAAAAAACAGACTCAGATTCTTCAGCCCAGATCGGGTTATCTCACCTCCTACCAGAGGTGCCCACCTCTCACCTGTTACCTCACCCACACCCACAACTACTCACCCCTCAGAGGCTTCCCACTGCCATCCGGGCTGTCTCTGGGCCTCCCCATGAGGTCCCTTGCCCACCCGGACCAGCTGTCCTTTGACCACCTACCCATGAATGCACATACTGTTGTTTACCCACAACCCTCCCTGTGCAGAGGGTTACCTTACCCTCTTTCCATTCCTTATAAGCTGCCATTAGGTCGAGCACTGAAGACTGGCCCGGAGGTCAGGAAACCTACCCCCTTGCCCTGCTAGGCTAAATGGCCTGGGGAGAGTCACGTGCCTTAAGTTCCTCATCTGTAATGTGTGGGGCCCTCTGTTACAATTGTTCCAGGGCTGAGGAGCCCCACGTATGCTAACCCTGAACTGGGCGCTTTCCATTTGTCACTGCTAACCCCCACTACCCAGGGTACTGTGGTGTCTGTTTCCCTGGTAGGAAACCTCGGCTTGAGTTCAGACTTTTACTTACAAGGAAGTCCAGCCCAGGAGTGGCAGAGCTGGGGTTCAAAGCTGGCTGTGTCAGCTCCAGAGTATACTTTCTTTCCTCTGCCCTAGGCTGACTAGGTAGCTCAGAGGGGCCTCTCCAGAACTGGGTAGTTTCAGGTTCCGGTGAGCAGCTGATGAAGGAGGAAACAGGGTTTTGAGTGTGTGTGTGGACCCATGAAAAATAGGGAGGGTGGTGTCCAATACTACCTGGCAGCTGGGGCCACTCCCTCAGCCCCAGAGCCACTCAGGAGAGCAGAGCCCTGTTTGGCTGGGGTGGAGAGCCACTTCCCACGGGCAGATACTGCTAGGGCTGAAGTAGGGCCTGGAGAAATGTCTGGGCCCTGTAACTTCCCCTTAGGCACTTCCTGCCCTGTAACCACTGGTTCCTGTTTGAGGGCAAAGAGGGGGTAGTTGACTTCACACCAGAGCCAGCTGCACTGACCAGGGTCTGGAAACTGGGACCCTCCTGGGTTTAAGAGGAATGATGAGGGCAGTGTGTGGGGGGTGGGTTGGGACCAGAAGCACAGGTGGAGAGGAGGGCCCATGGTAGCCATGAAAGGAAGTGGGGGCAGAAGTGGATTGTATTAAATTCTTTAGGGAGCAGAGACAGAGGCTGGACAGCAGATGACTCCAGGGCTCTGGGAACCTCAAAACCATCCTTTCTTCCCTCATCTTAGCTTCACCTCACTGTGGGGTGTGACTGCCACCCCCTACCCCTATTTTCCCCAACAGGGTTCCTGTTCTCTCCCAGTTTATGCAGAGCCTTTGGCCTGCTGGTAGACAGACGCCAGACTGGCCAGAGCTGCCTGGGTAGAGAGGTGTTGTCACTTCAGACATTCTGGCCTCTCCTCTGCCTTTAACTTCTCCCCAAGTGTGGGCACTTCCCTAGCTTCCTTTGTAGAGGAAGTCAGGCCTTGAGTGTTAGGGTTACATCTTTCCTTTCAGACTCCTAGGACTGTAACTAAATCTATATTCCCCTTCAGCTCCAGCCATCCTATTGATCCCACAAGTCATCAGTGAATGTATACCTCCTTGAGGTACCCTCCCAGATTAGTCTTTCCCCAATTACCCCTCACACTGCATCTGCGGAGAGCTCTTGATCCCAGTGTACATGTGTAGACACACACCCAGGCTCCCATATGAGATTGGAAGCTCCAGTAGATTTGGGGTAGCTTGCTTGGTGTTCTGGGGCTATACCCTAGCAGGGCACTTGGCTGACTGATTAACAAACAGGAGAGTCAGAGGCAGCTAGACTAGATGTACCTGAGTACTGCTGATAGTCTAGGACAGAAAGCTGATGATGAGTTGGTATTCGGAAAGGAAGTATGGACAATCTAGGTAGACTTCTTACAGGAGGCAGCATTCTGTGGTTGAGCACAAAAATAAGAGTGGTGATCCAAGATCTTCTGGACCGAGACCTAGATGAAAGCCTCTTAGGGACACTGAGATGGAGAGGGAGATGGGTGCTGGAGGAGTGCACACCCAGTTCTTGAGGAGGGTGAAGACTGGGGAGCTCATGTGGAGGCAAGGGGAAAAGGAGGGTATCTGGTGGCTGGGTCCATATGCATTTGCATTGCCTTCTTCAAACTCAAAGAAGGCATTTCTGGCATTTCTTCCCCCTCCCCCCTGTCCACAATATTCCCCATGCTGGATGGTAGGACAATATTTAGGGTTGTTTTTTAAAATTTTTAAACACATTTTATTATTAAAGTGTCCAAACAGAACAAAATTGAGATAATTTTACAATGAACATATCTACCACATAGATTCTAAAATTGACTGTTTTCTTTTTTTAACTAAAATTTTTTTAATCTTCTTTTCTTTTTTTTTTTTAATGTTTTATTTATTTCTAGGAGAGAGAGAGAGACAGCATGAGCAGGGGAGGGTCAGAGAGAGAGGGAGTCACAGACGGAAACAGGCTCCAGGCTCTGAGCTGGCAGTCAGCACAGAGCCCGAGCGGGGCTCGAACCCACGAACCGCGAGATCATGACCTAAGCGAAAGTCGGACGCTTAACCGACTAATCCACCCAGGTGCCCCAATTAAAAATTTTTTTAATGTTTATTTACTTTTGAGAGAGAAAGACACACAGAACACAGTGGGGGAGGGGCAGAGCAAGAGGGAGACACAGAATCCCAAGCAGTATCCAGGCTCTGCGCTGTCAGCAGGGCTCGAACTAAGATCACGATCTGAGCTGAAGTCAGACGCTTAACCAACTGAGCTACCCAGGTACCCCAACAGTTTTCTTTCTTTTTTTTTTCTTTAAAAAAAATTTTTTTTAATGTTTATTTTTGAGACAGAGACAGAGTGTGAGCAGGGGAGGGGCAGAGAGAAAGGGAGACACAGAATCAAAAGCAGGCTCCAGGCTCTGAGCTCCGAGCTGTCAGCACTGAGCCCGATGCGGGACTCAAACTCAGGGACCGGGAGACCAAAGTCAGACACTCAACCGAATGAGTCACCCAGGCGCCCCACCCCAACAGTTTTCTATATTGCTTTATTACATACCTGTCTATTTCATTTTTTGATACCTTTCAAAGTTGCAAACATCAGTACGTTTTATCTCTAAGCCTTTTAAAAAATTAACTTATAAACATTTATTTATTTTTGAGAGAGAGAGAGAGAGCACACACGCATGTGCACGCAGGGAAGGGGCAGAGAGAGGAGACAGAGGATCTGAAGCAGACTCCCCACGCTGAGAGCCTGATGCAGGGCCAAACTCATGAACCATGAGACCATGACCTGAGCCAAAGTCAGACGCTCAATGAACTGAGCCACTCAGGCACCCCTGCCTCTAAACCTTTTACCATGCTTATCGTTGACTTGAGTCAAGATTTTGTTTCCTCATTTCTTTTTTGGGGCTCTGAGGAAGGCAAGATTTACATACACCAAAATGCACAAATCTGAAGTCAGCACTCAGTTTTTAAACTGTCTTGTGGTCAAGGCTCTGGAGCCAGACAGCCTGGGTTCAAATCCTGACTCTGCCATTACTGTGTGGCCTTTTAGAAGTTCTTTAAACTCTCTGTGCCTCAGTTTCTTCTTAGGGTTTTTGTCAGGATTAAAAGAATTATTATATATAAAATGTATAGGTCAGTGGCAAGCACATGCTAACTGCTATTTATATAATAGCTTTATTACTATTATTATTATTTTATTATTATTATTATTACCTAATAGCAGAGATGGAGCGATGATCTAGCACCACATCCAACTTCCTTGGACCTGCTCTTTCCTCCCTGTAACTCCCACTGCATTGTCTACCATACCATTTATTGGATCCTTGCTTCTTTGTTTTGCTCATTCATTTGTGCTTTCTTCATTTATTCATAAACATTTAGTCAGCACCTACTAAATGGATGGGGCTTATTCTAGACAGCAAGGCTCTTTGAGGTGGGCCTATGCTTCATCACTCTACTGTCTACACTCTGTGTAGCAAGGGAGATAATGCTCATTTCTATCCCTCCTCAGCGAGATGATAGTCGGTGGTGAGGCTGAGGTCCCTTTCAGCTGCTATTACTGTGGACTGGCTTAACTCTGCTTCTCACCAAGCTCTGGGGGTTAGGAGCGGGCAAGGAAATGGAAGGAGGAGGTTGGTCCAGTGTGGGCATAAGTTCTCCAGAATGCAGACATCCATCCCTCAAGTTCTCAAGGACATGGCCACCACCCTTCTTCCAGCACCCACCACCAGGGTGTAGAAGAATGCAGACTGCCCTGGAAATCTGGACTTCTGTGTTCTCGTTGCAGCTTTGCTGTAACTGTAAGCTGCCTTCCCTCCCTGGGCCTCAGTTTCCCTCTCTGCTTAACCAGATGACCTCTAAGGCCCCCTCCAGCTCTATCCTGCAAGCTGGTCTCTTCACCCCAACTCCTTCCCCAGTTCAGAGAACCCGGGCATCCAGCTGCCCCACCCCAGCTCTGGGTAAACAGGAAGCTGGGTGAGGGGAGCAAGGGGTGTGCGGAAAGTCCCAGCCAGGTGTGTGGGTCTATGGGGAGGGGGTAGCCCCACCCCTGAGGTATGAAAGCCCCCCTGCCCTGGTCCTGGCTCAGTCTCCATGGGGGCACTGGGGCTGGAGGGCAGGGGTAGGAGGCCCCACGGGAAGGGCTGCCTCCTGCTGGCTGTGGCAGGAGCCACTTCCCTGGTGACTCTGCTGCTGGCTGTGCCTATCACTGTCCTGGTTGTGCTGGCCCTGGTGCCCCAGGAGCAGGGAGGACCGGTGAGTAGCTGCAACCAGCCCTAGGAGGGCTGCATGTTGCTGAGGCTCGCTTACCTCTGGCTGTGCCTGGGGTGCCTCTTGCCCCGTCCTGCTCAGCTGGCCTGGCTGTCCCCGGTGGGTGGGGATGCCTTGTTTGTCTCTCTGCTGGCCCTCTTTCCAACATCCTGTGGTGCTGTTGTGTTCTGACATCTCCAAGCTCCTGCCTGCTTGCCTGGCTGTCTCCTCTCCTCTTCCCAAGACATACTCAGGCCTCTGTCTCCGTCCAAGTCCATATGCTTTGCTTGCTCTCATTTCCAGGGAGATGTATGTTGGGGATGAAAACCCTAGGCCTGGAGCTTGGGTCTATGTTGGGAGCGGTGGGGTTGGCATCAGCTAAAACTGAACTCTGGGCACTGTGACCCCACCCACCCAGGTAACAGGGACTGCTGACCCGGGGGCCCAGGCCCAGGCCCAGCAGCGATTGGGTAAGAGCAGACCATCACCCCCTCCCCTGCTCCAGCCCTTCAGGGATGCCTAGCTCTCCTCCATCTGTATCCCCAGATGAGCTTTTCCTCCCGGAATCCAGGTGCCTCATCCTTGGGCCCTGGCCCCCTGTCCTCTCAGGGGGACCATGCATGGATGGCCACCCTGGCCCCCAATTGTGGACTCTTCACCCCTTCCAGGGTCACAGGAGCTGCCAGAGGAGGAGACAGGAACAGATTTCAGCTCCAGGCTCCCAGCTGCCCACCTCATAGGTAAGGATCTCAGGGGTAGTCCAAGGATGCCAGTTCTGCTCGCCCAGAGTCCCTTTGCTCTGTTATTGCAGGGCTCGGTTTCCGACCTGCTTCACCACCTTTCCTCCCTAAAGTGTCCACCTTCTGCTCCTCCCGTTTTCGCTTCTTGCTTCCCTACTGGAGCAGGCAAAACCCGGCCTGGATCTCCCCACCACAGCGCTCTGCACCCCACACTCAGGTGCTATTAGTTCCCTGGGTCATAATCATTGCCGAGGTGGCACCACGACCTTCGCCCTCCCCATTCCACACCCCACCCCGGTTCGGGGGGCGGAGTTAAAAGGCCCTGCACGGGGGTTAAAAGTCCCCATTCTCCCGCCTGCTCACCCTTCCAGAAGCCCCGGGCCTGGATCGTTCCTTTGGAATGGGGTTCCCGAGAGCCGATAGGCCCGTTTCTCTGCAGGCGCTTGGACGAAGGAGCAGGGGCTAGGCTGGGAGGCCAAGAAAGAAGAGGCGTTTTTGAGGAGCGGGACGCAGTTTTCCGGCGCCGAGGGACTGGCGCTCCCACAGGACGGCCTCTATTACCTCTACTGTCACGTCGGCTACCGGGGTCGGGCGCCCCCTGCGGGCGACGGCTTCCTTGACCACTCGGTCACGGTCACGCTGCGTAGCCGGCTGTACAGGACGGGGGGCGCGTATGGACCTGGGACTCCGGAGCTGCTGCTGGAGGGCGCAGAGACCGTCACCCCGGTCTTGGACCCGGCCCGGACGCACGAGTACGGGCCTCTCTGGTACACGAGTGTGGGCTTCGGCGGCCTGGTGCAGCTCCGGAGGGGCGAGAGGGTGTATGTCAATATCAGTCACCCCGATATGGTGGATTACAGGAGAGGGAAGACCTTCTTTGGGGCTGTGATGGTGGGGTGAGGGCCACCTGCGACCCAGGGAAAGCGACTGCATGGCTGGAATGTGTGACTCAGCCCAGATATTGGGGACCCGACCTCTAGGGACCCCGTAACAGTGGGAAAAATGAAGGAGACTGTATGAAAACTGATTTCAAGCCTGAAGAAAATAAAGAGTGTCAAGCTTCAGTGCTGCCAAATACAGATGCTGAGATGCTAATATGTCTTAATTCAGGGTTGGTAAAGAAGTGTTTGTTAAATATTCTCTCTTTTTCTGGTCCCTTGAAACAATTCATATCAATTCCTATGGCCTTTGCTCTCTGAAAAAGGCTATCTGAGAGTTTCCCACCCACCACCTGCCTCTGAATGGATTTGCCCCAACCTTAGCCCAGTTGGAAGGGGGGAAGAAGGGGATATCAAACTGCAAAGCATCTCCAAGCATCCTTATTCTCAAAGCCACATCGTCCTCAGCTGACTCCACACTGCAGTTTCTCTTGGGTCCCTTCCATCAGCATCAGCGACAGGGATCACTACAGGGGAAGGCAAGCCCGTTCTGAAAGACCCAGGGAAAGACCTCTGAAAAACCCAAGGAAGGAAGCCCTGAGGGCCTAGCTGTTCTCAGCTGCCTGCCTGACTGCCTGAAGGCCCCTTTGGCCACTACCTTCAAGGAAAAACACAGCTCTGGGGTGTGAAGGGAGGAAGCTGAAAGACAGAGTTGGAGTGGGGAGAGGAGAGTGACTGAGGACACCAGGGAAAACCTGAGGAGGACAGGGAGGAGGAAAATCTGTGGCCACTAGGCCCTGTCCAGGGAGAGATGGAAAGTCCTCACCCCTTGTTCACACTTCAGCTCCACTTTCCATTCATTGGCAAGTATTGGGGCCCCAGGGTGAGTAATAGCAGGCCCCTCACCCCATGACCCACTTTCAGCTCCAGGCTGAAGGAGGCAGAGGGACCTGAGGCCCTATCTAGGTCACCCCAGTGGGTTATCCCATTGCGGCAGACCACACAGCTTCCCCCTGCCTGGCAGCCCTGGCAGGAAGGAAGGGCCAGCTTTTTTTTTTTTTTTAAATTTTTTAATGTTTTATTTATTTCCAGAGAGAGAGACAGCATGAGCAGGGGAGAGTCAGAGAGAGAGGAGTCACAGACTGAAACAGGTTCCAGGCTCTGAGCTGGCAGTCAGCACAGAGCCTGACGCGGGGCCCGAACCCACGAACCGCGAGATCATGACCCAAGCGAAAGTCGGACGCTTAACCGACTAAGCCACCCAGGCGCCCCTGGAAGGGCCAGCTTCTAAACCCAGTGGGGACTCCCACTCTCTGGGTCTTCATTTCTTTTTTTAAATGTTTATTTATTTATTTTGAGAGAGAGAAATGGCAAATGGGGCAAGGCAGAGGAAGAAAGTAAGACTCTCAAGCAGGCTCTTCACTGTTAGCACAGAGCCCGATGCAGGACTCAAATTCACCAACTGTAAGATAATGAATGACCTGAGCAGAAATCAAGAGTCAGATGCTTAACTGGCTGAGTCACCCAGGGCCCACTGGGTCTTCATTTCTGACTCCGTATTTGTCTTTGACTGTTCGGAAGAGTTTTCCTGGAGACACAGGTACTTTTTTCTCCTTTGAGCTCACTTACCTCATGTCCCTCCCCTCATCATTCACCAAGAAAATCTGTGAGAGCCTGCCTGTGAGTCCTTTACCTGCATCTTATTCCTCTTTTTAAATTTTCCTTCGTCTCTTCAAGTCCATCTACTGAGACACGGAAACAGAACAGCTGGGGGCTGGATAAAAGAAGAAAGACAGAATTCACTGAGTGCTTGCTATGCCAAGAGCTATGCTAGGTGCTCTCGTGTAGTTTAGGTCTTCTGTACTCTCGTGGCCCCACATGCAGTATCTTCATTGGGTAGATGAGACTTAGCAACTGGTTCAGCTTGCACAGCTAGGGCTGCTGGGGAAGCCTGGGATCATTTGGAGCCCTGATGCCTGAATGTCTGAAAGTCCTTTGGCTGTGATTCAGGTGCCTGAGAATGCAGCCCTTCCCAAGCTCTCCTGCAGGCTGCAACAGCCGGAAATCTCACCTGAACACTTAAAGTGCAGGACTTCCCCGGTGGAATTCCCAGAGCTGGAAATTCCCATGCCCTGAGGAAGAGGTAATTAGGTTCAGACTCCAGTTTCCTGGAGGAGGGGCATATTTGGCTTGGCTTTGTTTTATGTAGGGTCTCCTGAGCCCAGTAGTCTATAAAGAGTGGGGAATGGGTTCAGGGATCTTTTTTTTGTAACTTTTATTTGCATTTATTTTATGGGTTCAGGAATTTTAAGCCAGGTAGAGAGAGAGGACTTTGGGGAGTGGCTCCCCACCCCCAAAGAGAAGCAGTCTCCGAATTAATTCCAACAAAGAGACCATGTTTCTTTTCTAGGCACATTTTATTTCTCGCCACTGACCAGTAGGGCGGTTACAGACATAACTCCCCTGGGGAGCAGAGGTTCAGCGATGTAGTGACAGTCAGTCACCAAATCAGCATTAATTAGACAACTCGATCAGATAAATATTTTTAAAAATATGTAAGCAAAAGGAGGCACAGAGGCCAGGAGGCCAGGTGGGAAGAGCCTAGAGTTCAGTTCCGTTTTCACAGAAAACATGTCCGAGTCATGGCAGCCCCTTCATTTGGTCTCCCAGGACACCCCAACCTCCCAAATAAATACATTCATCAGTAAATAAATAAATAATAAATAAATAATAAATAATAACAAGTGCAAACATAAATAGAGGGAGCTGGCCCCGAGAGGGAGGGGCTGGGCTTTCCATCTCAGGGAAGAGTCTGGAAACATCTGAAGAAAGGGGGGTCTGAGGTCCACTCATGTCAAGTTCTAGATGAGATCTTCTTAAGGGATGTTCTGAAGTGTTCTGGCCAGAAAGGTTCCCTGACCTCCACATTCCAGGTGTCTCAGGTTGCATTGAGGAATCCAAACCTGAGATCTCCAGTGAATGCTGGAAGCCTCAGTTTGAATTCTTGCTGGTGGCCAGTGCTCCAAAGTCCAGGTCCCTGGATCTTAGGTTTGTAAGTGTTGTTATTTAAAGTTCTAAGCTTGCGGCCCAGCCCCGAGCCCCTCATTCTCTTTCTAAGCCAGGAGGGGATGAGGGGGTCAAAAAGAGCAGATAACAAAGGGGTTGAGGTGGGCAAGGATGGACGTCTGGCCCCCTCACAGGGCAATGATTCCAAAGTAGACCTGCCCGGACTCGGCAAAGTCGAGATAGTCAGGCAGATTGATCTCAGCGCTGAGTCGATCACCCTTCTCCAGTTGGAAGACCCCTCCCAGGTAGATGGGCTCATACCAGGGCTTGGCCTCAGCCCCCTCTGGGGTCTCCCTCTGGCAAGGGCTCTTAATGGCAGAGAGGAGGTTGACCTTGGTCTGGTAGGAGACGGCAAAGCGGCTGATGGTATGGGTGAGGAGCACATGGGTGGAAGGGCATCTTTGACCCGTGAAGAGGACCTGGGAGTAGATGAGGTACAGCCCATCTGAGGGCACCATCAGCTGATTGTCTGTAAGCTCCACACCATTGGCCAGGAGGGCATTGGCACGCCGACTCAGCCACTGGAGTTTCCCTTCAGCTTCAGGGTTTGCTGGAGGGAAGAAGAGAAGAAGGGAGGGGTAAGTCAGTGTGACCCTGTCAGTTCTACTCTCCACATCCTGGCCCTCAAGTTCTGCCCAACCCCACCCCCCCACATCCGGTTCCTGTCCCCTGTCTGTCTTCCCACATCTCATGTGGCCATGAGGTTCTGAGTGTCCCCCTCAAGGCCTGTGCTCTTCCTTCACTCTCTCCTTGAGCTCAGGGAGTCCTTCTCATACCATCTCCATGGTCTGTCTACCCTCAGGCCGGGTTCATCCCCCCAATCCTAGCCCTCTACATCCCATCTGCTTCACCATCCTCCAGCTACATCCTCAGAAGTCTTACCTACAACATGAGCTACTGGCTTGTCACTTGGAGTTCGAGATGATGATCCTGAGGAGGAAAGAGAAAAGAAAAGGTGAGACCCTTAAGCTTCCTGGAAAATATCCCATTACTTTGACTTCCATTCCTCCTCCTCAAGCCAAAATGCTGAATTTCCCCCACTGCTGCTATCCCAGAAATAACTCCCACCCCCACCTAAGCCCAGAATCGGGAGAGAGGCTTTGGAGACACTTACTGAGTGTTTGGGGCAGCGGGTTGATTAGTTGGAGGCCATGTGGGAGCTGTAGGGGAGAAGAAGGAGGTTTAGCAACAGAACAAGTCACCCCTAAATGAGAAACAGCTATGCTGCTTATAGAGCTCATAGTCTAGTTTTCTCTCTCCGTTCATCCATTGATTCATCCATTCAACAACACTTTTCACTGTCTTCCACGTGCCAGACACCCTATCTTCATCTTCCTTATCTCTTTCCTCACCTCTTTCCTTATCTCTCTCATATTGCCCACATCTTTGTGTCTCATGTCTTTATTCATATCACTTGTTCTTTTCCCATCTCTCCACACATCTCTCTCTCTGTGTGTCTATGTGTATGCTCATTTCTTCATTCAAGAAGTTTTTAGAGAGCGCCTTCCGTGTGCTCCATCCTTCTCTCTCTTCCTCCATCTCTCTCCACATTTCTTTCTGCCTTCCCATCTTTCTCCATGTTTTCTCTCTCACCCGTCCCCATTAGTACACCTCTTTCTCCCACCCCATTTCTTGCCCTCCTTATCTCCCATTTCTCTCTGGGTAGGAGAATGAGCCAAGCCTTGGTGAGGCACTCACCTCTTCCCTCTGGGGGCCAATCACTCCAAAGTGCAGCAGGCAGAAAAGTGTGGTGGCTCCTGCCACAAGGAGGAAGGAGAAGAGGCTGAGGCACAAGCACCTTCTGGAGCCCTGGAGGCCCCCTGCCTTCTTGGGGAGTGCCTCCTCGGCCAGCTCCACGTCCCGGATCATGCTTTCAGTGCTCATGATGTTCTTCTTAGGGGGCTCAAGTCCAGCTGGGAGATGGTAGAGCCCTAAGGCAGTGTTTATGAGAGAGAGAGAGTCGCTTGTCTGTTTGTCTGGGGGTGTGTCGTCTGAGATGTTATTTCCAGGGGGGTCTGGAGTTGCTTCTCTCTCTCCTGGTTGGTCCCCTGGTGTCCTCGCTGAGGGAGCTTCTGCTGGCTGGGTGTGCAGACAGCTGCATTTATACACCCTGTGGCGAGAGGAGGGTGAGAGGAGGGCGGGGAAAAGCTCTCATTCAACCAGCGGAAAACTTCCTTGGTGGAGAAACCCATGAGCTCATCTGGAGGAAGCGGTAGTGGGCCCTACACCTTCTGTCTCGGTTTCTTCTCCATCGCGGGGGCGGGGGTTTGGAAAGTTGGGGACACCCAGGCATCAAGGATACTTCCTACCCACCCCACTCAGGTTCTGAGGAAGACTTGCTGGGCCGGTCACTGCTGTGTATGTAGGACTCTGGAGGTTGGACCCAGTTTCTCACTGCCCCCAATTCCCATTCCCTCCTTTTTTTTTTTTTTTTTTTTTAGGATCAGGTCTGTGTGGCCTGTTTCCCTCTGATTTCCAGACAGGAGTAAGGTAGGTGTAGAGTTAGAAAAGGGAGGGGCTTCAGAAAGCTGAGTCCTTGGTAGGGAGAAACCTCAGAAGGGGACCTTTAGGGGAGAAAACTGTGCTGGGCCCTGAGACGTGTGTTTTGGTCCCTGGGGGAAAAAGAAGCTTGACAGAAGCAGCTTAAGGCTGGGGATGTGGATTGGGGTCTCTGAAAGGGCTGGAGAGGGGGTGGTAAATATCAGGGACATGCCCGGGACAGCCCCAGTAGGACTGAAAGCAACCCTGGGAATTCACAAACTCCATGAGGGCAGGCCTTCTCCTTTCATTCTGACCAAGGACTCAGCAGTGATGGTTTCAGTCTTGGCTTCCAAGGGAATCTGAGGTCTTGATTTTTGCACGAAACCTCCATCCTTCAGAGCCCCTGTGTGTGGCCATGTATCCCAAAGAACTTCAGCTCCCTCCAGAAATCTGGAGCCCTAGCCCTCAGGGCCCTTCTGCATCGCTAGGTCTCCTAAAGTGTCCGTGTACCCCACCACCCCCAGACTTGGGGAGTCTCCCACTCCTTGGGATCCTTGCATGGCCATGTCTTCCAGAGAGTCCCCAGGTCCACCTCCATGGTCCTGAACACCCTTTGGTGTGATCACTTCTCCCAAGAGGCCCTCTGTAACCCCCTTTCCTCAGAGCCTCTACATGTGGCTGAATCTGCCAGTGCTCTCCTGCCCTCCACGCCTTCAGACCTTGGACCCCCATTTCTCCTTTTTCTTCCCAGATTATCCTTTGGTTTCCCTGCAGCAGCTCTAGTTGCCTCGCCTCTATGACTCCACCACATTTCCCCCGAGCTCCTTAGGCTCTTTATCTTTTTGTATGCCCAAAGTTCTTGTCTCTTCTGGGGCCTCTGTCCTCCTGTTCCTGAGAGACTTGGGAAATTCTCCCCTCCCAAACAGACAGACATAGACAACATTTCAGAGAAAAGAGGTTTATTGGGCTTCATTGAAGGTGCAGATGTCTTCTCATGGGTGTCTGGTCAAGCAGTGGCTGGATCTTAAGAGTCTCTTTTTTTCCTTCTAGAGCTCCTCAGTGTCTCAGACCCACTTGTTTTCTCTCTCACTGGGTTATCCTTATGCTGATGTTCTCTTGCTCTTCATCTCTTGGGTGTATTTCTCTCTCTCTTCTGATGGGCCTCTATTATTCCCTTCCCTCCATCCTCCATAAATAAATAATTTAATTTTTTCCCTTCATAAATAATCCCCCCTCCCCTGCCTCCTGTCATCCACTCAAGCTCCTCCATGTGTCTGCCCCTTCCATGGGTAGGCCAGGCCTTCCTTAGATGGACAGGACAGATGAAGAGCTCTGGGTGGGAATTTCTAGGCAGACTTGAAATCCTCAGCCTTTCATTGGGGTAGTTCAGGGGGGTATGGTCCTCTGGGCTGCCTAGAATTCCTTCTTTGGAAGCTCCAGGTAACATGAGCAGGGGAGACTCGAGACAAATGGAATGGTGGAAAGGGGTGTGGTGACCCTTGAAGTGGTCAGAATGGAGGCAAAATGGAAGAAGGTCTTGAAACCAATTAGTTTTCCTTCTGGAGTTTTTTACAGAGCAAAGGCTCCAAAGAAGACACTACTGGGGCTGAGGAGTAGGTGGGAGATGCCATCTGTGTGAGTGGATAGCTGATCTCCCTGGGTGAGCAGGAACACAGCTCCCTGGTACACAGAACGCACCCAAGGTCCCTGTGGCCCTGGGCACACGGACTTCTGAGCACTGAGGAGAGGCACGTGGAAAGGGTACTGGGAGGAGAAGAGCTGGACCTCATGGGCCAGGTAGAGAGGAGTTGGGGTGGCCTTGGGGAAGCAGCCTTCCCCGGAGAAGACCACCTGAGAGTAGACAAAGTAGAGGCCACTGGTGGGGACCAGGAGGGAATTGTTGCTCAAAGAGAAGCCATGGCGGAGGAAGGCACGATCCGTGTTTGCTCTCCAGCGCAGTGAATTCTGGGTGCTGGGGTCTCCTAGGAAGAGCCATAGGGGATGGGAGAGGTCAAGAACCTGGGGGTCAACAGTCTTAATCCTTGAGGAAGTAAGTGCGGGACTGGGTTCCTGGGGGACGGTTGGGAAGATAGATGGGAGAGGGATACCCCTGTTTGGAGAGGTGGAGAAAGTTGGAGGCGGGGTGCAGTAGATGTTTGGTTCCTTGAAGGGGGTGTAAGAAGAGATCTGGGGGCTACATGTCTGGAGGGCCAGATGGTGTTTACCAATAAGATGAGCAGCAGGTTTGAGGGTGCCTTGTGCGAAGTGCTTCTGAGGGTGCTGATAGGCAGTCCGGGCAGCTGAGGGTGAGATGTCAACACCAGGAAGCCCCTAGGGGAGAAGACGGTTGAGGGTGGCTCTAGGACCCAAGTTTGGCTGGGCCACCCCTGAAGCTCCCGTTCTCTTGCTGCCTCACCTGAGCCTCAGGCGGCAGGGCCAGCAGCAGCCCCAGAAGGAGGAGGAGGGGGGCGCTGCACACCCTCAGGAGGTAGAGCCGTCCAGGTGGTGTCATGGGGAGAACCTGTGGGGAGAGAGACAGTAGGTGGGGCGGGGCAAGGTGCGGATGACGGCCTCCTGCCCGCCTGCAGAGAGAGAGCCACCCAAGAGACAAGGCAACGGATAAGAGAAGGGGACAAAATGCAGTCAGGAAAACCCCAAGGTGAGCAGGGGGGCACAGAAAAAGAAACAGAGACACGGGAAGGGAACCGAGGGGGATCGTGGCAGAAACAGAGAATGTGTAATAGAGACAGAGAGAAAATGACTGGTGAGGAGTCAGAAGGAGGAAAAACCAAACCCAAACCCACCAAGCCCAGCCCCAGGCAGGAGGTACAGGAGGGGCTGGGGCGCAGGCGGAGGAGCAGGGTGCCCAGGGGAGCCCACCGCCCAGCAGCCCAAGGAGACGGGGTGGGAGAGTCTCACCTGCTCTGTGGGGCCCCTGGCCCGGACGCCTGGGTCCCTTTATAGAGGAAGCTGCAGTGGCAGCGTGGCAGGCGGCGGGCGGGTTCTAGGCCCTGGCTGGGCCGGGGAAGCCCCCAGGGCTTAGAAGATGCTGCTGTTTCAGTCGAAGGCAGGAAAGGCTGAGGCCTAGGAGTGAACCGCAGGCCGGGGGCTCAGACGACTGAGTTCTGGGAAAGGGAGTGGGGTCAGGGGAACCGTGGGCTGGGAGGGGCAGGGAGCGGGGTCAGGCTTAGGAGTTCCAGAGAAGGGACGGACAGTCAGTTCGGAGAGGAGCGGGGAGCAGCTGGGGCGTGGGCTGGAGGCCCGGTTCCCTGAAGAGCGATTATATATAACACCTCTGCACCCTTGGTTGATTACAGGCTACTCTCTGTGCCCATTTCCTCCTCTTATACCCCCCCCCTCCCCATCCTTGTCCCAAACAGCTCAACTCACATTTGTCCCAGTATGTGGACTTCCCTGGTCATCTGGCAGGTTCTATATCAAGAAGTTCCGTGATCTTCCCCTTTGCCTGCGACATTCTGGTTTATGCCTGATGTCCTGGTGAAAATGTTCATGGATCTCCCTTTTGCTCTCAAAAGTGTCCTGGTTTGGAAGATAAATGTTATGGTTCCCCTCCTCAGAGATGTTGTCACATACTCATGTATGATGAGGTCTCTTCTCACTGCAGAGGGGTGTCTTCTACCTCATCTCCACCTGAGGCAGCCCTCACAGATCAGATTTATGTAACCCCAAACAAACGTGCTCTGGTATCAAGGAATATAGCAACTTCCAAAGTTCTTTACCAGAGAAGGCTTTGGAATTTCACACAGGAGGGGCTGGAGGGTGGTGAGCTAGGGTAAGGTGGGGACAACCACAGGATTTATCTTGAAGCTGCATTTGCAGAACCACTATTCGGTTTTAAAATTGTTAAAGATTTCTCCCTTTGAACTTGGGTACAGTTAGGCACACATCTCTTAAGAGTATAGCCTGTCGAATTTTTCCATCTGCTTATAGCCATGGAGCCATCATATTTTCAGATCCCCAGAAGGTTTTCTCATGTCCCCTCCGAGGTGATACCCTCCAAAGGTAACCAACACTTTCTGACCTCTGTCACCACAGATTAGTTGTTCCTGCTTTTGTATGTATAGATGAAGTCACATAGCATGTACTTGTTTGGGTTTAGCTTCTTTCACTCAACATGATGTTTGTGAGATTCATCCATGTGGTTGCATATCAGTAGTGGTTGGTTGGTTTGTTTCTCATTATGATGTCATAGTCTATTGTATGAATACACTCTAATTTATTTACTCATTCTTCTGTTGATGGACATTCGATTTATTTCTAGTTGTTAGCTGCTATGAAAGATGTTGATATGAACATTATTTTATTTTTATTATTTTTGAGAGAGAAAGTTCGAGCAGTGGAGGGGCAGAGAGAGAGGAAGAGGGAGATAATCCCAAGCAGGCTCCATGCTGTTAGCGCAGAGCCTGATGCAGGGCTTGAACCCACAAACCATGAGATCATGACCTTAGCTGAAGTCAGATGCTGAACTGACTGAGCCACCCAGGCACCCCGATATGAGCATTCTTATACATGAGCCAGTTTTCACTTAATTTGTAAGTACGAAAGCAAGGTTTCCAATGATGATTTTATCCGTGTTTCATAAGATTGAGAAAATAACAATTGGCTATGTCAAATATCATCATTTTTTTGAAGTTTATTTATTTTGATAGAGAGATGAGGGAAGAGCAGAGAGAGAGGGAGAGAGAGAGAATCCCAAGCAGGCTCTGCACTATCAGCACCAAGCCTGATGCATGGGCTTGAACCCATGAACAGTGAGATCATGACTTGAGCTGAAACCAAGAGTCAGATGCTTAACCAACTGAGCCACCCAGGCACCCCAAATATCATTATTATTCTTAATGATGTTGACATGCTTTCATTTTGAGTGTTTAGAATGGCTAAAGCCCTCCCTCTATGGCATTAGGCATATTGTTGTTCTCCTCTGGCACAAACTTTTTTTTTTTTTTTTTTACAAATAGTTTATTGTCAAATTAGTTTCCACATAACACCCAGTGCTCATCCCCACAAGTGTCCTCCTCCATGCCCATCCCTCCTCCCCCCCACATCCATCAGTCCTCAGTTTTTGTCAGCATTCAAGAGTCTCTCATGGTTGGCCTCTCTCCCTTTCCCCCACCATTTCCGCCCTTCTTCTCCCCCTTGGTCCTCTGTTAAGTTCCTCCTAATCCTCCTATACGTGCACACATATGATATTTGTCTTTCTCTGCCTGACTTATTTCGGTCAGCATAACACCCTCAAGGTCCATCCATGTTGCTACACATGGCCAGATTTCATTGTTTCTCATTGCCATGTAATATTACATGGTATAGATAAATCACATCTTCTTGATCCATTCATCTGTTGATGGACACTTAGGCTCTTCCCATGTTTTAGCTATTCTGGAGTGTGCTGCTATGAACATTGGGGTCCATGTGCTCCTATGCCTCAGCATTTCTGTATCCCTTGGGTAAATTCCTAGCAGTGCTATTGCTAGGTCATAGGGGAGTTCTATTGTTAGTTTCCTGAGGAACCTCCACACTGTTTTCCAGAGGGGCTGTGGCACAAACTTTTTGAGTTGTCTTGGTGTCCTGTGGCAGGCACATAATAAGTAACATTCAGGGTGTGTATGAGCCATTTCTCCTGTTTTCCTCCTCTTTCTTGAGGCCCTTTGCTTTTCATTCCATCCAATCTTATCTATTATTTCTTTTCACTCTCCTTCTACCTCTTTACCTTTCTCTGGATTTCACAAACATTTCCTGAGTACCTTGGACAAGCAATGAGGATGTAAATGTGAAAGATAGTCCCCTGACCTCTGGGAGGTCAAAGACAGAAAAGTTGAAAGCTGTAGGGAGACAGGAAAGTTACCAGATCATTACAATAAAATGTGTCAGTGGGCAGCCCACAGAAAAGCCATTGAACTTGGCCTGGGGGAGGGGTGTCAGGCATTAAGTGTTGAGGTAAAGAAGATGGCAAGGAGCATTCCAGATGGAGGGAACAGTATGTGCAAGGGCTGGAGGTAAAGGAGAGTATGAAATGTGCCAAAAGGTGCAATAGGGTACAAATAGAAGAAGCAGAGATGAGGCTTGGGAGGTAAGCCAAGAATACATTCTAAAGGGTTTAAAACTAAGAAAAGAAGTTTTACTTCATTCTAATTATAATGGGGAGCCACCAATATATATATTTTTTAATGTTTATTTTTGGAGTGCCTGGGTGGCTCAGTCAGTTAAGCATCCGACTTTGGCTCAGGTCATGATCTCTCAGCTCGTGGGTTCGAGCCCCATGTTGGGCTCTGTGCTAACAGCTCAGAGCCTGGAGCCTGCTTCTCATTCTGTGTCTCCCTCTCTTTCTGCCCCTCTCCTGCTTGTGCTCTGTCTTTTTCTCTCTCTAAGATAAATAAGCATTAAAAAATAATAATAAATATTTATTTTGTTTTTGAGAGAGAGAGAACGAGATAGTGAGTTCTCATCGAGGCAGCAGCAGGAGGATGGAAAAGAGGAGAGGTTGTTTTTTTTAAATGTTTATTTATTTTTGAGAGCGAGAAAGAGACAGACAGAGTGTGAGTGGGGGAGGGGCAGAGAGCGAGGGAAGCACAGAATGTGAAGCAGGCTCCAGGCCCTCAGCTGTCAGCACAGAGCCTGATGCAGGTGCCCAAACTCACGAACTGCGAGATCATGGCCTGAGCCGAAGTTGGACGCTCAACCGACTGAGCCACCCAGGCGCCCCAGGAGGAGAGTTTTTGAGGCAAAATCTACAGGTCTTGGTGGCTGACCAGATGTGATGGACAAAGAGTAGCCACAGCTGCCCCTTGTAAATATCTCTGTTGATATGTTGGCTGCTTCTCATTCTTTTAACCTCCTCTCTCTTATGTCCCTGTTGGTTTTCCTCTTGGTCCCTGCTCTTTTCCTTTTCTGTGTCCCTTTTCCTCTGGGGTTCCTTTTTCTTCCTGTTGTCTCCTTCTGTCTCTCTGATGGTAGAAGCTGATGGATCAAGAGACCTCATTTGTATTAAAATATAAAACAGTGTTGCAATTAATGGTGAGAAACTGAGAAAGGGAGAAACTTAGGTCAGAGAGGAAGACTGGGGCATTGAGGGACAAAAAGGGGAAGGTGAGAAAGAGTGATGGGGAGACATGAGAGACAGAGAGGAAGGAAGGGCAAGAGCTGGGCTGAGGCTCAGTGTCACGGGCGTTTGTGATGTGCTGAAGGGCGCTTCTTGAGATGGGCCAATCTTGGTTTCAATCTCAGTTTCGGAGGTTGTGTGAAATTCGGTTTCTTTCTTGGGGAGGCCAGCAGTTGGTTTGGGGCTTTCCCTGGGTGGGAGGGGTGATGACTGGAGTCTTGTGCCCCAAACCCAGGGAAATACAGTCTCTACAGTGGAGAAACTAGTGAAATCTCTGAGGCCTCCAAATGAAGTTGAAATGACGTTAGCTTCAAACTTGAACTTAGCTTCACCACCTAAATTGGGATTTAATAAGTTTAACCCTAACTCAAATTTAACTTCTCAACCCAAATCGCAACCCAAACTCAACCCTAACCACAAATTTAAACACATACCAATAAATGAACCTGAAAGTAAACTTACCCTCTAAACTAACATAACCTTGTTTCCTACAGCTAAATGTTGAAATCTACTCATCTCTATACCTGACCCTATAGTTAAACCTAACTCTAAAGATAAGTCCAATCTAAGCCAGAAACCTGAAGCTGAGCTATCTCCTGTTTCACCCCACTATTTATCCATCCCTCCATTAAAAAAAAAAACTTTATTGGGGGCACCTGGGTGGCTCACTTGCTTAAGCATCTGACTCTTGATTTTGGCTCAGGTCGTGATCTCAGGGTTTGTGAGATCAAGTCCCTAGTTGGGCTCTGTGCTGACAGCATGGAGCCTGCTTGGGATTCTCTCTCTTCCTCTATCTCTCTGCCCCTCCCCTGCTTGGTCTCTCTTTCTCAAAATAAATAAATAAACTTTAAAAAAAGTTTTCATTATGCCCTGGGCACTGTCCTAGGTAGTAGGTTTATGATGGCAAAGAAATCAGACATCCTAGCAAGGCAGAAAGGAAATAACACTGAAGAAGTCAGTAAGTGGCACTATGAGGAAATAATACAGGGAATGTGATGAGTGGCAGAGGACTACTTTAGACACAGATGTCAGAAAAGTCCTCTCTGAGTAAGTGGCATTTAAGCTGAGATCCAAATGACAAGTAAAAGTGACCAGGTGAAGGTTTAGGGGAGAAGCATTCCAGGCAAAGGGAAGAGCCTACTGCAAAGGCTGGAAAGTAGAAATGAGCTGGGGGTGTTGAGGAACTGAAAGGAAACCAGTGTGGCTGGAGTAGAGAGAGAGTGGGAGAGGGGTGGGAGATGAGGTCAGAGAGAGGAGGCAGGATCCAGATCACACAGGGCCATGCAGAGGGAAATAAAGCATCTGGCTTCTATTCAACCATGGGAAGCCTTTGGAAGGTGTCAGTGTTTATGTGTGTGTGTATAAGGGGGAGGGGGGTATAGGGGATGGGAAGGAGGAGGACGAGAGAGAAAGAGGAGGGAGGCCGGGGTGAATGCATTTATGTTTTAATTTTTTAAGTTTTATTAAAAATTTTTTTCTTGAGAGAGAGTGAGCTTGCATGCACAGTCACCCAAGCAGGGGAGAGGCAGAGAGAGAGAGAGCAAGGGAGAGA
The DNA here is from genome assembly GCA_017311185.1 of Proteles cristata cristata. NCBI lineage: Eukaryota > Metazoa > Chordata > Mammalia > Carnivora > Hyaenidae > Proteles > Proteles cristata. The sequence goes on along the minus strand of JAESUZ010002444.1, from coordinate 156,201 downwards.
GAGAATCTCAAGCAGTTTCCATTCGAGGCATGGTGCCCCTACGTGGGGCTTATCGAGGGGCTTGATCTCACAACTGTGAGATCATGATCTGAGCTGAAATTAGGAGTCTAACACTTGGCTGACTGAGACACCCAGGCAGCCCTGGATTTGTGCTTTTATTTATTTATTTATTTTAATGTTTTATTTATTTCTAGGAGAGAGAGAGAGAGAGACAGTGTGAGCAGGGGAGGGTCAGAGAGAGAGGGAGTCACAGACTGAAACAGGCTCCAGGCTCTGAGCTGGCAGTCAGCACAGAGCCCGACGCGGGCTCGAACCCACGAACTGCGAGATCATGACCTAAGCGAAAGTCGGACGCTTAACCGACTAAGCCATCCAGGCGCCCCCCCCCTTTTTTTAAATTGGATTTGTGCTTTTAAAAGATCCTGTGTCTAGACTGGATTGTAGGAGGAAAGAGTGAAAGCATGGACACTGGTTAGGAGGCAATAGCAGTAATAGCAAGAGAGAAGATGGTGGCAGCTATGAGAATGGAGAGAAGTAGAGACATTTGGGATATGTTTCAGGGGTAGAATTGCCAGGACTAGATGATAGATTGGATGGCAGGGGAGTGGGGGTGGAAGATAGAGAGATGGAAGTGGATTCTGATGAGGTGGGAGAACCAAAAGTTCAATTCTGAATAGGTTAAGTCTAAATCTTTGGGGCAGACATCCAAGTGGAGATGTCACTTGGCAGTGACATAGGAGTCTGGGTTTCAGAGGCAAGATCAGAACTAGAGGGACAACCTTGGGAGTCATCAGCTAGAAGATGCCATTTAATGCCATGGAACTGGAAGAAATACTTTGTCTTGTGCATCCCCCTAAGACTCCCTTCAAAGAATTTATGTTTTTTTTCCCTCATAATAAATGTTATGTACCTTCCATTTTAAATTCCAGAAGCAGGAGCCTACCTCCTGTTTTCAGAAGCAAACTCCTCCAGACTTTGCCATCTTCTCCTGAACTCTCACTGGGATCTAACTTCCCTGGATTAGATTCCTTACCCACTGAGGACACTTCTACCAGTTAGTTTCACAGTATTCTATGGAACTTCTCATATATTCAAATTCTGTTTCATTTCTGAAAGTCTTCCTCTGGCAGTATTTACCCTAATGATGCTCCTTCTCTTTTTGGTGAAGGCTGCTCTTTCTTCTACCCAGTCACTAGGGGCAGGGGGCAGAAGAGAGACCGTGGTTTTGCACCACCGAGAACCTCCTTTTCTTCTCTTGAAGCCCATGCCTTTTGCATTTGCCATGCTCTTCCTATCTGCACAGAACAGTCTTCTCCAGCAACATCTTGATCACACTCTTAACATCTTTATCTCTAGCTCAGTTTTTCTTCATATTTCATCCCCACCAACATCTTTAGAGACTTCAAAACCACACAAATGAATCTCACGCTCTGTCCTGTTAGTGCTTCAACTTTCTCAATGACAACAGCTTTCCAGCCTCTTTCCCTGCTCCTCTTTAGGCATCCCTGAGCAATTTTGTATCTCAAACCTCAGCCTCACTTGGAAGGGCTACAATCTTCAAGAGTTGAACTCTGAATTCTCCCTCTCATCACAACCACTCCCTTTCATACCCCCCACTCTTCCCTCCCATCAAATTAGTTCTCCATTCTCACTAAGACTTCCAGTCCCTCCTCTTTCCTTGTTTTCCTTGTCCATTTGGTTTAACTTGCACTGCATTGTCAAAAATTTCAACTACTTTCACCACACTTAAGAATCCCTTTGTGTTCTACCATGATGACCTTGAGAAACTTGATTTGGGTAAACTCAGTGGTCTCACTCTTGGGGCCTTCTCCTGGGCTGCCAAACACTTCAGGAGGGAGTCATGTCACCAAAAGGGGCCATCTGCCAATTCTGGCCATCTAACCTCAGAAACCCCTCAGTATATCTTAATCCTTTCTTGATTCCCTGTTATACCCCTGTAGGCAATGTTTTAAAAATTCGTGCCTCTTATGCCTCAACTTTCTCTCTTTACTTTCAGTTGGTGATAGTGTCATCTATTTTACTGTGCTGAAGACCCTCCAAGCTGGATCTCTTCATGTCCTTCTTTTTCCTTCACTTTAATTACATTTCACCTTTCTTTTCTTCTGACTCAGAGGACTCTCTTGTCCAAGGCTGATCCTTTGCACTGTGTATTCCACTTCCTTTGTCTTTACTATATTCTTTTCCCACATACGTTTTCAGTATCTTTCTCTCTTCATGCATCTTGCATTTCACAAACATGTTTAATTTTTGTAATTTCATGTAAATAAAAAATCCTTCCCGGGACTCTCTTTTTCCCTCAAATGTCCATTTCATCTCTCACTTTCTTTTTCTGTGTAATGCCTCCAGAGACTATCCTCTTTGACTACCCACTTTTTTTGGGAACTGGTAAAATTTTCCTTATCTGTAAAAATCGTGGGTTGAACCAGAGATGATTCTTAGTTATCGTCCACATTCACTATTCTATGACTTTGTACCTACCACCTCCCTTTCCTCACCTCCCACTCATTCCTCAACCTGTGTAAAGCGATTTCTGCCCCTTTGGTAAGTGGAAACTGTTTTCTCAAAATTTGTAATTGTCTAGTTCCTGAACCCAAAGTATCTTTTCAACCTTCCCCTACTAGACTTCTTTGAAGGATTAGATGTAGCTGCCCTGTCTCTGCTTGGCACACCCCTCCCTTGCCCCACTTGTCTTTCCCCACCTCCCTTCTTTATTGATTCCTCTTGCTTCGACTATCTTCAGGGGCTCTTCTGGTTAACCTCTTTTGGAGATCCTGTCTACTCGGAGGCTCAATCTCCACTAGGAAGGGAATGATGCTCAAATCTACCCCTGCAGCCCAAACCTTTCTCTTGAGCTCAGGGACCTGCTTACCGGAAGTCTCCACCTGAGTGTTAGCATCTCAAATTCAGCAGGCCTTCTTTGAGCACTTTATTACTCTAGGTACTACTTAAAGTAATTACCTGTAGTTGTTACTTACATATTGTTTATATCATTAGACTGCAAGTTCATTGAAGGCAGCGAGTTTATTTCATTTAAACCCTTTGTTTTGCAGAGTACCCTGCTCCTATCAGGCACTTAATTTTATTGATTAGGGGCACCTGGTGGCTCAGTCAGTTAAGCTTTGGACTCTTGATTTTGGCTCAGGTCATGATCTTAGGGTTGTAAGCTCGAGCCCCGTGTTGGGCTCTGTGCTAGGTGTGGAGTCTTCTTGGAATTCTCTTTTCTCCTAAAGAAGAAATTATTGATTCAATGTCTGAAACTGAATTCCTTATTTTTCCCCTCAACCAGGTGTCTCCTTCTAGGCAGAAGGCATCATCTTTCTAATCCCCTAGGCTCAAAACTCGAGCATCACCTAAGATTCCTCTTCCCTCAGCCCCACCATCCCAAGAGTTGTCTTGTGCTAATGATTTATCCTTTCAAGGTTTTTAAGATCTGTTCCCTCCTTTAATGCCATTTGGAGTTACTGGGGCCTAAGTGAAAGTACAAAGGTTTCAGAGTAAGATGAGCTTCGTGCTAATTGCACTACTTTTTGCAAGTTCAGTACGTTTATGAACCCTTGGTTTCTTCATAACGGAGACCCACCACCCACCTTCTGAACAGTTGTTGGCAGAATTACTCATGTTAGGAACATGGCAGGCGTTCACAGAATGATAGTTGTTTTCTTCTTGACTCCTTGTCTGTAACAGCCGCAGCACTCTCCTGTTTGCTCTCTTCTGCACAGCTGTCGCTATGGCACAAAAGATGAAGTCCCAAATCCTACACCTTGGCATTCTGCGGTCTTTTCTTCAACATGTGCTCACTCACACCTGTGCTTCATCTACCTCAGGACATTAATCTTTTCCCTTAACATGCAGTTTTTTGACTCCTGGCCTTGGCTGAAGCCATTTCACTTATCTACAGAGCCTTTCCATCCACCTCCGCCCATAGAAATTGTACCCATTCATCAGCACGAGCTCAAATGCCCTCTCCCTACTCAGAGTCCACCGCCCCCATGCTTTTGGATGGAATGCACCTTCCCCTTTCTGTATACACCGTGTCTTATGGTATAACATTTACTCAGCACCCTGTCGTGAATCACAACTAGGTGTGGGCCTGCCTCCCCTTCTCTCCCCTGTTGGACTGTATATATTGAAGCAGTTTGGATTTCTTTTTTTTTTTTTTTTTTTTTTTGAAGCAGTTTGGATTTCTTTAGGCTACTTGAACTACACTGAATAGAGTCCCTCCCAGACCCTTTTCCTAAATTAACCCAAATCTGCCCAAACCCCAACCCCCCAGCTGACCGTCTTTCATCTTGCTAGTTTTGTTCCCTAATCCTGTTCTTCTAACTGAACCCCAATGCATCATCCTTCACTGGGAACTGATTCCTCATTCTAGCTCTTGAGAGCAGACATACACACTCGCAACTCCCCAGTGTTTCATGGGAGGCACTGAGTCATCCCTTGGGGATCCCTGGGCCCCCCTCCCTGCCCCCACCACAGTGGACAGGATGCCTGCTGCCTGGCCCCAGGGGGTCAGAGGAAGCCAGGGCCTCTAGGGCTCAGTATTTTTATCAACCTAGGAAACAAGAGACACAGAAGCGGAAACCCTGTGGTCAGAGAAAGTGAACAGCCCTCATCTCAGGGGAACCCCCAACAGGGCTGGGGGCCAGACACCAGGGAGGGACGTTGATAAGAAGGAGGTTTGGGGGGCCAGGTATCAGGGCTTATCTTGCTTAGGTTTTATGTGACTCTCACAGAGGGGAAATGATTTGAAAACCAGAGACAAATCTGGATGGAGGAGCAAATTTGGACACCAAAAGTTTCTATTGCTTACCTTTCAATACCAGCTTCAGGATCCTAACCCCAACTCCCCCCAACTCCAAACCTGGGCTCTTTGCATGCCACTTCCGAAACCTCCGGCTGTGAGAGGAACCGGACGCCTGGGTTGCTCACAGCTCACAGGCTCTTCTCTGAATCACAGCAGCTTCCTCTCACAGGATCTTTCTCACCAGCCCTTCCTCCTCCTGTCCCCTGAACAGCTGCCTGGTCCCTGCGAGGCCTTGGGTCTCTGGGCTGTCTTCTCCCAGGGTCTTGTGTCCACCCCGTGTGCCCCTGCTTCCACAGGCTTCCCCTCCACCTCCACCCCTGGGACTCTCCCGAGTACACTGGGCCTCCAGATCTGAAAAATAAGGTTTCTGACTCGTGAGATTCTCTGAGGTAGACCTGAGCAGACTGCAAATGCCAGCGCATGCCTGTACCGTCCCTTCCTTTCATGGAGTTCCCTGTTGTGTCCTGGGAGACAACACTGGGGTTTGGTACTGTCAACAGCTTCCTCTCCCTCCACCCCTCAGGACCTTTCCCTCAATGTCAGGAAAAGATACCTATCTGGAAGGCCAAGTCTGGACTGCCCAGAGGTGAAGCCGAGGTCTGGGATGCGGGCAAAGCTGGGTAGAGAGGAGGACTGGGGCCCTGGAGGAAGAGAGATGGACTGAGGCGCTAGAGGGGAGATGGCCTTGGGTGTGGACCCCTGGTTGCCCAAGAGCAGACAACCCAGGTTACATAATTTGGCTCTTTCCACCTCCTTCCCCTGCTCCTAATTTTAGCAACCGAAATTCCACTCCCCCACAGGGCTCTTCCTCTGTCCATTCTGCTTCTATCCCATCCTCCCACAACCTCCTCATGGCCCCCAGCTTCAGCTGCCCCCAACTCAGATCGTTCAGTGACTCAGCAAAGGGAAAGCCCTGTGCTGGAGGAAGGGGGTGTTAAGTGGGGAGGAGGATGTGGTTCTGGTCGGGGAACTGGGGAGAGGAGGGAAACTGGTTTTGTTCCCTTTTTTGCCTCTGTTCACATCTATTTCTCCAGTCATTGTCTGCAGAGTGGAGGAGCCCAGCGCAGGGAGGGGAGTGAGCCTGGTGGGCAACATGGGTCTTTTCAGGGCTGCCTGTGCATGAGGGTGGGCAAGCAGGGCCTTCCTGCCTCCCGCCGGGGGCATGGCTCAGTGTGTGCATGCGTGTTGTTGGTGTGTAGGAGCTGCGGGTTTTGGCAGGCGGGGTGGGAAAGGAGATGTCACGTATGATGAAAACCACAGCAATGGAAAAAGGCAGAGGAGACACCGGGAGTGAGATGTGGAACCAGGTCTTATTAGGAAATGGAGGAGTCAAGGAGCAGTGGTGGTGGCCCATATCCTCCCCACCCCCACTCATTACAAGTTTCGCTCCCACCCCATATGCTTCGCGGTGGTGCAGCATCAGCTTCTTTCTCGTCATCCCCAGCCCTGACCTGCCCCTTACTACTGCCCTGCCCCTAAGGCTGCGCTCCCTGCAGTTTCTCACTCTTTCCCTGGGGTCACTTGAGGGCCTCCGCATGGCGATTCAGGGCTTGAGAAAGGGCTGTCACAGCTCCCATCACGCGGCCCAGCTCCCAAGTCTCAATCTGGCTTCGGAATCGCTGCAGGAAGCGGTCAGGGTGCCAGCGGACCTGCTGGACCCTCAAGTACCTCCTCAGAGCCCCCTGCTCCTCCAAGGGGGGCCCTCTGGCCACCAGGGCTGCAGCCATGGCCTCTGGGTCCCCTCCCCCAGGGCAGGGCCAGGGCACATCGCCAAAGCGCCAGAGGCTGCCCCTCCCTGCTCCTCTTGGGTGCTCTGCCCTGGGCCCAGCCCTGGCCGGCTCTGGCCCTTGGTCCCCACGAGCCTCCTGTGCCCTCCTGGCTCGGCTCTCACGCAGTTCTTCCTCCTTGGCCCGGGCTCGCTCTCGGAAGAGCCGCTGTTCCTCCTCCTGCTGTCGCCAGTTGTGACTGGAGCCCTCAGCCCGCGGGGGTTGCCGGGCTCTCTCTGCTTCGTGCTGCTGCTGCTGCTTCTGAGCATGTTCCTGGGCCAGGCGATCTGACCAGGCTGAGAAGGACTCGGGTTCCTGGGTCTCATGGGAAGTATCATCTGTTTGGGAGGGCAGGATGGGTGTGGTCGGGGAGATGCCATGAGAAGGCGACAGGCAAGAGGGGCAGGGAGGTATAGAGGAAGGAGCACAGGAAGCCAGTGGGAGCAACCATACGGTAGGTACAGGAAAAGCCGTCAAAGGGAAGAAGGGCAGCTATGAATGGGAATGGATTCCTTACCTTCAAACCTCCCAATGACCTCCTGCCACTCATCCTCCAGCTCTCCCTGCAGCTTCTGCCTCCATTCCCGCTCCTTAGAGGCCTCATCTTCTTCCTCCTCTTCAGCAGAATCCCAGGGGGGGCCCCAGCCCAGAATTTGCCCAGGGGTCTCCCCATCCTTATTCTTTATTCCCATAGCAGAGGGGCAGCGACTCAGCAGTGGCAGGAAGAAGTCCGTGTAGGCTGTTGGTGGGAGAGCAGTGGGCAGAAATTAGCCGGGACTCCCACTCCTTGGCAGGGCTGCCATCTTGAATCCTGCTGGTCACTCACTCCCTTGGTCTTAGAGCAATGGAAAGGGTTGCCCACATGGAAGTCTCCTGGGTATTGGGAAATCACGGTCACTGACAAATATTTACTGATAGTTTACCACATGCGTGGTTAAGTGTGTAGTTTACAATACTCTGATCTGTGTTCCTACAAACCGTTTCAGTGTCCTAGGAGTTCTGCTATGTTAAATGACATTTTCTAGCCTGCCTCCAGCCACCGCGGGCAATGTCAAAAACCCCTAACTATGTATTTAATTTTTAGTTAGAAAATATTGTCACTTTATAACTCTTAGTGTGTTTCTCATCCAAAACTATAATTCAGACTGGTAAAATACCTGAATATTTTACTCTGTACCATTATAGATATACAAATAAATAATAGGTGCCCTTGTACATGGCTCTTTTTCTTATTTATTTACCCATTTTGAGAAAGACAGAAGGAGTGTGAATGGGGAAGGGGTAGAGAGAGGGAGAAAGAGAGAATCTCAAGCAGGCTCCACACTGTCAACACAGAGCCTGATGTGGGGCTTGCTCTCACGAAACCAGGAGATCATGACCTGAGCAGAAACAGAGAAGGATGCTTAACTGACTTGAGGCACCCAGGTGCCCCTTACATTGCTTTTCAATTAACTGAGTAAAATAAATGTTTTCAGGCGAATTTCTCTCAGCCAGTCTCATGGGGCATACTGGAAGGGGGATTGGGAAGTAGAGGGTCCAGATCAGTAACGAGCTTGAGCCACAGAAATGTTCCCAGGAGCAGAGTAAGCTTGTTCTAAATGACTACTGACCTAGGGCAGGGGGAAAAGGCTGAGATAGAGCATCCCACCCAGGGCCTGGCTGACAGGAGGCTGAGGTAAACAAGAGAGGACTGACATTCCTGAACTCTCCTCTTCCTGAGTCCTCACTACATTCACTCTAGTGTCAGCAGAAGGCCATGCTGCTCACTTCACTACCAACCCAACACTCTACTTCTGGTCAAGCCCACCCACCATGGCCACCAAGCACCTCTTCACTCCTGGGACAGAGGAAGGTGAGTGAAGTACCTTCCCTTCCTGTGGACCTACTTTCTCTCCCTAGGGCAGAAGGAAATGGGCTGGCAATCCTTAAATCGTTATTTTGTGGTACTGGACACCACTGGCCACCTGGCAAAAGGATGGGACAAGGGAAGGGTTGTCCTGTCACTGCCAGGAAGGCAGGAAAACAGAATGGGCGAACCTTGGCTAGCCGAGGCCCATCACTCCCCACCTATCACCTCTTGGTGCATCATTGAGTGCCGCCCAGCCCAAATCACTACAGGATGAGGGGAGGGGGCACTTATTACTGACGTGACCAGTCACAAGCCCTCCCAACTTGTCCCATCCAGCAAATACCTGGTCCTGTTTTTCAACTATTTATTCCCAACTAGGGTTCACAGCAGGTAGGAGGATGGGTGGGTGCTCAGACTTGCATAGGAGGTTTTTTTTTCCCTTAGTTTATTGTCAAGCTGGTTTCCATATAACAACCAGTGCTCACCCCAACAAGTGCCCTCCTCCGTGCCCATCACCCCCCTTCCCCTCTCCCCCATCTCCATCAGCCCTCAGTTTGTTCTCAGCATCCAAGAGTCTCTCATGGTTTGCCTCCCTCCCTCTCTCAAACTATTTTTCCCCTTTTTCTCCCCCATGGTCCTCCATTAAGTTCCTCCTAATCCTCCTATCCGAGCAAACATATGGTAGCTGTCCTTCTCTGCCTGACTTATTTTGCTCAGCATAACACCCTCAAGGTCCATCCATGTTGCTACACATGGCCAGATTTCATTCTTTCTCATTGCCATGTAGTATTCCATCATATAGATAAACCACATCTTCCTGATCCATTCGTCCGTTGATGGACACTTAGGCTCTTTCCATGTTTTGGCTATTGTTGAGAGTGCTGCTATGAACATTGGGGTACATGTGCCCCTATCGCATAGGAGGTTTTAAAATTCATAGGTTTTAAGGAGTAAGGCCTCCAACTATAAAACATGGCAAGTAAAATATGGTACAGCATATTAAATAACCACTAAAAACGATGCCTATGTGAGGACAAACCTGCCTATAAAATCATACATAGGATGCAGTCACAACCATGTGAAAAAAGAGGCCAAATCCTATGGTTAAAAAAATAAGTAGAAGGAAATGTGTAAAAATTCTAGTCTCTGTGTGGTAGGCCTATGGGTGACTGTGCTCCAATCTTGGTAAATATTTTAATGTAAATGGGATACAACTAATGTGAAAAAATGTTTTTCTTTATAAAGGATGAAGAATAAATTTGATCACTGTTAACCATTTGCTGTGGTCCCTTCCAGTCCTGTCCTGGTGTATATAAATGCATATGTGGGGGAACCTTTATCAGAAGTATATAACCACGCTATATCTATTGTTTGGCAACTTGCTGTTTTCACTTAACGTCTCATTTGTATTTTTCCACAAGAGCATACACAGCCTACCTCATTCTTTTTTATGACTGTGTAGTGTTCCGCTATGTATATGAAACAAACATCTCCCACCCCCAGTCAACAGATTTTGTTTCCAAAAATGTTCAGCCTCCTACATATGTCTCTGTGGACAAGGAGTGGGGTAGATTCTCGGAAGTGGAATTTCTGAGTCAAAGAACATGTGCAATTTTACTGAATTGCTCTCAAATTTGTGCCAATGTACATCCCTACATAGAATATGAGCGCCTGTGTCGTCCTTTACCAAAGTTGAGTATCACCAACCCACTCTTTTAATTTTGCTCATCTGACAGATTAAAAAAAGATTAACTTTTTTCCTTTTTTAATATGTTTTGGCCCACTCTTTCTTCCTTTCTCTTTTTTTCTTTCCTTGTGTCTTTCTTTATTTAAAGATTTTATTTTAAGTAATCTCTATACCCAATATTGGCTTGAACTCATGACCCTGAGATCAAGAGTCACAATCTCTACCAACTGAGCCAGTCAGATGCTTCTCGCTCTTTATCTCTTTTGTGAATGACTTGTTCATACTCCTTGTCTACTTTTCCCTTGGATATTATACATGTAGACATGAGAGCTCTTTATATATTATAGATATCAACCCCTTGTGCCACATATTTGTAAATATTTTCTCCCATCCTTAAAAAGTTTTTATGTAGTTAAATCTGTATCAATATTTTCTTTCATTGCTTTTGGCTTTATTTCATCCTTCGAAAGGCTTTCTCCACTCTAAGATTATAAAAATATTCTCCAATGTTTTTTTCTGCTAATTTTTATTTTTAGAAATCCAAAAAAAAAAAAACAACGTATAGTACAATAAGCACCCCCATTCCTCCTACAAAGTATGTTACTGTCCTGTCATTTTTGCAACATTATTTTGTATTAAAGAAATAAAATATCATAGATAAAGCTAAAGCTTTCTCTAATATTGCCTTCTAAATATTATTCCCCACCCGCCCCTCATCACCAGAGGAAACGCCTCCCATGAATTTGTTACATACTCTTCCTGTTGTACTTAGATATTTAAGCTGCTATTATCTTATTTTATTTATTTATTTATGAGAGAGAAATTTTAGAGAGAGAAAGTGTGGACAAACAGGGGAAAGGGTCAGGGAGAAAAGAGAATTTTAAGCAGGCTAAGTTGCTATTATTTATTTATTTTAGAGAGAGAAATTTTAGAGAGAGGTGTGGACAAGCAGAGGAAAGGGGCAGGGGGAGAAGAGCAGGGGGCAGGCTCCATGCTTATTGTAGAGCCTGACATGGGTTTTGATCTCACAACCCTGGGATCATGACCTGAGCGGAAATCAAGAGGTAGATGCTCAACTGCTTGAGCCACTCGGGTGCCCCTATTATTTATATTTATTTATGTATTAAATGTTTATTTTTGGGAGAGAGAGCACAAGTCGGGGAGAGACAGAGAGAGAGGGGGACAGAATCTGAAGCAGGTTCTGAGCTGCCAGTGCAAAGCCTGACGTGGGACTTGAACCCACCAATCATGAGATCACAACACGAGTTGAAGTTGGATGCTCAACCGACTGAGCCACTGAGGTGCCCCTCCTGTAATTTACTTTTGAGTCAGGTGTGAGGTAGGAGTCCTTTCCCTAGATGAACCAAATGTTCCAAAATTGCTCACCACCCTCCAGTGATTTGAAATGCCACTTTTATCATCAATTTAGCAGTACATATCAACTTCCCAGTGTTTTTTAATTAATATGTTGTACTTTAATATTGAGAAAAATCTATATGAAAAAAATTGTGAAGTAAAAACGCACTCTGTGTCTTACTGATGGCAGCACTGTTCTTCCCCTCTCCATAAAGAGACATGATTTCTATTTTAAAGGCACATTCACACTAACTGGTACAACACGCTTTTTAAAAACACCAATATAGGAAGTTTATCCTGAGTGATGATTGATGGAGGCACAGAGGAAGAAGAGGTAAAAGTGGGTACGGTGGGGATATCTGGATGGCTCAGTCAGTTAAGTGGCTGACTCTGGATTTCGGCTCAGGCCAGGACTTCACGGTCTGTGAGACTGACCCCACATTGGGCTCTGTGCTGACAGTGTAGAGTCCGCTTGGGGTTCTCTCTCTTCCCCTCTCTCTGCTCCTCCCCCGTTGTTCTCTGCCTTACAATAAACAGGCATTAAAAAAAAAGTTACAAAAACAAAAAGCAGACAGGGTGGTCAGAGAGGGCTCTAAGGAGGAGGTGGCGCTTACATTGGGCTGGAAAGGGAGGATAACCTAGCCAAGTGGAAATCAGGTGGATGGGAAAGCAAGTAAGAGACAGGCAGTCTTGTAAGAGACAGGCAGTCTTGTGAAAACATGCCTGGGGTCACTGAAGACAGAGCTATGTAGCTGGAGTTCCAGGTTTGTGGTTGTGCCATGGTAGGTAAGGCTGAAAGGCAAATGGAACATAAACCAGATGGCTCAGCTAGCTGCAAAATGGGGCCACCGCTTACTCCTACTGTGCAGGTCAAAGTGAGTAATGAGTGGTAGATGTCTGGTACTTTGCTGGCACAGAGCAGAAGTATAGTAAATGTTACATTAAAAAAACAAAACAAACAAACAAAAAAAACCCAGGCTGGCTTTGGACTTAATCATTTTTGCAAAGACTGTTTCTTAGTGTTCACTAATTCTTGTATACAGAGAATGGTTATTGTCCAACTAAGGTGTGTTTATATGGGGGTCTGTGGCAGCTAAGACCACTTCCTCATGAGGTGATGGGTCCCAAAAAGAAGTTACCAAAAGCCATCACAAGCTTCTCATTGGTTGTGACCTTACAGTCAAGATAATCCAGCATGAACTGCCTCATCCCTCACCTAATGTGTGAATGGGGGAAAAACCTCCCTTCCTCAGTGCATCCTGGGTCATTTCATCTGTTCAAAGAAAATATTTGCATTTAAAGACAGAATGGTCTCCAGAACAGCTCAAAGCTGAATAAGGAGGGCAATTTTAGCAAAGAGCCAGAGGGCCACCTGGTGGCAGGACTGTCAGGGGAACAGGAGGAAGTAAGGCCCGAGAGGACACCAGGGCTTGGGAGTGACCTGAGTGCAGGTCCCCCTTACGAAGACAACAACTTGTCAGTTACAAGATTTCAGTAAGTTCCTAAATCTTCTGGGCCCTGCTCTCCTCATCTGTAATGGGATAATAGTGTCAATCTCATACGCTCTTAGATGTCAATATGATGAGGGAAGATCCTGCCACACTATGAGATAGTTTTATTACTCAAAAAGCCTTGGTAGGATAATACGAGAATAAAAATAACAATACTTGTCATCTAGTGAGTGCCAGACCTGCCAAGTGCTTGCCTCATTTACTTGTCACAACTTTCATTTTAGAGAAGTTAAAATATTAAAAAAATAAAAAAGTTTTTAAAAGGCAAATTAGGGTCATGGAAGTTAAATCGCATGTCACTGTTAACACAGCTGGCAAGTGGTAGAGGCTGAACTTGGAGGAGGTCTGGGATCTGCCACAGGGTTCTCTGCTCTCTTGCCGTGTATAATATGAGCTGTCAAATTAGATGCCTGCATTTCTCAAGCCTTCTCTTTTTGTTTGTAGTTAACAAAAAAACCTGAATATGCCAGCCTATCTCATTATGTTAAGGGGAATTAAAGGGGATTTTGAAAATTTACCATACGGGGAGAAGCTTTTGGGGTGAGAGGGGTTTCTTTCGGGGAGCTGGAAAACGCTAATAGCAGCAATCAAACGGAGTAAAGGTTGTACATCCCAACCCCGATTTTCCTCTAATGTTCTCACTCTAGAACGAAAACCTCTAGAGGGATTTATCTTCCTAAGGGCTATTATCTCTACAGAGGTGCCTCCTCTGTCAATAGGTCCCCACCTGAAACCCTCAGTGTCAAAGGTTTCTCAGAACTCAGATGTTTTGGGGATTTGGTAGGGCTGATCTGAAAGTACATACATTGTATCTAAGGTAGCGGAGGAAGGCCTGTGCAGCTCCAGTAACCAAACACCTTGAATGTTTCTGCAGTGAAATGTGTGAATATTGGCATCAGTAGGATAAAAATGAATGACAGATCGTCTCACTTTAATTCAGGTTAGGTTTTGTCTCCAAACGAGTCTGGTGGCTGACAAAAAATGTTTGGCTCTTAGTGTTTTGAGTTGCATAACTGAGGGTAAGGGAGTATGGATCTGCTAATAACAGGAACAAGGGCCAAAATCTACTGAATGCTATCTCAGGCCAGGTGCTCTAATTATGTTCGGTGTCAGTTCATTCTCAAAACATATAGGACAGCCTGGGTGCTTCGAATATGGGCACTATTATTGTATAGTTCTACAATATATCACACAGGATAACACAGTCGTTAAGAGTATGGACGGTCTAGTTAGGCTGCCTGGGTTATAATCCCTGCTCTACCACTTTGTTGCTGGGTGACTCTGGCAAGTTACTTCTCTGTGCTGTTTTCCCACCCGAGAAATAGGGGATAATATTAATATTTATAATTACATAGGGTTGTCGTGAGGACTAAATGAGTGGTTTTGTGAGAAGTGCTGGAATATAGCAAGAGTTATTATTTAATTTTGCATGGGGGCAAACTAAGCCTCAGGGAAGTTTAGGAAGTTGCCCAAGAATGCTCAGCTGTTAATGTGGAGCTGGGATTTGAACCCAGGCAATCTAACTGCAGAGACTATCCTCTATCCTACTTTTTGTACTACAGGCAAACAACCAGTCAAGACACAGAGTAGCTACTAATCTAGAAAGATGTGAAAATTGAAGTTGCTATTTCAAGAATGCTGGGCTCTTCAGAGAATGAATGGTAGCTCAGTAACCTAAAGGCACAAATGACTGCCACATGTCAATGTGGAGAACTACCTTCCTCCGAATCACTAGCTTATTTTTCAATTGTTGGCCTTCATCGCCTTCCCGCTCATGACCTTGTTCCCCACCAGGCAAACTCACCATCAGGGCCCTGGCGGGCAGCAGCGTGCAGCGCCGTGTCCCCGTGGCGGTCCTGGTGGGCAGGGTCAGCCCCAAGCCGAAGAAGCAGACACAGGGCGGGGGCATCGTGCCGGGCACAGGCCCGGTGCAGTGGTGGGGGTTGCCCAGCGTCTACATCAAGGCCCGGGTGTCGCTGGAGGAGGGCCTGGGCCCGGACCAGCCGTCCTGCAGACAAGTAACGACGGAAACGACGCTCTCGGCGTTGGCGGCGGGAAGTGGAGGCCATGGAAGTCTTGGGCTGAGGAAGGAAAAAAAGGCAGCAGTCAGGGCCCCAGCCTTGCTAGTCCCTCCCCCATCCCTGACAGTCCATCTTGTTCCTCCCTTCGGTTCCCCTTCTTTTTACATCTTCGGGAACAGATGAGGCCTATCCTAACGCTCATCCCTTAACCAGATGATAGGTTTGAAAACAGTTTTGAAGGGAGTTTGGGTCACAGATACTTTTAATGTAAAATCTGAGAAAATGGTAAATAATTGCTTTTGAGGCTCACTAGCCCAGATAAGTTTTAATACGGGACTTTGAAAAGGACAAATAATGATGAGGGACATTTATATCAACAGAAATCTGAATTTAAAAGTCACAGACAATTTCAAAATAATGATCTAGAAATTGAATATAATGTACCCGGCAGACAGATGTGGAGGCTTCTCCCTCTGGGACCTGGGGGGAGGGGTTACTCATCAGACCTGCCCCCCGCCCCCCTAAGTACCCCCAGAGCTGTAGGCCCGAGGCCTGTATTTAAGACGGTCGCAAGAAGGGAGGCGGGAAGGGCGGAGACACAGTAGGCTGGCGGAAATGGCGCAAGCCGAGACGCAGGTAAAGGGCGGAAACGCACTTGGAAGGCACGTTACCGGATGTCGTCTCGCTCCGAGGGGACGGGAGGGGAACGGGGGGGGGGGTGTTCCCTCAGTCTGGCCTCCGGGGGGAAACTAGGGGAAGTTAAGGTAAAGAGTCCGCCGGAAACGATAAGACTGGACGGTAGACGAGAAAAAGGAACCGAGCAAAGGAGGGTAAAAACGATGATTTAGAGATTTAGCCTCCCCCCACCCCCCAACAGGGAAGAGAGGAGATGGTTCAAAAATAGATGAGAAGAGAGAGAAAACAGTAAGATGAAGAGGATTAAAAATCATGGTGAAAATGGAAAACCAAAACTAAAAACACGGTGAGGTCAAGAACTGGGACAAATCAAAAAAGACGCGTGAGGGACAAAAAAACAAGGGTAGGACAAGGCAAATGAAAATTTAGACTTGGGAAAGATACAGAAAAAGAGACGAAAAAGGGAGGGAGAGAGAAAAACGAGAGGAAGAGAAGTAGGAAGAATTCAGAGAAACCCAGCATACCCTTTTCCCAATACACGACACATGTTGACTTCCTTCCCCCTTTTTCAACCCCTCTATGCCTCCTTTTTACTCCTCTCTGCCCCTCCCCCCGTTCCTAGACGGCGGACCAGGAAACCCTGCATCTGCTGTGATGAGAGCGAGCAGCTCTGGGCCTGGTCTCTGCTGCTCCCAGGTGGTTCTTCTGGGTATTGCAAGTGTGGGAGGTAGGAGAAGAGACCAGCCATCCATGGGAGGATCAGTTTGGAGGAGACACCTGGTGCAGCAGGCTTATTGGAAAAGGGGAGCACTAAGACCCAGGGACAGTGGAGGATTGGAGCGAGGAGGTGGAGGAAGAGGAGTAGGTGGTGTGTGTGCGTTGGGGGTTGGGGGGAGCCTTCTGGTACCTTGGTAGCATCCGAAACAGCATCAGCCATAACGACAGAAATGGCCAGTCAGTCTCAGGGTATCCAGCAGCTCCTGCAAGCTGAGAAGCGGGCGGCTGAGAAGGTGGCAGATGCCAGAAAGAGTGAGTTCCCTTTTCTCTCCCTTAGGAGTCTGGAAAAAAATTGGAGTGCGAGGGGACAGCAAACATTTGAGTCCTTGGGATGGGGCGGAGGGAGAAAGCTGATGCTGTTGGGATGGCTGATTAGGAGGATGATTTTAGGGGGCTGATTACGAGGGTGGGTGTTAGAATCTAGCACCTGGTTGGCTGAGAGAAGGCAGAAAAATGTTCTGGAAAGGAATGACTCCTAGTATCACATTTTGTGAGGGGGTCTACTCCCACCCCCTATCTATTCTTCTACTTCCAGGGAAGGCCCGGCGTCTGAAGCAGGCAAAGGAGGAGGCACAGATGGAGGTGGAGCAGTACCGTCGGGAGCGGGAACAGGAATTCCAGAGCAAGCAGCAGGCGGTGCGTTGTGGGAGAGTTGAGATGGGATCCTGGGTGGAAGTTGGTAGGTGTATCTGACGATGTGTGTATGGGATGACCCTAAAAGAAAATAAGGTGGTAAAGGACTGAAGGAGACCCTTGGTAGGAACCATGTTATTGATCAAGATATGTGATATGTAAGAGAATCTGAGAGTTTTGAAAGACTTATATGGTTTGTGGGGGAGGGGGAATTGCCACCATCTGTGTGGAGTATGATGTCATTTGGGGTGGAAGGCAAAGTTTTATGGCCATGTGTAGTGAGGTAGTGGGGATTTTCCAATTTTTTTAGGGTGAAGTTGGATGTCAAGTCTCAAAGGAAAGGGAATTGTGTTGCTTTCTTTGGTGTCTGGATATTTCCATGGGATGGGGGTGGTTTTGGCAAGGACTTTTCTTCCTTGCCTTGCTCCAGGATCTTTCCCTCCACATACCTGGACCCTTCTTTCTGTGTTTCTGCTTTTGCTTTTCTCTCTTTTCCACCTCTTCTCCCCCCCCCCAGGCCATGGGCTCTCAGGGGAACCTGTCTGCTGAGGTGGAGCAGGCTACAAGACGCCAGGTGCAGGGCATGCAGAGCTCCCAGCAGAGAAACCGTGAACGCGTCCTGGCCCAACTTCTTGGCATGGTTTGTGACGTCAGGCCCCAGGTCCACCCCAACTATCGGATTGCTGCCTAGGATCCACATAGGACCTGACTGTTCCCTTCCAGTTCCCTTCCTCAAAGAAATCCCCTAAACAAAATTACCACTCTCCAACTTCACTGCTTCTTTCCCATTTTCTCTCCTTTCCATTTCCTAGAAATTCTAGGGGCAAGATCCAATAATTCTGTGAAATTTATAAGTATCTTGCTCAGATCTGAATCTCCTTCCTGTTCTTTAACCTTCACAGGGACTTGTAAACTCCCAAGTCACCCTCACTGAAACCCTCTGTGAAATTTGTAGCATGGAGAAGTAGGGATATGGAAAAAAAATTTGACTTCAGAGCCTGGAAACTTTGGGTCCCTTTCCCAACCCTGCCACTTGCTGTCTGTGCACCCAGGACAGCTACTTAACCCGTATCCAGTGTCCTCCTTTGCAAGGCTGGCATGATGATGATGATTGTAATAACAATAATACCTACCTTATGGGGCTGCTTCAGTGATTAGGAATCACTCTGTAAAGAGCCTAGCATGGTTTCTGGCATGTAGCAGCTGTGATTCAATAAATGTCAGCCCTATGATATTATTACCACCCCCTGCCCACCTGTCAAAACCAAAAAACAACTGTCCCTTCACATTTGTCAATGTCTCTCTAATTTTACTAACTCATTCTGTGAACCTAGTAATTTTTCTGAAGAATTGGTTCTTCCCACCTCTCTTTTCCCAGAGACTTTATGATCCCGGGAAAGGAAATGGAGACCTTGTTTAGCCTCTCTACTGTGGTTCCAGGAGGATGTTGCATTTCTTAGTCTCTCTTTTTGTCTTAAATTGGCCTTTCTTTTTACTGAACTTCCCTCTTTCCTTTTCCGATCTCCCCAAAGACCCATCAGATGCCCACTGCTTCCTGAGATCCAGAGTGATGTTGTGTTCCCTTGTATGCATGGCCTTCCTTTCTACATCCTCAACACTCTTCCCTTTGTAACAATGAAAAAGTGTCAATAAAAAAAAAACAAAAAAACCCTATGGGCAAATCAATTGGTGTGTGAAGCAGCTTCCTTTTGCTTCATCATTTCTCACTTTCATTCACTCTCTTGCTTCTTATTTATGTATTCCTCAAATACCCAAAAGGGCTGTCCTTTGAAGCTTTTTGGAAAAACAAAAGCAACTAGTATGTTATTGTTTCTCTAAAGTGAGGAACATATGTGGTTCCTCTTTGGAAACCCTTTCCTGAGAACTATAGATGGCAACTATAGAGAAAAGCTGGGATGTATGAACAAGCACTCTTTGCCCCTTATTTTGCTTTATTTTTCTTCATGGCATTTATTACTACTTGACATTTGTTTATATGTTGTCTTCCCTGGAACGTGAACCCTGTAATGACGGGGCGATCAGTGAGTCCCCAAGTTAGCACTTGGCACAGGGTAGACAGTTGATAAATATTGTTTAATCAATTGATACTTAAAAGTCGGGAAAACTGCCCTTTATGTCTGACACCATCCTTGGATCACCGTTTCTCTTGGCCGCAGAAAACAATGCCTACTTCACCAAAGACTTGAACTAATGAGGTAATCCATAGTGTAATTATTAACCGCACTCTTTAAGTAGGGAGGCAGGATACCATAGAGACTAAAGGGTGTTTAGATTAAACAACTAGCTTTGTTATTTTGCACATGTTGCTTTGTTTGTTACATTATGGGAATAATGGTACCTATTCCTTAGTGTTAAATGGTTAACTGTGGTAACAGGTAGAGAGCCGAACGTTTGCTGTCATTTTTGTTGACATCACATCTGACTTTGGTAGCATATCAAAAACTGGGTTATCAAATGTTTCATTAAGGAAAAAAATCAAGCTGAACAATGGGGCTACTGGAGGCGGGGCTAAAGACATTCTGGTCGAATTAACAATATTTGTATATCGTCATGTAACTCTCAAGCCCCACCATTTCTTTCAAACCCGAGGCAGAATCCGCTCAGTGGATTCAGAACACCTTCCAGACTCGAATTTTCTGCCCCACAGCCTCAGGGCCCTTGGAGCATCAACTACTGCGGCCAAAGGTTTGGACAAACACTTCTCACCACTGCAGGGTAAAGGGTAGAGGGGAGGACCCCTGCGTGCGGCTCAGACTCATTCCATTCCCTCAGCTGGAGTCCAATGTTCCCCAGCTCCAAAGCTGACGCACCCGGGTCACCTTGACTACCAGGCCAAGGACCCCGTGGGAACTCTCAGTCCCCGCCACCCTTGTTCCCCCGAGCGGTGAGCCCCCACGGAGGGGTGCCCGGAGAGAAGACCTGCCTGACAAGAACCTAAAGGAAGGGGTGAGGAGTAGAGAAGGGCACGAGAAAAAACATAACAGTAGGAGAGGATGCCAGTTTCCTTTATGCCCTTTGTTACTTGCGGTAGCGGTGGAGTTAGAAGTGGCTTTTAAAAAAAAATTGCACAGGCATTTTCTAAAGGCAACCCCGGAGCGCTCCGAACTATGGAATCGTGAAAGGGTCTTCTTCCGGTCTCTTGCGCCTGCGCGCTGGCAGCCCAGAAGGCGGGAGGCCCGGGTGAGAGGGAAGCCGAGAACCGGAAGTGAAGGCAGATTCCCTCTCTCGTCGCTGTTGCCGCCGCCATATGCGCTCGCCTTGCTCAGGTAAGCTTTGGCCTTCTTTATCATCCGCCTCCATCTGCGTTTCTCTGCGGCCATCCTGTCCCATGGACTCTTGATACCGCTTCCACAGGCTGTGGTCTGGTCCCTGGGGCCTAGATGGGTCGTTATTTCTATTGCTTGCATCCCTTTTGAGCGCTCTTAATAATTACGGGGGGGCAGGGAAGGTAGGGGGCCCAATCCAAGATGGTGGCACCAGCGCCATTGTGTTCCTTTTGCTCCCTGCTCCTTCGCTGGGCTCCTCGTTTCTTGGGGGCCCCAGTGATGGTGAGAGGCAGCGGTAGGTGCTCTCTGGCCCTGGGCATTTGCGGAGGGCGGGACTCTTTTCACATTCCTTCTCTTCTTTGGGTCTTCTTAATGGCCCAAGGTGGGAATCGGAGGAGGAGCCGTCTTCTGGGCCTAGTTGAATTTTTCTTACCTCGATTTACCAACCTTTACTTGGAATATTTTATGTCAGTGTGTTTTTATCGGAAAGGAGTCTCACCTGAGAAGTAACGGAAGGGTGATAAGATCCCTTACTAAAGTTTGCGTTAAAGCTGGCGTGAGAGTTTATCTCAAATACCATTTTTCTTATTAATGGTAAGGGGGAGATTGTATTCGTCTCCGACCTAGTCATTTTTCTTAGTCTACTCCCTAATCCCCACATTAATTACACAGGGATTTGTTAAGCACCAGGAGGAGGTTACTGAGGAGTGGGAGGTGGGTGGCAGCCACATGATGTTTTTATTTTGAGAAGTGAGCACTCTGTGCAGTGATGACCTTAATCTATCACCCTTGACTGATGGCTGCTTTGTTAGGGGTCAACACCTTGAGATGTAAGGAAAGCACAAAGTCTTCCTGTGAGAGTTTTTCGGGACTTGTCTTTATCTTGTCTCCATTCCCCACTCCCTTGATTCATTTTGCTTTTCATTATGTATCTTTTTTCACTGTTGTTACTTATAGATCAAGAGTTGCTGGTTCTCTCCATCGTACTTCCTGGTTTATGCTACTCTGATAACTAATCTTTTGGGAACTTGTGTCTTAACCGCCTCACCTGGGACCACTATATTGTGTTTGTTTTTATGTTTTGTGTTCCTGTTACTTTTCTTTCCAGATAAAGCTGTCATAGTATAGGCGAAGGGGGAAAAGTGTGGGGATGGAAAAGAGGCGGTGAAGGCTCTGCTCACGACTAATAAGTCTTTCATCTTGTTCTTTTTTTTAGCTCTTCTATCAGAAACTAGGTTGTTTGTTTTTTTAAACTGTTGCTCAAGCCCCCACTCTCCTCCCTTGTTTTCACTTACTCTGCGAGAACCCATCCGGAGACTCCTCCCCTTCTCCCCCTGCTGGCCCAGTAATGGCAGAGAACGATGTGGACAATGAGCTCTTGGACTATGAAGAAGATGAAGTGGAGACAGCAGCAGGAGGAGACGGGGCTGAGGCCCCTGCCAAGAAGGATGTTAAGGGCTCCTATGTCTCCATCCACAGCTCTGGCTTTCGTGACTTCCTACTGAAGCCAGAGTTGCTCCGGGCCATTGTTGACTGTGGCTTTGAGCATCCATCGGAAGGTAAATTTCCTGCTGGGCCTGGAGTATTCATTAGGTTCTTTAAGGGAACAAGAAAACAGGTGTGTAAAACAGCTCCTCAGGTAATATGTATTCATTTATGGTAGATCAGAAAATAAAGTATCAAGAACTGTTTTAATATTAGGAGAGATTTAAATAGATTAGCTTTTTCATACTGTCATGAAAGAAAAACCAGAGACCTAAAAGCAACTTCTAGGTCTGCTGTTTGTTGTTATGACTGGTTTTTCTCTGTCTACTTTTTTCCCTTTAAGTTTACTTTTTTTGGGGGGGCGCCTGGGTGGCTTAGTCGGTTAAGCGTCCGACTTTCGCTTAGGTCATGATCTCGCGGTTCGTGGGTTCGAGCCCCGCGTCGGGCTCTGCTGACTGCCAGCTCAGAG
Source organism: Proteles cristata cristata (assembly GCA_017311185.1). Lineage (NCBI taxonomy): Eukaryota > Metazoa > Chordata > Mammalia > Carnivora > Hyaenidae > Proteles > Proteles cristata. The sequence continues at coordinate 133,899 of JAESUZ010002444.1, read as the reverse complement.
CCTGGAGCCTGTTTCGGTCTGTGACTCCCTCTCTCTCTGGCCCTCCCCTGCTCACGCTGTCTCTCTCTCTCCTAGAAATAAATAAAATATTTAAAAAAAAAAAAAAGTTTATTTTTTTTGGGTGGGGGAGAGGAGGCGTGAGGGAGGGGCAAAGAGAGGAGAGAATCTCCTCCACAATGTCAGTGCAGAGCCCAACGTGGGACTTGATCCCATGAACTGCAAGATCATGACATGAGCCAATACCAAGAGTTGGATGCTTACTGATTGAGCCACAGAGGTGCCCCTTTGTCTGCTTGTTCTTAATTTTGTTATTAGGCTTCTAATTTTGAATTTCCAGAGAGAAGCTGGTTGGACCTTTAGTCTCTATTGGGTCAGGCTAACTCTGGTGTCTAGTGTCTTTATGGCTGATGTATAATGGGCTTCTTTGAGTGAGCTGCCAAGCCCTTCATTTGTGTCCAGGGTTACTAAGCCTAAAGATGGCAAGCTAAGTAGGAGGAATGGCCTGGGAAAGGCACTCAGATGCCATGGATTGTTACAGATTAAGGGGAATAGATTACAGATTAAGAGAAACAGTCAGGAGCACCAAAGGTGAAGTGTTGGCAGGTGCAGGATGGTTGTTAGGAGGGTGGGGGCCGGCCATAGAACTTGGGAGGTCTGCTTTTGGGATGAATTTGAAGGAGCAGAGAGGTATAAAGGGTCTAGAAGTTGATAAGAACCTTTAAGAATTGAGCGGTGAGAAATGGGTTTGGAATGGTGAAAAAGATTGTGGAGTTACTGCTAGAGATTGACGAAGTCTAAATTATCTCTCTCTCCCCTCTCCCCACCTTCTAGTCCAGCATGAGTGCATCCCTCAGGCCATTTTGGGAATGGATGTTCTATGCCAGGCCAAGTCAGGCATGGGAAAGACAGCAGTGTTTGTGCTGGCCACACTGCAACAGCTGGAGCCGGTTACTGGACAGGTATAGTTGGGGAAAGTGCTGTGGAAGACATTTTGGTTAGGAATATTTGAGAAAGGTGTTTTGCCTCAGCCACAGGATGCATTCAGAGCCGTAAGTTTGTTGCTAAATGATCTCTTTTACCTTTGTCTGATGGCCATATGGGATATTGCATAGTAATTGTGTTGTTAATGATTTAGATCTTGGAATTGAGGTCATTTATGATCTATCCGGTGTATTTTTGTAACCGTTTCCTGGAAGGAATAGTAAAGGGATATACTGTTTGTCTCTGTCTGCTCTCCCCACCCCAAGGTGTCTGTGCTGGTGATGTGTCACACTCGGGAGTTGGCTTTTCAGATCAGCAAGGAATATGAGCGCTTCTCTAAATACATGCCCAATGTCAAGGTAAGCCAGGGTAAGAGATCTGAGAGGGTGAGGGTGTGGGGAGTTGGAGGCATTGAAGACTTGTAGATCAGTAACTTTCATGTCCGTAGATGTTAAATTACTCTTATGTGAATGTCATTTATGTGTTACTGGTGGTAAGTTTCTGCAGACTTTGGTATGCAAGGGATTTACAGTCTGTGGTTCATTTGAATACATTGTAATTTTGGCTATACTCTAATTTTGGAAAATCTTTAGTTTGCCTTGGTTTTTAACACATTGTGTTAATATACCTGTGTGGCAGGAGACTGCATGGTTAGGCTATGGAGGGTGCTTTCCAGGAGACCACGCTTTTGTTTACTACTTCTTTACATTGACTTTGAATGATTTCACTGTACTTTGGTTGAGTTTGAGAATTCTGGGGTGTGTGGCAAGAGAAGCTAGAAGCTCTAGAACGTCTCTAGTGTGGTGTGTGAATTTTGAGGATTCTTGAAAAGGACAGAAAATTGAAAGGTGTTTGGTGACCACAACAGAATAGGCTTGGGTTGTTTTCCATCTATAACCTTGGTTTTTATAGTGTGGTTTCCAAACCCATAGTTTCAGTATCATTTGGAAGCCTGATGGAAATGCAGATTATGTGGGAAGCACCCCAGACCTACTGAGTATGAATATGTATTTAAACAAGATCTCCAGGTAATTGGAGTTTGAGAAGCATTGATGTGTGTAACTTCCTAGGACGTGGTGAAGAACAGTACTTTTGTTTGGATTGTTGTGATTTTCCCGTTACTTATTATTTTATGTTTTAAAGGAACTGGGAATGTTTTGAGTCATAGTGCCAAACAAAAAATAGTTCACTTAAAAACCAGAATAGCAACAGCAGTATCTATGTGATAAACATGTTTTGAGTAATCTAAAAGGTTCCGTAACAAAAAGATTTGGGTTCTCCTGTCTCTGCACTTCACAGAAGGTAATCGCTAGTTAACCTTTTTTGCTTTTTTCCCCTAATGGCTGTGTGACACGAATTATTAGGCACTGTTCTCTCAGTCTTTTCATAAGAGATGAGTTTGTTGTTTGAAAATTTTAATTTTTAAAAAATAATGTAAATGCTATATATGTGTGTGAAACATATCTCTGTTCTTACATTGTCAGTATCGTTAGTATTTACTTTTTATTCTTTCACTGGAACAGTCTTGCTGCTGGTTAATTCTAAAAGTTGAAAACCAGAAAATGGTTTCCATTGTTAGGAGTGGAGACATTTATTGTTGGGTTTATTAGTGAGCTAGAATTGCAGTTTCTCCTCTATAGGTCCAGCTCGTTAGCTCCTGTGGCTCAAAAGACAACATTCTTTTTTTTCTTCTTTCTTTTTTTAAGTTTATTTCAGTAATGTCTATGCCCAGTGTGTGTCTTAAACTCAGGAGCCCAAAATCAAGTTGCATGTTCTTCTGACTGAGGCAACCAGGCACCTCAAAAGAGAATATTGTTGGTGTCAAAATCAAATGCAAATTGTCACGACATAATTCTTTTGTTCAAAATTGTGCTAAAGTGATTTGTTCAAGAGGTGGGGTTAGTTTTACAGAATACCCTGTCTCTGGATTTGTCTGGGTACTCCCTTATGGGATTGTTTAACTTGTTCTTTCCTTCAGCATTTCCTTTAACTGAAATATTAATTTGGAAGCTCAGCTGACTGAAGTTAAACATTTTTGGCAAGAATTCTTCCTAGTCGATATGCTGTGTATCTCCTGTTTTGATGCAGATTTGGTTCTGTAATTAGTGATTTTAGTTTCATTGTGACAGTCTGATTCTGTAATTGATCTTCTCTCCTTGAAACTAGAAAGCAGTTTTTGGTGTCATGTGATCCTGTAGTAAGGCCTAGATCCTCAACGGATACTTCTTTAATGTTTATAACATGGAGTAATGTGTTTAGCAATAACGTTTGTGCAGAGGCATTTAAAGGTCTGAGTTCAGTTAGGAAACAACGTTCCATGAGCTTTTCATGGTGCTTTACATTCTGGTGATTTCTGGTTCTCTTTATTCTTACAATGAAGTGTGGCCATAGCATCATGGGAAGGAAGATTATTACATTGTCAGAGAAAATTCTAGTCCTGACACTCTCAATTAGCCACATAACTCTGGGCAAGTCACTTTTGTTTCTTAACTTTAGTGTTTGGGGGATGTAATAAGAATTTTAGATTAAGTGATCTTTGGTGTTCCTTTTAGCTTTGAAACACTCTTAAGTTCATTTAGATTAAACTGGAAGGATGGAAACTATGGGAAGATTGGACTCTTTCCTTCCTGTGAGACACTGTTTTCTTCTGGGTTACTACAGGTCGCGGTGTTTTTTGGTGGTCTGTCTATCAAGAAGGATGAAGAGGTGCTGAAGAAAAACTGCCCGCATATCGTCGTGGGGACCCCTGGCCGCATCCTAGCCCTGGCTCGAAATAAGAGCCTTAATCTCAAACACATTAAACATTTTATCTTGGATGAATGTGATAAGATGCTTGAACAGCTCGGTGAGTGGCAGTGCTGGCATGGGGGCTGGTGATCAGGGAGTTGCCCTTTAGAGCCAAATGATGTTTTTCTGATTCAGGAGCACTTTAGTGCTGGGACGACTCTTCATCTATCACCCATGACTGATGGCTCTGGCTCCCCTGTCGATTTTTATTAGGCTTTTTAAGCAACTTTGGTGAGCAAGGAGAAATGTGTTTTGTCCTTTCTGTGATAGAGGTTTCTTTTTCTTTGAGAGGCGTGGCTTTGCTGATCTTAAAGTTTTTTGGGGTTTTTTTTTTGTTTTTGTTTTTAATATTTTTTATTTATTTCTAGGAGAGAGAGAGAGGCAGCGTGAGCAGGGGAGGGTCAGAGAGAGAGGGAGTCACAGACTGAAACAGGCTCCAGGCTCTGAGCTGGCAGTCAGCACAGAGCCCACAGCTCGAACCCACGAACCGCGAGATCATGACCTACGCGAAAGTCGGATGCTTAACCAACTAAGCCACCCAGGCGCCCCACTTAAAGTTTCTTTTTAAAGTTTGTTTATTTTTGAGACCAAGAGAGACAGAGCATGAGCAGGAGAGGATCAGAGGGAGAGGGAGACACAGAATCTGAAACAGGCTCCAGGCTCTGAGCTGCCAGCATAGAATGTGATTCAGGGCTTGAACCCACAAACCGTGAGATCATGACCTGCGCCGAAGTCGGGCGCTTAACCGACTGAGCCACCCAGGCGCCCCAGCTTTGCTGATCCTCAGACCTCACCCACGCCACAGTTCTCTCCTTTGGGGATTCTTAACACTGGGTGTCAGGAGTGAGGTAATTAACTGAAGGAAGAAGGCTGTTTACTCCCTGGCATCCTCTGTGCAGCATTTATCAGTTTATAGATGAATAGATCTTTAGACCTAAGTTCTAGGATTAATATGGAGAGTTTATGAGGATTTTCTGTATTCCAATGTGTCATGTGGGGTTAAGAAAGGAAAATTGTTTGTGAGACCCACATTTAGTAGATGAGACAGTCGGGATGGTGTAGCCCCAGGGGCAAGTCATTCCAAATGATCTTTGACTATTTTAATGTGAGCTATAAGATGGGCTCCAGGTAGAGATGTCTTAATTGCCTGGCTGGATAGGAAGGTGTGATCTAGAGGAGCCATGGAAGGGACTCTGACAACTAGAGTGTAACTCGGTACATAATATTATTAGACAGCTGGGGTGAGGGGAGAAAGGGAGAAGGACCTTGTAAAGAGCTTCTTAAGGATTTTATGCATCTGAGCCTCTGCAGTGGGCTTTATCTCTGTATCATAATTGTGAGCCTTGGGGTTTTTTTTCATCTCATTTCCTGCCTGGTTAAAACAGCTGGAATCTGAGTCTTTATTTCAGATTCCAGTATGTGTTATTTCCATTGTGTTATTACAGTGGATGTGATTTTATGGTTGGAATAAATGGAGACCTGAGACAAAGCTTACCCATTTCTAGCAGCCATTATCTCATTGGGCAGTCTCTGGTTTTTGTCTATGATGTATGCTGCTTTGCTCCTATAATCTTTTTCCTTTTCTCTTGTAGACATGCGTCGGGATGTCCAGGAAATTTTTCGCATGACCCCCCATGAGAAGCAGGTCATGATGTTCAGTGCTACCTTGAGCAAAGAGATCCGTCCAGTCTGCCGCAAGTTCATGCAAGACGTAAATACCCTTCTACCTTCTCTCCCTCCACTCCCCGCCCACTGCCTCCTCCCCTTCCGCGCCCTCTTCCTCCAGACTCCTTTGTCCTTCAAGTGCCAAGAAGGGGGCACGTGCCCATCTGGGAGTGATGACTCCTTGAAGAGACACATAGAGGCAGAGACAGCTAGTGTTAGGGTCTGCGCGGGCGCCAGGGAAACTCCGGAAGACTTGGTCGGGTTAACTTGAGAGCGGGTAGTGTTCGACCGTTTTTTTCATCACAGCATTTTTGAACCTCTTCTTATTTTTGTGGGGGGGGCAGCATTTTCTGCCCTACCACCCACCCATCGTCTCCTACACACCCCTTTACAGCCACGCACCCTCAAGGTGGCATCGAGCACACAGTTGGAGCCTTCTGCTCCCCAAAACTCATAACCTCCCGGTGGCAGGAGAGCAAGAGAGGGACAGACAGATGGCAGGGCATGTCCAAAAGAAGAGCAAACAGCACAAATGAATCCGCTCCCTCCCCACCTCCAGGGGTGGGGGCCTTTGGCACCTCAGTCCCCGATCCCTTACTCCTTACCATCCATACCTCCTCGCACCCATCTGGAAGCTCGGTCGATGTGAGCCGGCAGCAGAGAAGCACCGTGGAGCGGCGGGGGAAATGCGGACGGCACCCAGCGGTGGATGGCGGCAGCGGAGGCCGCGGGGAAACCTGACCAGGAAGCTGAGGACCAAACCAGCCTCTTTTTCCGTTCCCGGTTTTTTTCCTGAATCCAAGGCGTGCCGTGCTCCCCATTTCCCCCAATATGTGTTGGGGGGAGGGGTGTCCCGAAAGGGGGGGTAGATTTTTTTTTTTTCTTTTTTAAGACAATTTTTTTTAATACTCAAAGGAGAGGGATGTGGGAAAGGTAAAGTGAGGAGCTCCACTTGGAAGTAACCAGGTGGGTGTTAGGGTTTGGGGCTAGACCGGACCTGTCGTATAAGTAGTGCAGTGTGTTCTTTTCCCAGCTTGTACTGCTCCATCCCATGGGATGTTAGCTGACTTTAGCTATACTTGAGGCTAGAATTAGATTTGAAGGAGGTCATGGAACTTCTTTTTGGAAAGCTAGCCTGCTAGCTTTCTGGGATTGGGTTTTTGGTTTTCTCCCGTGACACACATCCTTTACTAAAATCTTGGACCCTGGGTGTTCATTTTAATTATGTCCCCAGGTTAGTGAAGAGCGCTAGGAAAATTGGGCTCTAGAGTGCAGTCGTGTCAATTTGTTTTTTTATTTTTCTATGCTACCTTCCTCCCCTTCAAGGGTTTTGTGAGTGTGCGTGTGTGCGTGTGTGCATTTTTTTAAAAAAAGACGAGTGTGTATCGCTCTGAATTTGCTTCTTAGCACCATTAATTGGTACTTTCAATGTAATACTGTAGTTGGTTTGACTCTTAGTTTAGAGACCAGTGTCATCTAAATTGTTCCCTTGTGGTCGGAGGACAAGTTGTTAACTCACCTTGAGTAATGCTTTTCTTTTTATGGCATTTTGATTATGTCCATTGTAGCATTCTAATCTTAACAGATATCCACCCTCCTAATGTGGATATGATTCTCTTAGTTGAGAGAATACTCAAATGGAGCAATTTCTCTCCTCCTCCTTGTGTTATAACTAGCTTTGGTGGAGTTATTCTGACATTGAATCACTGTCCCACCAATTCCCTGATATTTGGATCACATTCGCCCTTTGGGGATCATCTCCCATTGTTTTCTTTCCTCTACCACCGCCCTTTGAGTAATGGCATCTTGCCATTGTGTGGTCTCACTGATACTTTACCTCCCTGCAAATTTCCCTTCCCATGACAGTTTGTAGTTGGGCAGTCTTAAGACTTGATAGGAAGGAAATTAGATCTAATGTGGAAGAGACCACATTAAAATGGGGGTATTTTTGGGGATGTGGGGGGGTTTTCAATCTTCTCTCTTCTCCCCATCCCCCCCATGGGGTGTATTGGAGATCAAGTTCCTCCACCCCCCCAGGTTTAACCCCCCCACTCTGCCCTCCTCCCGTTCCCCACCCCCTCCTCCCCCCTCCCCCCCAGCCAATGGAGATCTTCGTGGATGATGAGACGAAGCTGACGCTGCATGGGTTGCAGCAGTACTACGTGAAACTGAAGGACAACGAGAAGAACCGGAAGCTCTTTGACCTTCTCGATGTCCTTGAGTTCAATCAGGTCAGTTGTTCAAGGTCCAGTAGGGGGATGAGCACGTCTCCAACTGTAGCAGAAACCTGGTTAAGTACCCTTTAATTGAGGATATGACCCATGTGACGTGAGAGAATGGTGGAGAAGTTGTCTTTTAATGAAATTCTTTTAAGTGAGAATGTCTTTTGGGGCTGAGCACGAACAAGGTGGGAACAGCTGCGTTTCTGTTCCATGGCTGTCACAGCCGGTATTTAGTAATTAAAAATCTCAATGAAGAAAATCCTTGAGGGGATTTAATCTTCTAAAAGTTCCAAAGTAGCTTGGGTTTGTTGGGTTCTTAAATTTGTTTCTTGGGCTATTTACCAAGAAGAAGTGTTCCATCACTTGTGTGGTTTATTTGCACCAAAAACTTTCTAGAATTAAGGTAAAATGCTTATGTTTGATGTTTTTGAGGAGGAGGAAATATTGGTCATGGTCTTTTCAGACTTAGTTTTAATTTTTACCACTTTCTCATGAGGTAGCCTCATTCTTGTCTCTCAACACACCTGGTCGTTTTGGTTATTCTCTGTACCTTCTCTGCAGCATGTCTGCTCAGGAGAAATCAAAGCTGAGAGAGAAAGGCTAAGTTATATTTAGAACAGAAGAATATATGGGATGGACTAGGAGGAATTCCTTTAGAAGAGTGTAGTTACTGAAAATCCTCCTTGCATGTAATCTCTCTCATATTCCACACGGGCCCACATCCCTGTACTCTCCACACACAGGTGGTGATCTTTGTGAAATCTGTGCAGCGTTGCATTGCCCTGGCCCAGCTTTTAGTGGAGCAGAACTTCCCAGCCATTGCCATCCACCGAGGGATGCCCCAGGAGGAGAGGTGAGTCAGAGATGGAAAGATGTTTTGTGTCCTTGGGAAGGAAAAGAGACCATTGAGAGAAAGGACTCAACATTTTTCTAATTTCCTTTCTCACAAAGGCTTTCTCGGTATCAGCAGTTTAAAGATTTTCAACGACGAATTCTTGTGGCCACCAACCTTTTTGGCCGAGGCATGGACATTGAGCGGGTGAACATTGCCTTCAACTATGACATGCCTGAGGATTCTGACACCTACCTGCATCGGGTAAGCAGCACACCCACACGAGCATCCCAGTGTCTCCTCCCACCCCCTGATTTTCTGTCTTCGTACCTTACATCTTCATCCCTTCTATTTTGGGTGTCTTCCTACTTTGGGGTCTTCCCAGTGCCACCCTCTGTCTCCTTCCAGGTGGCTCGAGCAGGCCGGTTTGGCACCAAGGGCTTGGCCATCACATTTGTGTCAGATGAAAATGACGCCAAGATCCTCAATGACGTGCAGGATCGTTTTGAAGTCAATATTAGTGAGCTGCCTGATGAGATAGACATTTCCTCCTACAGTGAGTATTGGCCTCGTGAGACTGGCTCCTCAGTTCCTCAGTCTCCTTGTTCCTTAGTGTGTTTGTTTTAAATCCCATTATGTACATAAGGTCTCTGGTGCATAACCAGCAATTGACAAGCTCATGTGACCTCATCTTGATGTCCTTGTTGAGATGTGTAGTTGAGCTCCGTGTGGGGTCTCTTTCTCATGACAAATTACATCTCTCCCCACTCCCAGTCCTCTGTACTTATAAGCTACACAGTCATCTGCATGTATTGGGCGGGGGGTGGTTTCTGTCAGCCTTGCCTCTTCCATGTCTTAGAAATTCTAATTGTGCCATGTTTTCTCTTCAGTTGAACAGACGCGGTAGAGGACTCACCCATCGTTTTGGAATGTGACAGTCTGTCCCTCTTCAGGAGATGACAGCAGGCATGGGGGTGAAGGAGACACTACTGCCACCTACCCTGGCAACCCCCAACCCCTACCCCACGACTTCCCCCTTTTGCATCACCACCACTCCCTAAACTCCTCTATTTCCTGAATTGTCTGAATTTTTTTTTTAACAAAACTAAAAAACACATGCGTCTGTGGTGTCTGTAAATGCTTCATCCCTTTATTGGATTTGGCGTGAAGTTAGGCCATGATTCAGTGTATACTTCTATAAGGGACTGTGTGCCCTACTGTGGGGCCCAGGTCAGTGGGGAGGGAATAAAGGTGGGGGGATGTGACTGAGAAGACACCTGCAGAGACCATGGCTCCTTGCTACTTTACAATTTCTGCCCTTTTTGGGAGGTGTCTTCTATTTTTCTTAGTGGCCTGGAAGGGGCTGGGATGTTTCTGACCCAAAGGCCCAGTGTGGGTGGTATGTAGTATTTCTCCAGTGTTGGAAGGTAAAATGGGAACTGGTGGAAAGCTTAGGCGTCTCCTAGGCTCTCTCGATGTCTCCTCATCTGTTCCTTCAGCTTCTGGATCTTGAGCACCAGGGCCTGTGCTTCCCAAGCCCCTTCTTGCCCTTCCAGAAGGGCCTGGTACAGCTCCAGCTGCTGCTCCAGCAACTCTTCAGCTTGGGCCAGCTCAGCTGTGGGGCGGTGCCAGGAACCCTGAGTAAGGGGGCAGAGGGGAGGGAGCTTAACCCCGGGAAGAGGGCTGAGGCTTGGTGGAAGTCAGGCCTCTGCCTCCCGCATTTCAATCCCATTATATTGAGGTCCTCTGTACTGTGAAGCCAAGGTAGATTTTGGTCTTGGGGTTAGGCCTCTGGGGGGTAGTTTGTTCAGGGGCTATAACTGAACTTGTACGAGGAAGGATATGGGGTCATGAGAGGAGAGGACTGGTAGTTCCTCCACAACCTCCTCCCCTCCACACCCCCTCCCCCCAACTAAGAAATGATTAACTGTTAGGTGAGGGGAAATTCCTGTTCAAGGACTTAATGGACTCTGCAAGGAGGGAGTGCTGTGGAGAGAGGGAGCCCTAAAGTCTAGGGTGGGGTAGGGGTGGGGAGGGTGCTGGGCATCTGGGAATTGGAACCAGGATACAAGCTTAGGGGTGGTGGCATATATTTGCAGGACTGTGACAAAATCAAAGGGATTCCTCCATGCTGGCCTCCCCCCTTGTCTGTCTCCACTCTTGGTGACACTTACCTTTGGGGGTGACGTCCTCTTCTCACTGCATGTGGAGCTGGTCTGCTCTTCTGTGCTTGTCTTAGGGCTCTGGGAGCAGCACCTCTGGGGCCCCAGGGGCCAGGAGGGCAGAAGAAGGCGACGGCAGCAGCATGAGAGCCAGGGCAGAGGGAGGACCATGGCTAGTGTAGCAGGGAGCTGTGTGAGCCGCCCAACAGCTACCAGGAACTGGCTCCTTCCCTCCAGGACTTGGCCTCGCTTCAGTGACTGGCCCTGCCCCTATCTTCACCTCCCTCCCAATCTGGCCCTAGAGAGTCTTCCTGAGGTGAAAACATTCCTGCTAGTTGAGGCAGAACTTGCTTTAGAACACTGGTGCCCAGCCTACTAAGACTTCTGTTTTTCCTAGCACTAGGTCTTGAAATCATTTCAGTTCTGCAAGGTGCAAGTTACATTGTTGGTGTGCAGGAAACTGGCTCAGAGGGTTTCATTCAGGATTCATTCAGCCAGTACCAATTGGGGCCCTCCCTGGGCCACATGTGCTCAAGGTCCACTGCTGGTTGGTAGAAAAGCCTGGAGGATTAATGCCCATCCCTGTCTGACTTGAAAGCTCATAGCTTGGCTTAAGTATTGATTACCCCTTTCTTTCCTTTTTCTCCTTTTGCTGCCCAGAATGACATTTTTTCTTGTCTGTTGTGCATTACATGTTATAGGGATTTGCATTCTCTGATAGTTCTGGGCACTGTTGTGTCACTGTACCCTTGGCTCCCAACAAGAGCATGACAGGTCTCAAGAGTAACAGGTTTCAAGCTTTGTTGAACTCGTGAGACCTCCCCTCAAATCTATGAGAACAAAAACTCTGTTCATACACCACCATGTACATGTGATGTGAGCATTTATACATGTTGGTTTTCCTGCAGTATGTTCTGAAATGTCTCGTGGCTGGAGGGCATAGCCACATACCTGTGGGCAGAGATTGCTCATAAGGGAGTGCATGGTCCCAGTTTTGATCATCTGGGAAAAAGGTAGACTGTCAGGCAGAAGAAAGTATCTCGGAAGACAAGATGGCTGGAGAATGGACAGCTGCTAGCCAGTTCACTATCTTTATGACATCATGCTGAATTTGGAGGGAAAATGGCCTCTGCCATAGCATGGGGATCCAGGAACAGGGAGGTTGACTTTCCTGGAGGTCAGTGGCTCTCAAACTTGGGGTGGTGGTGGTGGTGGCTGAAGCAACTTTAGATGAGGCCAAAGACCCCACATTTCCCATTAGCTGACATGTTTCCACTTTTAAGTGGGAAAAGAACCAAGAACTTTGGTAGGATTTGAGGAGGAAAAGAAGTTTCCTCATATTCCTTAGTGATAGGGTTATGCATGATTCATATTTGGCTTGCAGTGTATGCATGGCTTAAGGTCTTTTTAAAAAATTTTTTTAGCATTTACTTATTTTTGAGAGACAGAGTGTGAACAGGGGAAGGGCAGAGAGGAGACACAGAATCTGAAGCAGGCTCCAGGGTCTGGGCTGTCAGCACAGAGCCCAATGCAGGGCTGGAACTCACGAACTGTGAAATCATGACCTGAGCCAAAGTTGGCCGCCCAAACAACTGAGCCACCCAGGTGCCCCAAGTCTTTTTTTTTTTTTTTTTTAATGTTTATTTTTGAGAGAGAGACCGAGAAGGGCAGAGAAATGGAGACAATCTGAAGCAGGCTCCAGGATCTCAGCTGTCTGCACAGAGCCCGATGCAGGGCTCGAACTCATAAACTGAGATCATGACCTGAGCTGAAGTCAGAAGCTTAACCGACTGAGCCACGCGGGTACCCCTTAAAGTCTTAATTATTAGAACAATTAGAACACAAGAGGCCAGAGGACGATGCAGGAGAAGAAGGGGAAAATAGCTGGGGAGAAGGAAGGAGGCAAACCATGAGAGACTCTTGAGTGCTGGGAACAAACTGAGGGCTTATGGGGGTGGGGTGGAGGGGAAGAAGGGTGATGGGCATGGAGGAGGGCACTTGTTGGGATGAGCACTGGGTGTTATATGTAAACCAACTTGACAATAAACTAAGAAAAAAAGAAAAAAAAAAACTCACACAAGAGGCCCAAACTACTGTTGTTATGGCTGTGGGAAACTATCCAGTATAAGGTTAAGCAAACTACAAGCAACTAACACTGAAGCTAAACTAACCACATTTATAAATTAAAAGCAAGATTAGTAGCCATTAAGAAAATACAATAAGTGAAACTTCTGTAAGACAATCTAAATGATGCACTAATAGCAAAATATCCTTTTGAAAATTAGGCATCTGAGTTTCTAATTTAGGTTATGAACTCCAAAATGGATTAACCTCCAATAATTTACAGTGGGTGGTCCTAAAGCCGAGTTAAAATAGCCTATGGAGGGGCGCCTGGGTGGCTCAGTTGGTTAAGTGTCTGACTTCAGTTCGGGTCATGATCTCTCAGTTCGTGAGTTTGAGCCCCACATCGGTCTCTGTGCTGACAGCTCAGAGCCTGGCGCCTGCTTCAGATTCTGTGTCTCCCTCTCTCTCTGCCTCTCCCCCTATCATGCTCTGTTTCTCTCTCAAACATTAAAAAAAAAAAAAGTCTATGGATTTGGGTTTTATTCATCCGTGAGAATAAGTATAAAGGAAAGGCTGGCATTTGAGTCAGCTCAAATCTATTGAATGAGTTTAGGAATTCATAGTCATGGAAATGAAGGAATGAAGATAAATATATGTAAGCCAGACTACCTAATTTTATATTACTGTGTGTATTTGTTTTTGTTATTCTTGGGTATCTCATAATGTCTTAGTAGTCTTTTTCCCCTTTCATAAGAAAAGGCTCTATGTCCAATAGACAATCAAATGAAAGTTGTGCCTGGATTTTGCAGGAGGAGCCTGTCTTCAGCCAAAGACAAGCAGAGGATTATGGGAAGCATCATCCACGAGGTCAAAGGGCTACAGAGCTCCCTGAGGTCAGTGTGCTGATACTGCATGCTTACCCAGCAGATTGGCAGGACTGAGGTGACTGATATTAATTACTGTACCCTTCAGCTCTTCTGGAGGTGGGTACTTAGCTGCATTCAGTGAACTTACAAAGTTCACTGAACCTGCTGGGCAATTTTTGTTCCTGTTATAGGTGATCTTCAAGGTTATTGGAAACACTTGTTTAAAGTTCTTTCTGCCACACTTCTCCACTATAAGGCAGTAACTTTGCACTTAGTAGTAATTTTTTTCTTTCCATATTCTATTCTTTGGAAGTGAGTCGCCAAGTCCAGTCAAGGGGAAGGCAATCAAGCTCCACCTTTTGGAAAGGCAATTCTCTTCATATGTTACTTGGAATTATTCTGTAAGGAAGATTTGTCCTTTCTCTCCCTATTTTTATTTTTTTAATTAAAAATTTTTTAATGTTTATTTTTGAGAGAGAGACAGACAGAAAGAACATGAGCAGGGGATGGACAGAGAGAGGGGAAGACACAGAATCTGAAGAAGGCTCCAGGCTCTGAGCTGTTAGCACAGAGCCCAATACGGGGCTTGAGTCAATAAGTCATGAGATCATGACTTGAGCTGAAGTCAGACACCTAACTGACTGAGCCACTCAAGTGCCCTGAGTTGTATAAGTTCTTTATGTATTTTGGATACTAACCTTGATTGGATATGTCATTTGCAAATATCTTCTCCGTTTAAGTTTTGTTGATTTTTTCCCTTCATTGTGCAGAAGCTTTTTATTTTGATGAAGTCCTAATAGCTTATTTTTGCTCTTGTTTCCCTTGCTTTAGGAGACATATCTAGAAAAATGTTGTTATGGCCAGTGTCAGAGAAATTATTGCCTATGCTCTCTTCTGGGATTTTTATGGTTTCATGTTTCACATTTAAGTCTTTAATCCTTAATTAATAGAGACAGTGAGCAGGAGAGAGAGGCAGATGAGAGAGAGATAGAATCTTAAGGAGGCTCCCATGCTCCATGTGGAGCCCAATGTGTGGCTTGAGCCAAAATCAAGAGTCAGACGCTCAACCAACTGAACCACCCACGTGTCCTGGTCCTTAATCCATCTTGAGTTTATTTTTGTATATGGTACAAAAAAGTGATCCAGTTTCCCAATACCATTTGTTGAAGAGACTGTCTTTTCCTCATTGCATATTGTTACTTTCTTTGTCAAAGGTTAATTGACTATATAACCATGGGTTTCTTTCTGGGCTTTCAGTCCTGTTCCATTGATCTATGTGTCTATTTTTGTGCTAGTACCAGACTGTGGGCTTTTTTCATGCTGTTTTGATTACAACAACTTTATAGTAGAACTTGACATCTGAAATTGTGATATCGCCAACTGTATTTGTCTTTTTCAAGATTGCTTTGGCTTTTCAGGGTCTTCCTTGGTTGTGTACAAATTTTAAGATTGTTTATCCTAGCTCTGTGAAAAATACTCTTGATATCTTGATAGGGATTGCATTAAATCTGTAGATTGCTTTGGGTAGAATGGACTTTTAAACAATATTTTTTCTTCCAATCCATGAGCAGGGAATGTCTTTTCAGTTTTTTGTGTCCTTTTTAATTTCTTCCATCAATGTTTTATATTTTTCAGAATATAGGTTAGTTAAGTTTATTCCTAGGTTTTGTATTATTTTTGGTGCAAACATAACTGGAATTGTTTTCTCAATTTCTCCTTCTGCTGCTTCACTATTAGTGGATAGAAATGTGACAGATTTCCATGTCACCACTCTAATAGTGGCACTTGTCCCATTACTTTACAATGATTGTCAACTTTGCATTATTTT
Organism: Proteles cristata cristata; assembly: GCA_017311185.1. Taxonomy (NCBI): domain Eukaryota; kingdom Metazoa; phylum Chordata; class Mammalia; order Carnivora; family Hyaenidae; genus Proteles; species Proteles cristata. The sequence continues at coordinate 118,492 of JAESUZ010002444.1, read as the reverse complement.
TTCCTCTACATTTCCAATCACTAACATACTGTGAAGGTTTCTTTTTCAAAGATGGCCATCTGTAATATCTTACCATCTATCTAGAAGTGGGGTCTAATTCTCCTCTTCTTGAATCAATGACTTTTGTTTTTGAGAGAGAGAGAGAAAGAATGCACATGAGCAGGGAAGGGTCAGGAAGACAGGGAGAGAGAAATTCTTAAGCAGACTCCATGCTCAGTGCAGAGCCCAATGCAGAGCTCAGTTTCACAACCCCAAGATCATGACCTGAGCTGAAATCAAGAGTCGGATGCTTAACTGACTGAACCTTCCAGGTGCCCCATCAATGACTGCCTTTGATGACTAGAACGCAAGAAGGTAACACCGCTTGACTTCTGGGTTTCTGACATAAGATGCCTTGTGATTTCTGACTTGGCTGCTTGAGACATTCCCTCCTGGAACCTAGGTGCTGAGCTGGGAGCAGCCACGCCATGTGCAGAGGCAGGTGGAGGAGAACCTAGATCAAACTGCCAGTAGCCCCAGAAAGCTCCCAGCTCATGACAGGACTGCCTGTGGCCCATGAGAGAACCCTCTTTAATGTTCTGGACCACGTGGACCTCTAAATGACTACAGCTCCAGACCATGCCACAGGGAGCAGAAGAATTGCCTGCTGAGCCCAGTCAATACAAAGAATGAGGGCTAAAAAAAAAGGGATTATTTGGGATCGCTACCTAGCAATAGATAACAGGAACACTTAATATATAATATCACAGTAATACTATTATTATGTTTTTATTCATTGTCTGTTTTTCCTGTCAGACTGTAAGCATCAGGAGAGCAGGTGTTTTACTGTTTTGATTAAATGACTGCCCAGGCCTAGAATCATGCCTGGCACAGAGGCACTCACTGAATATTTGTGAATAAATGAATAAATTTTGTGACCAGTTTCCTTAAAGTGGGCCTGGGACTGAAAGAGAGAGCTGAGTGGTGTTTGGTTTTGAAGGTTGTCTTGGTCTGCTTGAGTGTTTGTCACAAAATAACAACATTGCGTGCCTTAAACAACAGACTCTCTGGAGTCTCTATAAGGACCTTCCTTAATCCCATTCATAGGGTCTCTACTCTCATGAATTGAACACCTCCCAAAGACCCCACCTCCAATGTCATCACACTGGGGATTAGATTTCAACATTTGAATTGGGGGATGGGGCATCCACCAAAGCTTTGGGTCATTGGTTAGGATAGAAATGAGATTTAGGACTGAGGATGCAGCATGAGCTTCTAAGTTCAGGATCTGGGGGGTAGCAGAGAGCAGGGCCTTAGGGGTCCAGTCTGAGAGTCTGGGCACTTGGGTCACCAGAGAGGAAAGATGCAGCACCCCAGACTCCTCGGCAGTGAGTTATGGAGGGTATAGGGACCATTACTGGGAAATGGGCGGTCAGCACCCTGGGTCCTATTGCTGATGTCCTTGTAGCTCATATTGGTGTCCAGCCCACACTGCATGTTTAACACACGGTCCTCAGGGGCCTCTCAGCTCGGTGCACAGGCCCTGCTTGTCATAGAGGAGGAAGGGACAACTGAAGGCCGTGACAACTGGCTGCTCTGGTCTGGGCTCAGCCATGGTCACGAAGTATTAACACAGGGAATGTGACCCTGAAAACTCTGGGAATTTGGGATCAGAGTTGGTCCCTACAGGCCTGGCACCACATCTGCCATTCATTCTCTATGGTCCGGTACCCAGAGAGCCCTCTGCAAACACAAACAGGTGTTCCTTAGGCCAGCCCTTCCCGTGCCACGTGTTCCCTTGACTCCTTCCCTCCTTGTAACATCTTCCCCTCTCATGTCCTTATTTATGCCCTAGCCTTACTCCCTCAGGGGAATCCTCTTTTCTAGACCCAATGCACTGCAGACTTCTGCGTCTCATACTTCATGACACAATCTGAGACTTACTGAACCAGACCCAAAGGCAGTGGCAGAAGTGACAGGGACTCAGGAATCCTAGGTCCCATCTTTGGAGACAGGGAACTCATTTTCTTTGTGGGGTCCATCCCAGACCTGGGAACCAGCTGCTATTGCCTAGAGACCTATCTGTGCCTGACGGGCAGAACCAATGGTCACTCAATGGAAACATCTATGGAAACATCTTGGTTATTTTGGATTTTGGGAAACATTTTGCATCCCAACCTGACACAGATAGGGGCAACTTCTTGTGTTCAAAGCCCTCTTCTGGTGCTGAGAGCAGAGGGAGACCCTGGGAGGTCCTGGCTGAGCAAGACAAAGGAGAGTTGGGTCCTCATCCCTGTGACCACACGGGGGCGCTGCTGCAGCACTGTGCCTGAATTCGAACGAAGCAGCCTGGCAAGAGTCTGGGCAGTAAGTTGCTCAGAAGAGGCTGACGGGAAAGCTGGGCATCATCAGTAGGGGAGCGAATCAGCTTCTGAGCAGCCCTGGGTGCCACAGGTGTCCAGGTCAGGAACGGGGCAAGGATTGAAGGAGAGGAGAGCTCAAGGAGCCATGTGCCATCTCTGAGGTTTGTGCTGAGGTTTCCACCTCCCCATTAGGACTCCTCTCTACAGCTCCTTGATGACAACACTCAGGAAAACCGAAAAGAAACATTTTCTTTTCCTATTTCTTTTCAGTACTCTTCCTTGATAACTTTTTCTCAGGAAGGATACATGAGAAGCACTTCCTTCCCTGACATTCTCTTCCAGCATCCTCTTTGAGGGTGGCAGCCCTCCCAGCACTAGCCACCACATGTCGTTCCTCCCTCTGGCCTCCCTCTCTCCGCTGGCCTGCTTTGCCTTTGTTCACACCCGGTTCACCGATACACATTTTAAAGTATATTTCATTGCTTATTGTCTCCCCCTCCTTGAGAATATAATTTTTATGAGGACAAGAGTAGAGATTTTGGGGGGCGCCTGGGTGGCTTAGTCGGTTAACTGTCCGACTTTCGCTTAGGTCATGATCTCGCGGTTCGTGGGTTCGAGCCCCGCGTCGGGCTCTGTGCTGACTGCCAGCTCGGAGCCTGGAGCCTGTTTCAGTCTGTGACTCCCTCTCTCTCTGACCGCTGTCTCTCTCTCTCTCCTAGAAATAAATAAAACATTTAAAAAAAAAAAAAGGGTAGAGATTTTGGTTGTTCACAGCTGTATCTCCATTGTCTTGAAAGTGCCTGATTGTTGAATTGAAAACATTTAGTGAGTGATTAATTAATGAATGCAGGTTCAGACTGACACACTCACAGACATGCACACTGCTACATACCAACACACAGACACTGTCACTCACACTGACACATGCACACAGAACATGTAATGTCACTCCAGCCGGTCTTAAGGGCCTACTTCAAGTTTAACACACACCTTACTTGCTGACCTGAGGCCCTTGATTTGTAACAGAACTAATTTAACTAATTTTCTTGGAGCTTTGCAGACAGTTGGCCTTGAGGAATGAAGAACCAGAACTTTCCCCGGCCGCAGAGGGCAGCAAGTCTGTTAGAAGCTGCCTTGGCTTTATGATTAGCCTAGCAATTCTTTTAGCAAAATGTTTCTTCTTCTTCTTTTTTTAGGTCACACAAATGATTTCATGACCTCTCTTTGCGTATCTGTAGACCTGGCCCTCCCTTGCAAAAAGAACAGAGTTCTCCTGCACTTCATGCAGCAAGAACCAGACCCTCTCACACAACCCCCTCGCACTGAGACTGTTTGGAGCTAGCACCATCGAGTCTGCACAGGGTCAAAACATGTTGCAGGCCACTGCATACCCTTTGCTGATTAAGTACCCTGAACCCCTTTGAAAACCTCTGGGTCAGGCAGAAACCTCAGAGCTGACTTTTGTTCAAGAGTCCTCCTTCTCCCTGGGTTGCTGGCCTCCTGGGTGAAGTTCAAATTCCTTTCCAATAAGAACTCATCTCTTGAGTAAAGATCTTTCAGGCTACCAGCAGCTGAACTTGGGTTCAGTAACACACACACACACACACACACACACACACACACGCACGCACTCAAAGCCTAATCTGCATTCCACATTATGTTGTGAACATGTCCCAGGTCATTATGCATGATTTAAAAAATTTTCTCCAGATTACTGTGAACATTTCTAATGGTCCCTAAAGTGTGAAAGAATGGTACCTACCACCCCAGACTTAATCGATTTAATATTTTCCTCATATATGTAATACATTGTATTTCTTTTTCTAGTTTTTAAAATTTATTTTATGTTTTGGCAATAAATTATATTTCTGTAATTTTGCAGAAATATTTGAAAATTACTTCCCAACACCAAGACTTTTATCCCTAAGTACTTCAGTATCCATCTCTTAAAAATTATTTTTTTGGGGGGCGCCTGGGTGGCTCAGTCAGTTGGGTGTCCGACTTTGGCTCAGGTCATGATCTCAAGACTTATGGGTTCGAGCCCCACGTCAGGCTCTGTGCTGACAGCCAGCTCAGGGCCTGGAGCATGTTTTGGATTCTGTGTCTCCCTCTCTCTCTGACCCTCCCCTGCTCAAACTGTCTCTCTCTCTCTCTCTCTCTCTCAGAAAGAAATAAAACATTTAAAAAATTAATTTTTTTCACTCAATATTGTGGTATAGTTCTCTTACTTATTCTCCAAAAGTCTTTTATTTGGAGGACAGGGGAGCTCAGCGTTTCTTGTGCCATCTCTGAGGTTTCCATTTCCTCCAGGCAACCTCTCTCTCCAGGTCCTTAATGGTAACAGCAGGAAATCTGAAAAGTAGAAACATTTTCTTCTATTCCCTACTTCTCAGGTTTTTGAAATGTAGTTTTTTACTTTTTTAAAAATAGTCTCAATGTTTATTTTTGAAAGACAGTGAGCAGGGAAGGGGTAGAGAGAGAGGGAGACAGAGGGCCAGAAGCAGGCTTTGCTGGGGCTTGAGCTCAGGAACCATGAGACCATGACCTGAGCTGAAGTCAGATGCTTAACCAACTGAGCCACCCAGGCACCCTTAAAACTCAGTTTTTTAAAAAATAAAATCATCTAGGGGCACCTGGGTGGCTCACTCAGTTGGGCATTTGACTCTTGATTTTGGCTCAAGTCATGGTCTCGGGGTCCTGGGATCAGGCCACATCTGGCTCTGCACCAAACTTGAACTCTGCTTGGGATTCTCTCTCCCTCTCTCTGCTCCTCCTCCATGCTCACTATAAATAAATAAATAAATAAATAAATAAATAAATAAATAAATAAATAAATAAAATCATCAGCAACCAAAAAGAGAAGGGTTTAATTTCTCGTGGCCCATCAGATCCCTCAGGGATAGAGTTTAGGTCACATTCCCTAAGTCAGCCACAGGGACACCCACTCCTGTGCCCTGAAATCTATAAAAACATTTGTGCAGAGGCCCTGCATCCCACGGGCTGTTCCCAGCCAATGACTGGTCACAGAGGGACACTAGGCAGGCTTGCTTCTGGGATGCTGCTCTGATAGCTAACTGTGCTCAAGGACTCCTCACAGCACTATGTACCAGGAACAGCTTTATTTCTTAGGAATACAATGGACAAAAATAGACCAAAGCCCCTGTGCTCATGTGCCTGACATTCTAGAGGATTCCCAAGAGTGAGACGGTGCCACTGGAGCATTTTCAGTGAACACACAACACGACCTGACTCACATTAGCAGGATCACTGACCCCTGGGGGGAGAAAAGCCCCAGGTGGCAGGTCATGGGGTGGCATCGGTGCCCCAATCCAGGAGGGAGAGGGTGGTGGAGACGAAGGGAGGAGAGGGCCTGAGGGATGAGAGAGACAGAGAGAAGGGCTGCAGACCCAGTGTGAGGGAAAGAAGCAGAGGGAAAGAATTCTAAGTAATGGAATTCTCACATTTAAGTATGTTCTTATATAGATTTTTAAATAAATCTATATCTGCAGGGCTTAGCAAGATATTCTTTGCATCTAGTATTTACTATATTCTGGGGGCTGCCCTATACAGGGCTCAATCTCATGAACTGTGAGATCATGACCTGAGCTGAAATCAAGAGTTGGACACTTAACCCACTGAGCCACGCAAGCACCCAAAGAATATCTAATTATTTTTTTTAATTTAATGTTTTTAAATTTTATTTCTGAGAGAGAGAGAGAGAGAGAGCGGGAGCAGGGGAGGGTCAGAGAGAGAGAGAGAGACAGAATCTGAAACAAGCTCCAGGCTCTGAGCTGTCTGTCAGCACAGAGCCCGATGCGGGGCTCGAACCTACGAACCGTGAGATCATGACCTGAGCCGAAGTCGGACGCTTAACCAACTGAGCCACCCAGACACCCCAAGAATATCCAATTATTAAAGTAGTATGTGCAGAAGGCTTGTGGAAGGTGAGATTTGAAAGGGAATTTGAGGTTTGTTTGTAGGGAGCTGGGAATATGAAACTAAAGAATTTGGGCTTTAATTGGGAGCCACGAGAGTTGTGTTTTTGTTTTTTTGCAAGTGCTTCTTAAAATTAATGTTTGTTACTTTGAGCTAATTGAAGATTCATGTGCAATTATGAGAAATAATAGAGATCCTGAGTAACTTTTTTTTTAAAATATTTTTATTTATTTCTAGGAGAGAGAGAGAGACAGCGTGAGCAGAGGATGGTCAGAGAGAGAGGGAGTCACAGACTGAAACAGGCTCCAGGCTCTGAGCTGGCGGTCAGCACAGAGCCCGACGCGGGGCCCGAACCCACGAAACGCGAGATCATGACCCAAGCGAAAGTCGGACGCTTAACTGACTAAGCCACCCAGGCGCCCCAATCCTGAGTAACTTTTACTCAGTTTTCCTTAAGGGTAATACCTTGCAAAACTGTAGTCAATATTAAAACCAGGATATTAACATTGATACAATTCACTACTCTTACTCAGATTTCTCCAGTTTTACTTGTATTCATCTGTGTATGTACCACAAAACCTTGGTTTGCAAGCATAATTCCTTCCAGAAACATGCTAATAATCCAAAATACTTGTATATCAAAGCAAATTTCCCCTTAAGAAATAATGGAAGCTCAGGTGATTCATTCCATGACCCAAAAATATTCATATAAAAATTATTACAATACTGTAATATAATACAAAATAATAAAGAAAATACAAAATATAATGAAAAATAAACAAATTAACTTGCACTTACCTTTGAAAACCTTCATGTCTGGTGTGAGGGAGACAAAAGAGGGGAGAATGATTGTGTAGGATGACTTTCATCATCGCTAACAGAATCACTGCTATCTTTTGGCTCAATGGAATCTTTTTCTGCACAGACGTCATTGTATACACTCCCATGGATGTTGACTACAATACAATATTAAGGAACACTTGTCATATATTGTATTTAATGTAACGGGCAATAAGGCAGCAGAGGAAAGGTTCTACATCTGTAGGCAGCCTGACCTAGAATGAAGCAAAGTAATCCTAAGCTTGATCTTGTATGGAAAAGCAAAGGACTGTCCATATGTACTTTGAAGGGACAAAAAAAAAAAAAATACACTAATTCCAGTTGTGGGCACCTTCCAATGTTCTGAAAAGTCACTGATTTCTGCCAGAACACCATGGTCTGAGACTGAGCATCCAACATGGGAGACGATCCCCACAATTCCATGGAGACAGAGAGAGAGAGAGAGAGAGAGAGAGAGAACCATTGGCTCATGTGATATTTGGCATCATGTACATGTATTGCAAGACATTGCTTGTTTATCAAGTTAAAATTTATTAGAAAGTTTGCTCATCTTGTGGAACACTTGCAGAACAAGTTATGCTCAATCCAAGGTTTTCCTGTATTTAATTTTTTTTTTTTGTCTGAGAAGGAGCTTACTTTATTGGGGACAGAGCACCGCATGTGGCCAATAGATGAAGGCAGCCCAGTGGGCATCCTACACATCATGCTCAAAAAGGTACACAGGAGGTTTTGCTAAGAAAGATGACCTGGAACAAGGGTTCCTCTGGGGAACTTCCCCAATCTTGTCCCTCCAAGGAGTCGGCACACTCCCGACCATTTCCTTGAAGGCAAATGTGGTAGCTACAGGTGGAGCCCCCGCAGGGGTGCCTTCTTGTTTCTAATAAAGAACATTTTCTTTAGATTTTCTGAAGTCTTCATTTGTTACTTTCATTCTACATTCTTTCAAACCATCAGACCAGCTTCTGTACAGATTGCCTTGAAGTAGGTCCCAGAGAGATCATCTTTAGCCATGATCAATTCATCCAGGGTTACATCATTGGCCAGTGTCATCCTGCTTGTGTGGATCTGAAAGATGTGCTTCTTTGGGCAGGGGGAGCTCAATTGTCCTGTCAATGTGGCCTGGTCTGATAAGTGCTGGATCCAACGTTTCTATTCCGTCTGTGGTCATGATAACTTTCACGTCACCCCTTGAATCAAATCCATTCAACTGGCTCAACAGTTTCAATGAACTCATTGTTCATTGAATTTCTCCCTCACCACCAGAATTTGAGTCTATCTTTTTGTTCCAATGGCATCAATTTCATCAATAAACATGATGGATGGTGCATGTTCTTCCGAAACTCGAAACAATTCTCAAATGAGTTTGGGCCTATCACCTAGGTACCTCTGAATAATTTCAGAGCCAACCACTCTTATTTAAAAAGTTATTAAAAACAAATTTTTTAAATGTTTATTTTTGAGAGAGAGAGAGAGAGAAACAGAGTGTGAGTGGGGGAGGGGCAGAGAGAGGGAGAGATACGGAATCCAAAGCAGGCTCCAGGCTCTGAGTGCAGAGCCCAATGAGGGTCTCAAACTTATGAACCACAGGATCATGACCTGAGCCAAAGTCAGATTATGACCTGAGCCAAAGCCAGAGGCTTCACTGACTGAGCCACCCAGGTGCCCTTAGAGCCAACCACTGATATGAAAGTGGCTGAGGTTTGTTTGCTATTGCTTTGGCTAATAAGGTTTACCTGTGCCAGGTGGACGATAGAGAATGACCCCTTTGGGAGCTTTATACCCATCTCTTCATAATATTCAGGATGAGTGAGGAGCTCCACAGATTCCTTAATTTTCTGGATTTGGTTGTCCAATTCCCCAATATCAGCATAGGTTTCCTGGGAGTGCCTTTTTCTTTTTCTTTCTTTCTTTCTTTCTTTCTTTCTTTCTTTCTTTCTTTCTTTCTTTCTTTCTTTCTTTCTTTCTTTCTCTCTTTCTTTCTCTTTCTTTCTTTCTTTCTTTCTCTTTCTTTCTTCTTCTTTCTCTTTCTTTCTTCTTCTTTCTTTCTTTCTTTCCTTTCTTTTTCTTTCTTTCTTTCTTTCTTTCTTTCTTTCTTTCCTTCCTTCCTTCCTTCCTTCCTTCCTTCCTTCCTTCCTTCCTTCCTTCCTTTCAATTTTTAGATGTTTGTTTTATTTTATTTATTTATTTATTTATTTAAATATTTTTATTTATTTCTAGAGAGAGAGAGAGAGACAGCAGAGCAGGGAGGGTCAGAGAGGGAGTCACAGACTGAAACAGGCTCAGGCTCTGAGCTGGCAGTCAGCACAGAGCCCGACGCGCTCGAACCCACGAACCACGAGATCATGACCTAAGCGAAAATCGGACACTTAACCGACTAAGCCACGCAGGCGCACCTTAGATGTTTATTTTAGAGAGAGACAGACAGAGAGTGAGCAGGGGAGGGGCAGAGAGAAAGGGAGACACAGAATTCAAAGCAGGCTCCGGGCTCTGAGCTGTCAGCACAGAGTCTGACACAGGGCTCGAACCAATGAATGGCGAGATCATGACCTGAGCTGAAGTCGGATGCTTAACCGACTGAGCCTTTTCTACCTTCATCTCTGTGGCCAAGAGATCTGTGTCATCCATAAGCATCCCTATGATGGCATGCACTAACCTACAAAGAAAAGAATGCTGACGTAGTGTTCTGAGCCCACAGATGAAGACACAATGGCATGATTGTCATCAATAATCTCTTTCAAGTTTCCTACTGACATTGGGGTCCTCCTCCGATCTTCCACCTTTGATCTTTCCTCCTCTTGCTTTTCTTCTAAAGGCTTCATTTGTTTCCAATTTCTAATGAATTCTTCCTCCATGAAAAGACAGTCCTTAATTCTGTCTAACTTCAGTAATTTTAACTGGCACTGAGTGTGACATGTCACCAGTGGCAGCTTACTGAAAGCATCTGGTTCCTTTGTTGTTGTTGTTTTTCTTCTTTTTCCCCACTCTAGATGGTACAGGAGGTTCATATTTCTTTTTCTTATCCTTGTCATCTTTCTTGCCACCTCCAGAGCCATGACCATCACTCTGACTTAGACCTGTGTTGCTTGGGCCGCTTGAACTGCCTCTATTAGAAGTGCCCACTGTACTTAATTCTATGGAATTTTATTATATATGTAGGTTTGTTTATTTATAACCATAGTCAAGATATATTTCAAAGATTTTCTCTTTTTCTAATAATTTTATAATTTTACATGTCATGTATAAGTTCTACTATATGTTTTTTAAAAATGTTTTTTAAAAATTTATTTCTGAGAGAGAGAGAGAGAGCATGAGCAGGGGAGGGTCAGAGAGAGAGGGAGAGACAGAATCCGAAACAGGCTCCAGGCTCTGAGCTGTCAGCACAGAGCCCAATGAAGGGCTTGAACCCATGAACCATGAGATGGTGACCCGACCTGAAGTTGGACGTTCAACCAACTGAGCCACCCAGTTTATAACGTGAGAGATTTACATTTGAGTTTTTGTCTATGGCTGTCCAATTGCTGAAGCATCATTTATTGAAAAGACCATCCTTTTGCATTGAATTGTTTTTGTGCCTTTGTCAAAAGTCAGCTGAGCATATTTGTGTGTGTTGGGGGCGCTATTCCTGATCTTTATGTCTGTTTATGTGACAATTGATTAAAATCTGTCTTAATTACTGCAGCTGTATCATCAGATTTAACTTCAAATAGAGGGACTTTTCTCATTTTATTCTTCTCTCTCAAGAGTGTGTTAGCTATTTTAGGTACTATGCCTTTCTGTATAAATTTTAGAATAAGCTGGTCTAACCTTACTGGGGCAAAAATCGCATTAAACCTATAGATCAATTTGGCAGTAATTGATCTCTACTAAGTCGACTCTTCTAATACATGAACATATAATGTCTATTTAATTTGATTTCTTTTAACTAGCATTTTGTGATTTTCAGCATTCAGATCCTTTTTGTGTTTTGCTAAGTGTATACACAGTATTTCATTTTCTTTATGATAACTATAAGTAATATTGTGTTTTTAATTTGGTTTCCATATAACCTGTATTACTGTATAAAAACATCCTTCTACTTTCAACGTACCTGTGTCATTAAATGTTAACTGAATTTCTTCTCACTTTAACCACACATACACACACACACACAGAAGCTGGGAGACACAGATACACTGAGAAAATACAGCTTAGGAGCTTTGTGCGTCTTGATTACAATGCTGTTTAGATATTTCTGTTGGAAGGGGCAAAATCACATTATAGATTAGATTCCTGGGGCACCTGGCTGGCTCACTCAATTAGTGTCGGATTCTTGGTTTTAACTCAGGTTATGATCTCACAGTTCGTGGGTTTGAGCCCTGAATCGGGCTCTCCCTTGGCAGCACAGAGCCTGCTTGGGGGGGATTCTCTCTCTTTCACCCTCCTCCGTCTTGCCCCTCTCCTGCTCTCTCACTCTTTTTCTCAAAATAAATGAACACTAAAAAAAGAAAAGAAAAACTGATCTCCATGAGAATCTCTCGCTGGGGCTTTCAATCACAACTTCAGGTGTAAAGAGAAAATCCATGTCCCTCCACTTCCATTCCCAGGGCAAGCTCACTCTCTGACATCCAGTTTCTTTCGGGGCGACTTTTCTTCTAGGAGTCGGGAGGAGAGGTAAGGAGTAAGGAGCTCAGCTCAAGTCGAGGGATTTCAGAAGGGAAAGGGACAAAACGGGACCGGTCCCAGCTTGGTGTCTTTTCCAGGTTTCCTCAGAAAGACCCTGGGCCAGGCCTCAGGGAGACAGACAAAGGGCACTCTGTGTAGGTGAGAGGAACCGGGGCAAAGTCGCGGGTCTCGGGAAAGGACTGTCTTTGAAAGTCCCAGGCGTGAGATGGGTGTAAGGGCGGGGAAGCCCAGTCAGTCCCTTACTCCGCGCGCACTGCGCTTCTCCCTCTTCCAACCTGCCAAGCCCTCTTGCCTCAAGACGCGGCTAATGACGCGGCCCCAGTTCGTACTCCCATTGCTTGTCCGGTTTCTAGAGAAGCCAATCAGCGTCACCGCGGTCACTGGCCTGTCCTGGCCACCGACCTGCTAGGACTTATATTCTCTAGACCCCGAGGATGCGGGTCCTGAGGCCCAGAACCCTCCTCCTGCTCCTGTCGGGGGCCCTGGCCGTGACCCAGACCTGCGCGGGTGAGTGGGGGGTCGGGAGGAAAGGGCATCTACGGGACAGGAGCGGGGGGACCGTTCGGCGGGGACGCGGGACCCGGGAGAAGGCGCCTGTCCGCCGCCCCCGCGCCAGAACCCTACCCGCCCTGGCCTGTCCTCCCCTTCCCTCCCCGACTCCGCCCTCCTCTCCCCCACTCGGGTCCCCTCCCCTGCCCTCCTGGCCGCCTCCACCTGGGACCCGGGCCCCGCGCCGGGAAGAGGGTCGGGCGAGGTCTCACCCCTCCGCGCCCGCAGGCTCCCACTCCCTGAGGTATTTGGGCACCGCGGTGTCCCGGCCTGGCGGCGGGGAACCCCGGTACTTGGAAGTCGGCTACGTGGACGACACGCAGTTCGTGCGGTTTGACAGCGACGCCCCGAGTCCGAGGACGGAGCCGCGCGTGCAGTGGTTGAAGCGGGAGGGACCGGAGTATTGGGAGCAGGAGACGCGGGGCGCCAAGGACACCGCACAGGCTTTCCGAGTGGGCCTGAACAGGTTGCGCGGCTACTACAACCAGAGCGAGGCCGGTGAGCGACGCGGGCCCGGGTCCAGGTCACGACCCCCATCCCCGGGGTTGCCCGAGTCTTTGGGTCCTAACACTCCCCGGAGGCTGCTGGACCCGCCCGTCTCGGGACCCGGGAAAAGCGCGCGGGCACTTTTACGCGCCATTCAGTTTTGGCTTTAAGCCCTGGGGTTCGGGGGCGGCGGGGGGCGGGGCTCCGGGGCGGAGCTGATCGCGTGGGCGGGGCCAGGATCTCACACCATCCAGTGGCTGTCTGCCTGCGAAGTGGGGCCCGATTGGCGCCTCCTCCGAGGATACTGGCAGTTCGCCTACGACGGCGCGGACTACATCGCCCTGAACGAGGACCTGCGCTCCTGGACCGCGGCGGACACCGCGGCGCAGATCACCCGCCGCAAGTGGGAAGAGGCCGGGGCAGCGGAGCACCAGAGGAACGGCCTGCAGGTCACGTGCGTCGAGTGGCTCCGGAAGTACCTGGAGAAGGGGAACAAGACGCTGCTGCGCACAGGTACCAGGGGCCGTGGGGCTTCCCATGATTTCCCCTCCAGCTGAGGTGTCCTAAGAGGATAGGAAGAAATGGGATCCACAGCAGGATATGGCCCTCCCCTGGGTCCGGAGACTGACTGCCTGGGTTTTCAGATCCGGTCCCAGAGAGTGGCCCAAAGGGTCTGTCTTTCTCCTAGGGACAGTTAAAGGATACAGTCTGTCCAGGGATGGAGGAGGAGACCATTTCTGAAATAATTCATCAGCCTTTCACTTTGGCTCACATGGCTTTGGGAACATCGGGAGATTTTCTTAGGCTTTGTTCTCTGCCCCACACCCCATGTGTCTGGCGTCTGACTTCACCTATTCTGAGTCATTTAACCTCCAGCCAGGTCTGGACCAGAAATCCCTTTCTTTTCTGCTCTCAGAAACCTGCCTTCTACACTGGGCTGTCTCACCCTAATTCTATAATTTACAAACAAGAAGAGATTATATGTCTAGGCTAGTGTCTGGGTTTTTGCTCCTTTCCCCCATTCCAGCTGTCTTGTCCGTTCTCAAAATGGCCACATGAGACTTGCCTCACTGGCCCGAGACAGTTGTAAAATTCCTGAATTTTCTGACCCTTCTCTTCAGACCCCCCGAAGACACACATCACCCACTACTCCACTTCTAAGCATGACATCACCCTGAAGTGCTGGGCCCTGGGTTTCTATCCTGCGGGGATCATCCTGACCTGGCAGCGTGATGGGGAGGATCTGACTCAGGACATGGAGTTTGTAGAGACCAGGCCTTCTGGGGAAGGGACCTTCCAGAAGTGGGCATCTGTGGTGGTGCCTTCGGGAGAGGAGCAGAGATACACGTGCCTCGTGCAGCACGAGGGGCTGCCCAAACCCCTCATGCTGAAATGGGGTAAGGACGGGGTGAGGAGACCTGGGTATGGAGCCAAACATGGAGAAATTCAGCAGTGTTGAGGCTCTCACTTTATCCTCTCTTCCCAGAGTCCCCTCCTCAGCGCAGCATTCCCATGGTGGGCATTGTTGCTGGGCTGGTTTCCTTTGTGGTCACTGGTGCTGTGGTGGTTGGAGCTGTCATATGGAGGAAGTAGAGCCCAGGTAAGGAAGGAGAGTGCTCTGAGTTTTCTTGTCTTTCTGTAGTGTTTCAAGTCCAGGTAGAAGTCGTCCTGCCTTATTTGTGGGAAGTGCCATCCACACACATGTGCTTGTCCACTATGCAGCTCGTTGCTACATTCACTCTGGAGTAAAGCTATGTGAGAGTGAAGGGCAAACTTATCACCTTGATGAATGTGGTGATAGAATCTGATTCCCAGCAGTCCCAGATCAGAGAACAAAGTCCTTGGTGAGGACAGACTCCAGAAGACTTGTTGGTCTAGCCCTGACATCTCTTTTCTTCATGTCCCCCTGATCCTGCCATAGGTCTGTAGTTACAGTTCTGGAAACTTCCCTATGGTCCAGGCTATCAGTTTCACCTAGGATCTGGGGCTCTGCCTCCTCCATGGCATCTCATGTGATATTTTCTTTCCATAGGTGGAAGAAGAAGGAGTTATGCTCAGTCTGCATGTAAGTATGGAGGGGGTGATCCCTGAGACCCTGGGATGGTGTAAACAGGACTCCATGGGGAGCTCACTCACCCTATAGCTGCTCCTTTAGCCTCATCTCCTGGGGGGCTCTGACAAGTTCTGTTTGTTTTAACCCAAGTAGTAACAGTGCCCAGGGCTCTCTCCACTGCTAAAAGTGAGACACTGGAGAGCCTGAAGTGGGGAGGGGAGAGGGGAAAGGGGTTGAGTTTGGGTAATGGGGATTCTTTGAGTAGGATATCATGAGCATGTGGTGGGCTATTGAGAACATCAGCACTTACATGACTGACCTGACTTTGTTCATGATTATTTTCTTCCACAGTGTGAGCCAGCTGCCTCGGGGTATTGAGTGATGCAAGATTTGTTCACTTTCCCACTGTGTGAACAATGCCCCTGATTTCTCTTTTTGCAAAGGGCATCTGCATGTGTCCTTGTTCCAAATTACATAAAGTGAGGAGGTGGGGAGACTACCGCCCCCCCGACCCCATCCCACAGTGACCTCGGTTCTCTTTCCTCATCTGCTTTCATGATCCAGCAGAGGGAGAGTGGGCCTCTTCATCCCTGTCTTTCCTTTATGTTTCACTGAGCTACAACTTCTTGCACATAGGGCTCTGCATGTGAATTTGTTTTTCCAGTTCTTGTCACGAGGAGTTGATCGATTAGTTAAAGAAGAAGATTTCTAAAGTTTGAGAGAGGAAATAAATGGAAGCCCTGAGAACCTCCCAGAATCTACCAGTTTGGTGTGCTGAGTCTGCTCTGGGTGAGGACAGGAGAAAGCTGTGAGGAGCCTCATGGCCACTTAGTGCAGCAAGGGTATGACATGGTCTCTCCTCAGCTGGGGAATCTCTCTGCTCTTTTGTCTCTGTCCCTTCAGTAGAACCTGCTCTTCCAGGACCTGTGATCACCCGGGGTATCACCTGGGTATCTGGATATCACCCACACCTTGTCCTGCCTCCAGGACTGTGACAACAAGACGTTATGTGGCCGGGTCCGCCGAGGCTCAGGTGCGGTCGGGCCCTCAGCCCTGTCTTTGGGTGTTTGTTGTTTCTTTGTTTCTGTCTGTGTCAGCAGGAGGAGGTGTTTGGCCTGTCGACGATGTCTGCACAAGGCCCTGGGTGGCCCTGCACACAGGAATCTGGAGTATCAAGAGGTTATTTTCAGTCTCATTCAGGTCTTGCCCTCCTTCTCGGGCTTGATTGTTCTTCCCTTCTTTTCCCCAGTCTTCTAAGAGGAACAGATTCTGGAATTGGCAGACAAGAAGCATGCCATAATTTCTTATTTTAAATTAGTTCTTGTTTTCTTTCCATCCTCTGCTTGCCTACCCTCTGCCCTGGTGATCCTGGTGCTGCCTCCAACTCAAAGTCATGGAGGTATGAAGCAGAGTCTCCTTAGATTTATATTTGGTTGGGAAATAGCACCTGTGAGTCGAGGATAGTTGTTTTTGAAAATGGGCATATACTTGGTGTGCAGGGGAGTTGGTGTGAGAGCAGGGATGGGAGGGGGAGGCGCTGCTGTGAGAGGAGCAGGGGGCCACTGATGGCAGCGCGAAGGGTGGCTGTGCTGTAGCTGCCACAGGGCTGTCATGGTCTGAGGCTACATTAGTAAAGATACTATCTCCAGATTAGGGAGGTGCTCTACACGGATCGCTCCTTCACTGTGTATGCTGTGTGCAAGATATATGAGACTCTTTGTTGCATTTGGGAAACACGATTGAAGTTTCCGTGTTTATGACAAGGGGCTGCTGCTGGTCTTCATGTCACACTTTCAGTAGCAAGAATGTAGATGCAGATTCTCACATGGCTGGGCATCGGCCTCACTTGTGGGGCTTGTTAAATAAGGGACTCCTTGATCTTGCGCCTAATACCCTGAGTCTGTGGGTCTGGGGAGAGGCCTGTGAGAAGAGCAGCCAGTGTGGGGAGGGGCATTAAAACCACATCTAAATGTGGTTGGTTTGTTTTTTTTTTAAATCTTTGGAGAGGAAAGGGAGGACATGTGTTGTCAGTATGAGGTGTGGTGTTGTGAGATATGTGTCGTTGGATCCTGGGGTGTGGTTGGGTGGGAGGACTAGGGAGTGGTTCGCCGTTCAGTGTGACAAACACCTCAGAACGCCTGCTCTCTGCAACTACTCCCCTGATAGATTTTTCAGGGCAAATAATGGAATCTAACCTTGTTTGAACTTAAGACAAAAGGCACTGTATACGCACACATTTACATTGTATATGCACATAGTGTATTATTTTGCGAAAGATCATAGAACGGGCTTCGGCGACACAGCCAGGAACAGAGTCCACAAGTGCACGTTAGCGTGGGTCTCACACAGGAACCGCGGCCTCTGCTGCTGGGCACAGACGTCACAGCTCACACTGCTGCCTCCGTTGTAGCAGGACACCGGCCCCTGCGGCTAGGACTGATATCGCTGCTGGGTGGGACTGGGTGACACACTGCCACTCATGCCGCCTGTGCAAGTGCATTCTGCACAATTGCACCTTCTCATTGTCACCAGGTCCAGCACATGCTCACCTGCCTGGCAGAGCCTCATGCCATGTCTAACTGGAAGGATGTTGGGACAACAGGTCCTTCCTCTTCTATGTAAAGAGGCGGTGTCTTCCAGAGACTCTAACTGTGGAATTCTCTTAATGTAGGAAGGCCGATCCAGTGCTGGGGGTGAGCGGTGGAGAAGTAACAGCTAATTGCCATGCTGGGAGCACAGACCTGAGGCTGCAGCTTGATCTCGTGCTGTGCAGGCACTCAGGTTCGGCTGGAAGGGCAAGTGTCTAGTATGACATCTCTCTTCTCATTCCCTTGATGGTATGTGATTGGACGCAGCTTTGTCCACTCCAGTTTACGCTCACAAATGAGTGCAGTGGCATTGTGGGCTGGTGAAATGATTGCTCAAAACGTGTTTGCCCAGCCTTTGTCTCTTGCAAGGATGAGAACACCCGAGTCTGTAAGACTTCAGGGGGTCTCTGCGTACACCGATGTGTCATGTTAGTGTTTATATTTCCCTGTGCATGGAAATACTCTGGGGAGAGAATCTCTAACATTTGTCAGCTTTTATGACCCTTGCAAAGGACTAAAAAATCAACCAGCCAGAAAACCCAAATCACCAGCCTGGTTTTCCAGTGTAGCCATAGCATCCCTCAAATTGAAATGAGCAACTCAACTGAGAAAATTTATTTTATTTTATTTTTATTTTGGAGAGAAGTAAAGAGGGTGCAAGTGACAGAGGGGCAGAGAGACAGAATCTCATGAAGGACAGAGCGAAAGAGAGAGAGAGAGACAGAAAGAGAGAAGTGGGGCTCAGGCTCCGTGCTCATCCAAAGTGGGGCTTCAGCTCACCCGATGTGGGACTCAAACTCACGAACCATGAAATCACGACCTGAGCTGAAGTCATATGCTAAACAACTGAGCGACCCAGGCGCCCTCAACTGAGAAAATTTAAAGGTCAAATTGACTTTATTCAACTATTCATGAACTGAGAGGCCTCCCAGCTAGTAAATAGAAAGGAGAAACGGAGCGCCTGGGTGGCTCAGTCCATTAAGTGTCCTACTTCAGCTCAGGTCATGACCTCATGGTTCAGTTTGTGAGTTTGAACCTCATTTCGGGCTCTGTGCTGCCAGCTCAGAGCCTGGAGCCTGCTTCGGATTCTGTGTCTCCCTCTCTCTCTGTCCCTCTCCCATTCACGCTCTGTCTCTCAAAAATAAATAAACATTTAAAAAAATTAAAAGAAAGAGGACTCTTCCAGCTGTAGGAAAGAAAGGATTTTAAAGTCAGAGAGGAAGGGGAAAAGGAAATTATTAGTAATTTAAAAGTACAATTAAAAGCACATTGTTTTAAGCAAGGTGGCCCTCTTAAGCGGAAAGGAAGTGGTCTTTCAGTGGTTTACCTACTTGTGCTGAGCAGGAAATTCCAGATTGGCTTAATACTTACTTAGGTTAAGTGTTAAGATCTTGGTGGCATTTAGCATAAGTGACTTCGTTTTGGGCCTGCTGTCTCCCTTTTAACAGGACCAGAACAGCTGGTAGCAGATGGAAGGACATGATCTAAATGCTTACGCTTTGCTTATCCTTTGCTCCCGGATAAGATGAAGTAGAGGTTTACTTGCTTGCTCTTCCTCTAAATTTCTCCTTGTGGAGTGGTGAGGGTTTTTTCCTCCCTCGACCAATTCTCTGATTCCCTGTCACCAACTGGGTGTCCTCCAATTCAATTCATCTGTCTTTTTTTTTTTTAATATTTATTTTTGAGAGAGAAAGAAACAAAGCACGAGAGGAAGAGGTACAGAGAGAGAGGGAGACACAGAATCCAAAGCAGGTTCCAGGCTCTGAGCTGTCAGCACAAAGCCCAATGTGGGGCTTGAACTCATAAGATGCAAAATCATGACCTGAGCCAAAGTTGGGCACTTAGCTGCCTGAGCCACCCTGGCGCCCCAAATTCAATTCATTTCAATTCTGACACTGTCAGCCTGGAGTTAGCATGAGACCTACAGGTGTTAGAACTCTTCCTACAAGATTGCCCTCACTTCACAGGCACATCTCAACTGTTAGGTTCCCATGTCACCTGCACTTTTGTTCTACTTGGCTACAAAGATGGGAATACTCTCAAAGAACTAGGAAAATTCTATGCTTATTATTGTGATTTATTATAAAGACACATATGAGCTGCCAGATGAAGAGGGACATGAGTGTGGGAGTGTGAAGGTCCCAGTGCAGGAGCCTCTGTCACCGTGGGGTTGGCATGTGCCACCCTCTGAGCATGTGGATTTGTTCACCATTTCAGAAGCTCTGTGAGCTCTATCATTTAGAAGGTTTTATGGAAGATTCATGATACAGATGCACTTGTTTCAATCACTGGCCATTGATGATTAAAGTCAACCTCCAGCACCTCTCCCCAAAGGTCGGGGGTGGTGGTGAGGCTAAAGTTGCCAACTCTCTAATCATGGCTTGGTCTTTCTGGTCACCAGCTCCCACCCTGAAGCTATCTAGGCCCCTCAGCCAAGTCATCTCATTAGCATACCAGAAACACTATTATCATTCAGGAGATCCCAAGAGTTTGGGGAAGTCTGTGCCAGGAACCAGGGACAAAGACCAAATATTTTTATTCTAACACAGGCCACCCCCTGGTCTTTGACTATAGGTCCCTTGTTGCAACAGGTGAAAAGATGCTGGCACACTACTAAAGTTCCATTCAGTCAGTAACAATTAGCCCATCATCCTGTATGATAATGTCTACCAGGATTGCTTAGGTGTTCTGGCTCCATTCAGTCTCGTCAGGTTCCAGAAGCAGGAATGGGGTCACAGCATATGTCTTCCTCTCTCAGGTATATGGTATAATCGAGCTAAGAGGCAGTGTCATCTCTTGCTCACACCTCTTGGGAGGTGTTAATGTAAATTGGATTTTCCTCATTATGTAACTAATTTATCCATTCCTTTACCCTCAGCTCCTGTCTCTACTTCTCTCCATTTATACCCAACTTTCTGCCATTGGAAGGAACATTATGTGTAGCTGCTGTGCTGGTCTAGACTGCAGGCAGCAATACTAGTCTGGCAAGTCCCTCCTCCCCTGTCTTCTCTCATCTGTAGACGGGAGGGTCACACCTGGACAGAACTGGTGGGCTAACTGACCACTAGGCAGTCTAGCTGCACCCACTGTCAGCCCCAGCCTTGCCAGATGGGGTGAAGGCACAGTCCTCCCATTCAGTCCCTTGGGAATTCTCACATCAAGGTTGAACAACATAGGTATAGTCGCCTGCCTAGGAATCCTTCCTGTTTCTGGCACTTGTACTTGCATTCCTGTCCTGAGACACTGCAGCAGGTAGGAAGAGGGAATGTTGAGGTGCACTATAATCATACAATGTCCTCTTACTTGGGAAGGATTATAGAGTCACACCTACACCACCCCACTGTCCTGCCCAGATCCATCAGGAAAACAAAACAGACACCTTTTTCCTCGTAGTGGAGCACTCCTGCATTCCCACGCATGCTGGGTGGGAGCACACACTTGTGAAGGTGTGTGAGCTACCAATTCATGCCTCCATGTCCCTGTTTTCACAGTATTACCATTTCCCATTCCAACTCTCTGTTAAGCTGTTACTCTGTCAGCATATCTGTATGCCCATTGTTGGACGTTATGTTTTCTAATTTATTTTTTTGGTGTGAGGAAATGAGACTGAGCATTCCAAACTAGTGCCCTTTGTTTTTTGTTTGTTTTTTCACATGTGCACCAAAAGGCATGTATAAAAATGTTCTCAGCAGCACTTTTAATGGTTGCCCCAAATGGGAAACAACATAAATGTGTGTAACAAGAAAATACATCCATAAACTGTAGCACAGCCATACAACGGAATACCATACATGCGGAGAATAAAGTTAGGGATTACCTGAGCCTGCACTGATGGGTTAACAAGGCATAAAGAATTACAAAGCCTTAGGATGCTCACACCTAAGTTTGGGTAAACAAAACTAGGTAAATAAGCATAGAGAGGGTGGGGCCAAGGCCCCAGTATGGGGGTGGTGGTGGCAAAGGCCCCCAGAATAGAGAGTGGGGCAAAGGCCCCAGTACAAAGGTATATGAGGTAAGCGAGATTAGGTATTCAGGGCGAAGCGAGATTAGGTATTCAGGGCGAAAACTCCCCCCAACTTACTACTGTATCAGAAAGATGTTTTCATAGGAAGGAAGGACAAAAATAGGGAACCAAGTAAATAGGACAGGTCACAGTTGTCTGGAATGGAGATAATTAAAAGAAAGGTGACTTGTTGACCCTGAGGTTACTTGTTCAATCATTCTTGTCCCCTAGACCAGTTTTGGTAAACAGAGGTGGTGCCTCACATCTGCTATAAACAACCTTTGGCCAGCCACCTGCCCGGTGCCAGGGATTTTGTTTTGTATTAACCCAAACCCCTAACCCCAGAAATCTTCAAGACCCCCTTTCCCTCACATCCATGAGTTGATGTTCACAGTTTTATTGTCTCTTTGTGCACATCCATCACCATGTTTGTAACCCTTCTGATCCTAATAAAAATGGAGCAAGGACCCTTAATCAGGGGCTCTTGTCTTCTCCCGGACATTAGCCTTCTCTCGCACTTTAATCCTATGTCTTGCTTTCTTGCTAGGCAAGAAAGAACTCTAGACTTTTTATAGGCTACTTGAGAGCTGTTTCTAGGACCCTGTCCAAGTGATGATAGAATCCAGCTGCTGCTCACGCAGGCCCCAAGTCAGTTCTAGGTGAATAGAGGCTCCCTGCTTGTGCACATATTTTCCCTGCATTTTCCTGGTAGCATGATCCTGTAGAAACTCTTTCCACTTTTTTTTTAAACTATTACCAGTATGTATGTATTTTAAAATTTACATTCGAGTTAGTTAGCATATAGTGCAATAATGATTTCAGGAGTAGATTCCAGTGATTCATCCGCTATGTATAACACCCAGTGCTCATCCCAACATATGTCTTCCTTAATGCCCCTTCCTCATTTAGCACCACCCCACCCCGCCCTGCAGCAAACTTCAGTTTGTTCTCTGTGTTTAATGGTCTGTTATGTTTTGTCTTCCTCCCAGTTTTTATATTATTTTTGCTTCCCTTCCCTTATGTTCATCTGTTTTGTATCTTAAAATCCTCATATGAATGAAGTCACAAGATATTTGTCTTTCTCTGACTAATTTTGCTTAGCATAATACCTTCTAGCTCCATCCATGTAGTTGCAAATGGCAAGATTTCATTCTTTTTGATTGCCAAGTATATATACCACATTTTTTAAAAAAAATTTTTTAAGTGTTTCATTCATTTTTTAGGAGAGAGAGAGAGACAGCGTGAGCAGGGGAGGGCCAGAAAGAGAGGGGGCCACAGACCGAAACAGGCTCCAGGCTCTGAGCTGGCAGCCAGCACAGAGCCCGACACGGGGCTCAAACCCACGAACCGCGAGATCATGACCTAAGCGAAAGTCGGACGCTCAACCTACTAAGCCACCCAGGCGCCCCTATACCACATCTTTTTTATCTCTTCATCAGCTGATGGACATTTGGGCTCTTTCCATACTTTGACTATTGTTGATAGCGCTGCTATAAACATTGGAGTGCATGTGCCCCTTTGAAACAGCACACCTGTATCCCTTGGATAAATTTATCCCTTGGATAAATTCTAGTAGTACAATTGCTGGGTTGTAGGTCTAATGATAGACCACATTAGTGCATCAGGAACAGGTTGTGGTGCCGCCTTTGCATGTGCTCCTGTGTAATGGAGTCCTGGAGTCTTCTGTTCTCTAGCTCCCAGTCATTTTACCCACTTTTATGTATAAGGCTTTGAATCCTCAGCAAGGGGTCAAGTCAAACTACCTTAACTATTTTGTCAATCTTATCTCAGTTAATTTGCCTGACTATTACTGATCAGGGTTTTCATTGTGATCTTTGCTTCCTTTTTTAAATTCTTCCAAACCAGGGTAAATAGAGCCATCTTATTTGGGGCTTTACAATTTTATTTTTCATGTTTATTTATTTATTTTGGGAGAAAGAGTGCAAAAGTGGGGGAGGAACAGAGAGAGAGAGGAAGAGAGAATCATGAGCAGGCTCCTCCATGCTGTCAGTGCAGAGCCCGACATGGGCTCGAACTCATGAACTGTGAGATCATGACCTGAACTGAAATCAAGAGTCAGATGCTCAGCCAACTGAGCCACCCAGGCACCCCTTGTTTGGGTGCTTTTTAATGTTGGGGGACAAGTATGGGGTCTTTTTGGTTCACCCAACCTTCCATAGTGCTGTATTAAGACCTGTATTTTAACCTCATCAATGTGTTATGTATCCCATTCCTTAATCACATGAGTGATGTTGAATATCTTTTCATGTGTCAGTTAGCTATCTGGATGTCTTCTTTGGAAAATTGTGTATTCATGTCTTCTGCCCATTTCTTAACTGGATTATTTGTCTTTTGGGTGTTGAGTCTGATTAGTTCCGTATATATTTTTGATTCTAACCCTTAATCCAGTATGTCATTTGCAAATATCTTCTCCCATTCTGTAGGCTGCCTTTAATTTTTATTGACTGTTTCCTTCACTGTTCGGAAGCTTTGGATCTTGATGAAGTCCTAATAGTTCGTGTTTTCTTTTTTCCCCCTTGCTTCTCACAATATGTCTAATAAGAAATTGTTCTGTCTGAGGTCAAAGAGGGTGCTGCCTGTGTTCTCCTCTAGGGTTTTGATGGTTTCCTGTTTCAAACTCACATCTTTCATCCATTTTGAGTTTATTTTTGTGTATGGCCTAAGAAAGTGGTCCAGTTATATTCTGCACGTTGTCCAGTTTTCTCAGTATCATCTGTTGAAAAGACTATCTTTTTTCCATTGGATATTCTTTCCTGTTTTGCTGAAGATTAGTTAACCTTATAGTTGTGGGTCGATTTCTGGGTTCTCACTTCTCTTCCATTGATCTTTAAGTTTGGTTTTGCACCAATACCAACTGTCTTGATGATTCCAACTTTGTAATATAGTCTGAAGTCTGGAATCATGATACCTCCAGCTTTGCTTTCCTTTTTCATAATTTCTTTGGCTATTTAGGGCCTTTTGTGGTTCTATACAATTTTAGGATTGTTTGTTCTAGTTCTGTGAATAATGTCGGTAGTATTTTGATAGGGATAACATTAAATGTGTAAATTGCTTTGGATAGTATAGACATTTTAACAATGTTTGTTCTTCTAATCCATGAGCACGGTATGTTTTTCCATTTCATTATGTCCTCTTCAATTTCTTTCATAAATGTTCTATAGTTTTTTTTTTTACAAATAGTTTATTGTCAAATTAGTTTCCACATAACACCCAGTGCTCATCCCCACAAGTGTCCTCCTCTATGCCCATCACCCCCTCCCCCCGACATCCATCATTCCTCAGTTTTTGTCAGCATTCAAGAGTATCTCATGGTTTGCCTCTCTCCCTTTCCCCCACCATTTCCGCCCTTCTTCTCCCCCTTGTTCCTCCATCAAGTTCCTCCTAATCCTCCTATACGTGCAAACATATGATATTTGTCCTTCTCTGCCTGACTTATTTCGCTCAGCATAACACCCTCAAGGTCCATCCATGTTGCTACACATGGCCAGATTTCATTGTTTCTCATTGCCATGTAGTATTCCATGGTATAGATAAACCACATCTTCTTGATCCATTCATCTGTTGATGGACACTTAGGCTCTTTCCACGTTTTAGCTATTGTGGGGAGTGCTGCTATGAACATTGGGGTACATGTGCTCCTATGCCTCAGCATTTCTGTATCCCTTGGGTAAATTCCTAGCAGTGCTATTGCTGGGTCATAGGGGACTTCTATTGTTAGTTTCCTGAGGAACCTCCACACTGTTTTCCAGAGGGGCTGTACCAGTTTACATTCCCACCAACAGTGTAGGAGGGTGCCCGTTTCTCCACATCCTCGCCAGCATCTAGAGTTCTCTGATTTGCTCATTTTAGCCACTCTGACTGGCGTGAGGTGGTATCTCAGTGTGGTTTTGATTTGTATTTCCCTGATGAGGAGGATGCTGAGCATCGTTTCATGTGTCTGTTGGCCATCTGGATGTCCTCTTTGGAGAAGTGTCTGTTCATATCTTCTGCCCATTTCTTCACTGGGTTGTTTATTTTTCGGGCGTGTAGTTTGGTGAGTTCCTTATAGAGTCTGGATATTAACCCTTTATCTGATATGTCATTTGCAACTATCTTTTCCCATTCCGTTGGTTGCCTATTAATTTTCTGGGTTGTTTCCTCGGCTGTGCAGGAAAGCTTTTAATCTTGATGAGGTCCCAATCATTTATTTTTGCTCTTGATTCTATTACTTTTGGGGATGTGTCAAGTAAGAAGTTGCTGCGGTGGAGATCAAGAAGGCTGTTTCCTGCTTTCTCCTCTAGGGTTTTGACAGTTTCCTGTCTCACGTTCAGGTCCTTTATCCATTTTGAGTTTATTTTTGTGCATGGTGTGAGAAAATGAACTAGTTTCATTCTTCTGCATGTTGCTGTCCAGTTATCCCAACACCATCTGTTAAAAAGGCTGTCTTTTTTCCATCGGATATTCTTTCCTGCTTTGTCAAAGATCAGTTGGCTGTACACTTTTGGGTCCACTTCTGAGTTCTCAATTCTGTTCCATTGGTCTATGTGTCTGTTTTTGTGCCAATACCATACTGTCTTGATGATGACAGCTTTGTAGTAGAGGCTAAAGTCTGGGATGGTGATCCCTCCCGTTTTGGTTTTATTTTTCAGTATTACTTTGGCTATTCGGGGTCTTCTATGGTCCCATACAAATTTTTGGATAGTTTGTTCTAGTTTTGAGAAGTATGCTGGTGTAATTTTGATTGGAATTGCATTGAATGTGTAGAGTGCTTTAGGTAGTAATGACATCTTAACTATATTTATTCTTCCTATCCATGAGCATGGAATGTTTTTCCATTTCTTTGTGTCTTCTTCAATTTCCTTCATAAGTTTTCTATAGTTTTCATCATACAGATCTCTTGTATCCTTGGTTGGGTTTATTCCGAGGTATTTTATGGTTTTTTGTGCAATTGTGAATGGGAGCAGTTTCTTGATTTCTCTTTCTGTTGCTTCATTGTTGGTGTATAAAAATGCAACCGATTTCTGTACGTTGATTTTGTACCCTGCAACTTGGCTGAATTCTTGGATCAGTTCTAGTAGGCTTCTGGTGGAGTCTGTCGGGTTTTCGATGTAGATTATCATGTCATCAGCGAAGATTGAAAGTTTGACTTCTTCTTTGCCAATTCTGATGCCTTTGATTTCCTTTTGTTGTCTGATGGCTGATGCTAGGACTTCCAGCACTATGTTAAACAACAGTGGTGAGTGTGAACATCCCTGTCGTGTTCCAGATCTCAGGGGGAAAGCTCTCAGTTTTTCCCCGTTGAGGATGATGTTAGCTGAAGGCTTCTCATAGATGGCTTTGATGATGTTTAAGTAGGTTCCTTCTATCCCAACTTTCTCGAGAGTCTTTATTAAGAAGGGATGCTGTATTTTGTCAAATGCTTTTTCTGCATCTATTGACAGGATCATATGGTTTTTATCTTTTCTTTTATTGATATGATGTATCACATTGATTGATTTGCGAATATTGAACCAGCCCTGTAACCCAGGAATGAATCCCACTTGATCTTGGTGGATGATTCTTTTATATGCTGCTGGATTCGATTTGCAAGGATCTTGTTGAGAATTTTTGCATCCATATTCATCAAGGATATTGGCCTGTAGTTCTCTTTTTTTGCTGGATCTCTGTCTGGCTTGGGAATCAGAGTGATGCTGGCTTCATAAAATGAGTCTGGGAGTTTTCCTTCGATTTCTATTTTTTGGAATAGCTTGAGAAGAATTGGGATTAATTCTGTTTTAAATGTCTGGTAGAATTCTCCAGGGAAGCCATCAGGTCCAGGGCTCTTATTTGTTGGGGGAATTTTGATCACTGATTCGATTTCTTCACTCGTTATGGGTTTGTTCAGGTTTTCTATTTCTTCCCGTGTGAATTTTGGTAGTGAGTGTGTGTTTAGGAATTTGTCTATTTCTTCTAAGTTGTCCAATTTGTTGGCATATAATTTTTCATAGTATTCCCTGATAATTGCTTGTATTTCTGATGGGTTGATTGTAATAAGTCCATTTTCATCCATAATAAATTTTGTCTATTTGGGTGCTCTCTCTTTTATTTTGGATAAGTCTGGCTAGAGATTTGTCAATTTTGTTTACTTTTTCAAAAAACCAACTCTTGGTTTCATGGATCTGTTCAATTGTTTCTTTGGTCTCTATGTTGTTTATTTCTGCTCTAATTTTTACTATTTCTCTTCTTCTACTGGGTTTAGGGCGTTCTTGTTGCTCTGCCTCTAGTTCCTTTAGGTGAGCTGTTAGATTTTGCACTTGCGCTTTTTCTAATCTCTTGAAATAGGCCTGGAGAGCAATGTACTTTCCTCTTAGGACTGCCTTTGCCGCATCCCATAGATTTTGAATTGTGTTTTCATTTTCATTTGTTTCCATATATATATTTTTTAATATTTTTATTTATTTCTAGGAGAGAGAGAGGGAGACAGCGTCAGCAGGGGAG
The DNA here is from genome assembly GCA_017311185.1 of Proteles cristata cristata. Taxonomy (NCBI): domain Eukaryota; kingdom Metazoa; phylum Chordata; class Mammalia; order Carnivora; family Hyaenidae; genus Proteles; species Proteles cristata. The sequence goes on along the minus strand of JAESUZ010002444.1, from coordinate 90,556 downwards.
GGTCAGAGAGAGAGGGAGACACAGACTCTGAAATAGGCTCCAGGCTCTGAGCTGGCAGTCAGCACAGAGCCCGACGCGGGGCTGGAACCCACAAGCCGTGAAATCATGACCCAAGCGAAAGTCGGACGCTTAACCGACTAAGCCACCCAGGTGCCCCAAGTTTCCATATATTTTTAAATTTCATCTCTAATTGCCTGATTGGCCCATTCATTCTTTAGAAGGGTGTTCTTTAACCTCCATATTTTTGGAAGTTTTCCAGACTTCTTCCTGTAATTGATTTCAAGTTTCAAAGCATTGTGATCTGACAGTGTGCATGGTATGATCTTTATTCTTTTGAATTTATTGAGGGCTGCTTTATGTCCCAGTATCTGATCTATCTTGGAGAATGTGCCATGCGCACTTGAGAAGAAGGTAAATTCCCTGGCCTCAGGATGTAAAGTTCTAAATATATCCGTCCAATCCATCTGGTGCAATGTGTCTTTCAAGTCCGTTATTTCTTTAGTGGTTTTCTGTCTGGTTGACCTATCCATTGCTGTAAGCGGAGTATTAAAGTCCCCTGCTATTAGCACATTCTTATCTATAAGCTTATTTCTGTTTGTGATTAATTGTTTTAGATATATTAGGTGCTCCCATATTTGGTGCGTAGACATTTATGATTGTTAGTTCTTCCTGATGGATGGACCCTGTAATTATTATGTAGGGGCCTTTTTCATCTCTTGTGATTGTCTTTAATTTAAAGTCCAGTTTGTCTAATATAAGTATAGCTACTCCGGCTTTCTTTGATATATATTTCTCCATCCCCTTACTTTTAATCTGAAGGTATCTTCCAGTCTAAAATGAGTTTTTTGTAGACAGCATATAGATGGATTTTGTTTTTTAATCCATTCTGCTACCCTATGTCTTTTGATTGGAGCATTCAGCCCATTTACATTCAGTGTTATTATTGAAATATGTGGGTTTAGAGTCTTTGTATCTTTCGTAGGGTTCATGTTTGTGGTGTTGTCTCTGGTATCTTTGTTCCTTGCAACCTTTCCTTCAGAGCATCCCCCTCAGGATTTCTTGTAGGGCTGGCTTCGTGGTGACAGATTCTTTCAGTTTCTGTTTATTTGGAAAGGTTTTTATCTCTCCTTCTATTTTGAATGACAGGCTTGCTGGATAGAGGATTCTTGGCTGCATATTTTTACTGCTCATCACATTGAAGATCTCCTGCCATTCCTTTCTGGCCTGCCAAGTTTCAGTAGATAGGTCTGTCACCACTCTGATAAGTTTCCCTTTGTATGTTAGGGCCCTTTTCTCCCTAGCTGCTTTCAAAATTCTCTCTTTGTCCTTATATTTTGCCATTTTGACTATGATATGTCATGCAGAAGATCGATTCAAGTCACATCTGAGGGGAGTCCTCTGAGCCTCTTGTATTTCCACATTTACTTCCTTCCCCAGGCCGGGGAAGTTCTCTGCTATAATTTGTTCCAGGACTCCTTCAGCACCTTTCCCTCTCTCTTCCTCTTCTGGGATTCCTATGATACGGATATTGTTGCGTTTGACTGTGTCGCTGAGCTCTCGAATTCTTCTTTCCTGTTCCTGGATCAGTTTGTCTCTTTTTTGTCAGCTTCTTGTTTTTCTATAATGGTGTCTTCTAAATCACTTATTCTCCTTTCTGCCTCTTCAATCCGTGCATTGGAGGCCTCTAATTTATTATGTATCTCATTTATTGCATTTTTTAATTCTTCATGCCTATTTTTATTTTCCATTCTGTCTGTAGCCATAGTTTCTTTGATGTCCCTATGTTTTTTTCAAGCCCAGCTATTAATTTTACCATTATTATTCTAAAATCTTGTTCAGTTATGCTGCTGATATCTGTTTTGAGCAGTTCATTAGCTGTCATTTCTTCTTGGAGTTTCTTTGGAGGAGAGCTCTTTCGTTTCGTCATTTTAGTTAGCTTTCCGGCTCTTGTTGGTTTTAAAGACCTGTTATGCTCTCTGGTTTTATGAGCGCTGCTGTATCCAGGAAGACTCTTTGATTTTCCAGGGCCTATCCTTTCAGAGAGTGTTTTTTGAATGGTATCCCTTGGTCTCTCTTGTTGGGACCTTGGTTATTTTATTTTCCTATTCGAAGTGATATTTGGGACTCTCCACCTTGTGTACTCTAGCTTGTTTCTTGACGTAGCCCTGGAAAAGAAAACAGACAGACAAACACACAGGGAGCAGGAGCACACAAACGCACAGGCTAATTCAACTAACATGCAAAGCGAGAGGGAAAACGAAAAAGTTAAGAGAAAAGATGGAGCAGGGAGGGCGAATAATATGGAGTATAAAGTACATAAATGGGTCAAAAAAGGGGAAAAGAAAAGGGAAAAAAAAAGAAGATAACCGATGGACAAAGAACGGTTTAAAGCATATACCTGGATTTCCCAGCTACAGTTAAATAGCCGTGTATATGCAGTGCTGGTTGAAGAGCATAGAGAAAGAGAGAGAAGGCAGGGTGGGATGAGGCAGAATTGGAAATAGAATGAACAGGCAGAAGGGATAAGAAGCTTTTTTCAAAGAGGTAAAGAGTAGAATATGGTTGGATAGGTGAGAGAAGAATGCTGGAATTATCCAGAGAAACTATATAGTCTAATTACTCCTGAGAGAAAGAGCTGAAAATGTCGGTAGGTGTAGAATTTACATTTACAGAATGGACTCATTGTGATTGTTTAAGCAAGCTGGCGACCAGAGTTAGTCAGGTCAGTGTTCTGGGGAAAAAAGAGAGAAAAGAGAAAGAAGAAAAAAAGAGAGAAAAAAAGGAAAAAAAAAGAAAAAAAAGAAAGAAAGGAGAAAAAAAGGAAAAAGAAAAAAAAAAAAAAAGGGAGGAGGGCACCTCTCAGGCAGGGATGGGCGTGGCGTGATCCAATGCCTCAGGCGGGAGCTCTGCCTTGTAGGCTATGGGGAAGAGAGTGACGATGCTCCAGTCCCTTCTTGAACAAAGAGTTGCACCTCGCTCTTTTGGGGGTGTAAACTCCCCGTATGGGGGGCGCAGCCGAAGTTGGTTGCACTCTTCAACCCAGGGCAGTTCCAATCTCCAAATCCCAGTCTGAGCGCCCCTCTGAAGTTGCCTTAGACACAGCTTCCCAGGCAACCCCCTCGGGCAATTCCAGGCTCCCTGCCGAGCTCTGGGGGCAGAGTCAGAATCGCTGCTTCCTTCTCTGGGTCCAGCTGGCTAGCATGGGCGGGGGCCTGCCTGCCGGGTGCGCCGAGCCCGAGTCCGCTGCAGTGAGGAAAACCGGGTCCCTCTATGGCTTGTCACCCGAAACACGAACTCACAGGCTAATATCCCAGTTTTTAGTTCTCTGCCTTCCCTCTGGAGTTCCAGCCAGCCAGGAGCGCGGACGCCCGGTGTCCGCGTGGCTCTTTCAGGGTCCCCAGCCGCCCGGGAGCTACAATGGCGGCAGGCGCGCCACCACTCTGAAGTCCTGCCTCCAGGAACCAGCACAAAGAAGCAGTTTGTGTGCTCAGCTCCCCCCAGGACCAGTTGGCGTGAGGGGACCTGGTGTGCAGGTATTGGCAAGTACGGTCTTTCTATGCACCGAGTGGAGGTTTTCCCCCCTCCAAGTGGAGGTTTTTCTGTTTTGGACTCTCTCCTTTTCCCCTCTCACTCCCCATAGAGGGTAGAGGGGGATCGTCTCCCACCCTGGAGTCTCCGATCCCGGCCCGATTTTATCTTCCCCGGTTCGCACTCACGTTAGAAGTCTCTCTCAGTGGATTCTGCATCCTTTTTCTCCCAATCTCTCAGGTTTTGTAAGGTTTCCAATGGCTTCAGATCTTTTCTGTGTGATGTATGGGCGCAACTGCAAGTACGGTGCTCCTTACTTCTCCGCCATCTTGCCCCCTTCTCCTAAATGTTCTATAGTTTAAGAGTTCAGATATTTACCCTCTTGGGTTAGGTATCTTATGTTTTTTGGTGCAATTATAATTGGGATCGATTTCTTTATTTCTCTTTCTGCTGTTTCATTACTTGTGTATACAGATACAACAGTGGGGTACTGGGTGGTTCAGCCAGTAAACGTTCAACTCTTGATTTAGGCTCAGATCGTGATCTCATGGTTGTGAGATCAAGCCCTGCATTGGGCTGTGTGCTGATCATGTAGCCTTCTTGGGATTCTCTCTCCTTTTCTGTCTCTCTCTCTGCCGCTCTCCCCTGCTTGCACTTTCTCTCCCTAAAAGAAAAAAAATTAAAAACGAAAAAACAAAACAAAAAGAAATGCAATTTTGATTTTACATCTTGTGACATTGCTGAATTCTAGTGACTTGTGGTGGAGTCTTTCATTTTTTCTACATAGAATATCACGTCGTCTACAAATAGTGAAAGTTAGACTTCTTCCTTGCTGATTTGGACGCTGTTTGTTTGTTTGTTTATTGTCTTATTGCTGAGGCTAAGACTTCCAGTACTACATTAAATGGTATTGGTGAAAGTGGACATCCCTGTCTTGTTCCTGACTGTAGAGGAAAAGCTCTCAGTTTTTCCCCATTGAGGATGATACTAGCTGTGGGTCTTTGTATATGGACTTTATGATGTTGAGGTATGTTCAATCTATACCTACTTTGTTGAGGTTTTTTTGTTTTTGTTTTTGTTTGTTTGTTTTTTTTAATTTTTTTTGAATGTTTTATTTATTTTTAGGAGAGAGAGAGAGAGACAGCGTGAGCAGGGGATGGTCAGAGAGAGAGGGAGTCACAGACTGAAACAGGCTCCAGGCTCTGAGCTGGCAGTCAGCACAGAGCCCGACGCGGGGCCCGAACCCACGAACCGCGAGATCATGACCTAAGCGAAAGTCGGACGCTTAACCGACTAAGCCACCCAGGCGCCCTTGTTTTTGTTTTTTTTTTTAAATCAAGAATGGATGCTGTTCAGGTGCCTAGGTGGCTCAGTCGGTTAAGTTTTGACTTTGGCTCAGCTCATCATCTTGCAGTCAGTGAGTTCAAGCCCCGCGTTGGACCCTGCTGACAGCATCAAGCCTGGAGCCTGTTTTGGATTCTGTGTGTGTCTCTCTCTCTCTGCCCCTTCCTTGCTCACACTCTTTCTCTCTCTGTCAAAAATGAATAAACATTAAAAAATATTTAAATAGATGCTATATTTTTCAAATGCTTTTTCTGAATCTATTGACAGCATCATATAGTTCCTATCCTTTCTTTTATTAAGGTGGTGCTTCACATTGATTGATTTGTGAATATTGAACCACCTCTACACCCCAGGAGTAAATCCCACTTGATCGTGGTGACTACTTCTTTTAATGTTGGATTCAATTTGCTAGTATCTTCTTGAGAATTTTTGCATCCATGTTCATCAAGGATATTGGTCTGAAATTCTCCTTGATAGTGGGGTCCTTGTCTGGTTTTGGAATCAATATAATGCTGTCCTCATAGAAGGTGTTTGGAAGTTTTCCTTCTATTTCTATATTTTGGAACAATTTGAGAAGAATAGGTATTAATTCTTCTTTAAATGTTTGGTAGAATTCCCGCAGGAAGTGGTCTTGGACTTTTGTTCGGTGGGTAATTTGTGATTACTGATTCAATATCTTTGCCGGTTATGGGTTTGATAAAATTTCTTTCAGTTTCAATTTTGGTAGTTTGTATGTTTCTAGGAATTTTTCCATTTTTTCCAGATTGCCCAATCTGTTTGCATATACATTTTTTAAAATATTCTCTTAAGATTGTTTGTACTTCTGTGGTGTTAGTTGTGATCTCTCCTCTTTCATGTATGATTTTGTTTATTTGGCTTCTCTCTCTCAGATAGTCTGACTAGGGTTTTATCAATTTTATTAATTCTCTTTGTCCGATTAGAGTGAAAACCTCAGGACATGTGTTTAGCTTACACCCAGCCACTCCTCAGGACACTCTCCGGAAGCTGGTCTGTGTTGCGATCTATTTACCTCCTGAACCCTGCTGGGTCATAGTTTCCTGAGTACCTGAAGGATGTTACAACAGTATGGAACTCAGTATGGAAAACTGTAATCCTTAACTCTCCTGTTCGTATGCTTTAACTTTCTTCTTCATAAGTCCTGGCTTTATAGTAATAAAGTTCTTTTAATTAAAAAATAATTCTTCCAAAGAACCTTCTCTTAGTTCCATTGATCTGTTCCACTCTGTTTCTATTCTAACTTATTTCTGTTCTAATCTTTATTATTTCCTTTCTTCTGGTGGCTCTAGGATTTATCTCCTGTTCTTTTTCTAGCTCCTTTAGGTGTAAAGTTAGGTTGTGTATTTGAGACTTTTTTGCCTCTTAAGGTAGGCCTGTATTGCAATATACTTTCCTCTCAGGACCACCTATGCTGCATCCCAAAGGTTTTATTTATTTATTTTTTTAATGTTTTATTTATTTCTGAGAGAGAGAGAGAGAGAGAGAGAGAGAGAGAATGAACAGGGGAGGGTCAGGGAGAGAGGGAGACACAATCCGAAACAGGCTCCAGGCTCTGAGCTAGCTGTCAGCACAGAGCCCGATGTGGGGCTTGAACCCACAAACCGCAAGATCATGACCTGAGCCAAAGTTGGATGCCCAACCGACTGAGCCACTCAGGCGCCCCAACTGCATCCCAAAGGTTTTAGACTGTCATGTTTTCATTTTCACTTGCTTCCATGTATTTTAAAATTTTCTTCTTTAATTTTTTGGCTAACCCATTCATTCTTTAGTAAGATGTTCTTTAACCTCTATGTATTTGTGGTCTTCCCAAATTTTTTCTTATGGTTGACTTCAAATTTCATAGTGTTGTGGTCTGAAAATATGCATGGTATGATCTTAATCTTTTTGTGCTTGTCGAGGGCTGATTTGTGACCCAGTATGTGATCTATTCTGGAGAATGTTCTGTGTGGACTCTAAAAGAATGTGTATTCTGCTTCTTTAGGATGAAATATTTAGTATATCTGTTAGGTCCATTTGGTCCAGTGTGTCATTCAAAGCCATTGTTTCTTTGCTGATCTTCTGCTTAGGTTATCTGTCCATTGCTACAAGTGGGTGTGAAAGTCTCCTACTATTATTGTATCATTATTAATGAGCTTCTTGAAGTTTGTTATTAATTGGGGGTGGCTGGGTGGCTCAGTCAATTGAGTGTCTGACTCTTGATTTCTGCTCAGGTCATGATCTCATGGTTCGTGGGCTCAAGCCCTGCATTGGGCTCCATGCTAATGGTGTGGATCCTGCTTGGGATTCTCTCTCTCTGCTTCTTCTTCCACGCTTGTGTGCTCTCTATCTTAAAATAAACATTTAAGTTTGTTATTAACTGATCTATATATTTGGCTATTCCAAATTAGGGGAATAAATATTTACAACTGTTAGATCTTCTTGTTGGATAGACCTTTAATTATGATATAATGCCCTTTATCTCTTGTTACAGTCTTTGGTTTAAAATCTAGTTTATCTGATATAAGCATGGCTACTTTGGCTTTCTTTTGATATCCATTATCATGATAGATGGTTCACCATCTCCTCACTTTCAATTTGTAGGTGTCTTTAGGTCTAAAATGAGTCTCTTGTAGGCAACATATATGTGGATCTTTTTAAAAATCCATTTTTATACCCTATGTCTTTTGATTGGAGCAATTAGTCCATTTATATTCAGAGTAATTTGTGACGCCCCCTCAGAACAATGTGACCCATAAAATGTAGTCATGGAGAAAAACAGTACACAAAACTTTATAATGATTAATAGATGATTAATATACCTCTAAGAAAACACACATTGTAATGTTTCTCTGGAAAAGCCACTGATTTATGACACAGGAGCCTAGCAGCTGGGAATGCCTGGCCCACTCTGGGTGGAAGGCTGCCTGCTTCTTTTGTGTTGACTTCTCTGCTTCCTCAGAGACCACCTATTCTGATGAAACTTATTGATTATGCCTGGTCAACCATAACATACATGCCTAAGCAAGTTCTGTTTTTCTCATGAGATCACTCTCTGAACACTAAAAACAATCTTGAAGTCTTATTGATTGATTATCGCTTCTTCAATAAATATGGGAATGAGGAGTTGTTCCAGGTGACAGTCTCTCTGAGCTGTCATCCCCTGCTCCCTTTCTCTTACAGCTGACTTGTTTGTGCCTCATTCTTCTCCCATGCGCCTTTACAGAAGGCAGTAGTAGTAAGTGATAGATATGGATTTAGTGCCATTGTATTACCTGTAAAGTTGCTGTTCCTGTAGATTGCCTCTGCTCCTTTATAGTCTTTGTTGCGTTTTTTTAAAATGTTTTATTTATTTTTGAGAGAGAGAGAGACAACGTGAGCAGGGGAGGGTCAGGGAGAGAGAGGGAGATACAGAATTCCAAAGACAGGCAACAGGCTCTGAGCTAATTGTCAGCACAGAGCCCAACACGGGGCTTGAACCCACAAATTGTGAGATCATGACCTGAGCCGAAGCCGCTCAACCGACTGAGCCACCCAGGCGCGCCAGTCTTTGTTGCTTTTGGTCTCTCTTTCCTTCTCAAAGGGTTCCCTTTAGTATTTCTTGCAGAGCTGGTTTAGTGTCCATGAACTCCTTTAGTTTTTGTTGGTCTTGGAAACTGTTTATCTCTCCTTCTATTCTGAATGACATATCCTTGCTGGATAAAGTATTCTTAGCTGCATATTTTTCCCATTTAGCACGTTGAATATATCATGCCACTCCCTTCCGCTTGCCAAGTTCCAGTGGGCTGGTCTCCTGCTAACCTTATGTGTCTACCCTTTTAGGTTAAGGACCATTTGTCCCTACCTGCTTTCAGAATTCTCTCTTCTTCTTTGTATTTTGCAAGTTTCACTTTGATATGTCTCAGTGTTGGCCTGTTTTTGTTGATTTTGAGGGGGTTCTCTGTGCCTCTTGGACTTGTATGTTGTTTCGCTCCCCAGATTAGGGAAATTCTCAGCTATAATTTGTCCAAATAAACCTTCTGCCCTTTTCCCTCACTCTTTTTCTAGAACTCCTGTGATATGGATATCATTGTGCTTTATAGAGTCACTGAGTTCCTTAAGCATACATTTGAGATCTAATAGTCCTTCCCCTCTTCTTTTCAGTTTCATTATTTTTCATTTTTTTAAGAGAAGGAGAAAGAGTGTGAGTGGGGGAGGGGAAGAGAGAGAAGGAAAGAGACAGAATCATAAGCAGGCTGCACGCACCAGTGCAGAGGCCCACATAGGGCTTGATCTCACGACACCGAGATCATGACCTGAACTGAAATCAAGAATCAGATACTGAGACACCCAGGTGCCACCATAGTTTTATCTTGTATGTCACCTATTCATTTTCTATTTCTTCCATTCTTGTTGTAATTATATACAGTTGATTTTACATTTCAGTTATAGCATTTTTTATTTTGGCCTGACTAGTTGCTAGGTCTTTTGTCTCTGCAGCAAGTGTTTCTCTGGTGCCTTCTATGCTTCTTTCAAGCCCAGCTACTATTCATATGATTGTTGTTCTAAATTCTTGTTCAGATATATTGCTTATGTCTGTTTTGAGTAAATCCATAGTTGTGATTTCTTTTTGATATCTGTGATTTCTTTTGGGGAGAATTCCTCCATATCATCATTTTGTATAGATTTCTGTCTTTTTTGTGTTATGAAAGCTTGTTATGTTTCCTGCTCCTGAGAGTAATGCTATATATTTAAAAACATTTTTTAATGGTTATTTATTTTTTAGAATGAGACAGAGAGAGAGAGCACGAGCTGGGAAGGGGTAGAAACAGAGAGAGACAGAGAATCTGAAGCAGGCTCCAGGATCTGAGCTGTTAGCACAGAGCCCGACTCGGCGCTTGAATTCACAAACCATGAGATCATGACATAAGCTGAAGTTGGATGCTTAACTTATTGAACCACCCAGGCGCCCTGACTAATGCTATTTTAAGAAGGGGTTGTACACTGTCCAGGACCTGGTGCTTCAGGAAATGTTTCTGGTGTATGCTGTGTGCTCTTGGGTTTTGTTGCTCTTTCCTCCAGGTTAGTCCTCTGTAGTGTTCCTCCTTGCTTGCAGTGGGGAGTGTTTGGACTTATAACTAGGCGTGCTTTGATTTGTTTGTTAAAATAAGCATGATTAAAAAATAAAAGAAAAGGGGCGCCTGGGTGGCTTAGTTGGTTAAGCGTCCGACTTTCGCTTAGGTCATGATCTCGCGGTTCGTGGGTTCGAGCCCCGCATCGGGCTCTGTGCTGACTGCCAGCTCAGAGCCTGGAGTCTGTTTCAGAGTCTGTGACTCCCTCTCTCTCTGACCCTCCCCTGCTCACGCTGTCTCTCTCTGTCTCTCCTAGAAATAAATAAAACATTAAAAAAAAATAAAAGAAGAAACCTGAGCCATTGATATTTTTTTGTATTCCTTTACCTATAATCTCTTGCCCTAAGCATCCATGGGTCTACATTTCACCTGTAACTTTCGTAGGCTATAGCACTTCTCACAGTGCTATAGCACTTCTGCAGATGTTCCCAGTATGAGATAGATATACTAGGTTTTTCTGTGTGAGTTCTGAGTCAGATGAGGCAGAGAACAATCCCCTGGGCAGCCAAGAAGTTAGAATGTTGAAAATAGGTTCTACTTTGTTCCTTCCAGCCTGCAGGAAGAAAGAAAGTGGGAATTGGGCTCTTTGTCCCAACTGCCCCGTGACATCCTGGGGAGGGAGTGGGACAAAGATGAGGAAAATGTCACAATATTTCCTACCATTTTGAATGTTACTTTTCTTGACTGGATGTTTGCTTGGTGGCTACACCTCCTTGAGTAATTTCCAGAACTCCTATATAGTTATTTTTGTCAGTCTCTATTTACTTTTTCAAACATTTTTGTGGAGGAAAAGGGTCGAGTCTACAATCTTACTGATCTCTTGAGCAAGAGTCTTCCCTTTTTATTACAATATTCAGAGCTTGATATATACGTGAACCTGAATACTAGAAATATCAATGTATCGATCAAGTTACCTCAAAAAACTGAATAGTATATATATTTATTTTTTAATTTTTATTTTATTTTTAATTTTTTAAACGTTTTATTTATTTCTGAGAGAGAGAGAGAGAGGCAGTGTGAGCAGGGGAGGGTCAGAGAGAGAGGGAGATACAGAATCCGAGGCAGGCTACAGGCTCTGAGCTAGCTGTCAGCACAGAGCCTGATGCGGGGCTTGAACTCACGAACCATGAGATCATGACCTAAGCTGAAGTCGGATGCTTAACTGACTGAACCACCCAGGCACCCTAATATATATATTTATATATTTATTTTATAGTCGGGCGTCTGGGTGGCTTAGTCGGTTAAGCGTCCGACTTTCGCTGAGGTCATGATCTCACGGTTCGTGGGTTCGGGCCCCGCATCGGGCTCTGTGCTGACTGCCAGCTAGGAGCCTGGAGCCTGTTTCAGAGTCTGTGACTCCCTCTCTCTCTGACCCTCCCCTGCTCACGCTGTCTCTCTCTCTCTCTCCTAGAAATAAATAAATAAAAAAAAAACATAAAAAAAGAAATATATTTATATTATATATATATAGGCAAATATAGATATAGATGATATAGATACAGATATATCTCCCAAATCTTTATCTCTGAAAGGTCTGGCCTATTAATAGTCCTTCCTGAATAGTTGTTGTAGTTTTCCATTGCCTTTAACTAGAGGTTATGATAGGACTAAGTGATGCCCTAAGTTATCTTCTTTATTTTAGACATACTCTTCGTTAACATCATTGTGTATTAGCAGCTCAATTTTCCTTGATAATCATGATCAGTCACTCCAGTCAGTACAATAACTACTGTCTTTGAGTGTTGATTTAGAGGCATGAGGTGCCAAAGTTGGTGGGTGGTAGTCTTAAATTCCATTTCAATGGAATCCTTGCTCTGTCTTCTAGTGGAAGCATTTCTCTCTTTGGAACTGATACCTCTAGGCCAGTATAGCATAAGATCATGTGGGTAGGGAGCAAAAATGTTGCTAGTGGATTGCTAAAGAGTGAGTGCTGTCACTCTCATTTCCATATCCTTGATTCCTGAATCTGTAAATCTGGCTATGAGAGATACAGCAACATATATTGGACTCTGTTTAGAGCCTCCTGGGAAACATTGTCCCAAATCTGCAAGGTGTTGGCACCTAGATGGCACTCTGAGTCTTCAAAAGGTCATTCCCCATTTTATCAAGCCAGCTCCTTCAGGATAATGAAGAACATGGTAAAACCAGCGAACTGTATGCCCATGAGCACCTTGGCATACTTTATTTGCTGGAAATGAGTTGCTTGATCAGGAGCAATGCTGTGGGGCATACCATAACAGTAGATATTGCATTCTGTAGTCCATAGATTTTGTTTGGCAGAATCATTGTATGTAGCAAAGGCAAGTCCATATCCAGAGAAAATGTCTATTCTGATAAGAGCAAAACATTGCATGTTCCATAATGGAAGCAGTCCAATGTAATTAACCTGCCACAGGTATCTGGATGATTACCTAAGAGAATGTTTTCATATCAGGGACTCAGTGTTGGTCTCTGCTGTTGGCATATTGGGAACTCAGCAGTGGCTGTAGATAGGCTGAGATTAGTGAAGAAAAATCTATGTTGCTGTGCCTATGTATAATCTTCATCCCTGCCATAATGGCTACATTATTCATGAGGCCATTAACCAAAGAGACTGACAGGTTTCCATAGGATGAGTCATCTTGTCCACTTTATTAAAATCATCCCTTTCTGAGGTCACCCTTTGATGAAATTTGCATGGAACGTTAAAATATTTACATTTTTGTCTTCAGAGAATTCTGGACACATAGATATTCCCCAGTTATCCTTGCCACCAACTTTTCAGTCATGTTCCTTTCAAATCCATCCAGTCAAAGCTCTGGCCATAGCCCATGAATTGGTATACAGTCACACCTCTGGTAATTTCTCCTTCCAAGCAGAATGAACAACCAGCAGCATTATTGGGAAGATTTTCCTTCACAACTGTCCTTTAGGGATGACCCTGAAAAGGGCTGTCATGCAGCTGTTCACTTTTGTGGTGCCTGTGTACTATGTAGAACTATTTAAAAATCAAGCCTGACTTTTCTCTTCCTTAGTCAACCAAGTGAGGGAATCCATAAGTCCAGGCTGGGAATGATTAGGTAATATAGAAGGAATTGGCCTGAAGTGTGCATGGTATGATCTCAATTCTCTTATATTTATTGAGGGCTGCTTTATGTCCCAGTATGTGATCTATCTTGGAAAATGTGCCATGAGCACTTAAGAAGAAAGTGAATTCCTTGGCCTCAGGATGCAGAGTTCTAAATATATCTGTCAGATCCATCTGGTCCATTGTGTCATTCAAGTCCATTGTTTCTTTAGTGATTTTCTGTCTGGTTGACCTATCCATTGCTGTAAGCAAAGTATTAAAGTCCCCTGCTATTAGCACATTCTTATCTATAAGGTTGTTTCTGTTTGTGATTAATTGTTTTAAATATTTAGGTGCTCCCATATTCGGTGTGTAGACATTTATAATTGTTAGTTCTTCCTTGAATACTGAGAACAAACTGAAGACTGATGGGTGTGGGAGGGGGAGGGGGAGATGGGCATGGAGGAGGGCACTTGTGGGGATAAGTACTGGGTGTTATATGGAAACCAACTTGACAATAAACTATTTGTAAAAAAATAAATAAATAACATGAAAAATAAATAAAACAGTGTCGCTCATAAAAAAATATATAGAAGGAATTGGCTCAGTGGGTATTTGATCCATTTCCTCACATGATTTACATATATCTTCAGAACTTATATTTGATGATGGAGTGCTGCTATATACAACCAACTTTATGGTTTGGTGAGTTATAGAAATCCAGCTCATGATGGACAATTCAGATAGGAGACTAGTTATTCACAATTGATGGAAGGACTTTGCTCCAAAATTCTAAGTGTACACACTGTGACTCACATAGAGGGGTCTCTACCAGAGGCTCCGAAGAGTAGCTATACCTGTCACTAACAATTCAAGCACTCCTGGACCTGCAAGATCATATAATCCAATTGGCAAAGCAGCTTGTAACCAGCCTGTACCCGTAGTTCTCTTGTTCTGGACCCTGCTCAAAACTGACAGTTTTTCAGATCACTCAGTAAATGAGCCGAGTAGCACACATAAATGCGGAATATGGTGAACCCCAAATCCAAAGTGGTCAACTAGGCATTATGCCTCTTTTGTGGCTGTAGGAGGGGTCAGATGTAACTACTTACCTTTCACCTTTAGAAAAGACATGTTAACATGGCCTAGAACACAGGACCCACTACAAATTTCATTTAATTTTTTTAATGTTTTATTTATTTCTAGGAGAGAGAGAGAGACAGCGTGAGCAGGGGAGGGTCAGAGAGAGAGGGAGTCACAGACTGAAACAGGCTCCAGGCTCTGAGCTGGCAGTCAGCACAGAGCCCGACGCGGGGCTCGAACCCACGAACCGCGAGATCATGACCTAAGCGAAAGTCGGACGCTTAACCGACTAAGCCACCCAGGCGCCCCACTACAAATTTCATTTAAATGAAAGGCTCCCGAACTTATCAGATTTATTTCCCATCCTCTGACACAGAAATGTCTTACCAACAAGTCTGTAACTGTTGCTACTTCTTGATCACTGAATCCAATCAGCAAAATGTCATGAATGCAATGTACCATTGAATGTCTTATCATAGGGAAAAGTGATCAAGATTTTTGCAAACTAAATTATGACATAAAGTTGGAGAGTTAATATACCCCTGAAGTAGGACTGGACAGATATATTGCTGGTCTTGCTAATTGAAATCAAACTGCTTCTTGTATTCTTTATTAACAAGTATGGAGGAAGAAAGCTTTTGCTTGGTCAATAGCTGCATTCCAGGTAACAGGAGATATGTTAAGTTTCTCAATCAATGAAACCACATCTGTCACAACACCTCATTGGGGTCACCCTCCTGATTAAGCTTATGATACTCCACTGCCATTCATCAAGACTTATCTTTTTTTTTTTTTTTGATACACCAAATAGACAAGTTGAAAAAGGATATTGTGAGAAACACTACCTTTGCATCCTTCATGTCTTTGATGGTGGCACTAATCTTTTTATTCTCTCCAGGAATGCACTATTGCTTTTGGTTAACTCTTTCTAAGTAAAGACCTTTCTAGTGGCTTCCACTACCATAATATCCCCCACTCTACAGGTCAAGGAACCAATGTGGGGGTTCTTCCACTTGCTGAGTAGGTCTATTCAAATTATGTATTTCAGAGCTGGGGGAAGTAACTACTGGATAAGTTCAAGACTCACAAGGCCCGCTGTGAGATAGATCTGAGCTAAAACTCCATTCATAACCTAACGTCTATACTGTGACTGGTAGCTCACAGTGCAGTTTAGGGACTTCTGGAATTAATAACAGCTCAGAGCCAGTGTCTAGTCTTCCCTCAAATATCTGATTATTTCCTTTCCCCCAATGCACAGACACCCTAATAATAAGCCATAGGTTACTTTGGGGAAAGCTGGGACAAAGATCCACAGTATAGTTTTTTCATTATTAAATTATTAAATTTAATATTATTATTAAATATATAAGTAATTTATAAATAAATAAATAAATTTAAATAATTATAATTACTATTAATTAATATTATTATTTAAAATTATTAAAGTGGACCCAGCCCCCATTTTATTCATAAGGTCTTAGGTCTGTAAACTGGCTCAAGTCTGGGAATTGATTGAGGAGGCTCTCTGGGTGGTTCCATTTAATTTTTTTTTTTAACGTTTTATTTATTTCTAGGAGAGAGACAGACAGCGTGAGCAGGGGAGGGTTAGAGAGAGAGGGAGTGACAGACTCTGAAACAGGCTCCAGGCTCTGAGCTGGCAGTCAGCACAGAGCCCGACGCGGGGCTCGAACCCACGAACCGCGAGATCATGACCTAAGCGAAAGTCGGACACTTAACCGACTAAGCCACCCAGGCGCCCCTGGGTGGTTCCATTTAGAGCTCTGTTCACTAGATGTAGAACACTTCTGCTTATAGAGATGAAATAAGGATTGAGTAGATTGCCTTTTTTGTTTTAATTTTAGGGACACCATGGTCAACTAGCCAATGGCATCAATTCTGCCAGTCAAACTATCCTGATTAGTGCTTTAAGTATGCTGTCCCTTTAAGTATGGCAACCCTACATTTGGTGATTAAGTGCCTCCTCTTGGACCCTGCTACCCTAGGTTCCAATGACCTACATTGCCTTTAAGAGTCCCAATTCATGGGCTCCTGGCTGGCTCAGTCCATTAAGTGTCTGACTTTGGCTTAGGTCATGATCTTGGGGTCTGTGACTTCAAGCGCTGCATCGGGCTCTGTGCTGACAGCTCAGAGCCTGGAGCCTGCTTCTGATTCTGTGTCTCTCTCTGCTCCTCCCCCACTTGTGCTCTGTCTTCGTCTCTCTTTATCAAAAATAAATAAACATTAAAAAGAAAAAGAGTCTCAGTTCAGAGCAGCAGTTCTCATGGTAGTTCCTGACTTACAGAGAAGAATGACCAAAGAGTTCTTCAAGGAAGCTGGGGTTCCCCTCACAAATTTATTTCTCACACTCATGGTGAAAGATATGTCCTCTGGACCCTTCTAGCATGAATAAGCATGTATTATAAGACAAATCTACTCTAACATTCCAATTTCCCTAAGCTGTTGGATATCTTCCTCTACATTTTAACAAGGCAATTTTGGCATTTCAAATTTCTTTGAAATTTGGTCACATTTTGGTCCATGTTTCAGTCAATCAAAATACAACCTGTTAGAGCCCTTTCTAGTTCCTTAAGCTACAATATTGAGTCCAGAATCTCTGTGAGTGGGCTCATGTCAATATAGACTACATAGAAGAAGGATGAGCACTGTGTGTTATATGGAAACCAGCTTGACAATAAACTATATAAAAAAACATATATATAGATTGACCCAACTTTACATTTCTTCTACCATGATTCCAGACCCCTAATATTCATTCCCATACATGTTGCCTGGAGTTTTTTTCTTTTTTCTTTTTTAATTTTTTAAATGTTTATTTATTTTTGAGAGAGAGAGAGAGAGAGAGAGAGAATGAGAGAGGTAGAGAGAGATGGAGACACAGAATCTGAAGATCTGAAGCAGGCTCCAGGCTCTGAGCTATCAGCACAGAGCAGGATGTGGGGCTCACACTCACAATTGGTGAGATCATGACCTGAACTGAAGTCAGATGCTCAACTGACTGAGCCACCCAGGTGCCCCACATGTTTCCTGGATTTCTGCCTGTATAAATTAGAAAAGCCATGCAGTGCTTTTGGGGTGAGGCTAACTCCTAATGGTTTACATTATCAACCTTACCTTCAGGGCCTGCTGGGACTTGAGTGTAGTAATAGGTCTAGAAGCAAATGGGGGAGTGGTGGAATCCGTCCTGAGGAGAATCAGCAGTGTCTTGCAAAGTGACTACCTCCGGGGAAGCCATTACAGTGTCCACAGGCAAAGCAGGGTTAACTTCCTCAGATGGGGGTCAAAGGACTGATTCTACATTAAGGAAGACTCTGCAAAATTTGGGAGTTCAATGTCTCTAGTTACCAGGATCTGTCCATATGTCTCTATTCCAATTTTCAGGGTCCCACTCCTTCCCAATAAATGCCCTCACTTTAACAGCAGACATAATGTCAGATTGGGAATTCAATTTGTAATTTATCCACTTGCAAGATGAGACTTCAGGTTTGGTGTTCAGAGAGTTAAACTGTGGTAACAGGAGATGAATTTTTGTTTCAGAGCAGAAAATTTTCAAGTGATTTACGTGGCCCTTGAGCTGGGAAGTTGAAGCCCTGAGCTCATCCTTTTCTTTCCTCAATTTGTCCAACACAATTAGTAGCAAACAGCCAATCTTATTATGCTTGTCAGTTTGATGAAAGTGTTCTAACATATCAAATATATGGTCACCCATGTACTTTGTCTTTTATAAGTATTTGATTAGGAATATCCAGTTGTGACACTCTGAGTATCTCTATTGCAATGGATTGTCAAGTGCCCTTTTTACTACTTAAAATAGAGTCAGTAGTGCCTCAGATTGGAGAATCAATTCCAGAAACTCCATAATCATTTCAGATCTTAATAAATATTAAGGAATTAACTTATACAATTGTAGAGAGTAGCAAATATGAATCCTGTATATGTTATCAGAATGGAAATTCAGACAGGAGTTGATGTGGTAGTCTTGAGGCAGAATTTCTTTTTCTCTGGGAAACCTCAGATTTTGCTCTTAGGGTCTTCAACTGAGTAGAATAGTCCCACCGTACATTATCAAGGATAACCTCAACTTACTTAAAGTCAAATGATTTCAGATGTTAACCATATGTGCAAAATGTCTTCACGGTAACACTTACTTAGTGTTATTAAATAACTGGCACTTATGGGGATGAGCACTGGGTGTTATATGTAAACCAACCTGACAATAAACTATTTGTAAAAAATAAATAAATAAATAAATAAATCACACACACACAAAAGTCTTAAAAAAAAAGAAAAAAAACCAGTAGCACCTGTGTAACTGGTGCTTACTAATTAGACATCTAATTATTTTTTATTGAAATTTTATAAAAGAAGTAAATTATTTCAAAGAAAAAATAACTGGCTACTGTAGCCTAGTCAAGATGACATAAAATTAATCATCATACATAAGGTATAAAAAGAAGATCATTGTTCAGCGTGTGAGAAAATAACAAAAATTTAATTACTCCATAAGCTCTAAGCAAGTTGTTTCATTGATTTGTGCTTAGCAATATGTGGGGATAGAAGAAATAGTAAACAAAGATTTATGTACTTAAAATTTCAATAAATGACAAAAATCCCTTCATGGGTGGCACTGTGTATACCCCATTACATCCGTCTAGTTTCACATGTAGAGACCTTAACATTGGTTAATGGGTTCAGGTGGCGGCCACCTTATATCCAACCACTATAAAGTCCCCTAATGAATCTTTCAACTAATAGTCAAACATCCTCTGATGATCTTTGCCTTTACTCATTACTTCATTAGAGGCTATAAAAGGATACTTTTTCTCTCCTTTCTGAATTGATTAATTGGAATCCTGTTAGAAAGATGATGCTTCTCCATCAATAATTTGGGTCCTCTGAAATAAATTTCTGACCAAAAAATTAGGATAATGGCTTGAATTCCCTATTTATTTGTTTATTAAAATGAGTTTGTAAACAAAAAAAATAAAAAAGTATATAAAACAAAACAAAAGAAGAAAAATGAGCTTGTGCCAAAAGTGATGAGAGATTCATTTATATTTTACTAGTTCAAGTATAAAACACACAGATCATCAGTGAACAGTTTGATTAATTTTCACAAAATTAGCACACCTTTTACAACATATAAGTCAAGAGATAGCACATTACCAGCACCACAGAAAGCCTTCTCATATGCCCCTCAATCACTAAGCTCTTCTTCCTGCCCCCGAATAACCGTTGATCTGAATTTTAGGAACAGATTACTTTTTCCTGTTTAAAACATTGTGTGTTGGGGTGCCTGAGTGGCTCTGTCAGTTAAGCGTCTGACTTCGGCTCAGGTCATGATCTCATGGTTTGTGGGCTCGAGCCCCATATCAGGCTCTGTGCTAACAGCTCAGAGCCTGGAGCTTGCTTCAGATTCTGTGTCTCCCTCTCTCTCTCTGACCCTCCCCTGCTCATGCTGTCTCTCTCTCTCTCTCTCAGAAAGAAATAAAAACGTTAAAAAAACATTGTGTGTTGTGTGCACGACAATATTATTTGTGAGATTCATCCGTGTCATTGTGGGTAGCTGTATTTTGTCCATTTTTGTTACTTGTGTAGCATTCTATTATGTGAACATGTGTCAGTTTATTCACTGTACTGTTAATAAATTTTGGGATTGTTTCCGTCTTTTGACTATCACAACCAAAACTGCTTTGAATACATCAATGGTACACATATTTTGTTGTTGTTGTTGTCGTTGTTGTTGTTGTTGTTATATACCTAAAAGTCAATCCACAAGTATAGGGAAGGTGAATCTTTATCTTTGGAAGACAAGGACAAACCAATTTTCAAATTGGTTGAGACTGTTTATTCTTTTCAGCAGCAGTGTTCAGCTGTTTCACATCCTTGTCAACACTTGACATTGACAGATCTTTTCATTTAGAACATTATGGTTGGTGCATAGTGGCTTTTAATTTTGTGGAAAAAAATTTTTTTTGACTCAAAGGGCACCTAGTCTATATGCTCAATGTGGAAATAAAAGAATGTCACTGGATCATTTCATGAGGCCATGTACTGCTTATAGATGCTCTTAAGGTCAGTGAGTAGACTGGAACTTATAAGCAAACCGCAGAATGAAGATTCTAACTAAAGAAGGGAGTAAAAATATTTTAAAAAATAAGAAGAGGGTAAAGACTATGCCTTACTTTGTTATGCACTATATTGTAGACAGAGTTCTTTGGCTTCAGGTTGAGGAAAGCCAAGGTGAACTAGCACGGCCCAGGGTAGTGATAAAGAGCTGATGGAAACGATTAATAATGCTGCAGTATGTAGAGTTACATACTGTGAATGAGTGATGTCTAAATGCACCAGATAGTGTCAGTTCCCATGGTGAATTTCCTTCAGTGAAAAAGCCTGGGGGAAGAGGCAGGCCTCAGAGAAAGGCTTAAGTTTGTAATAATAAAATACCCAAAATGATACTATCCAACAATTATATAGTGCTTTGCACATGTTAAGACATTTCATCTTTTTTTTTTTAATTTTTAATGTTTTATTTATTTATAGGATAGAGAGAGAGAGAGAGAGACAGCATGAGCAGGGAAGGATCAGAGAGAGA
Organism: Proteles cristata cristata; assembly: GCA_017311185.1. Lineage (NCBI taxonomy): Eukaryota > Metazoa > Chordata > Mammalia > Carnivora > Hyaenidae > Proteles > Proteles cristata. Next base: position 69,837 of record JAESUZ010002444.1, on the reverse strand, counting down.
GAGGGAGTCACAGACTGAAACAGGCTCCAGGCTCTGAGCTGGCAGTCAGCACAGAGCCCAACGCGGGCTCGAACCCATGAACGGCGAGATCATGACCTAAGCGAAAGTCAGACGCTTAACCGACTAAGCCACCTTGGTGCCCCAGACATTTCACCCTTTTAATAAATCACTGAGGTATCTTTTCCAATTTTCAAGGTGAGACCACAGGTATAGAGAGTTTAACTCACTTATCTAAGGCCACACAGAAAGTAAACGGTGGAGCCTGAATTTGAACCCAGGCAATCTGGCCTCAGTGCTCTGCTTTTGACTCTGTACTATCCATAGAATCAGGTTTGGGGGTTGGGGGATTCATGCAGAGAGATTCTGGGAAAGGGAGAAAAGGAAAAGGGGACAGGAAATTAGACACGTAATCTTATTATCATCCAACATTAAAAAAAAAAAAGAAAGTGTGTCCAGACTAATGGGATACATTCTGCCCTGCTGCTGAAAATAAAATAATGAAAGCCAGAACATCTCTAGGTTTGGATCTCAAAATCTTCAATGCACACTGAGCATAATGACTCAGTAGGGAAGCCCAGCTTAGCGGAGATCCAAATGTTGGGAACTGCAAGTCATCCTGGGAATTACCTTTAGTTTTCACACACCTGTGTCAGGTATTTATGATTGCTTTAGCAAAGCACAGATGACACAGCATTATGTCTAGTTTCCACTGGGTTTTGAGGTTGTAGAGAAGCCAGTCAGGATTGGTTAATAATCTACATTTATATTATCCACACCAGTGGGTAGGGACCTTGTATTTGGCCCCAAGTCCAAGCCATCCAAAGGCCAGACCATGAAGTTCCAAACCCTCCTTCTGCTTCTTTCTGGAGAAGTTTTACTGATTAAGGTAAATCTGGAGTCATTTTACTGCTGAAGTTCACTATGAGCTGGTGAGCATGGAGTCTGGAGAGACTGATAATGAGGAAGGAGGAGCAAAGGAAGGCTATCTGAGTGGGTGCTGGGCAGAGAGAGTAACCCATCTCTACCTCCGCCCTGGACATCTCTTCCCTACCCTTTTCTACACCTTTCTGTCCTCGACCCTAGCTCTCTTTTTTTTCTTCCCTACTTGCCTTGTCCATCAACAAAAATAAATTGCCTTTCCTTGGAGAAGAGCTCACTCTATGAAGTAGGGAGAACAAGAAGGATTGCCTGGGGCTGAAGCAGCTGGATGACTTTGACAGTCACCTAGAGTGTCCCAGGATCAGGTGTCCAAGGTAGAATGGGGCAATGACTGCTCAATGGGTAAAGAGAAGGCTCAGGGAAGACACTTACAGAGCCATGTTTGCATTTGAGCATCTCCACTTTAAGGAGGTGGATGTGAAGTAGGACCCAGCTCTCAGGGTTGCCCTCTCCCTGGGACTTCTTCCAGGCTTTTACTTTCCTCCCCCGACCTCCTTCAGTTTCTTCTGATTGTTCTGCCCGGGGACTGAGGACTCATATGCACTTTTGTTGGAATTAGATCTTGGGGTTGTGGAAACATCCATCAAAGTTAGTGGAGGTTTGTGTTTATAGAAGTGGGTGGGGATTTCAGTTAGTTCTCCACAGATACTGAGATGTCTAGAGAAGTTGGTGCAAGCAGTTCCTAATCTCCCTCCTACTCATTTCAGGATCCCTGACCCTGACTGAAACTCAGTCCCTCCCCCTAACTCTGGTCCCCTCTATCCATCCTGTCCCTCTCCAGGCCTGTCTCTCTGTCCTTCTCATCTGTCCCAGCTTCACAAAGCAATAGCAGTCTCCCAGGGGTGCTTCTCTGGACAAAGTGGGGGTGTAGAAGTGAGCCCAGGGAGCAGCAGAGAAAGAAGGGGGGTGGGTGGGTCCCCAGCCCACTCCCTGTTGGACCCCAAAGTAACCATTTCCACCCTTTGCATTCACTACCTGGTGTATTTTCACACCACGTGTGTCCACCTGGCATAAGCAAGCCTGGCTTCCTGACACTGCCTTTGTGGACCACAAACAGTTGCTGTGCTTGGACAGCCACTCTGCTGATCACAACGTGAGCTGTGGGCAACATGACTGGAGGACAGGAGACCTGACTATCGAGACCAGAAGGATAAGGATCCAGAAGTACTTCTGTAGTATTAGCAGTGCCAGAAGAGTTTGGACTGTTCAGTAAGGCTTGTGAGTGATGTTGAGATTCTTATAAGGACCAGCTGGGCTTTCCCAACTGTAGACCAGAGGGCCTTCACCATGTTGTGCCAGGGCAATGTGCTGACCACCCCTCTCTCCCCCTCCCAGCCTGGGAAATGTGTGTGGCATTTTGCTTCAGGTGTCATTTTCAATCTGGTTTGTCACTGATTCTTGGTTCCTGGTCTCAGTCTTACAGATGTTGGTGACCCCAATGGGAGCTTCTCCAGGGGACACTTTTAGTCCCTTAGAATGGTGAGGATTTCATGTCTCTGAAGGAGGACTAACAGTATGGACAATGGTAGGCACTTTGGTTACTGAGGCCAAGGGCAATGGGGGAAAGATAATGGAGAGGTCTTTTACAAAGATCCTGAGGTGCTACTTGACTGAAGTGTGTGGGCTCACTACTCCTACACTTGGAGGTTACAAATGAGCTACTGCTGCCCTCAGGTTCTGGGGGGGAACCTACCGCCTTCATGGTCACCCCTTGGGGAAGGAAAGAGTCCTCTGTTGGCCTCACCCAAGGGAGGGTGAGGAGAGGGACCCCTACATCCACATCTGGTCCTGACAGATAACTGAGGTGTGTGTGAGATTTCAGACACATTTTCTGTGGGTAGCTTGCCTAGAATGACCCCAATTCCATTCATGTCTTTTTTAATGAAAGACCCTGAGGCTTGAATAAGGTCAGAGAAAGGGCCAGTGAGAGAGAAGAAGGGAAAGTCAGTGACCACAGAGGAACAGAAAGTCCCTTTGGGTCTTGTAATTGAATATGGGACCAAGTATACAAGGGAGACTCTTTGCCCTTCTGCCGGAGTCCTGCTCCAGTCAGTTCAGGGGTCCCTTCCCTTCTGTCCCCAACACTCCCTTCTTAGATCTGTGATCCCCACCCTGACCTTGTGAGCTAATGCCCACTCTGATGTTGCCCCACCTGGATTAGGATCAAATGCTCTCCTTCTCTCCCCTTCAGAACTGGAGCTTTCAACACGGTGCTCTGACATTCAGCCTAGAGAGTAGGTTATGTTCTGACTACTGGTTAGGGAGATAATTTAAGAACTCATGATCCCACTGGGAACAACTGAGAAAGCCTGATGAAACATAGTTTATCTTATTGAAATTTTCAACATGTAGACACAGTGAAGAGGCCCAGCTAACATCTAGGAGAGGACTTCAGCCTGGAGGGGTGAGGTCAGGGGACCCAGAGCTCCAGATTCACGTTTGCTCTGAAAACATTAGCCAAAACTGAGGAGATAAGCAAGAAATCTATCCGAGCTTTTGGCTGCTTTGAGGAGCTGAGCAGAGAAAGAGGTGAAAGCCTGGTGTCCAACAGGAGTGAGATCCTAAGAGACTAACCCCCACGGTGAGTGGTGATTCTAAAATGCTGCTTCTTCAAACCAAGAAGAGACTCTTTTTTCAAAAAAAAAATTTTTTTTTTAAGTTCATTCATTTATTTTGAGAGAGACAGAGACAATGTGAGTTGGGGAGGGGCAGAGAGAGCAGGAAAGAGAGAGAATCCCAAGCAGGCTCTTCACTAGCAGCGTGGAGCCTGATGAGGGCCTTGATCACGAAACCTTGAGAACATGACCTGAGATGAAACCAAGAGTCAGTTGCTTAACTAACTGAGCCACCCAGGTGCTCCAAGAGACTCTTAATGATGCAGAGAACAAACCGAGGGTTGCTGGAGGGGAGGTTGATGGGGGATGGGATACATAGGTGATAGGTATTAAGGAGGGTACTTGTGATGAGCATTGGGTGTCATATATAAGTGGTGAATCACTAAAATCCACTGATTATACTATATGTTTACTAACTAGAATTTAAATAAAAATTTGAAACAAACCATTTTTTTTCCTCAGTTGATAACTAACAGTTCAGACTTTGAGGAATGCTACAGCCACACTAGAAAACCAGGGTGGTGTTTTGGTTTTTTTGGTTGGTTTGTTTGTTATTTAGTCCTTTGGGACAGTCATAAAAACTGATAAATGTTAGAGATTCTCTCCCCAGAATATTTCCACGCACAGAGAAATACAAATATTAGCATGACACGTCAGTGCACACAGAGACCCCCTGAAGCCTTACAGATCCGGGTGTTCTGTTGTTAAAGACAAAGGGTGATGCCATTTTGAATAATCATTTTAACACCCCCCAATACTCCATATATTTGCCAGCATAAACTGGAGTAGACAGAAGTTGGATCTAATAGTATCAGAGGAATGAGAGGAGAGTGCTGAACCTGAGTGCCTGCATAGCACTAGATCAAGCTGCAGCTTCAGGTCGGTGCTCCAAGAATGGCGATTGGTCGTTCTTTCTCCATTCCTCACCCCCAGCACCCAAACTACCATTTTATTATTAGAATTCCACATCGAGAGTCTTGTTAGGAGGTAGAAGCCACCTCCCTCCAGAGACAACGAAAACCTATTTTCCTAATATTCTTCCAGTGAGACACAGCATGAGGCTCTACCAGGCAGGTGACCATGAGCTGGTCCTGACTCAGGAGGTGGTGTCGGCAAGGCTAACACTGTGCAGAAACATTTGCCCAGGAGCCGTGTGCGGCAGTTACTACATCCTGTTGCCAGGAGCAGCAGCAACGTCAGTCCTAGACTCAGGACTGAGTGTCCTGCCTCAGGGGAGTCCGTGGTATGGCCGGAGATATCAGTGCAGAGCAGTAGGGGCAGTGGGTCCCATGTGGGCTTCAACCTGGGTGGGATTGTGTATTCCATTCCTGACACTGTAGCCCCAAGTCTGCTTGGTGGCCTTCCCCAACATAATCTCATATTTAGAGAAAAGAATTCCATCGTTTGCTCCAAAAATTTGTCAAGGGAGTAGTTGCAAAGAGCAAGCATTCCGAGGTGTAGATCATGCTGAACTGTGAACCTCTCCCTAGTCCTTCCATTCATCTGGACCCCAGAATACAACAATGACGTGTGTCTCACAACATCACATTTCATACTGACAACGTACATGCACCCCTCTCTTTACAAGGGAAAAGAAAATGCATTTAAATGTGATTTTAATGTCCCTCCCAACGCTGGCTGCTCTGATCACCGACCTCAGCGGCTCCAGATCTCGCTGAGCACCAGCACTGCTTGAGGGGCTTCTCACAAAATGCACGGGTCTCTCCCCAGACCCAGGCTCAGAGTATTCAGCGCAAGATCAAGGAATCACTTATTTAGCAAGCCCTACAAGTGAGGGCCATGTGGGAATCTTAATCTATATTCTTGCTACTGAAAGGGTGACGTGAAGACAACCAGCAGCACCTTGTCATAAACACAGAATCTCATACTCCATGCTTTGTGAGCCTTAACACGGTGTCTGGGGGAGTCCTGTGAACAGGGAATTTTGGGACTCCCTGGTCTATGTGCCTTGACAGGTGGAGCCAAGACTGTGCAGACAGCTCTGAGTGTGTGGTCTAATCAGATCTCTTGGAACTGGGGGTCTAGGGTTTGGCCCTTTTTCCTTTCTCTTCTATGGCCATCACCCACTTGGTGACCTCATTTATGCTGAAGGTTCTAAACATCATTTTCTTGGTGTCACTTCCAAAATCTATTTCTCTGGCCCAGACATTTCTCCTAAATTCCATACTCACCCACGCTCGTCTGATTGCCAAGCTGATTCCCTCACATTTCTAATAGACATCTCAGCTCATTATCTCTTCACTGAATGTCTGTGATGCCCTTTCCCAAATATGCTCCTTCCAGAATCTTCCCCATCTCTGCTGACAGCAACTCCATCTTTCCACTTGTATACTCCAGAATTTGGGGGTCCTCCCTGGCTCCTCTTACTCATACCCAAGATCTAATCCATTAGATTGTGCTGCAAAGTCGATTTACAGATTGTATCCAGAATCCCATCACTTCACACTCTTTCCACTGCTCACACCTCAGTGAAAGGAGCAGACATTCCCAGCCTGGAACACGGAACTGGCTTTCTACTGCTGTCCCCAGTGCCTTACCTGCCCCTTGCCTCCCATTCTGTTCTCAACACAGCAGACAAAGTGATCCTTTCAAAGGAGAAGCTGACCCATGTCCCTCTTTTTAAATTTTTTGATTTTTTTTTTTTTTTTTTTACTTTAGGAAGAGAGAGCATGCATGAGCAGGGGAGAGGGGCACAGGGGAGAGAGAGAGGGACAGAATCTCAAGCAGGCACCACACTCAGCACAGGGCCCAATGTGGGGCTCAATCCCATGGCCCTGGGATGACGACTTGAGCCGAAATCAAGAGTTGGGTACTCAACTGACTGAGCCACCCAGGTGCCCCACCATGTCTCTCTTTTGCTCAAACTGTGTTGTAATTTCCCTCACACTTAGAGCAAACGTCAAAACCCTTTAGATATCTTCCAAGATTATAGGGTCTGGTCATACCTGTATCTCATCTCAGTTACTCTCTGCTCCAGCCGTACCGGTCTTCTTTTTCCTCTCAGAACACTCAGACACACCTGCCCTTCTGCATTCACACTGGACTTTCCACCACCTGGAAGGACCTTGCCCCAGACAATCTCATGGATAATTCCTGGGTCCATCAAATCTTTTCTCAAAGCTCACCTTTTCAGGGAGGTCCACTGTGAGCATCTAAAGTAAAACAGCCATCTCTTGGCAGAAGGCATGAATGGATATTTTCCCAATGAATACAGATGTCCAACAGACACAGAAAAAGATGCTCAACATCACTCATCATTAGGAAAATACAAATGAAAACCACAATGAGGCACCTTTCACTTCACACCTGTCAGAATGGCTAAAACAAACAAACAAACAAACAAAAACCACAAGAAATAACAAGTGTTTGCAAGGATGTGGAGAAAAAAGAACTCCTGTGTGGTGTTGGTGGGAATGTGCACTGGTGCAGCCAGTATGGAAAACAGTATGGAAATTCCTCAAAAAGTTAAAAATAAAATTATCATCTAATCTAGTAATTCTATTACTGGGCATTTACCCAAAGAAAATGAAAACACTAATTTGAAAACTATATTTTTTGCAGGCATTATTTACAATAGCAAGGGTATGGAAGCAGGCCAAGTGTCCTTTGACAGATAAATGGATAAAGAAGCCATGGTATATATACACAGGAGGGAGATGGATCAGTCTCATCTCTGCTGGCACAGAAAGGCAAGTTGGGGAAGAGAACACAGGGCAGTGTGGGGAAGGGTTGTGGTGGGTAGGATGGACCTGTCTCCCTGCTTCGTCTCATTATGCTAATAGGAACACAGACATTCAGATGCCCTTTGCAGAAAAAGAAGTCAGGGACACTGATGTCACAGGTGGGAAAGTAAACAAATCTTGTGTCACTCAGTCCCCTACAAGGCTGGCTCAAACTGTGAAAGAAAACAATCATGAACAAATTTAGATGACTCACTGTAAGTGATGACAGTCTCACCCCACCCACTGCATGCTCAAAATGTCCTGCTTCAAGAATCCCCATAACCCAGTTGTGTTCCGTCTGCCCAACCCCTCCCCACATGAGGTCCTCCAGAGTCTTACTTTAGGAGCTGTGAGAGACACATCAGAGCCCTCCATACCATTACTTCCTGGGTTAATACAAATAGGATGTGGTCAGAGCCCCCAGGAGACGAGACTAAAACAGAACCTATGGAGTGGGTGAGCTCCCCATGGGGTCCTGTCTACACTATCCCAGGGTCTCGGGGATCACTCCCTCCATACTTACTTGCAGACTGAGTGTAGCCCCCTCCTTTTCCACCTGTGGCAAGAAAACATCATGTTTGAGCCCATGGAGGAGGCAGGGCTATGAGTCCTAGACCTAGTTCTGAACTCCAGGGAAACTTCCAGAACTGTGACTGCAGATTGAGGGCAGGATCAGGAAACACGAAGAAAGTACCTGTGTGAGGATTGGCCAAACCACCCTCCTATATTCTGTCCTCAGCAGGGGCTTTCATCTCTGTCCTGTGACTTCTGCGAATCGGGTCCCCATCACCAGATTCATCAAGGTGAAAAATTTATCCTTCATTTTCACATGTGTTTTACTAAAAAGCAATTGTTAGCAATCAATTCCACACTGGCTAGCACATGTGGGTGGGTGGTACTTCACATTAAGTGGGGTAAGAAAACTCAGAGCACAACCTCTCCCTCCCTACCTGCTTCTTACTACAGATTACAGCTCCAGCCAGCACAGTGACCACAGGGGAACCAGACCAGCAACGATGTCCATGATGGGGATGGTGGACTGAGGAGGAGGCTCTGGGAAGGGAAGGGAAGGTGAGGGCCCTGTACCCCAGGCATAAGAACTTCTGAAGTTCTTCAGAAGAGAGATTTCCCTGAGAAAAGGTTCTGTACCCAGGTTTCCCCTCTCACCTCTCTCAGGGTGATGGATTCCTGCAGCCCCTCGTGCCGTACAAGCACATGTACCTCTGCTCCTGTCCAGGGGGCACCACCACAGCTGCCCACTTCTGGAAGGTGCCATCCCCTGCAGACCTGTATCCAGAAGCTCTGAGTCCTGGGTCAGGTCCTCCACATCACACTGCCAGGGTAGAAGCCCAGGGCCCAGCACCTCAGGGTGACATCACTGTCAGAGATGGGGTGGTAGGTTACATGTGTCTTTGGAGAGTCTGAGAAGAAGGGTCAGAAAATTTTTAAAAAATGACATCTGTCTTGGGCCACTGCAGCAGCACTCATATGACCAACCATCCTGAGAATGGACAGTTCAACTGGGGTGGGAGCAAGGAGCAAAAATCCAGACATCAGACTGGGCGTAGACATGTGGAATGATCTCTTCTTGTCTGGAAAGTTCTTTAATCAGGACAAGAAAGCCTAAGGTAAGAGCCAGATCTCTGAAGGGAGAGAAGGTAAGTCTGGTCCTGACCTGAGTAGAGGCCCAGGGACACAGAAGAGCTGAAGTCAGAACTCAAACGCATTGGTTCTGGGGCAGAGAACAAAACTAAGAAAGTCCCCATGGTTCCTAAAGCCGCTGCCAGAGTGACTGATCAGTTATTTCAGAGATGGCTTCCCCTCCATCCCTGAGAGACAGTATTCCTTAATTGTCCCGGGAGAAACATGGGCACTCTGGACAGGATGCTCTTTGGTACCCAGTCTGAACACCAGGGTTGTTTCCTTTCTCTCTCCACCTCTGGGGGTGGGGGTGGGGGTGCGTTCCAGCATCAGTCCCATTTATCTCTCCTAATAGGGAGACACTGCCCCCAGGCTCAGGGAAGACTGGGGAAATTCCTTATCCCTTCGTCCCTGCGAGCTGCAGCATCTGATCTCTGTTCTGCAGGTACCTGCGTTGCCGCTCCATCCACTCTCCGTCCGGGTAGTTCCTGGGTGCTCCGCCACACCGGCCGCCTCCCTCCGGCGGCGGGTGATCTGTGCCGCCGCGTCCGCCGCGGTCCCGGAGGGCAGGTCCTCGTTCAGGGCGATGTCATCCGCACCGTTCTTTGAGCATTGACTGTACGTGCAGAGGACCCGCCTGTCCCGCTCCACTTCCCATCCCGAAAGCCCCTGGCCCCGCCCCCGCGGCCAGCCACTCCCACGTAACCCCGCCCCCGAGAGAAGTCCCTGGGCCGTCCTCGCTCTGAGCCTGTTCAGTTTAAATCGGAAACAGAACCCAAGCAATCCCTGTGGGCTCTTTCCGGATCTAGTGGCTTGTCGGTGGACCTTGGGGTGACGTTCGGACCCGGAAATCAGGGCGGACGTTGGGATGGGGGGTCGTGACCTGGACCCGGGCCCGCGTCGCTCACCGGACTCGCTCTGGTTGTAGTAGCCGCAAGTGTTCTGCAGGCTCACTCGGAAAGTCCGTGCGTTGTTCCCGGCGATCCGCGTCTCCCGATCCCAATACTCCGGCCCCTCCTGCTCCATCCACGGCGCCCGCGGCTCCATCCTCGGACTCGGAGCGTCGGTGTCGAGCCGCGCGAGCTGCGTGTCGTCCACGTAGCCCACGGCGATGAAGCGGGGCTCCCCGAGGCCGGGCCGGGACACCGCGGTGTAGAAATACCTCAGGGAGTGGGAACCTGTGGGCGCGGAGGAGTGAGACCCCGCCCGACCCTCCTTCCGGCGCGGGGCGCGGGTCCCAGGTGGAGGCGGCCGGGAAGGAGTGGGAGGGGGACCCTGTGGGGGAGAGCAGACGGAGTCGGGGACTGACGCGGAAGGACAGGCCCGGGCGGGGCCGGGGGGGCGGTGGGGGTCTGCGGCCGGGGGCGGCGGACAGGCACCTTCCCCGGGGGTCCGGCGTCCCTGTCGGGCGGTCCCCTCACCTCCCGACCCCGTACTCACCCGCCCAGTCTAGGTAAGGGTTAGCCCCCCTCCCCTCCCCCGCGATCAGGAGAAAGGGTTGTGGGGTCCATGCCGCAGACCCTCGGGGGCTTGGGAGAAGCTGAGTGGAGACTGTTCCTGAGAACTTCGTATCCGGCAAGAGCGGTGACGCTAACTGGTTCTCTAAAACCGGACACGCAGTGGGAGTGTGAACTGGGCTCGCGTGCTGAGTATCCGGGCAGGAGGACGTGACCCAGGCTGTGAGAGCAAGTAAAACCAGGAGAAGAGGCCTCCCCAACACTGGGCTTCCCTGTGCCAGACACCGCCCTCGGGAGAGAACCCGGAGAGCCAGGCCTCCCGGGAGTTCTGAGACTTTGCCCTGACCCCTCTCCTCGGGCACGGTGGTCAGGTGACTTTGTCATCCTGTCTTCCTGAGTCCTGGCCCAGGGGCTGTCTGAGGAAACCAGGGAGAGACCCACAGGCTGGGCTCAGCCCCCTTTTCCGCCACAGTCCTTTCTGGAATATTCTCTGAATTGGACTCTCTTATCTCTTACCCCTTACCTCTCTTCCTCTGGATTGTTCTAGAAGAAAATTCACCCTCATGGAATCTGATACAAGAGAGTGAGCTCACCCAGGGGACAGAAATGGAGGGACAGGGGTTTTCTTTTTACACCTGGAGAAGCTGTACCTGATTCCACTTTCCTTTTTGTTGATTAACTCTAGTGGTAGCACAACGTTGGTAACCCCTGAGCATCAGGAATCTAATCTGTAAAAGTGATTTTGATCCCTTCCGAGAGAAAAGTGACCGTACAGCACAGCAGTCAGACTCACAAAGCACTTAGATTTTCCAAACAATTTATCAGTGACTCTCTGGTTTTAACATTATCTTCATTCGATACCCCTGAGATCATCTGTGTGAGTCCTGGACATATCCTTAGTCCATAGATGCACTATTGTTACTGTATATTTGTGCTGGAAGAGTGCACAAGCTTTAATCACCTCCAAGTTATATAAGTGTTCGGTGCAGCCAAATGCCCTTCAACAGCGTCTATGCATTTCCTGTGTTCGAATTAATACCTAAGTTATGTGCATATTACTGGGGCACTTGGTATTGTTTTCTTTACCCTGATTATCATAAGGATGCAATAGCTTTTCAGGCAGCCCCAGGGTATAGTAAACACTAGATGCAAAGAATGTCTTGCTGTGCTTGAGATTTATTAAAAATCTGTCTAACAACATATTTAAATCTGAGAATTCCACTGCTTAGAATTCTTTCCCTCTGCTTCTTTTCCTCACCCTGCATCTGCAGCCCTTCTCTCTGTCTCCCATCCCTCAGGCTCTCTCCCTCCTGGATTGGGGCACTGGTGCCACCCCATGACCTGCCTGCCACCTGGGGGTCTTCTCCCCACAGGCGTTAGTGATTCTGCTAATGTGAGTCAGGTCATGTCATGTCTTCACTGAAAATGCTCCAATGGCGCTGTCTCACTCTTGGGAAGCCTCTAGAATGTAAGGCTCATGAGCACAGGGGCTTTGGGCTATTTTGATGAAAGCTGTCTCCCCAGCATAGAAAGCTATTCCTGGTGCATAATAGGCACTAAATTAATTGTTGTTGAATGAACGAATGGATGAAATATGACTATTAGAATTTAATTCCATCATACAAAATCATAAAATGAAAAATACATAAACAAAAGTAAGGAAAGATTTTATTTCATGCCACTAGTGGGCCTGAGGGCTAATAAATTCATTCCAGGGGCAAGACCGCTATGTACACTGAGGCTGTGCAGTGGTTTTCTATTGCCGAAGCACAAATTCCCACAACCATAGTTACCTACCACAGCACCCGTCCATGTGTCTTAGTTCTGGAGGTCAGCAGTCTGGTGTGACACTGAGGGTTCTTTCCTGGGTGTCACAGGCAGTGTTTGCACCTCAGCTCAAAGTCCTCTCCGAGCTTGCACAGAGCTGTTGGCAGAATTCCATTTCCTGGAGCTGGAAGACTGCAGTCCCCACTTCCTTGCACAATGTCAGTGGGATGTTGCTCTCAGTTCCTGTGGCCACCAGCACTGTTTGGGGCTGGTGGCCTCTTCTGCTGTCAAGACCTCTCTTGGGGTTCCTGGGTGGCTCAGTCAGTTAAGCATCCAACTTCAGCTCAGGTCATGTGATATTGCTCAGGTTCATGAATTCAAGCCCTGCGTCCGGCTCTGTGCAGACAGCTCGGAGCCTGGAGCCTGCTTTGGATTCTGTGTCTCCCTCTGTCTCTTCCCCTCCCTGCTCATGCTCTGTACTCTTTCTCTCAAAAGTTAAAAAAAAAAACTTCTTAAAATTAAATAAAAATTTAAAAAAAGCCTCCCTCACCCTGAGTCCTGCTCCCTCTGCCAGGCTTTCACTCAGGAAGAACCCCATCCTATTAAGGGCTCACCTGATGAGGTCAAGATTCCTCACGACAACCTGTTGCAGGATTCTCGCTCAGAGAGTCGTGACACCGAGACTTTTCTTTCCAGGAGGCAACTTTATTTTGCCGGCACCACTCAGTTGGGTTCGTACCCAAAAGAACTGAGCGGCCCACATCATACGGCATAGGTTTTTTTATGCATTTTCTATTTCTTTGTCTCCCATATATGGTAATAAACATAAACATGCAGTCTGATTAAGTTGTTTCAGTTTACAGGAACATGGGGGATGTAGGCAGCTGGACTCCTATCTAGGTGACCTTGAAGTCTTCTCTTCTCTCTTCTTCAATTTTTTCTTTCTCCTTAGGGAGGGGTTCCTACCACAAACCCTCCTGTTTTAATTTAGCAGATATGTTCCTTACTGCACATGCAAAGTCCCTTCACACTAGCACCTGGATTAGTGTTTGATCCAACAACGGGGAGAATATGAACAACGTGAGGTTGGTTAGGGCAGCCATCTTGCAATCTGCCCGGGACAGACTGGTTCTTCCATTTTGTCTAATGGGTCAGAGTAGAGACCAAAGTTAAAATAAATAGATTGCCTAAATGTTAATAATATGCATTCTGTCCCCTTAGATATAGATATTCTTCTTAAAACCAATTGAGGATGTTTAGCATCTCATAGTTAATGTAGAGCCAATGGAAAGTAAAGTGGGATAGTTCATCCTGCTCTTTGGACCCTGTAGCAGTTATGTGCAGCTGCATCACAAGTTACCCGAGACTCAGCAGTTCAGAACAACCCGTGTTAAGTGTCTCCCACAGTTCTCCAGGGTCAGGAATCCAGGAGAGGGTCACCTGGGTGCTGCTGGCTCAGGGCCTCTCTCAAGGTCACAGTCAAGTTGTCTGCCAGGACTGCACCATCTGATGGCCTGAGTGGGGCTGGGGGTAAAGAAAACAAGTGGCTGTTGGAAGAAGCTTCCTTTTCTTCCCTGATGGTCCTAAGAGGCCTTGGCTCCTTGGGGACTTTTCCATAAGGTGACTAATGACTAGGTAGCTTCTTCTCCCAGAGCAAGTAATCAGAGAGAGAAAGACAAACAGAGAGAAAGAGAGAAACCCAACTGGAAGCTGCCATGTGATTTATGTCCTGGGACCCAGGGTCACACACCATTATATCATCCTTTCCTGTCAGTTAGAAGTGAATCATTCAGGGGCGCTTGGGTGGCTCAGTCTGTTAAGCATCAGACTTCAGCACAGGTCATGATCTTGTGGTTCATGAGGTTGAGCCCTGCATCAGGATCTGTGCTGAAAGTTCAGCGCCTGCATCCTGCTTCAGATTCTGTCTCCCTCTTTCTGTTCCTTCCCTGCTCATGCTCTGTCTCTCTCTCTCTTTCAAAAATAAATTAAGATTAAAAAAAATAAGTGAATCATCCAGGGTAGCCCACACTCAAGAGAGGGACATTCATATCCACCTCTGGAAGGGAGGATGTCAAAGGGTTTAGATACATGTTAAAACCAAAATTAATATGAAATATTGTTTTTGGACTTTGTAAGTCAAATGTGTCACCCATTATTTTTCTTGAATTGTTCAAATTTCTCTTTAGAAAGTAATCATGAGAAGTTTATATAAATTGAACTTCTGTAATAAATTTAACATATCTCACTATGGTTTTCAATGAGATTTGGTAGAAGAGATTTAGGCATCAACAAATTCTAAAAATCACTGTTACTATGTACTAAAAAAATTTTTAAGCAGTTCCGATTGTTGTTATTTCTATTCCTATTTACTATTTCATCAGTGGTTATTACTTTGTATGATTTCCAGCTTAATTTACATTGAAGAACAATTTATTTCTTCATTCTGTGAATGTATTGAATCCAGTTGAATATGAGGTTAATGTGACCCATCAAATCCTTCACAAGATACAACTGCCTGCACACCATATGCAACATTGTATGCCCAAAATCAATAGGGAGGCCGGTGAGCAAAAGGTCAAATGACCTATGTGTATCACTTTCTGTTATCTTCTCTCCAACATGGTTCAGAAAAATTGGCTGTGGTTTTGTCCCAATGAGAATAGTTCTTATAAAGTATCCTTGGTATGAACTTTGGTATTTCCTTTTAATTTCCTTAAAAGAATTAACCTGGGGTTGCCTGAGTGCCTCAGTCGGTAAAGTGTCTGACTTTGGCTCAGGTTATGATATCATGTTTCGTGGGTTTGAGCCCCACATCGGGCTCTATGCTGACAGCTCAGAGCCTGGAGCCTGTTTCGGATTCTGTGTCTCTGTCTCTCTCTGACCCTCCCCTGTTCACGCTGTCTCTCTCTCTCAGAAATAAATAAAACATTTTAAAAAATTAACGGAGTGGTTAACAAACTCCAGTTTGAAAAATGCCAGTTGAAGGAGTTCTGATACAGTCAACCTCTGGGCACTCACACTGGGACAAGAAACAGAAGGAATGAAGCCCCCTGGACCATCGCCAGTCCCCCCAAGCCCCGTGTAACCTCTGTCCTGCGACTCCTGGTTATAATTCATTTGACTTGTTCTAAAGATATTACAATAAGTGTATATATTTGCCAACCAAATATTGTTGTTTTTTTGCCTGATTTTAACCTTCCTGTAAGTGAACACATGCTGCAGATATTCTTCTGTGTCTCAGTGTCATGTCGAGTTGACTAATCTCTTTTCTTAAAAAATTTTTATGTTTATTTATTAAAAATTTTTTAATAGTTTATTGTCAAGTTATTTCCATATAACACCCAGTGCTCATCCCCACAAGTGCCCTCCTCCATGCCCATCACCCCCCTTCCATCCCACATCCATCTGCCCTCAGTTTGTTCTCAACATTCAAGAGTCTCCCATGGTTTTTTTCCCTCCCTCTCCCCCACTATTTCTCCCCTTCTCCCCCACGATCCTCTGTTAAGTTCCTCCTAATCCTCCTATACGTGCAAACATATGGTAGCTGTCCTTCTCTGCCTGGCTTATTTCGCTCAGCATAACACCCTCAAGGTCCATCCATGTTGCTACACATGGCCAGATTTCATTCCTTCTCATTGCCATGTAATATTCCATGGTATAGATAAACCACATCTTCTTGATCCATTCGTCCATTGATGGACACTTAGGCTCTTTCCGTGTTTTGGCTATTTTTGAGAGTGCTGCTATGAACATTGAGGTACATGTGCTCCTATGCATCAGCACTCCTGTATCCTTTGGGTAAATACCTAGCAGTGCTATCTCTGGGTCATAGGGGAGTTCTATTGTTAATTTCTTGAGGAAACTCCACACTGTTTTCCAGAGGGGCTGTACCAGTTTACATTCCCACCAACAGTGTAGGAGGGTGCCTGTTTCTCTACATCCTCGCCAGCATCTAGAGTCCTCTGATTTGCTCATTTTAGCCACTCTGACTGGTGTGAGGTGGGATCTCAGTGTGGTTTTGATTCGTATTTCCCTGATGAGGAGGGATACTGTGCCTTGTTTCATGTGTCTGATGGCCATCTGGATGTCGTCTTTGGAGAAGTGTCTGTTCACATCTTCTACCCATTTCTTCACTGGATTCTTTGCTTTTTGGGTGTGGAGTTTGGTGAGTTCCTTATAGATTTTGGATACTAGCCCTTTATCTGATATGTCATTTGCAATTATCTTTTCCCATTCTGTTGGTTGCCTATTAGTTTTATGGATTGTTTCCTTTGCCGTACAGAAGCTTTTTATCTTGATGAGGTCCCAATCATTTATTTTTGCACTTGATTCTCATGCCTTTGAGGAGCTGTCAAGTAAGAAATTGCTGCGTTTGAGGTCAAGGAGGTTGTTTCCTGCTTTTTCCTCTAGGGTTTTGATGGTTTCCTGTCTCACGTTCAGGTCCTTTATCCATTTTGAATTTATTTTTGTGTATCGTGTGAGAAAATGAACTAGTTTCATTCTTCTGCATGTTGCTGTCCAGTTCTTCCAGCATTATCTGTCAAAGAGGCTGTCTTATTCCATTGGATACTCTTTCCTGCTTTGTCAAAGATTAGTTGGCCGTATATTTTTGGGTCCAATTCTGAGTTCTCAAATCTATTCCATTGGTCTATGTGTCTGTTTTTGTGCCAATACCATACTGTCTTGATGATGACAGCTTTGTAAAAGAGGCTAAAGTCTGGGATGGTGATGCCTCCTGTATTGGTTTTCTTCTTCAATATTACTGGCTATTCGGGGTCTTTTGTGTTTCCATACAAATTTTAGGATAGTTTGTTATAGTTTTGAGAAGAATGCTGGTGCAATTTTAATTGGGATTGCATTGAATGTGTAGATAGCTTTGGGTAGTAATGACATTTTAACTATATTTATCCTTCCAATCCATGAGCATGGAATGTTTTTCCATTTCTTTGTGTCTTCTTCAATTTCCTTCATAAGTTTTCTATAGTTTTCATCATACAGATCTCTTATATCTTTGGTTAGTTTTATTCCTAGGTATTTCATGGTTTTTTGTGCAATTGTGAATGGGATCAGTTTCTTGATTTCTCTTTTTGTTGCTTCATTGTTGGTGTATAAAAATGCAACTGATTTCTGTATATTCATTTTGTACCCTGCAGCTTTGCTGAATTCTTGGATGAGTTCTAGTAGGCTTCTGGTGGAGTCTGATGGATTTTGTACGTAGAATATCATGTTGTCTGCGAAAAGTGAAAGTTTGACTTCTTCTTTACCAATTCTGATGCCTTTGATTTCCTTTTGTTGTCTGATGGCTGATTCTAGGACTTCCAGCACTATGTTAAACAACAGTGGTGAGAGTGGACATCCCTTTCGTGTTCCTGATCTCAGGGGGAAAGCTCTCAGTTTTTCCCTGTTGAGGATGATGTTAGCTGAGGGCTTCTCGTAGATGGCTTTTATGATGTTTAAGTAAGTTCCTTCTATCCCGACTTTCTAGAGGGTCTTCATTAAGAATGGATGCTGTATCTTATCAAATGTTTTTTTCTGCATCTATCGACAGGATCGTATGGTTTTTTCTTCTCTTTTGTTGACGTGATGGATCACATTGATTGATTTGCGAATATTGAACCAGCCCTGTAACCCAGGAATGAATCCCACTTGACCTTGGTGGATAATTCTTTTTATGTGCTGCTGAATTTGATTTGCAAGTATCTTGTTAAGGATCTTTGCATCTGTATTCATCAAGGATATTGGCCTGTAGTTCTGTTTTTTTGCGGGGTCTCTGTCTGGCTTGGGAATAAAAGTGATGCTGGCTTCATAAAATGAGTCCAGAAGTTTTCCTTCAATTTCTATTTTTTGGAATAGCTTGAGAAGAATGGGTATTAATTCTGTTTTAAATGTTTGGTAGAGACTTTAGCCTCTACTACAAAGCTGTCATCATCAAAACAGTATGGTATTGGCACAAAAACAGACACATAGACCAATGGAACAGAATTGAGAACTCAGAAGTGGACCCAAAAGTATACAGCCAACTAATCTTTGACAAAGCAGGAAAGAATATCCAATGGAAAAAAGACAGCCTTTTTAACAGATGGTGTTGGGAGAACTGGACAGCAACATGCAGAAGAATGAAACTAGATCATTTTCTCACACCACGCACAAAAATAAACTCAAAATGGATAAAGGACCTGAACGTGACACAGGAAACTATCAACATCCTAGAGGAGAAAGCAGGAAACAACCTCCTTGACCTCCACCGCAGCAACTTCTTACTTGACACATCCCCAAAAGCAAGGGAATCAAGAGCAAAAATAAACTGTTGGGACCTCATCAAGATTAAAAGCTTCTGCACAGCCAAGGAAACAACCCAGAAAATTAATAGGCAACCAACGGAATGGGAAAAGATAGTTGCAAATGACATATCAGATAAAGGGTTAATATCAAGAATCTATAAGGAACTCACCAAACTACACGCCCGAAAAACAAACAACCCAGTGAAGAAATGGGCAGAAGATATGAACAGACACTTCTCCAAAGAGGACATCCAGATGGCCAACAGACACGATGCTCAGCATCCCTCCTCATCAGGGAAATACAAATCAAAACCACACTGAGATACCACCTCACGCCAGTCAGAGTGGCTAAAATGAGCCAATCAGAGAACTCTAGATGCTGGCGAGGATGTGGAGAAACGGGCACCCTCCTACACTGTTGGTGGGAATGTAAACTGGTACAGCCCCTCTGGAAAACAGTGTGGAGGTTCCTAAGGAAACTAACAATAGAACTCCCCTATGACCCAGCAATAGCACTGCTAGGAATTTACCCAAGGGATCCAGAAATGCTGAGGCATAGGAGCACATGTACCCCAATGTTCATAGCAGCACTCTCCACAGTAGCTAAAACATGGAAAGAGCCTAAGTGTCCAACAACAGATGAATGGATCAAGAAGATGTGGTTTATCTATACCATGGAATACTACATGGCAATGAGAAGGAATGAAATCTGGCCATGTGCAGCAACATGGATGGACCTTGAGGGTGTTATGCTGAGCGAAATAAGCCAGGCAGAGAAGGACAAATATCATATGTGTGCACGTATAGGAGGATTAGGAGGAACTTAAAGGAGGACCAAGGGGGAGAAGAAGGGCGGAAATGGTGGGGGAAAGGGAGAGAGGCAAACCATGAGAGACTCTTGAATGCTGACAGAAACTGAGGACTGATGGATGTGGGAGGGAGGAGGGATGGGCATGGAGGAGGACACTTGTGGGAATGAGCACTGGGTGTTATGTGGAAACTAATTTGACAATAAACTATTTGTAAAAAAATAATAACAATAATAAAAAAATAAATGTCTGGTAGAATTCCCCACGGAAGCCGTCTGGCCCAAGACTCTTATTTGTTGGGAGATTTTTGATAACTGATTCGATATCTTCACTACTTATGGGTCTGTTCAGATTTTCTATCTCTTCCAGTGTGAATTTGGTAGTGAGTGTGTGTTTAGGAATTTGTCCATTTCTTCTAAGTTGTCCAGTTTGTTGGCATATAATTTTTCATAGTATCCCCTGATAATTGCTTGTATTCTGAGGGGTTGGTTGTAATAAGTCCATTTTCATTCATGATTTTGTCTATTTGAGCGCTCCCTATTTTCTTTTTGAGAAGTCTGACTAGAGGTTCGTCAATTTTGTTTATTTATTTCAAAAAACCAACTCTTGGTTTCATTGATCTGTTCAACTGTTTCTTTGGTTTCTATATTGTTTATTTCTGCCCTGATTTTTATTATTTCTCTTCTCCTACTGGGTTTAGGGTGCTCTTGTTGTTCTCCCTCTAGTTCCTTTAGGTGAGCTGTTAGATTTTGTACTTGCGCTTTTTCTAATTTCTTGATATAGGTTTGGAGTACAATGTACTTTCCTCTTAGGACTGCCTTTGTCACATCCCATAGAGTTTGGATTGTTGTATTCTCATTTTCATTTGTTTCCATATATTTTTAAATTTCTTCTCTAATTGCCTGATTGGCCCATTCATTCTTTAGTAGGGTGTTCTTTAACCTCCATGTTTTTGGGGGTTTTCCAGACTTCTTCCTGTGATCGATTTCAAGATTCATAGCATTGTGATATGAAAGTGTACATAGTATGATCTCAATTCTTTTATATTTATTGAGGGCTGCTTTATGTCCCAGTATGTGATCTATCTTGGAGAATGTGCCATGCGCACTTGAGGTGAAAGTGAATTCCATGGCCTCAGGATGTAGAGTTCTAAATATCTCTGTCAGATCCATCTGGTCCAACAACAAAATATATAAAGAGGAATCAAAACACTCTGAGTTAATTATACTTCAATTAATAAAATATTTTAAAAAGAAGAAAGATGTGAAATCAACAACCAAACTCTAATCTTAATGATGTAGACAGAGAACAAAACCCAAAGTTATTAGAAGAAAGGAAATAATATTAGAGCAGAAATAAATAAAGCATAGAAAAAATGGTTAAGAAAATCAATGACACCAAAAGTTGGATGTTTGGAAAGTCCATAAAATTGATAAGCATTTAGTTGGATTGTCTAAGACAAAGAGACAAGAATAAAATTACTAAAATCAGAAATGTAGGTGGAGACTTTACTACATTCTACAGAAATAAAGATGATTCTAAGAGTTTCTATGGACAACTATGTACCATCAAATTGGATCACCTAGAAAAAATGAACAAGACCCTAGATACAAAACACCTAGCAATACTGCCTCATAAAGAGACAGAATAACTGAACAGAATCATAACTAGTAGGATACTGAATCAGTAATCAAATACCTCCTGACAAAGAAAGTCCACATCTGATGGATTCACTGTGAATCCAACCATTTAAAGAACACCAATCATTCTCAAATTCTTCCACAAAACTGAAGAGGAAATCTTCAATCTTATTCTATGAGGCCAACATTGTTCTGATTGCAAAGCCAGACAGAGACAATCCAAGGAAACTGCAGACCATTATCTCTCCTGTATATTCGCATAAGTATCCTGAGCAAAACATGACCAAACTGAATTCAGCAGCATCACCATGATAAACTAGGATGCATTCTTGGAATGCAAATAGAGTTCAACCTATGAGACAATGAATGTAATACAGCACATTAACAGAATGAAGAGGAAACACACAATCATTTCAACTGAATTAGAACAAGAGCACTTGACAAATTCAACATTCTTTTTTTAAATAAAAACATTCAATAAATAGGAATAGAAGGAAACTACCTCAACATAATAAGACCATAGATGAATACACCACAGCTAAATTCATACTAAATGTGAAAGGGTGAAAGTTTTTCCTTTACAGTGAGAAACAAGACAAGGGTGCCCATGTTTGACACTTTTGTTCAATACAGTATTAAAAGTTCTAGCCAAAGATACGAACAGACACTTCTCCAAAGAGGACATCCAGATGGCCAACAGACACATGAAACGATGCTCAGCATCCCTCCTCATCAGGGAAATACAAATCAAGACCACACTGAGATACCACCTCACGCCAGAAAGAGTGGCTAAAATGAGCAAATCAGAGAACTCGAGATGCTGGCAGAGATGTGGAGAAACGGGCACCCTCCTACACAGTTGGTGGGAATGTAAACTGGTGCAGGTCCTCTGGAAAACAGTGTGGAGGTTCCTCAAAAAATTAGCAAGAACTCTCCTATGACCCAGCAATAGCACTGCTAGGAATTTACCTAAGGGATACAGGAGTGCTGATGCATAGGAGCACATGTACCCCAATGTTCATAGCAGCACTCTCCACAATAGCTAAAACATGGAAAGAGCCTAAGTGTCCATCAACAGATGAATGGATCAAGAAGATGTGGTTTATCTGTACAATGGAATACTACATGGCAATGAGAAGGAATGAAATCTGGCCATGTGCAGCAACATGGATGGACCATGAGGGTGTTATACTGAGTGAAATAAGTCAGGCAGAGAAAGACAAATACCATATGATTGCACATATAGGAGGATTAGGAGGAACTTAAAGGAGGACCGAGGGGGAGAAGAAGAGGGGAAATACTGGGGAAGAGGGAGAGAGGCAAACCATGAAAGACTCTTGAATACTGAGAACAAACTGAGGACTGATGGGGGTGGAGGGGAGGGAGGAGATGTGAATGGAGGAGGGCACTTGTAGGGATGAGCACTGGGTGTTATATGGAAACCAACTTGACAATAAACCATTTGTTTTTTTTTAATATTTTTATTTATTTCTAGGAGAGAGAGAGAGACAGCGTGAGTAGGGGAGGGTCAGAGAGAGGGAGACACAGACTCTGAAACAGGCTCCAAGCTCTGAGCTGGCAGTCAGCACAGAGCCAGACGCGGGGCTCGAACTCACGAATCACGAGATCATGACCTAAGCGCAAGTCGGATGCTTAACTGACTAAGCCACCCAGGCGCCCCAACAATAAACTATTTGTAAAAAAAAAAAAAAAAAAAAAGAATAAAAAAAAGTTCTAGCCAAAATAATTACGAAAAAATAAAGACCTAAAGGCAGTAAAATTTGAAAGGAAGAAATGAAATTGTCTCTGTTCCCAGATGATATTATCTTATATGTAGAAATCCCTAAGGATTCCACACAAACACGCTCACAAAATTGTTAGAGCCAATAAAAAAAACTCAGCAAAGTTTCATGATAAAGATCATACAAAAACCATTTTAATTTCTATACTGTAACAATGGACAATCTGACAAAGAAGGCTTAGAAGAGAGCTTCAGTTAGAACAGCATTAAAAAAATACTTGTTTATTAAGTAAAGCAAGCTGGTAAGACACCTGTACACTGAAAATTACAAGACATTGACTAAAGAAGTTAATGAAGATGTAAATGAATGGGAAGAACCCCTCTGTTCATACAATCCAGCAATTTCACTTCTTGCTATTTACCCAACAAAGTTGAAAACATACCCACAGAAACACCTGCACACATGTCATTCACTCTACCTCGAGCTAGTTTATCATAAAATGACAACAAGATCATTATGGTCTTTAGATTTTCTTTTTAGTTTGTATTCTAGCAACTCAACATTGGGATTTACTTCTTGTGGATGTTCCCTAAGCCTCATTGCACACATACAGCTTCTGTCAGATAGGACTGAAATAAATTAAGTTAATGTTGAATTGCTCATACTAAGATTTTAACTTTACAGTTTATCAGAAAACGGAATGAACAATTGCCTTTAAAAAGTAAAAGACATAAATTACAAGTCCTCTGTCAAATTAACATATGATCTCTAATGGTAGGTTAGGAACCAGATAGCAACTTTTGAAATATGTGTTGGTTTTTTTCTTTTATTTTGATGTATCTCAAGAGTTAATTTTTGCTTTTGTTTCCCTTGCCTTTGGAGACATATCTAGAAAAAAGATACCATACACAATGACAAAGAGGTAACTGCCTGCATTCTCTTCTAGAATTTTATGGGTTCAAGTGTCACATTTAGATCTTTAATTCATTTTGAATTTACTTTTGTGTGTGGTGTAAGAAAGTGGTCCAGTTATTTTCTTTTTTAGTTGTTGTCCAGTTTCCCAAACCATTTATTGAGTAGACTACCTGTTTCCCATGGGATATTCTTTCCTGCTTTGTAGAAGGTTAATTGAGCATATAGTTCTGGGTTTATTAAAAAGCTTCTGCACAGCAAAGGAAACAATCAACAAAGCTAAAAGGAAACCTATGGAATGGGAGGAGATATCTGCAAATGACATATATCATAGGGGGTTAGCATCCAAATATATAAAGAATGTATAAAACTCAACAAACCAAAATAAATAATCCAGTCAAATTACCATCCATTGGTAAATTCAATCATTTACTTTCAGGGAAATGCAAATTGAAACTACAATGAGATATCACCTCACACTTGTCAGAAGGGGAAATCAACAGCACAAGGAACAACAAGCGTTGGCAAGAATGTGGAGACAAAGGACACTCCTGTACTTTTGGTGGGAATGCAAACTGCCACAGCTAAGGTGGAAAACTATGGAAGTTCCTCAAGAAGTTAAAAATACAACTACCCTATGATCCAGCAATCACACTACTGGGTAAACACTAATTTTAAGGGATATATGCACGCCTTTGTTTATAGCAGTATTGTTTACATAGTAACGATATGGAAGTAGCCCAAGTGTCAATGCATAGATGAATGGATAAAGAAAGGTGGTGTGTGTGTGTGTGTGTGTGTGTGTGTGCGCGCGCGCGCGCAAATGTGTGTACATAAAATATGATACAGTCATAAAAAAGAATGAAGTCTTGCCATTTGCAACCACATGGATGGAGCCAGAGAATACAATGCTAAGTGAAACAAGTCAGTCTGACAAGACAAATACCATTTGTTTCATTCAAATGTGGAATTTAAGAAACCAAAGAGAAAAAAAGAGAGAGAAAGCAAGACGCAGACTGTTAATTATAGAGAACAAAATGATGGTTACTGGAGGGGATGGGGTGGGGAAATGGCTGAAACAGGTGATGGGGATTAAGAAGTGAACCTGTGGTGATGAGGCCCGGGTGATGTAT
Source organism: Proteles cristata cristata (assembly GCA_017311185.1). Taxonomy (NCBI): domain Eukaryota; kingdom Metazoa; phylum Chordata; class Mammalia; order Carnivora; family Hyaenidae; genus Proteles; species Proteles cristata. Next base: position 45,158 of record JAESUZ010002444.1, on the reverse strand, counting down.
GGAATTATTGAGTCAGTATATTGTATACCTGAAACTACTATAGCACTGTATGTCACTAACTGGAATTAAAATAAAAATTATTAAAAAAAGTTTAAAATGCAGGGCCACTTAGGTGGCTCAGTCGGTTAAGCATCCGACTTCAGCTCAGGTCATGATCTCATGGTTCGTGGGTTCGAGCCCCGCGTCGGGCTCTGTGCTGACAGCTAGCTCAGAGCCTGGAGCCTGCTTCAGATTTGATATCTCCCTCTTATATGACCCTCCCCTGCTCACACTGTCTGTCTGTCTGTCTGTCTCTCTCTCTCTCAGAAATTAAAAAAAAAAAAAAACACTAAAATGCAATAAGCATGTTTTTAAAATGAAGTTAATTTAAAAACAGCTCTTTTGGAGCATCACTGATACACAAAGACCTTCATGTATTTAATGTATACATTCTGATGATTGATCTGTTGCTTGCATCATGATACTATTACAGTATGTGGGGGGGGGGCTTGTGGAGGGGGCACTGTCCCTATCTCACCACATTATGCTAACAGGAACAAGGACACATTGAGACACCTTCTAAAGATAAGGAAATCTGGGGTTCTTGATGTCACAAAGTGGCAGTGAGAACAAACCTTGCATCACTCAGTCCCCCATGAGGCAGCTGCCTCACACTGTGAAACATAACCATGAACACATTCAAGTCAGTCATTATAAGTGGTGGCATTTGGAAAAACCCTCCACGCACTCAAAATGTCCAAGTCTGGAGGATCCCCTTAACCCAAACTCATCCCCTCTGCCCCAAACCCTTCCCACTTTAGGCCCTTGAAGGTCTCAACTTTATATATATATTAATGTTCATTTATTTATTTATTTTATTTATTTATTTAAAATATTTTTTATTTATTTCTAGGAGAGAGAGAGAGAGACAGCGTGAGCAGGGGAGGGTCAGAGAGAGAGGGAGTCACAGACTCTGAAACAGGCTCCAGGCTCTGAGCTGGCAGTCAGCACAGAGCCCCACGCGGGGCTCGGACCCACCAACTGCGAGATCATGACCTAAGCGAAAGTCGGACGCTTAACCGACTAAGCCACCCAGGCGCCCCCATTTATTTATTTTTGAGAGAGAGAGAGAGAGAGAGAGGGAGAGAGAAAATGGAGGAGGAGCAGAGAGAGAGGGAGGCAGAGAGTCTAAGCAGTCATTGTCAGCACAGAGCCTGATGTGGGGCTTGAACTATGAACTATGGGATCACGACCAAGGTGAAGTTGGACGCCTAACCTGCTGAGCCACCCAGGCACCGCAAAGGTCCCACCTTTAGAAGCCTTGAAACACACATCAGAGCCCTGGGCACGGTCACAGCCACAGAACCAACAGGACGTGGTCAGAGCCCCAGGAAAGGACACTAAGGGAGGAGCTACGGGGTGGGAGAACTCCTGATGGGGTCCCGTCTACACTACCACGATCTCAGGGATCACCCCCTCCATACTTACTTGCAGACTGAGTGTACCTCCATCCTTTTCCCCCTGTGAAAAGAAAACATGTCAGAGGCCAGAGAGAAGGCTGGGCCATGAGGTCCTAAAAGGACCCCTGAAATCCTGGACTGTAAAGAACTTTCCAGAACTTTAACTACAGACCTAGGGCAATATTACATAATGTGAGGTAAGAGGACATCTGGAAACCAGATCAAACCCTCCTGGAGGTCTGCGTGCAGCAGGGCCTCTCCTCTGTCCATGACCTCTGGGCATCAGGTCCCATCACCAGGGACATCAAGGTGAACATTTTCTCTTTTTCAGGTGTGATTTTCCCAGGAGTATTAGCAGACAGGGTCCCGACTGGGTAGGCACATGTATGTGGATGGTGCCTCTTAGGACTGAGGCAAGACACTGGAACATTACATATGGCCTGAACCCCCCTTACCCTTACCTCTACCCTCAACCTCATGCAAGAAAACTCAGACCTCACCCCTTTCCCTGCCTGAGCTCTTCCTCCTTCGAGTCACAGTGGCTCGAGCTCCAAGGACAGCCAGATCCGCAATGATTCTCATTATAGGGAGCCTGGAGTGAGGTAGGGCTCTGGGAAGGAAAGGGAAGGTGAGAGTTTTGACCCCCAGCCTTCTGCTCTGATCCCACTGAAGGTCTAGAGAAGGCGTCGTGTGTTCTGTTGTCTGAGAACAGAACCCACCCCTTCATCCCCCTTCGTGCCCCGTCTCAGGGTGACGCGCTCCTGCAGCCCCTCGTGCTGCACAGACACGTGTATCTCTGCTCCTCTCCAGTTGGCACCACCACAGATGCCCACTTCTGGAAGGTCCCATCACCTGCAGGCCTGGTGTCCACAAGGTCCGTGTCCTGGGCCAGGTCCTCCCCATCACTGCCAGGTCACAGTAATCTCAGTCAGGTAGAAGCCCAAAGCCAGAACCTCAAGGTCCCCCATGGTCAGAGATGGGGTGGTGGGTCCCATGTGTCTGTAGAGGATCTGAGGAGAAGGGTCAGAAACTCTTGTGACCTTGCAGAGAGTGGAGAGGACAGTGGGGGTGGGCAGAGGGAGTGCAAGACACACCCCAGACTGAGCTCCAGGATCTGGAAAAACTTTCCATCTCCTTATAAGTTCCCTTTGTAAGTAAGACAGCCTAGGATTGGAGGTTCACGGTCTCTGAGTTGGACAACAGAGACTTCTAGTCCTGACTGGTAGAGGAGGCTCAGTGGCTCACAACGAAGTTGGGCATGGGACAGAGAGCAAGGCTTGGGGGAGGAAGTCACCCAGTGGTGCCCAAGGTGAATACCAGGGTCAGAGAAACCTGCTATGAAATTATTTCGGAGATAACCTTCTCCATCTGCATAGAGACTGGATCCCCTCAGTGTCCTGAGAGAAGGATGGGTCCTCTGAGCCGTCTCTCTCTGGGACAGGATCTGAAAACCCAAGGGAACCCCTCACCTCAGGATCCAAGGAGGGGGGCAAGGAAGAATTCTGGTGTCAATCCGGTGTTCCTCCCTTTCGGTGGGGCCAGCAGGAGGTACAGCCCCAACCCCAGGGGAGATCAGGAGGCTTGGAATCCCCACATACCTGCTTTCTGCAAGGTCTCCTTCCTTTTCTCCAGGTACCTGCGGAGCCAGCGCACGCACTCCCTCTGCAGGTAACACCCGGTAGTGCTCGGCTGCTCCGGTCCCCTCCCACTTGGGCTGATGATCGGATCCATCTCTTCCGCCGCCCTCCAGGAACGCAGATGCTCCCTCAGGGCACTGTAACAGATGCCCTCACATGCGAACTGCTCATCCCTCGGAGGAGGCTCGCATCAGCCCCCAAGTTCCTGCTGGAAGGTGTGAGACCCTAACCCCGCTCCGTGGCCAGCCCCTCCCACTCTCTGGCCCACTGCGGGCAGCCCCGCCCATTACCCCGCCCCCGCAGTTACCCCTTCACCTCCATCCCACCCTGAGTGGGGGCTACCCGCGGTGATTGGTCGAAGATCTCAGAAACTCTATACAGAATCCCAGTGAATCCCTCGCGCTCATCCCGGGTTGGAGGGTCTCCTGGCCTCGGAGTGAATCTCGGACCCGGGGACCAGAGGAGACCGCAGCCGGTACAAGGGGGAATTCAGGGAATCGTGACCTGGACTCGGGCCCTAGTCACTCACCGGACGGGCCCCCACCGAGTCAATCGGCGGGGGGGAGGGGTCTGTGCGTGATCCTTGACGACCTCCGTCTGCTCCTCCTAAACTGTGGTCTCTCCTGCTCCATCCACGGCGCCCACGGCTCCACCCTCGGACTCGCGGCTTTGCTGGGGAATCGCAGGAACTGTGTCTCGTCCACGTGGTCCACCGAGACGTACGGCGCCTCCCCGAGGCCAGGCCGGGACACCGCGGTGTGGAAACACCTCAAGGAGTGGGAGCCTGTTGACGCGGAGGGCCTGAGACCCCGCCAGACCCTCCTCCGGACCCTGGGCCTAGGTCTAGGTGCAGGTGGAGGAGGCAGGGAGGGCACAGGGAGGTGGACCAGAGTGGGGGAGAGCAGGGTGGAGTTGGAGAGGGTCAGGAGAGTACAGGCTGGGCGGGCCGGGGGCAGGTTGGGCCGGTAGGTAGTCCCTTCCACAGTGGTCCAGCGTCCCTGCCAGGCATTCCCCTAACACAAAAGTCATTTTCCTTCTGACTTCGCACTCACCGGCCCATGGCAGGGTCATGAGCAGCCTCCTGGCAGCATCAGGAGGAGGGTTCAAGGCCCCAGGATCCCCATCCTCAGGGTCTGGAAATCAGGGACCACAGTGAAGCCGATAGTCTTCTCTAGAAACCAAACAGACAAAGGAGTGTGAGCAGCGGCCTCTTCATGAATCCCAGGCAGGGGGGCCTCTCACAGGCTGTGAGAGGGAGAAGTGAAACCAGGGGAGACAGGGACTCCCCAACACCGGGCTGTCCTGCCTTTGTGCCCTTGTGCCTTGGACCCTGACAGCCACGCCCCCCAGGGGACCAGGGACTGTGCCCCAGCCCTCTCCTCTTGCAGGGAGCTCTCTCTGTCACACTGTTTCCCTGAGTTCTGGTGCAGGGCCTTTCTGAAGAAACCAGGTAGAGACACCAGACTGGGCTCAGCCCTTTCTCTTTGCTTCCTTCCTGGAAACCCCTCCCTGACCTGGACTCTCTGCCTCTTACCCCTCACCTCTCTCCCTGGACTGACAGATAGATTGACTGACTTACTTCTTTATTTACTTATTTATTCATTGTTTTTATTTAAATTCCAGTTAGGTAACATACAGTGTTCTATTAGTTTCTGTGTAAAACGAAGTGATTCAACAATTCCATACATCACCAGGTGCTCTCATGAGGGGAAAAACATGCAAAAGAAAGAATAGGCACTGCTTTCACACCATTCACGAAAATAAATTCAAAATGGATTAAAGACCTAAGTGGGAAACCTGAAACCATAAAAATCCTAGAAGAGAACATACGCAGTAATTTCTTTGACATGAGCAGTGACACCTTCTTTCTAGATGTGTCTCCTGAGGCAAGGGAAACCACAGCACAAATAAACCACTGGGACTGCACCCAAATAAAAAGCCGCACAGCCAAGGAAATAACCTCTTGGATGTTTTATTTATTTATTTTTAAATGTTTTTATTTACTTGTGTGAGAGAGAGAGACAACATGAGCAGTGAAGGGTTGGAGAGAGATGGAGATACAGAATCTGAAGCAGGCTCCAGGCTCCAGGATCTGAGCTAGCTGTCGGGCACAGAGCCCGATGTGGGGCTCGAACTCGAACACTTAACCGACTGAGCCACCCAGGCGCCCCACCTCCTGGATGTTTTAGAAGGAGACGTACTCCCAGGGAATTTGAGGTCAGAGAGAGAGCTGGCTTTAGGGTAGTTGGTGCAGAAACAACGGTTTCCTCTCTAAACCTGGGGCACCTGTGCCTGGAGCACCAGCTAGAGATCCTCACAGAGGCCAGTTTGCTTTTTGTTTACTAACCATAATCTAGATCACCACTGAATGATCAGGACTCTAATGTTTCAGAATACTGATTTTGCCATTCCTAGATACATTTGTCTAACCAGCCTTAGGCTTGCAATAACCAAAGCTGTAATTTTCACTTTCCCAAATCATGACTGAGGGTTTTGTATTTTAAAATGATCTTCATTCCGTAGCTCTGTCTGGGAGTTCCAGACAATACTCAACACAAAGCAGCACATAGAATTACAGTTTGTTACTGTATGTGATCTGTGCCTGGGCCTTGATTTATCAAGGGGACTAAGTGACAGCTGGAGAGGCTGATGCCATTGAGGGAAGATTTCTTTTCTTACTTACATTTCCCAAGGGAAGGGCATGGGACACCACACAGAGCCACGTGGGGAGCACCTAGGAGGGCCAGGGGGCAGAAGGAGAGGAAGAAAGCATGGCTCAGAGCCTTGTTGTGTTTTCCTTGAGAAAGAGGAAGAGGGGCTGGGGAAACATTTTAGAATTGACTTGTCTGAATAATGTTATCAATGGGCTGTGGGTGACAGGAATTTCTCTAGAAGTCTGCTAGCTGGCCCTGGGTCACCAGAGCAGAGGGATACTGCCTCCTGGAGTGCATGCACCTGACCAAGAGATGGTTCAGAAGAGGGGATCTGGATTGTTTAGTTAGCGAAGGAAAGGCGTGCTCCTGGGCCAGCACTTAGCTGTCTCTAAGAATTGTCCAGCCTGGTGAGGGAGAGTGTCGCCCCAGTTACGGAGGCCACACATGCCAGAGCATCAAGAAAACAGAAAATATCCATTAATACAGTATATTTCAACCAGAGTGTGCAACCATGAATTCCTTCAAAGTTGCAAGTATTTACTGCAGTGAAAACCCCCCTTACCAGTGTTTGTGCACTGCCTATGTTTGTGAATGAAAACCCTAGGAATACTGTATTGGGTTATTATTGGTACCATTTTCTCCACCCTGATGAATGTAAGGAAGTAATTGGTTCACAGGCAGCACCCACAGAATGTAGTAAATACTAGATGCAAAGAATATGTTGCTAAGCCCTGTAGATAGAGATTTACTAAAATTATGTATAACAACATATTTAAATCTGAAAATTCCACTTCTTAGAATTCTTTCCCTCTGCTTCTTTTCCTCACCCTGGGTCTGCAGTCCTTCTCTCTGTCTCCCATCCCTCAGGCCCTCTCCTCTCCTCAGTCCCCATCACCCTCTCCCTCCTGGATTGGGGCACTGATGCCACCCCATCTCCTGCCACCTGGGGCTCTTCTCCCCACAGGGGTCAGTGATCCTGCTAATGTGAGTCAGAAGGTGTCATTTCCTCATTGAAAATGCTCCAGTGGCTCCAACTCAGTCTTGGGAAACTTCTAGAATGTAGGGCCCATGAGCACCGGGGCTTTGGGGATTTTGGTGAAAGCTGTCTCCCCAGCATAGAAAGCCATTTCTGGTACATAGTAGGCACTAAATTAATTGTTGTTGAATGAATGAATTAATTAATTAACTATGCTATTAGAATATAATTCCAGGAGCCCCTGGGTGGCTCAGTCCGTTAAGCATCTGACTTCAGCTCGGGTCATGATGCCACAGGTCATGAGTTCGAGTCCCATGTTGGGCTCTGTGCTAACAGTCAGAGTCTGGAGCCTGCTTCAAATTCTGTATCTCCCTCTCTCTCTCTGTCCCTCCCCACTCACACTCTGCATCTCCCTCTCTCTCTCAAAAAATAAATAAATTTAAAACATTTTAAAAGAATTTAATTCCATCATACAAAATCATAAAATGAAAAATATGTAAGCAAAAATGAGGAAAGATGTTATCTCATTGCACTAGTGTGCATGAAGTTTCATAAATTCATTCCAGGTACAAGAATACTATGAACACTGAGGATGTGCAGTGGTTTTCTATTGCTGGGGAACAAATTCCCTCAAACATGGTGACTTAACACAGTTTCTGTCCATGTGTCCCATTCTGCAGGTCAGTAGTCGGGCATAATGCTGAGGGTTTCTCCTGGGTGTCACAGGCAGTGTTTGCACCTAGAGCTCAAAGTCGCCTCCAAGCTTGCACAGAGCTGTTGGCAGAATTCCATTTCCTGGAGCTGGAGGACGGTGGTCCCCACTTCTTTGCACGATGTCAGTGGGATGCTGCTCTCAGCTCCTGCAGCCACCAGCACTGGTTGCCCAGTGACCCCTTCCATGTCAAGGCCTCCCTTCCATAGAGTCCTGCTCGTTTTGCCAGGCCTTCACTCAGGAAGACATCATCCTATTAAGGGCTCACCTGATGAGGTCAGGATTACCCACGACAACCTTCCTGTTATAGTTTAGTTGATATGACACTTAACTATACATGCAAAGTCCTTTCACACTAGCACCTGGCTTAGTGTTTGATCCAACAACTCGGAGAATATGAGCAACATGAGGTTGGTTAGGGCAGCCATCTTGGAATCTACCCGGGACAGCCTGGTTCTTCTTCTTTGTCTAATTGGATCAGAGTCAGAGATCAAAGTTCAAATAAATAGATTGTATGAATCTTAATAATATGCATTCTGTCCCTTAGATACAGATATTCTTCTTAAATCTTAATACCAATTGATGATGTTTAACATCTCGAGGTTAATGTAGAGCCAATAGAAAGTAAAGTGGGATAGTTTGTCCTGCTCTTTGGACCCTGTAGCAGTTATGTGCAGCTACATCACAAGTTACTGGAGACTCAGCAGCTCAGAACAACACGTGTTCAGTGTCTCCCACAGATACCCAGGGTCAGGAATCCAGGAGAGGGTCACCTGGGCACTGCTGGCTCAGGGCCTCTCACAAGGTCGCAGTCAAGTTGTCTGCCAGGACTGCACCATCTGATGTCCTGAGGGGGGCTAGGGGTTCACAGGAAACAAGGCTGCCTCACATGGCTGTGGAAGAAGCCTCCTTTTCCTTCTCAGATTGTCTTAAGAGACCTCGGTTCCTTGCGGACTTTTCCATAAGGTGACTAATGACTAGGTAGCTTCTTCTCCCAGAGCAAGTAACCAGAGAGAGAAAGACAGAGACAGACAGAGAGAAAGAGACAGAGAGAGAAAGAAAGAGATAGAAACCCAGTTGGAAGCTGCCATGTGTTTTACCTCCTGAGACCCTGGGTCACACACCATTACCTCAGCCTTTTCTGCTGGTTAGAAGTGAAACGTTCAGTGCAGCCACACCCAAGAGAAGGACATTCAGATCCACCTCTGGAAGGGAGGATGTCAAGGATTCAGGTATACGGTCGCTTTTGGATTTTGTAAGTGTAATGCTTCTTTCACCCGTTATTTTTATTGAATGCTTCAAACTTCTCTTTGTAAAATAATAATAAGAAGTTTATATAAATTGATCATTTATAATAAATGTAAAGTCTCTCACTATGGTTTTCAATGAGATTTGGTAGAAGAGATTTAGACATCAACAAATTCTAAAAAACACTCTTACTATGTACTAAAAATTTTTAAGCAGTTTTTTTATGTCATTCCATTCAAAAGTGCTATTTCATCAGTGGTTATTCCTTTGTATGATTTCCAGCTTAATTTACATTGAGGAACAATGTCCTTTTTTCATTCTGTCAATGTATTGATTCCACTTACATGCGATGTTAACATGACCCATCAAATCCTTCACAGGATACAATTGCCTGCACACCATATGCAACATTGTATGGGAGAAATCAATAGAGGGCAGTGAGCAAAAGGTCAAATGACCTATGTGTATCACTTTCTGTATCTTCTCTGTAACATGGTTCAGAATAATTGGCTATGGTTTTGTTCTCTTGAAAATAGTTCTTAAGAAGTATCCTTGGTATGATTTTGGTATTTCATTTTAATTCCTTAAAAAAAACCTGGAATGGTTAACAAACTCCAGTTTGAAAAATGCCAGTTTAAGGAGTTATGATGCACTAAACCCCTGGGCACCCGCGCTGGAACAAGAAACAGAAGGAATGAAGCCCCCTGGACGATCCCCAGTCCCATCTCCCATGTAACCTCTGTCCTGAGACTCCTGGTTACAATTCCTTTGACTTGCTCTAAAGATATTACAATAAGTGTATATATTCCCTGACCAAATATTGTTGGGATTTTTTTTTTGCCTGTTTTTAAGCTTCCTGTGAGCGAACACATGCCACACATATTCTTCTGTGACTCAAGGTCATGTCTAGTTGACTTATCTCTGATGTGGGAGGTGTAGTTCACTATTTTTACTAGTGTAAAGTTTTATATTTTGTAACTCACAATATTTTGGTATTTTCCTATTTATGTTTTAAGTGATCATTCCAGTTTTTCCTATAAACGTTAGTGCACATGTCTTCTGGGACACACGGGCCAGAGATCCCCCAGAGTGTACGATCAGGAGTAGGATGGCTGGAATGTATGCGGGATGTGCTGTAACCAGACCAGCGCATGTGAACTTGATTTCCAAAGTGCCTGTGCCAGTGTAACCTTTCACCAGGCGTGTACATGTGTTTATGTTGCTGTTCTGATTGCTCTGAAAATGAAAACTAAGAGGCAACTCTTTGCCCTAAAGGGCAGGAAATGAATGTGACCATTACTGCCTGGTTGCAGGACTGCCCAGTTTGACCCTGTTAATAACTTGTTTTCCTTTACTTGTATTTCATGTACTTTGTTATTATATTTGCAGCCTCTAAGCTCAGATATGCTTCCTTTCTGCATCACCATTAGTATTATTTTACTCATTTGGAATCTTTTATTGTATATGTTTAGAATCATCCATAATAAAGGTAGAAGAGGAAAAAGAGGATCAGACAGACACAAAGAAAGAAAAAACACAATAGAACACAAAAGCAAGAAGATGAGAGGAATTGAAAGCAGCGAGTACAGACAACATTTTCAAAGCGCAAGGAGGGTTGCCTGGGTGGCTCAGTTGGTTAAAAGTCTGACTTTGGCTCAGGTCATGATATCGCAGTTATTGGGTTCGAGCCCTGTGTCAGGCTCTGTACTGACTGCTCAGAGCTTGGAACCTACTTAGGATTCTGTCTCACGCTCTCTCCCCCTCCCCTGCTCACTCTCTCTCTCTCCCTCTGTGTCTGTCTGTCTGTCTCTCTCTCAAAATAAAAATAAACATTAAAAATTCAAAGTGCAAGTAAATAAAAGAGTTGTAGAATAAAAGAAGTTTCAGAGGGCTTTATTAGCAACTATTGCCCTGTAACAGATGACCCCCAAAGTTACTGAAACGCCCAGAATTCGAGAGAACCCCAAAATCAGACCACCAGAGACCAGAGTCAAAGCCAAGCGGCAAGGTTGTTTATTTGCAGGTTCGAACCCGGACCTCCGCGCACTCGTTGCCGGTGACGCTAAGAGGCCCTGAACAAAGCCTCTGCAGCCTTTTTATAGACAAAAGTAAACAAGTCATGGGGAGGGACAGGAGATTTCCATGGTTACAAGTTTGCCATTGGTTAACATTCAAATGTGAACATATACCGTATCTGATTGGTTCCCGCCATCAGGTTTGGCTGGATTTAATTACAACATTTGGGATACCTTTGAATTCAGTCTATCATAGAGCGAGTTTAAAGTCTTGTTTGGCGACTAACAGGTTAACATCTCTCTCTCCAGGCCCTTCCCTCAGCAAGGTATGGGGTAGCCGCTGGCCTTTTCGGATTGGCTGCCGCCATGAGGCTAGTCGCTTGGGCAATCCGGCGGCGGGAAAGCAAGCCTTAAGCATTGTTACAGAAGCAGAAAGAGCTGGTTAGGTAATGGCTTCCCATAGCGCAGGCATTTGCCCAGAAGCGGAAAAGCTGAGTTTATTTAGGCCTCTCATTACTACAAAGACAAACGCACTGGAGCAGAGGCTGAAGGGAGGAGCTGGACAAAGAGGAGGAACTTGTAGCTGGAATAAGAGTAGGTGGTTGGTTTACAGCTGGAAATGATTTGTTAGTCCTCTTGGAGGCAGGTGTCAAGACAAGACAGGGTTCATTCACCATAAATTTATCAGAGAAAGTACCTGTCAGAGCATAGGAGAAGGAGACAGAAAATGCTGGAAGAGCTGGCACACCGAGATGCCAGTCCCACCCCACGTTAAGGTCCGCAGGAGAAAGGTGTGCTGCGCTATCACAGACCAGTGGGTAACCTGAGTGAAGGGGAGCAAGGCCCGAGAGTCCCCAGCTAGTCAGCCATCAGAGAGCCCCATGCCACCCAGATACCAGCGTGCCTTCCTGTCCCTGCTGTGACTTGTTACTGTGTGGACCCAGCCCATGGGAAGCAGGGCCTCTGCACAAATACTGCCAGGGATTACAGAGCACGGATGTGGGGGCCCTTGTGACTTACCTGGGAGTGTGACCAAACCTTCCTACTTGAGGGGTCTGGGCCCTTGGAAATGAAGACCTTTTCAGGCTGGGTTTCTGCCTTTGTCCTTTCATAGCTAGTTACAATGGGGCGAGGGAGAACCAGGAGGCACCCAAGTCTTTTACCGCAGTTCCCCCTGAAATTCCTCTTATCCAAGTTCTGTGAGGGAAGTCCCACCCCCTCCTAGGGATCAGGATAGATTACTTCTGCCTGGAGACAAGCAGATTCCTCCCCTGGGCACACAGAGTCCAAACACCCTGGTGGCAGCCATAATGTGTGTGAAGTTCAATCGATCCTCACTCCTGGACCTCCAACCTGCCATGTAAAGAATAGTAGAGAAAAGAAACATAATATCTCCAGTGGGTGATTGGAAGCAATGGTATGTGGATTGATACCTGCTTCTACCGCTTGGTTCCTAGACTCACATACTCTTCTTGAGACCACAGCACCATATAAAGATGTCTTATTCATTAAATACATTACCTCCTGGAATATGGCACCCATCCCTTCAGAGTATTTCCCCCAAAGTTGACAGCTTGTGCCTTAGAAGGGGCATCCAGCATTCTGTGTGGCCGACCAGATCTGGACCATCTGAAATGTGACGTGACAGGTGGATCCCATGGTCATGGCACTTCCTGTACCTCCTTCGCTGTGAAGGAAGGCCCCCAGCCATATACTGTGCTAAGAGGAATTCCGAGCCCATGGATCAGGCATTTTGATGGCCCCTAGATAGTGGCACTGGCTTTGTGGACAGGAAACAAGAGCACACACTTGTGTGTGGCATAGGTGTCTGTCCCTGTGAGGCTGAGTCTCCGGCCCTTCCAAGATGGAAGAGGCTCAATGCAGTCAACTTGTCACTTTATGGACAGTTGATAACCTCAAGAGATGGTGCTGGAGCAGGGCCCAGTGTTGGCCTCTGTTTCTGACAGGTTGGACATTCAGAGATAGCAGTATAGGAATCTTTGCTACAGGATCCATATGTGGCTTTATCTCTGCCATATGATCACTCCATTCATGCGCCCATTCCACCAGTCCTGGGCTAACCAGTGATAAAACTTTCTAAGGTCAAGTTATCTCCTTAGTGTTGAGTTCATCTTTGGGAGTGGATGTTTGCTGGTTAGTGATTCAGGCTTCAGAGCCAAGAGATCATTTCCATCTAGGATGGACTGCTGTGGGCCTGGCTAATTGCTGACTTAGTGTGTTATATAGGACCCAGCACATAAGGTCATTTTTAAAAAGTTTATTTATTTATTTTGAGCAGGGGTGGAGAGAGAGAATGAGCAGGGTAGGGGTACAGAGAGAGGGAAAATCCCAAGGAGTCTCCATGCTCTGCACCGAGCCCGATATCTCACGAATTGTGAGATCATGCCCTGGGCTGAAAACTAGAGTCAGACACTTCACAGACAGAGCTACCAGGCGCCCCTCATTTGGTCATTTTTAATCATGTGCTTGCTCGGCATCCCACGGACAAGCATTCTGTCTTCTCAGGGTCTGAAACACACCACACATAAATTGTGAAAGGGAATCTACTACTCTTTGTGGGTGGTGTGGCCTTACTACAATACCTGAGATGCCAGAATGTGATTCTCCTCCTAGTATTTTCCTTAGCTCCACACCGCATGCTTTCCCACCATTGACATTTCTACCTTCAAGAGGTCTGATAGATGGTATCTGAGTGTAGCATGGCCTGGATCTTTCTGTCCTTGTCCCACTCAAAGCTAGCATCCTTCTAAGCCATCCAGAGGTGGGCCAAACATACACCTAGGTGTGACATGTGTGCTGCTAGAACCCCATGTGTCCCTGGGGCCATGTCCTTCCTTCTGTGCAGTGAGAGGCTCCAATTTCTTCTCCTGCTCACCAGCGCTTGTTAATTTTGTTATTTTTATTTTTAAAATACTAGTGATTCTAGTGGGTGTGAAGTGGTATCCAGGACCCTCATTTGTCCCCCTATATGAGTGCTGGAAGAAAACACTTCTTCTCCTAAGAATTGCTATATCACTGTGGTTTTGATTTGTATTTCCTTAGTGATATTGATGTTGCATATCTTCCCATATGCTTTTTGGCCATTGTAGTTATCTTCTTTGGAGAAATATCTGTTCAAGTCCTTGGACCACTTTTTAATCAGGGTGTTTGCCTTTTTTCATCTCAGGAGTTGTCTAATGTATTCTGAATACTAATCCCTCATCAGATTTGTAATTTCGAAATATTTTCTCCCATTCTATGGATCGTATTCTTACTCTGTTGATACTGTCCTTTGATGCACAAAGGGATTAAATTTTCAGGAAGACCAATTTGTCTGTTTTTTCTTTTGTTGCCTGTGCCTTTCAAGTCACATTCAAGAAATCATTGTTAAATCTAATGTTGTGAAGATTTGTCCTATGCTTTTCATCTAAGATTTTTAGCTTTGTCATATGATGAGGTCTTTAATCCATTTTGAGGTTATTTTGAATGTGGTATTAGGAATGGGTCAACTTTATTCTGTTGTATGTGGATACCCAGTTTTCCCCTATATCATTGGTGAAAATGACTGTCCTTTCCCAATGAATGGTTGTGGCACCCTTATCAATAATCACTTGACCATATATCCAAATTATTTTCTGGACTCTGTTAATCCATAAGTTTGTATATCTGTTTTTATGCCAGTACCAAACTGTTTTGATTACTGTCACTTTCTAGTAAGTTTCAAAATTATGAAATTGAAAATTAGGCCTTCAAATTTGTTCTTTTTCATGATTGTTTTGCCTTTTGGTGTCCCTTGACCCTGAATAAAATTCCATATGATTTTTCTATTTCTGCAAAATACATCTTGGGATTCTGATTAGGATTGCGTTGAAACTTTTGATTGTTACTGGTATTATTAGCAGCTTAATAATAGTAAGTCTTTTCATCCAGAAAAGTCTTTCCATTTCTTAATGTCCTCACTGATTTTTTTCAGCAATTTTCTTAGTTTTCCCTGTACAAGTTTTTGCCTCCTTGGTGAAACCAGTTTTCCACATATTTTGCTTTTATTCATGCTACTGTAAATAGAATTGTTTTCCTAATGTTTTTTTGAACTGTTCATTGTGGGTATAGAAAAATACAAATGATTTTTTCATGTGATTTTGTATCCTAAAACTTTCCTGAATCCGCTTATTAATGTTAACAGATTTTTGTGGATTTTTTTTTTGTTTCTACATAGAACATTATGTAATGAAATGGGGATAGATTTACTCCTTTCTTTCTAATCTGGATGCCTTTTATATCTTTTTCTTGCCTAGTTGCTCTGGCTATAACTTCGAATATCATGGTGACTAGAAAGGGTGAGAGCAGGCATCCTTGCCCTGTTCCTGATCTTAAGGGAAAATCTCTTAGGCTTTCAACATTGATATTAACTGTGAAGTATTTATAATTGGATTTTATTATGTTGGCACAGTTTCCTTTTATTCCTTATTGGATAAGCGTTTTTATAATGAATGGGTATTCATTTTTAAATTTTTTCTGCATTAATTGGGATGATCATATTTTTTATTTTTTTATTATTTTTTAAAATATTTTTTATTTATTTCTAGGATCATGACCTGAGCCAAAGTTGGAGGCTCAACTGACTGAACCACCCAGGTGCCCTCTCCCCTTTTTTACATTTTTTTAATGGTTTTATTTATTTCTAGGAGGAGAGAGAGAGCGTGAGCAGGGAGGGTCAGAGAGAGAGGGAGTCACAGACTGAAACAGGCTCCAGGCTCTGAGCTGGCAGTCAGCACAGAGCCCGACGCGGGGCTCGAACCCACGAACCGCGAGATCATGACCTAAGCGAAAGTCGGACGTTTATCCGACTAAGCCACCCAGGTGCCCCTGATCATATATTTTTTTTAAACTTAATTTTGGGGGCGCCTGGGTGGCTTAGTAGGTTAAGCGTCCGACTTCAGCTCAGGTCATGATCGCGGTTCGTAGGTTCGGGCCCCGCGTCCGGCTCTGTGCTGATTGCCAGCTCAGAGACTGGAGCCTGTTTCAGTCTGTGACTCCCTCTCTCTCTGACCCTCCCCTGCTCACGCTGTCTCTCTCTCTCTCCTAGAAATAAATAAATAAAAAATAAATAAAACTTAATTTTGTTAATGTATTACTTGATTGATGTTGACACATCCTTAAATTCCAGGAGTAACCACTTGGTCATGATCTATAACCTTTTAATATGCTCTTGAACTCAATTTCTAGTATTTTGTTGAATTTTGCACCAATATTCATCAAGGATATTAATCTGTAGCTTTCTTCTCTTGTAGTATCTTTGTCTGGCTTTGGTACCAGGACCATGCTAGCTTTATAGAATGAGTTAAGAAGAGTTTCCCCTTTCTTCAATTTTTTTTGGGAAGAGTTTGAAAAGGATTGGTGTTAGTTCTGGGTTTGGTAAAGTTCACCAGTAAAGACACGAGGTCTAAAGTTTTCTTAGTCCGTTATTTGATTACCAATTTAATACCCTTTCTTGTTGTAGGTCTATTCAGATGTTCTATTTTCTTATAATTGTGTGTTGATAGGTTTTAGTTTCAGGGGATCCATCCATTTCACCTGGGCTTTCGATTTTGTCAGCAAACAGTTTTTTATAGTGCTCTTATAATCCTTTTTATTTCTGTAGAATAAGTAATAATATCTACACTTCCTGATTTTATTATTATTATTATTTTAATTTTAGTTTTTTAGTGTTTATTTTTGAGAGAGAGAGAGTGAGAGGGATATATATATATATATATATATAGATATCTATATATATATATATATATAGATATAGATATATATAGATATAGATAGATAGATAGAGAGAGAGAGAGAGAGAGAGAGAGAGAGATTGAGCAAGAGGCAGAGAGAGAGGGAGACCCAGAATCCAAAGCAGGCTCCAGACTCTGAGCACAGAGTCCAATTAGGAGCCTGAACTCAGGAACCATGAGATCATGACCTGAGCTGAAGATAGATGCTTACCCTACTGAACCACCCAGGCGCCCCTCCTTTCTGATTTTAGTAGTGCGTTTTCTCTCTTTAGGTC
Source organism: Proteles cristata cristata (assembly GCA_017311185.1). NCBI lineage: Eukaryota > Metazoa > Chordata > Mammalia > Carnivora > Hyaenidae > Proteles > Proteles cristata. The sequence continues at coordinate 28,431 of JAESUZ010002444.1, read as the reverse complement.
TTTAGTCAATCTAAGGAAAGCTTTGTCAATGTTACTGATCTTTGTGAAGAACCAGTTTTTGCCTTCATTGATTTTCTTGATTGCTTTTCTATTCCCTGTTTTATTTACCTCTGATATAATATGGATTCTTAACTTTCTTCTGCTTGCTTGAGTTTATTTGTTGTTCTTTTACTAGCTCTTAAGTTGTAGAGTTTGGTTGTTGATTTGAGATCTTTTTTAATATAAGCATTTGCAGCTATAAATGTTCCCATTAACATTGTTTAACCTGTATTCTATAAGTTTGGATATACTAAGCTTTGTTTTCAGGTGTCTCTAAATATTTTCTAATTATTTTTTGGTGGTGTACTTCTTGTATTACTGTTAAATCGAAACATCTGAACCAAAGTATTCACCATACTTATTATATTTTAAAGAGAATCGTGTACTATAGTCTTAGACATAAAAACCACAGGATGTACACAGTTCAGAAGCAGTAATAGCGGCGGGTGAGTTAAGAATCTTAAGTAGATCCACAGCATGATCTCATGACCAGGAGTTCATTACTTGAGCTGAAATCAGAAGTCAGACGCTTAACCAACTGAGCCACCCACCCTTCTTTTTCTTATTGTTTCATTGTTTATTTCAAGCATTTAAAAAAAAAAGCAAGTTAATTTTTGTTTGCATTGCTTCATACAAATGTTATGAATTAAATATTCTCCTATCTCCTCCATCCATTTCTTTAATCTAAACCGATAGTTTAGCCTAAATACCAGCCTGTTTGTGGTCTTGAAGAACATCTAATGGACTCTCAGGTATTCTTATAATGAAGAGTACTGCAATTCTGTGAGATTCATCAAAACTTAAGAGCATTGCGTACAGAATCACTCTTGAAGCTCTAAATGCTATTTACATGACAAAAGTGAGAATTTTAAGTAGTTCCTTCACAGGACCAAACTTACAAATTATAACTAGTTCAAATTCAGTACTATCGTGACTTCTCGTTTACAAGGTAACTTGTTGATAAATTAATATATGGCAGAAAAAATTAATACCTAACATTATTTTTATAGGAAACAATGTATGATAACAAGGGAATACAGAAAACTTAATGTATTTTACAATATGATAACCATTTAAACCTTTATCCGTATACAACAGGGTATAGGTCATCTCTAGTGAACTTGCACATTTTCAACAGTTTATTGTATTTTGAGTTCTTGAATTGTTTTAGATATACAGCTTTTTTTTTTTTTACAAATAGTTTATTGTCAAATTAGTTTCCACATAACACCCAGTGCTCATCCCCACAAGTGTCCTCCTCCATGCCCACCCCTCCTCCCCACATCCACAGTCCTCAGTTTTTGTCAGCATTCAAGAGTCTCTCATGGTTTGCCTCTCCCCCTTTCCCCCACCATTTCCGCCCTTCTTCTCCCCCTTGGTCCTCTGTTAAGCTCCTCCTAATCCTCCATACGTGCACACATATGATATTTGTCTTTCTCTGCCTGACTTATTTGCTCAGCATAACACCCTCAAGGTCCATCCATGTTGCTACACATGGCCAGATTTCATTGTTTCTCATTGCCATGTAGTATTCCATGGTATAGATAAACCACATCTTCTTGATCCATTCATCTGTTGATGGACACTTAGGCTCTTTCCATGTTTTAGCTATTGTGGAGAGTGCTGCTATGAACATTGGGTACATGTGCTCCTATGCATCACATTTCTGTATCCCTTGGGTAAATTCCTAGCAGTGCTATTGCTGGGTCATAGGGGAGTTCTATTGTTAGTTTCCTTAGGAACCTCCACACTGTTTTCCAGAGGGGCTGTACCAGTTTACATTCCCACCAACAGTGTAGGAGGGTGCCCGTTTCTCCACATCCTCGCCAGCATCTAGAGTTCTCTGATTGGCTCATTTTAGCCACTCTGACTGGCGTGAGGTGGTATCTCAGTGTGGTTTTGATTTGTATTTCCCTGATGAGAAGGATGCTGAGCATCGTTTCATGTGTCTGTTGGCCATCTGGATGTCCTCTTTGGAGAACTGTCTGTTCATATCTTCTGCCCATTTCTTCACTGGGTTGTTTGTTTTTCGGGCGTGTAGTTTGGTGAGTTCCTTGTAGATTCTGGATATCAACCCTTTATCTGATATGTCATTTGCAACTATCTTTTCCCATTCCGTTGGTTGCCTATTAATTTTCTGGGTTGTTTCCTTGGCTGTGCAGAAGCTAGATATGCAGCTTTTTATTGAACAAATATTACGTTGTATACCTGGATAAGACTTTGTACACTGAAGTGTTTTAAAAATATTTTTTATGTTTATTTATTTTGAGAGAGGGAGAGAGAGAGAGCAGGGGAGGGCAGAGAGAGAGGGAGAATCCCAAGCAGGCTCTGTACTGTCATCACAGAGCCTGATATGGGACTCAAATTCACAAACCGTGAGATCATGACCTAAGTTGAAGCCAAGTGTTGAACGATTAACTGACTGAGCCACCCATGTGCCCTGAGATGTTTTAAAAATATTTATAAATTTGTTTTTGATATGCAAAAGCAGTTGGCAATAATTTTACAGCATTTGATTTTAGAAAATTAAAATTTCACACAGTACTCATTTTGATGTTTAAAAAAATTCACAGAAAAAAATACAAATTACACAGTCTGATTGTATGGTACTGTTATTTCCAGTTTCTAGTTCTGGTCATTAAAACCTGCACTAACAATTCATTACCTGTACATTTATAAAGGCAGCTCACATGATTTGCAAACAAAACCTTCAGGCTTCATGTTATTTACCAAAGAATTCAATGCAGCAACAAAAGACAACCCAGTATGCAAATTTACTGACTAACTTGCAAATTGACCAGTTTCTGTGATCCAAAGTGTTTCAACCTTTCAAGGTGTGTCCCTAAAGTTCCATATTACGGTGACCTCCTCCCCTTTTCTACCCACAGAGGCTCCATGGGTCTTTGGCAAGGATCAAAAAATGTGAGGCCGTGTGAAAAGTCACTGACTTCATTATCAGTCCCATGAATTATTAATACTGGGGAGGTTATCTTAGAGACTGTCAATATTTGGGAATGCATCCAAACAGAGGGCTTCATGGTATCATGAAAAGCGACAGACATTGCCAAAGTCAAAGGGGAATGAAGAATAAGGGCAGCACTCTTACACCAAGCGGCAAGATCCACAGATGGTACTGTCCCTCTCCAATATGGCCATATGGAAGCACATTTTCAGGGCATTACCCATATCTTGTCCTAAGAGCAAGCCAAGCAGCTTCTATATCTGCATAGAGGTTCTTGTCTGATGGTTTCCCAGAACTTGTGCCATCCCACAATAATCCTATGAGAACATATTACAATTACTTTGTGATCCCAGCCCTATGTAAAGCTGCTCATCTGACCAAGATCAACAGCACTTCCATGTGAGAAGAGTAAAGTGTACTTGACATTGAGTGAACAAGCACAAACATGCAGACAATTCTGTTGCCTTTACTAGCTCTAGTCATGAAACACTAATAGCATCTCTTTGTCTAAAGGAGTGCTGCCAGTCTGCTGCTTGTGATGAGTGTGAAGTCCAGAGGCTCCCACATTCATCACACGTTAGCATGTAAGTTAGATCATGTAGCAAAAATGCTAATTTTGAATCCATTTTCCTGGGGAAGGCAGACAGCAGAAGAGGCCACATTGTTCACTAAAGGAGAGATTATGCTTCTGCACTTGCGGTGTCAGGAGGAAAGGGCCCGGAGGGAGAGTCTGCCCACGTGCAGTCATCCACAAGGTGCGACCCACGCTACAGTCACTGCCACCACCCTTCTTCTGCCACAGCAGACACCTCCCAGACACAGTCAAGTGTTCCTTTACTCTACTTTCCTTTGTCTGCTCCTCCTCAACCTCCACCGCGGGGCTGGCTCTCCTGCTGGGAGAAGGAAGACATGGAACCCGGCGGGGGGGCGGGAGGGGGGGAGGAGCAGAACTCTCACTAAGGCAGGAGTTGGTTACTGACTTAAATAGTTCATTTGTAATTTCTTTTGGCCCATTGGGTAAGAGGTGTTTAACTTCCTCCAATTTGTATATTTTCCAATTTTCCTTTGGTTTTGATTTCTAACTGCATCCCATTGTAACTGGAAAAGATAGTTTGTATGATATCTCCTTTCCAATTCTGTTGAGCCTTAATTTGTGGCGTAATGTGTGGTATATCCTGGACAACATCCCATGTGTGCTGGAGAAGAGCGTGTGTTCTGTTATTTGTAGGTAGAGTGCTGTGTACATGTGTGTCAAATCTAGCTGGTTTCTTATGTTGCTCTAGCCCTGTGCTTCCTTACTTTTCTTCCGCTGGGTGCTCTATCCAGCTTTGAGAATGGGAGAGTGATTCCTTCAGCTACTATTGCTGGTTTCTACTTCTCCCTTTCCTTCTATCTAGTTTTGATTCATAGATTTTGTTGATCTGGCATTCATGCTACAAGTTAACAATTGTCAGATCTTTGTGCCCTTTTGAAACTTTTATTAATATTGGTCTCATATCAGTAGAGAATACTCAAGTTTTTTCTTGGTTACTGTGTGTAGGGTTTTCCTTTTCCTTTTCACTGTCAAACTATTTGTGTTTTTGGATAAAGCGAGTCTCCTTTCGACAGCATAGATTTAGATCATCTTTCTGTCACCGTTCTGCCAGCCTCTAGCTTTGAATGGAGTATTTAGTTTATTTACATTCAAAGTAATTGCTGATAAGAAGGGACATGTTTCTGTTATTTGGCTATTTCTTATGTGCCTTAGAATTATGTTCCCCTCATTTTAAAATGTTGTCATTTTAGTTTTTGTTTAATTTTTTAATGAAATGGCTTAATACACTCTCATTTCCTTTTGCATATATTACTCTATAGACATTTTCTTTGTGTTTGCCATGAGGATCACATTACACATCCAAAAAGTATAGCCCTCTAATGTGTACTTCTACTAGTTTATCTTCAATAAGAGACCAGTCTCATTTTATTTTATTTTATTTTATTTTTTAATTGTTTATTGTCAAGTTGGTTTCCATATAACACCCAGTGCTCATCCCAGCAAGTGCCCTTCTCCATGCCCATCATCCCCCTTCCTCTCCCCTCCACCCCCATCAGCCTTCGGTTTGGTCTTGGCATTCAAGAGTCTCTCATGAGTCCTCAGTTTGTTCTCAGCATTCAAGAGTCTCTCATGGTTTGCCTCACTCCCTCTCCCCCACTATATTTTCCCTTCTTCTCACCCATGGTCCTCCGTTAAGTTTCTCCTAATCCTCCTATATGTGCAAACATATGGTATCTGTCCTTCTCTGCCTGGACAAGTCTCATTTTATACAACTCCATCCCATCCCCTTACAGTGATTGATGTCAGAAAATTACATTTTTATATAATATCCCAAAACGTAGACTAATAATTGTTTTCATGTATTTGTCTGTTAAAGGAAGTCAGAACCAAAACATGGAGTTACAAGTCAATGTTATGATAATAGAGGCTTTTAAGTTGTTTTTTTTTTTTAAATGTATCAGTCATTTAAATCATGTAGAAAACAAACACTGGAGTTACAAACCAAAGTCACACTAATACTACATTTATAATTGCCCATTTATTTAGCTTCACTGAGATCAGTACTTCTTCACACAGCTCCAGGGACAGTCCAGTGTCCTTTCATCCTGAAGAATTCCCCTTAGCAGACCTTGCAGGGCAACTGTAGTGGTCATGAACTCTCTCAGCCTTTGTTTACCAGAGAATGTCTTCATTTGTCCCTCACGTTGAAGATCCATTTCGCAGAAAGAGGATTCCTGATTGAATATTTTTCTTATAACACATGGAATATCAGCCCACTGCCTTCTGGTCTCTGAGTTTCTGATGACAACTCTGCTAACTTTTTAAGGACCCCTTGTATGTGATGAGTCACTTTTCTCTTAGTGCTTTCAAGACTCCTTGCCTTTGGTTTTCAATGATTTCATTATAATGTGTCTTGGTGTGGATATCTTGGCATTCATCTTAACTGCAATTTATCATTCTTCTTGGATGTTTATATTCATGTTTTTCATCAATTTGGATCAAGTTTTCAGCCATTATTTCTTCAAATAACCTCTCTTACGTTATTCTCTATCTTTTTTCTGGGACTCACACAATGCATATGTTGTTCTTCTTTCTGGTATCTCAGTGCTCCCTTAGCCTATGTTCACTTGCTTCAGTGTTTTTCATTTGGTTCCTTAGACTAGATAATTTCAGTTTTCCTATCTTCAAGCTCAGTGATTCTTTGTTCTGTTTACTGTAATCTGCTCTTCAATACCTCTAATAAACTTTTTCATTTCAATTATGGTACATATCAGCACTAGATTTTCAGTTTCTTTTCATGTTTTGTATCTCTTTGTTGATATTTTATTTTATTCATAGTTCAGTGTCTTCACTTTCTGTGTTTTTCTTTAATTCTTTGAGCAACCTACAGACAATTAACTTAAAGTACTTATCTAAGGGTGTCTGGGTGGGTCAGTTGGTTAAGAATCTGACTTGGCCCAGCTCATGATCTCATGCTTTGTGGGTTCAAGTCCTCTGTTGGGCTCTGTGCTCTGGGCTTTCTCTACCTATCCCTTGCTTACATTCTGTTTCTCTTTGTCTCTCAACAATAAATGAACACTTAAAAACTTTTTAAAAATAAGTAAAGTACTTGTCTAGTAAGCCCACATTCTGATCTTTCACAAGGATATTTTCTGGGTTTTGTTTGTTTGTTTGTTTGACTGGATCATATTTTCCTGTTTCTTTCTATACTTTGTGTTTTAGTGTTGAAAACCGGTCATCTCAGTCTTATACTGTGGTAACTCCAAAAACCAGATTCTTCCCACCAGCAGGTTTGTTTTTGTTTTGATTTTGATCATTGTAGTCTGTGTGCCAGAAATCAGCCATAGGTATACATTTTAGCTCTTCTCATGTCATTTTTCAGCCTATGCATTTCCCTGAGCTTGTGTGCATGCTAACTTTCTACATCCCTGCCCTCCCCTTCCACCAGTGATCTTCAGTGAGAATCTGAAAGCAGAGTGGCCATGACCCTGTGTGGCTAAGGGCTCACAACAAATACTCTTTTACCTTCTTAGCCAAGACCTCCCCAGGGTCTCCTTGGGCTACTGCACCAGGACAGGGCTCTACTTACAGGGGACATGCCTGTTTGGGTCATGTATGGCTTGTAAATTGTTCCCCCAAATCTACACTGACTTTGATGTTTCCTCCTCTTTGAGTAACCAGAGACTCTGGCCTTACAGAAGAAAAAGATCTCTAGGCCATTAAAGTTGGTTCCCAGATCTGTAGCCAGATCCACAATCATGCTGGAGGCTCCAATACACACTGGGACTTTCCACGGAGAGGATCTTGGACCTAGGAGTCCCTGTCACTTGTTCCTGCTGCTCACTCTGATGCTGGAGGCTGACGTACTGGCTCTTTCCTGCAGTGATGTAAATGCAGGATCTTCTCTCCTGACCACTTCAGGTCCCACTGTCTGCCACCCATAACACTTGAGTCTGGAGCTCTGTATCCATGCTCAAATCTCATTTCTATGCTGATGGCTGATTAAGAGGCAGCCAGCCAGGAGCTCCCAAAGTCTTCAATCCCTGTAGCTGAGCCAATGATCTACAACAGGAAAAACCCCTTCCTGAATCCCAGACATCCCATGGGCATTTGGTGGCTAGGCACTGCCTGTTTATAGTTCCCAATGTGATTGAAATATGAGTGCAGGAGGCCCTGTGCATAGTCGTGGTTGCTTTCTCAGGCAACCAAGACCAACAGGAAGGCACTAAACTCATGTAGGAGCATGTGCAGATGCAGACACATCTGGACACATTGGACCCACCACACCAAACACCCATACACTTTCTTCTTTCCAGCCTACAAGTAAATTTTAAGGAATTCTAAGCACAGAATTCATTCCCTCATCCCTTCTTTCCTTGCTTCCTTCCTATTTCCAGGTATATTAAGTGAATGCCTCTGTGCCAGTCTGTGTGTTAGGCCTGGTAATCACTTAATGAAACAGACAGAAAATATAATCTCCTAATACTTACAATCTTATAGGAAAGACAGACAATAAATAAAACATGATAATAGTAGTATATTATATGGTATATATTCCTGTGACCTATTGCTAGGTAACAAACAATCTACAAATCAAACAACCATCTGTTAGGGACAGCTGAGTGGTTGAACATCAGAACCTTGATTTCAGCTCAGGTCATGACCCTAGGTTGTAGGATGGAGCCCTGTGTCAGACTCCTGCTGAGTGTGGTGAGTGTGGAGACTGTTTTACAATTTTCTGCCTCTCTCCCTCTGCCACTCTTTCCTGCTCTCTCTCTCTCTCTCTTCCTCCATCAAATTAAAAAACAACCACCTTTTAATTCTCTCTCATTCTGTAGGTCAGCTCAGCTCAATGGGCATCTCTTCTGTTTCACGTGAGGCTGGGACTGCCTTCTTTTGGAGACCTGTATGGTCCAGAATATACCAGAAGGTCTCCTCACCGAGCTGCAAGTGGTGGAGACTCTCAGTGAGGAGTACATTGAGGCTGTTAAATGCCCTGTGCTGCCATCTGGTGTTGATCCAGGTCTTGAAAGCTCACAAACTCTGGGGGAAAAAAGAAACCAGTAGAAGCCCAATTGGTGCAGAACATTGCTTTGTGTGCTCTCAGAACTTCTCTTTCAGATGCTCCAAGCTTGGCTCTGCCTTTCTGAGAAGGAGAATAACACCCTCACTTTCTTATATACAATATTTTTTCTTCTCTCTTTCTTTCTTTCGAGACACAGAGAGAAAGAGTGATACACAGAGACAGAGAGAGAGAGAGAGAGAGCAGGGGTGGATTAGAGAGAGAGGGAGACAGTGGATCTGAAGTGAGCTCTATGCTGACAGCAGAGAGCCCAACTCAGGGCTGAAACCCACAAATCCTAAGATCATGACTTGAGCTAAAGTTGGATGCACAACTCACTGAGCCACACAAGCACCCCAACACCTTCACTTTTTTTTTCTCTCACCCCTTTGTCCAACCTTCCTAATCTCCCCCACACATGATCCCTCAGCAGCTTTCTGCTTCAATCAACCACCACACACTAGTAGGAAAGGGCCCCAGGATCAAGGACAGGACCCTAGAGCAGAAACTCAATGCCTTCCTTCCTCTCAAGCCTCGACTCAATCCCAAGCAGAGTACACAACTTCCCTGAAAGACATGTCCTGTTGTGTGTTGTTCTAGATCAGGCAGTGGTCACAAACATAGCTCTTTCTCTCCCTAGCTCTCAGGTGCCCACCGGCATAAGCGCCCGTACACTAGGGCTGCTGTCTGCTTACTGGTCCCTTTCAACCACAGGCAATGACACCACCTGAGCTTAGCCTCCTCCCTCCTGTAGCCATGAGCCAGCATTTCCTAACTGGAAGGCACATCATAAAGCTCAGGTGACCAGCAGACACATCTAGAAATCGTGGGCTGCAGTGGGATCTGTACTTGACCTGACTCGGGAGCACTCCATCCTCATAGAAGCCTGGCCTTGCCCTCCAACCTCACCCCTGTTCCAGGCTTCCAGGTTGAACTTGGCCTTCTCTCCTCCTTCCTGGCCCACACGCACCTAGAATCACAGGTTCCCCCCAAGTGCTGCTTAGCTGAGGCTGTCAGGGCCTTCCTGCCCCGGTCCTAGCATGGTCTGGACCAAACAATGTAGGCAGCACTGTAGCAATGCTTTTCTCAATGAGGTTTAGGGGGTTATGAGACTCCCCAGGTGAGGCTGTCTGTCTACACTCGGTACCCTGAGACTACCACTAACACCACCTTCCCTCCACCTCCCACATGGAACCCTTCCATACACGCCCGCCCCCTACCCCCCACCCCCCGGCCTTGAATTCCTGTTCCATTTTATATGCCTGGGAAGCTCACTGTTTTAGGATATCATTCCTATTAAGATTAATTACCTGAAATCATTTGTTTACAACAATCACTACCAACATTTAAAGTAGGTCTTTAAACATTAGTACATGACTTTCATACTCTTTCTCTGGAAAAAAACACCAATGGGATATGAGGCAACCATTTTGATCCCAAGGAATTGGAACTGATGTTCCCTCTGGGAGGACCACCCCAGGAGACAGCAGCAACAACCGAGCAACTGCATGGCCCTTACTCTGGTTGTGACATGGTCACAGCCCCTCAATGTGGGGTAGAGTGACTAACTATCCCAGGCTGCCCCAGACTGAGGACCAATGTATAAATAGATTAGGTTCAACAATGAGAAAGCAGCCACTCTCCATGAGGGTCACACAGAGGTGGAGGAATCAACAGATTGTCCCCAGGCGCTGCACCCTCCACCTTTTCCCAGCTTCATGCATCACCTTGTTCTTTGCCCAAACACAAAACCTGTTTCTCTATTTTCCTCCCTTCAAGCAGCCTGATTATGGGGAAATCATGTTGAGCACCCCTTCCTTCAAATCTACAGGGCAGTGACCACCACGAGGAAGGGAGCTGGCTCAAAGAGGGCAGGGTGAGGCCACAAGGCAGTCCACATGCTCTGCTCTAGATGGTCTTTGGGCTGTGCCCTGAGGGGCTGGACAGGGCAAATCTGGGAGGCAGGATCAAACCAGTGAGCAGAGGTGTCTCTGGAATGACCTGACCCCCTCTCTCCACATGGTCAAGGAGTATCTGCTCATCTCCTTTTGCATATGATCCATAAGGAAACTCCAGGAAGCATGTGAGCAGGTGAACGGAACCAGGAAAGGTACAGGAAGGAGTGACCCAGAGGAACAACTCAGGACACAGGTCCTGGAGGAGCAGTTGCAGGAGCTGCATAGTGGACAGAGGTGGCTGTCTGTGCTTACGACCCATCCATCTGCTGTTTGTGGGTCCTCCCAGAGGAACATCATAGGCAGGGCTCTGGCAACGCACGCTGACCCCTATGTGAGGTCTTGTGGGTTTTTTTCTTGGATTCCTCATGATGGCTGGAGAATTTGCAGGAAAAGGCACAAACAAGAAGGAAATAGAGTCATCCCCTCTCTTCTGGTTCCTCCCCAGGGTTGAAGCCCTCCCCCTCCCAAGTCATGGGCCATTTATTACTTGTGTCCCTGTGATTCCATGATATCCTGGGCCCTCCCCAGTCAGCACATGATCCCCACACATCACCCCGGGGTCAGCCCTGCTGAGTCTAAGAGTGGAGAGAGGTAAGATCAGATGCATAGCAGGGAACGCCAACCCCCACTGCCCAATCCTCAGCCAGAGCCAGGAGAGGCCATTCTCCACACTCAAGTCCCCAGTGTCCCTGGCTATGAGCAGAGCTAAGGGTGTGGATGCAGATGTGGCTCCCAGGCCCCCTCAGCATTCACACTTCCCGCTCCTGCGACAGAAACTTGTCATCCCCTCTGATCTGTGCAGAGAGAGACATCAGGGGCCTCATGTCCCAGGAGAGCCTTTGTCATCCCACCTCCTGCCCAGATTCTCACCTGGGCTTCCCACAGCTGCTGGTGACTTCTTTACACACCTGATACTGGTAATTACATAAATGGCAGCAGCATCCATAATGGTTATCCATGCACTCTAGTGCACCAGGGCCTTTCCTGGAAAAGGGCCTCTTATCAACCTGGGTTCCCCAAGACCAAGGGCCTGCTTTCCTCTCCCTACTCTGCCTCCTGACCTAACTGGGGCAGAGCCCCTTCCATGTTGATCCCAAGAGTCCCCGAGACTACAGGCTGTGCACAGTGATTCTAGTGGCTCCTATGTAGCAAGTGATCCTCTGCTCCTCTCACAGGGGAATCTTTATGGCCACACACGTATAGTAGGTCCCCTTCCCACCAGGCACGACTCCCTAAACTGATGGGCATCCTGGTTCAGGGGTTCCTCATTCTGAGGGTCGGGGAGATATTCCTGGGAGAGAAACTGAAAACCCAGCATGTCATGGTGACCATGCCCTCCAGTGCCAGGCTGCAGGTGACCTTCACTGTTGGGGACCATGGGGAAGAAAGCACAGAGCTGGCCATGCACGTGGCAGAGCCCTGCTGCCCTCTCAGGGAGACAGAGAGAACAGGCCTGCTTCTCCCACCTTCTCAGCTCTGGATGAAGCCCTCATTGACCTCAGACCTTCTCCAAGTCTGTTCCTCACCCTCAGACCCAATTCCTTTGCGCTGGCAGGAGGATGCACCTGGGACCCAGGCCTGGCTCTCCTGGATCCTCATGTTGATGCTGAGAAAGGGGTATGAGAGGTGGGCTCCTGGGCTGAGGGGACAAACTCTCCATGACAGGGAAGATAGGGGCTTCCTCTCCTGCCTGACACTGGCCTTTCCTGGTTCACTTTCTTGTCAAAGGGTCCATGGCCACCTTGAACTATTGACACTGGGAGGGTGCATTTCCATCCCCACCTGCTTGGTGTCTCTATCTAGAGTCTGTAAAAGCACAGGTGAGTCACAGTACAAGGGGTCAACAGAACACATGTTCATCCCATAAGACAGGGAGGGTTTCCTTGGACAGAGTTGTTGGGGGGAGGTCAAAGGGTCTGGGGGAGGAGAGAGCCCCACACCAGGGTTGAACCTGTTCTGCCCCAGAAGCCCATCCAGGATTCCAGATATTTTTCCTGGCTTCCACAAAGCTCTCCCTGCCCATAGGCTAAGAAATCCTGGTTTGAAAGCTACCTGCATCTCAGAACTTCTTGATTTCCTTAGTCAAGGTCTGAGCCAAGAACCAGGGAACTGTCCACCCATGGTCTTCGGATCATAGGGGAGTAAGAGCTCCCATCATAGTAGAAATGCCTGAAGCTCTTAGTGCTGTCGTCCTTTCGGATCTCCTGGTCCCCAGATCTCCTGGCGTGAATATAAGCCTCCCCCAAGCCAGCAGTGACAATCCCATCCTGTGTCCTCTACCCTCCCCACACCAGTGACAGACTCCTGCCAGAAGGGCCCCTCCCTGATCTCTTCCTCAATTCTCTGTGCTGGCTGAGTGACGACCACCCTCGGGCTGAGGTCCACAGACCCTCAGTCCTCACCCCCACTCCCAGGCAAATCCAGTGGGAAGAGACAGGTCCATGCTCTGGGCCCCAAACTTCCCTGGGAAAGGCCTCCCATCACTCTTCCCCCACCCCGCCTCACCTCCTTTCTGGGCCAGCAGGGCCACGGTGTCTGCCAGTCTTTCTGAGGCTCTACCCGCTCTCTCTCAAGTCCTTGGTCTCTATGTTCCATGTCTTACAACCCAGGACTGCCCTGCCCACAGTCCCTGTGCCTCTGCCATGTCTATGTCACTGTCATCATGTAGGAAAGCCTGGCCATCCATGCGCCCCTCTGTGAAAAATCTCTGGTGCACAGATCCATCCTGGGACAGCACCGTGAGATTATAACAAAGACCGAGGGATCCTGGCAAGGAGGAGGCTACAAATGAAACTGCCTCCTGGAAGTAACTGCTCATCAAGTATTTCTCAGAGAAGCTCTGCTGTCCTGAGCTCCTTGAAGTCCTGAGGATGCAGAAAATGCACATGTACAAGGGACAGGAGGGGGCTTTCCAGTAAAGGAAGATAGGCAAGAGGGTTGAAGGAGAGGGAAGAAGGAAGGCAGTGATGATTGGGGTGGACACGGGTAAACAACAGGACAGGAGCCAAGAGAGGGAGTCATAGGCTCCTATAGGTGATGTGGGAAGTAGGCCAAGGGCAGACATTGGCCTGCAGGGAGCAAGCGAGGGGCAAGAAGGCCATGCTGATTGTTCTCAAAGCTGGAAAAAACTATCCTAAAATTTGTATGGGACCACAAAAGACCCTGAGTAGCCAAAGTAATATTGACATAGAAAACCAAAACATAGGCATCACAATCCCAAACTTTAGCCTTGACTACAAAGCTGTCATCATCAAGACAGTATGGTATTGGCACAAAAACAGACACATAGATCAATGGAATAGAATAGAGAACTCAGAATTGGGCCCACATGTGTATGGCCAACTAATCTTTGACAAAGCAGGAAAGTATCCAATGGAAGAAAAAAAAACCAGCCTCTTTAACAGATGGTGCTGGGAGAACTGGACAGCAATGTGCAAAAGAATGAAACTAGATCACTTTTTCACACCACACACAAAAATAAACTAAAAATGGATGAAGGACCTGAATGTGAGACAGGAAACCATCACACCCTAGAGGAGAAAGCAGGAAACAACCTCCTTGACCTCAACCGCAGCAATTTCTTACTTGACACATCCCCAAAGGCAAGGAAATCAAGAGCAAAAATGAACTGTTGGGACCTCATCAAGATTAAAAGCTTCTGCACGGCAAAGGAAACTATTCATAAAACTAATAGGCAACCAACAGAATGGGAAAAGATAGTTGCAAATGACATATCAGATAAAGGGCTAGTATCCGATATATATATAAGGAACTCACCAAACTCCACACCTGAAAACCAAATAATCCAGTGAAGAAATGGGCAGAAGATATGAACAGACACTTCTCCAAAGACGACATCCAGATGCCCAACAGACACATGAAACGGTGCTCAGCATCCCTCCTCATCAGGGAAATACAAATCAAAACCACACTGAGATACCACCTCATGCCAGTCAGAGTGGCTAAAATGAGCAAATCAGAGGACTCTAGATGCTGGCGAGGATGTGGAGAAACGGGCACCTTACTACGCTGTTGGGAATGTAAACTGGTACAGCCCTTCTGGAAAACAGTGTGGAGGTTCCTCCAAAAATTAACAATAGAACTCCCCTATGACCCAGGGATAGCACTGCTAGGAATTCAGCCAAGGGATACAGGAGGTCTGATGCACAGGGGCACATGTACCCCAATGTTCATAGCAGCACTCTCCACAATAGCCAAAACATAGTAAGAGCCTAAATGTCCGTCAACTGACGAATGGATCAAGAAGATGTGATTTATCTATATGATGAAATACTACATGGCAATGAGAAATAATGAAATCTGGCCATTTGTAGCAACGTGGATGCAACAAGAGGGTATTATGCTAAGTGAAATAAGTCAGGCAGAGAAGGACAGATACCATATGTTTTCACTTATAAGTGGAACTGGAGAAACTTAACAGAGGACCATGAGGAAGGGGAAGGGGGAAAACAGTTGAGGAGAGGGAGGGAGGCATACCATGAGAGACTCTTGAATGGTGAGAACTAACTGAGGGTTCGTGGGGGTGGGGAAGAGGGGAAAGGGAGTGATGGGCATGGAGGGGGCACTTGTTGGGATGATCACTGGGTGTTATATGGAAACCATAGAGTATGACCATATGACCTATGATCTATATGACCATAGAGTATAAAAGAAAGGGGAAAAAAAAGAAGGCCATGCTGAAGGAGGGGTCTTGTTAGCAGGGAAGGAGGGGCAGAAGGGGGGTGGTCCAAGGCTGATGGATCTGTGACCAGCACTGGCATGGTGCACATGTGGGTTAGGGTGAGGTCCAGAGCCAGGGGCTGCTGCCTGTGCTGAAGACTCATCAGGAATGAGACGGGGCCCAGTGGTGGCGGCAGGGAGAGGCAGTGAGGAAGAGGAGCTGTCGGGCGGATTGTGACCACAAAGGAGTTTAGGGTGGCCCAGTTCCCTGGGGGAGGGGGAGGTGTGGAGGTTTTCTAAGACAGTATGGGTACTGGCACAAAAGCAAACACATAGATCAATGGAACAGAATAGAAAATCCAGAAATGGACCCACAACTATATGGTCAACTAATTTTCAACAAAGCAGGAATGAATATTCAATGGAAAAAAGATCGTCTCTTTAACAAATGGTGTTGGGAACACAGGACAGCAACAAGCAGAAGAATGAAACTGGGCCCCTTTCTTACATCACACACAGAAAGAAATTCAAAATGGATGAAAGATGTAAATGTGAGACAGGAAATCATCAAAATCCATAACATCTTCCTACTAGACACATTGCTGGAAGCAAGAAAAACTAAAGCAAACATGAACTACTGGGAGTTCATCAAGATAAAAACCTTCTGCACAGGGAAGGAAAGAACCAAGAAAACTAAAAGACAATCTACAGAATGGGAGAAGATATTTACAAATAACATATCTGCTAAAGGTTTAGTTTCCAAAATCTATAAAGAACTTAGCAAACTCCACACCACAAAGCAAATCACCCAGTTAAGAAAGGGCAGAAGACCTGAAAAGACTCTTTTCTAAAGAAGACATCCAGATGACTAAGAGACATGTGAAAATATGCTAACATCATGAAAAAGAATGATCCTGCCTTTTGCAGCAATGTAGATGGAACTGGAGAGTATTATGCTAAGTGAATTAAGTCAGTCAGAGTAAGACAGATACATATTTTCACTGATATGTGGAATTTGAGGAACTTAACAGAAGACCATAGGGGAAGGGAAAGGGAAAAAATAGTTACAAACAGAGAGGGAGGAAGGCAAATCATAACAGACTGTTAAATACAGAGAACAAACTGAGGGTTGGGGGAGAGGGGAAAATGGGTGATGGGCATTGAGGTGGGCACTTGTGGGGATGAGCAATAGATGTTGTAAGTAAGTGATGAATCAAGAAAATCACCCTCAAAACCAAGAGCATATTGTATATACTGTATGTCAGCCACCTTGACATTAAATTATATTAAAAACAAAAAACAGAAACAAACATGAAAAAAAAGAAAATATGCTAAAATCTTGGTGCCAGAATAGCTAAAATGAACAACACAGGAGACAACAGATGTTGATGAGCGTGTGGAGAAAGGGGAGCTCTCTTGCAGTGTTGGTGGGGATGTAAACTGGTGTAGCCACTCTGGAGAACAGTCTGGAGGTTCCTCAGAAAACTAATGATTAAGTATCCTAGGATCCAGCAATTGCACTACCAGGTATTTACCCAAAGGGTACAAAAATACATATTCGTAGGGGTACATGCACTCCAATGTTTATAGAGGCATTATCAACAGTAGATAAACTATAGAGAGAGCTCAAATGTCCAACTGATAAATGGATAAAGAAGAGGTGGTACACACACACACACACACACACACACACACACACACACACACTGGAATATTACTCAGCCATCAAAAAGAATGAAACCTTGCCATATACAACAACATGGATGAAACTAGAAAGTATTATGCTAAGTGAAATAAATCAAACAAAGACAAATATCGTATGATTTCACTCATGTGGAATTTAAGAAACAAAACAGATGAACATTTGGGAAGCAGAAAATAAAAGGAGAGAGGGAAACAAGCCACAAGAGACTCTTCTTCTTTTTTTTTTTTTTAATGTTTTATTTATTTCTGAGAGAGAGAGAGACAGCGTGAGTGGGGAGGGTCAGAGAGAGAGGGAGTCACAGACTGAAACAGGCTCCAGGCTCTGAGCTGGCAGTCAGCACAGAGGCCGACGCGGGGCTCAAACCCATGAACTGTGAGATCATGACCTAAGCTGAAGTCGGACGCTCAACCGACTGAGGCACCCAGGTGCCCCAAGCCACAAGAGACTCTTAACGATAGAGAACAGACTGAGGGTTGATGCAGGGAGGTGAGTGGCGATGGGCTAGATAGGTGATTGATATCAAGTAGGGAGCTTGTTATGATGAGCACTGGGGGTTTTAGGTAAATGATGAATCACTGAACTCTACTCCTGATACCAATATTGTGCTGCATGTTAACTACTAAAATTTAAATAAAAAGTTAAAAAAAAAAAAGAGCAGGTTCTTCGTTAGCTACAGATCTATGGTTTTCCTGAATATAGTCACGTTGGTTTTCAAAGTCAGGCCTTTTAGGGGATCATCTGTCTGTCCTGTGCAGGACCTGGGGTTTAGTGCCTGATATGGGGCACAGACTCCTTGCTTCTCAGCGAAGTTTTGTATTTTTGAGATCCCAGTATATTTTGAATTCTCATACCTGGGTGGGGGAGGTTTGCTTTTGGTTTTGTCCTTGTTTTTGTTTTTTGCCAAGAGTGTCTCTGCCTGCCTTATCTGTTTTCATGCTCTCCTTTTATTGCTTTTTGTTCAGGCTCAGGTCTTTTTCGGAGGAGATTATCCTGCATATAGTTGTAAATTTGTTGTGTTCATAGAAGGAGATGAATTTGGGATCTTGGTAAGCTGGGAGCTTGAACCAGACTCCCCAAACCATCTTGATTACTTTTGCTTTGCAGGAAGTTTTGAAATTGGGAATTGGCCTCCTTTTTTAAGATTGGCTAATCTAAGTCCCATTACTTTTCTTATGAATTTAGAATCAGTTTGTTGATTCTTACAAAGGAGCTATTTAGGTATCTGATAAGGATTGTGCTGAACCTATGGATGAATTTGAGGAACATTGCCACCTTGACAATATTAAGTCTTGTGACTGTGAACATGTTTCCATTTACTTAGATGTTTTAAATTTCTCTAATGTCTTGTAGTTTTCAGAGTATAGGTTTTGCACTTGTTTTGTTAAATGTATTCCTAGTTTTTAACTCATTTTGATGCTATTGTATTTTGGAGTTGTTTTTTTAAACTTCATTGTTGGATTGTTTATTGAAAGTATGTGGAAATATAACTGATTTTTTAATGTATTGACCTCATATCCTACAATGTTGCTGAACTTGTTTATTTGTGCTAATAGTTGATGCCGTAGGATTTTCTATGTACAAGATCATGTCATCTGTGTGTGAACAGAAATAATTTTATTTCTTTCTTTCCCAATCAGGATGCACTTTATCTTATTTTCTTGCTCTAGAATCTCCAGCATAAAGTTTGAGGAACGTGGTGAGAGTGGAAATCCTTTTCATGTTGCTGATCCAGTCTTTCACCATTAGGTATGTAAGATGTTAGGTTAAGCGTTTTCATATATGCTCTTAACCAGGAAGGGAGGAAATTCCCTTCTGTTACCAGTTTGTTGGGTTTTCATCGTGTATGGGTGTCAAATCCTTTTTGTCTGTTTGTTGAGATAAGCATGTGGCTTTTGTTTTTTATTATAGTAATATATATTTTTTAGTAATATAGTAATATGTTTTAATATAGTAATATTATAGATATGGATGCTAAACCAATATTGCATTCCTGGAATAAATTTCACTTGGTCATGGTGTGTAGCTTTTTTTTTTTTTTTAATGTTGCTGGATTTGATTTGCTACATTCTGTTGTTTTTCCAGGTCTACAGTCATAAGAGATACTAGTCTGAGTTTTCTTTTCCAGTGATATCTTTGTCTGGTTTTGGTCTCTAAATAATACTAGCTTCTTAAGGGAGTTGGGTTCCCTCCTCTCCTTTTTGGAAGGTTTTGTAAAGACCTGTTATTATTTCTTTAAGCATTTGGTACAATTCACAAGTGAAGCATTTAGAGTCGGGTTTTTTGTGGAGTATTCTTGACCATGGATTCAATCTTCTACCTAGTTTTAGGTATATTCAGATTGTCCATTTTCCGAGACAGTTTTTGTAGTTTGTGTCTTTCTATGAATTTTCCTATTTTACCTAAGTAAGTAATTAATTTTTTGGCATAATTGTTCATCATAATCTCATATAATTCTCTTTATTTCTGTATGGTTAGTCATAAAGTTCCCTCTTTTATTGCTGATCCTAGTAATTTGAGTTTCTCTTTCTCTCTCTCTCTCTCTCTGTCTTTTTAGTAGGTCAGTTGAAAATTTTTCAGTTTTGTTGATCTTTAAAAGGATCACATTTGATTTAGTTTTATACATTGTTATTTTATTCTCTTGTCTGTATTTCATTAATTTCCGCACTAATCTTTTCTTATTCCTTCCATTTGCTTGCTTTTGTTTTAGTTTGTTCCTCTTCTTTCTTTGACTTAATGTGGAAGTTTGGGTAATTGAGAGATAGTTCTTTTTTTTTTAATTATTTATTTATTTTGAGGGAGGAGTAGAAAGAGAGGGAGAGAGAGAATCCTAAGCAGGTCTCATGCTCAGTGTGGAGCCCAACATGGGGCTCAATCCCCACGAGATCATGACCTGAACCAAAATCAAGGATGAAGCACTCAACTGACCAAGCCCCGCAGGTCCCCCACTTGGTCTTCATTTTTATTAATCTTAAAGTATTCTGTGATTTCCATTGTGATATCTCTTTTACCCTTTGATAATGTAGAAGTGTGTTATTTAATTCTACATATTGTGAGTTTCCCAAATTCTTGCAGTTATTGATTGTTTTCGGTTATCATGCCATTGTGAACATATTTTGCATTATTTATATCCTTTTAAATTCGTTGACTTTTGTTTTATGGCTTAGCATGTGGTTTCTCCTCAAGAAATTGTTATGTACATTTGAAAAGAATCATAAAACTAATAGGCAACCGACAGAATGGGAAAAGATAGTTGCAAATGACATATCAGGTAAAGGGCTAGTATCCAAAATCTATAAGGAACTCACGAAACTCCACACCCGAAAAACAAACAATCCAGTGAAGAAATGGGGAGAAGATATGAACAGACACTTCTCCAAAGAGGACATCCAGATGGCCAACAGACACATGAAAGATGCTCAGCATCCCTCCTCATTAGGGAAATACAAATCAAAACCACACTGAGATACCACCTCATGCCAGTCAGAGTGGCTAAAATGAGCAAATCAGAGGACTCTAGATGCTGGTGGAGATGTGGAGAAACGGGCACCCTCCTACGCTGTTGGTGGGAATGCAAACTGGTGCAGGTCCTCTGGAAAACGGTGTGGAGGTTCCTCAAAAAATTAACAATAGAACTCCCCTATGACCCAGCAATAGCACTGTTAGGAATTTACCCAAGGGATACAGGAGTCCTGATGCATAGGGGCACATGTATCCCAATGTTCATAGCAGCACTGTCAACAATAGCCAAAACATGGAAAGAGCCTAAGTGTCCATCAACGGACGAATGGATCAAGAAGATGTGGTTTAGCTATACGATGGAATACTACATGGCAATGAGAAAGAATGAAATCTGGTCATGTGTAGCAACATGGATGGACCTTGAGGATGTTATGATGAACTAAATAAGTCAGGCAAAGAAGGGCAGATACCATATGTTTGCACATATAGGAAGATTAGGAGGAACTTAAAGGAGGACCATGGGTGAGAAGAAGGGGGAAAATAGTGGGGGAGAGGGAGGGAGGCAAACCATGAGAGACTCTTGAATGCTGAGAAGAAACTGAGGGCAGATGGGGTGGGGGGAGGGGAAGGGAGGTGATGGGCATGAAGAAGGGCACTTGTGGGGATGAGCACTGGGTGTTATATGGAAACCAACTTGACAATAAACTATTAAAACAAGAATATATATTCTGTTGATGGCTGGAGTGTTCAGTAAATGTCAGATTTCTACTGCTGGTTTATAGTATGGTTCAAGTCTTCTTTATGTTTATTGATCTCTGTATAGATGTTCTATCCATTATTGAAAGTGATATATTGCAGTTTCTCACTATTATGGTTGTGTCATCTTTTTCTCAATTTGTCTGTTTTGTTTTCATGTATTTAGCACTGAGTTATTAGGTGAACATTTATTCAGAATTGTTTCATCCTTGTGATAATTTGATCCTTTTATCATTATAAAATATTGGTATTTATCTTTGTTAACATTTTTTTTTAATGTTTTTATTTATTTCTAGGAGAAATAGAAAGAGACAGCATGAGTAGGGGAGGGTCAGAGAGAGAGGGAGTCACAGACTGAAACAGGCTCCAGGCTCTGAGCTGGCAGTCAGCACAGAGCCCGACGCGGGGCCCGAACCCACGAACCGCAAGATCATGACCTAAGTGAAAGTCGGACACTTAACCGACTAAGCCACCCAGGCACCCCATTTACTAACATTTTTTAAAATGTTTATTTTTGAGAAAGAGAGAGAGGGAGAAAGTGTGAGCAAGGGAGGGGCAGAGAGAGAGGGGGACAAGGATCTGAAATGGGCTCCTTTGCTGACAGCAGAGCGCCCAGTGTGGGTCTCAAATCCGCGGACCGTGAGATCATGACCCAAGCTGAAGTTGGATGCTTAACTGACTGAGCCACCCAGGCACCCCTTTACTGGCATTTTATATACATATATATCATATATATATATATATATGTAGAGATAGAGAGAGAGAGAAAGACACATATATATAGACAGAGAGAGAGAGAGAGAGAGAGAGAGAATCCCAAGTAGGCTCCACACTGCAAGTTGCAGAACCTGACATGGGGCTCAAACCCACAAACAGTGAGATCATGATCTGAGCTAAAATAAAAAACCAAGAGTCTGGATACTTAACCAGCTGAGCCACCCAGGTGCATCCTTTACTAGCAGTTTAAAAGTCCCTTTGTCTAGCAAATGAATGTATCCATTTCAGCTTTTTTATGGTTATTTGCCTGTTTTATGGTTATTCTATTTCTTTAAACTATTTGTAATTGAATCTCAAGTGTGTTTACTCCAGACAGCATAACTGGATCTTGTTTCTTTTCAGTCCAACCATCTGCGCTCTGATTGACTTATTTAAGCCATTTACATGTAATGTTAATGTTGACACAGGTGGATTTATGATGCCGTTTTACTTTTTGGTGTTTGTTTTCCATGTTTCCACTCATTCCTCTTTTACTGACAACCATTTATTGAGTATGTCATGTTGTTAATTATATAATAATTTATCTCTTTATTTTGTAGTTACTTTCTTAAGGGTGGTTTTGCTTTTGCCATTTTTTTCTACATTTTCAGTTTTTTTTAATTTTTTCTTTGTGTCATATATATAATATTTACTCAAATAACATATATTTATATATTTATAATATACTGGTCATGTTATATTTTATGTCTTCTCAGTGCAATATTGAAGTTTTATGACCTTATTTCTACTACCTATTCTTCCTAAAGTTACTCAATCACAGTCTTTTTCCCATTTGTACTTTATATCGCATGCTATGAGGTGCTCTTTTTCTTTGTGCAATTATTTGGGTAAACTTTTTAAATGCAATATATTGGACTTCTGACTGTATAATGGGGTCATTGCCTTCAATACTCACATTGTTTCAGGGTCAAGTGGAGTCTGGCCCTCACCACTAGGACGTACTCTCCACAAGACAAGCAGGTTTGTCTCTTAGAGTCACTGAGGTGTCCTCGATGAAAAAATAGCATGTCCTGTACATTAGCTGTGGAACAAGTGGCCAGCGGAGAGAACCTCTCTCTTCTAGATGAGCCTCAGGCACAGCTGGTCCATGGCAGCTCCCACACAAAGTGCCCCCACCTCACCACCAGTGCTGCCTCTACTTCTCCCAGGGCTGCTCCCCACCTCCCTCTCTCAGCTCAGCTCCCCCCTCCCACAGCGATTCCCCTGCACAGCACAGCATATGGTTACAGTCCTGTTTTCAGAAACACTGTACTTAGGCTCCATGGGGCCCTTTCTCCAACCAAATAGAAATCTACGTGAGACCCTGCTTTATAAATCCATGAATCCGGATGGGAGCCAGCACCAGCATCACTAGAACTTGGGCAGGGAGAGGGGGCAGAGAGGGAGGGAAGGTAGAAACCACCTGAAGTTGAAAAAGGATGAGAAACTCTTTGATCCTTCCCTGTCTACATCCAGAATCTAAAGAATAATCCAGAAGACAGCTCTAGAGGCAGGGGAAGAGAAGGATGACCCTGAATATTCATCTCTCCAAACCACAGAGACTCCTGTGTGCAGGGCCCACATGGGCTTGTGGGAGCAACAGCCCAAAGGACTCCTGGTGCTGTAACCGTAGGGTCACCTGGGGAGAATGGGACGGGAACTCGTACACAGGTGCAAGAACTTGCCTGATGCTCCACAGAAACAAAGAAAAAAATACACCCAAAAGATGGGGCTGAGGGTACGACCCAGGTGGAGCCTGGGCTGACCCAGTCACAGGAAGCTCTTGCTGCACAAGGTCCTGGTGACAGACGACGTCCAAGTCCCTGTGATCACAGGTCCTGGGGAGACAAGTTTCCACAGAAGGGGCAAGGACGAGGAACAGGGACAGGACCCAGCTGAGGAGTGAGCAGGTCATGTCAGTGATGCACCGAGAACCGACTGGGCACAGGCCCAGTCCACGCTCGGCTCCTCACAGCCCTCTCCTGTCCGTACCTGTAACAGACCTAGTACAAGAAACACGCAGGTTCTGGAAGGTTCAAAGTGCTTTCATTTATTTTCTGTCACAACTTTACAGATCTTCTCTTTTGTTGCTTTATCAATCCACATACCCAGAATTACAAAACACAGATTCACATTTGGATTCTCATTTTCAATAGGAAAGTAAGACATCAGGACTCTGCCCAACATGAAATAAAGACGAGGATGGAGACAGTCCAGCCCTTCCTCTGCAGGAACAGGAAGCAGATCAGAAAGGGAACAGGAATCAGTATGGGGAGGGGTCACGGTGGGCAGGGTGGGCCAGTCTCCTGTGTCTCACACTATGCTAATAGGAACACAGACACATTCTGACACCATCTGCAGACAGAGAAGTCAGGGGCTCTTGATGTCACCAAGTGGGAGTGGGAACAAATCTTGCATCACTCAGTCCCCCAGGGGCAGCTGGGGTCACACTGTGAAAAAATTAATCATGAACACATTTAGGTCAGTCACATAAGTGGCTCATCCTCTACAGTCCCCTGCATGTCAAAGTGTCCCTAGCGCCCCCACTCCTTCCCACCTCAGGCCCTCTGGATCTTACCTTTAGGAGCCATTAGGGACGAATCAGAGCCCTGGGTGCTGTCATCGCCTGGGGTAGAACAAACAGGATGTGATCAGAGCCACAGGAGATGTGACTGAAGGAGGAGCTCATGGGTGAGCTCCCCATGGGGTCCTGTCTACACTACCCAGGGTTTCAGGGGCCACTCCCTCCATACTTACTTGCAGCGTGAGAGTAGCTTGGTCCTTTTCCTCCTGTGGGAAGAAAATCATGTTAGAGACCTGGGACAGCTGGGCTATGAGATCTAGAGCAACCTCCTAGTCCTGGTCCATAATGAAGTTTCCAGAATTCTGACTAAAGACCCAGGACAGGATGGGGGAACATGATGAAAGAGGTATGGGGTCTCTGGCCCACCTGACTTGCTGGAGGTCTGACTCAGCAGGGACCTTCCTCTCTGTCCTGTCACTGCTGGGAATCAGGTCCCCATCACCAGAATTACCAAATGAAAATCTGTTCTTCATTATCAGAAGTGCTTTGCTACAGAGTGAACATCAGTAATGGCTCCAGAGTGGGCAGGTGCATGGTGTGGATGGGACTTCCCAGGAACAAGGCAGGACCATGTGCTACCTAGGAACCCCCCAGCGGGACAAGATAACTCAGATCCTCCCACTCTGTTTCTACCTGAGTGCTTCTTCCTCCAGACCACAGCTCCAAGCACCACAGTGACCACAAGGACAGCGACAGCCACACCAGCAATGATGCCCAAGATGGGGATGGAGGGATGAGGAGGTGGCTCTGGAAAGGGAAGGAAGGTGAGGGGCCCACACCTCCGGCTTCAGTCCTGACTTTGTGAACTTCTCCAGAAGGGCCCTGCTCTCCCTGACACCAGGCTCTACCCCAAACCCTCCTTACCCCATCTCAAGGTGATGGGCGCGGGCAGCCCCTCGTGCTGCACATGGCACGTGTATCTCTGCTCCTCTCCAGAAGGCACCACCACAGCCGCCCACTTCTGGAAGGTCCCATCTCCCGCAGGCCTGGTGTCCACAAGCTCTGTGTCCTGGGTGTGGTCCTCCCCATCCCGCTGCCAGGTCAGGGTGATCTCCGCAGGGTAGAAGCCCAGGGCCCAGCACCTCAGGGTCACCTCATGGTCAGAGATGCGGTGGCGGGTCACGTGTGTGCTGGGAGATTCTGAGGAAGAAGCAGCAGAAAATCCACATTGGGTTTACCTTCAGGGGCCACTGAGGCTGCATCCATGTGAGCATCCTGAGGTGGACAGGGCAACGGGTTTGGTTGGAAGAAGCACAAAACCCAGACACCAGTCTAGCCTTTGGGATCTGCTGATCCTTGTTAAGTTCTGGAACCAGGGACAGAGCCCGGTGAGGAGGCTGCAGGTCTAAGGGGGAGGACACGCTGTGGTCCTGACTGTGATGGAGGGTGAATGACTCAAAAACCCGGAGTCAGATCTCCAAAGATGTTCTCAGGGAGAACAAGGCCTTGAGAGGGAAGGTCAGGGCTCACCAAGTGGCTGCCAGGGTCACAGGGAACTGCTGATGGGTTATATCAGGGATGGTCTCAGCCTGCGTCCCAGGGGGAGACTGCATCCCTCACTGTCCTTTAGAGAGAAGCGCCCTCTAGGTGAGTCACCCTCTAGTAGGAATATGAACACCAAGGCGGGTCTCCCTCTTCCCACGCAGGGAGGGCGCTGTTCTGCCGCTGAGTCCACTTTCCCTTCTTCGTGGGCAGCCAGCCCCAGGGGAGGGGAGATCCGGGCGTCCCCACGGTCCCTGTACCTGCGCGCAGCAGCGTCTCCTTCCCGTTCTCCAGGTACCTGCGGAGCCACTCCACGCACTTGCCCTCTGCGTAGTTCCTGTATTGCTCCGCCTCCCCGGCCAGCTCCCACTTGCCACGGGTGATCTGCGCCGCCGTGTCCGCCGCGGTCCAGGAGCGCAGGTCGTCGTTCAGGGCGATGTAGTCCGCGCCGTCGTAGGCGAACTGACTGTAGCCGCGGAGGAGGCGTCCGTCGGGCCCGATGTCACAGCCGTACATTCTCTGGTAGGTGTGAGACCCTGGCCCCGCCCGCCCCCAGAGCAGCAGTCATGACGGTGAAACCGAAAGTAAAACCGCCTAAAGGCTCCCGCGGGCTCTTCCCGGGTCGGGGCAGGGGGTCCCGCGGCCTCGCGGCTGCGCTCAGACCCGGAGACTCGGGGCGACCCTGGCCGGTCCGTGGGGATGGGGGTTGACCTGGACCCGGGCCCGCGTCGCTCACCGGACTCGCTCTGGTTGTAGTAGCCGCAAATGTTCTGCAGGCTCACTCGGAGTCTGTGCGGTGTCCTTGAAGATCCGCGTCTCCCGGTCCCAATACTCCGGCCCCACCTGCTCCATCCACGGCGCCCTCAGCTCCGCGCTCTGACTCCGGGTGTCGGTGTCGAACCGCACGAACTGCGTGTCGTCCACGTAGCCCACGGAGATGAAGCGGGGCTCCCCGAGGCCGGGCCGGGACACCGTGGTGTAGAAATACCTCAGGGAGTGGGAGCCTGCGGGCGCGGAGGGGTGAGACCCCGCCCGACCCTCCTCCAGATGCGGGGCCCGGGTCCCAGTTGGAGGCGGCCGGGAGGGCAGGGGAGGGGGGTTCTCGGGGGGGAGGGCAGGGCGGAGTCGTGGAGCGTCGGGGAATGGCCGGACCGGGCGGGTGGAGGTCTGGTCAGGGAGGCGGACAGATACCTTCCCCTGGGGTCCCCCGTCCCCGCCGGGCGGTCCCCGAGCTCCTGCTCCGCAGAGTCCCTTTCCTCCCGACCCCGCACTCACCCGCCCAGGTCTGGGTCACGGCCAGGGCCCCCGCCAGCAGCAGGAGGAGGGTTCGGGCCATCACGACCCGCATCCTCGGGATCTGGGGAGAATGTGAGTCGCAGGGCGGGTGCGGAAAGTTTATTCCCGGAACCGCGGCGCCGCTGATTGGCTTCTCGGGAAACCGGGCACTAATAGGAGTGTAACCGAGGCTGGGTCATCAGTATCCAGGCAGAAGGACCTGACACAGGTTGTGACAGGGAGAAGTGAAACCAGGGAGGATGGGGACTCCCCAGCGCTGGGCTTCCCGGCCCCCGACACCCTGGGGCCTGAGACCCGGAGAGGCAGGCAGGTCGGGGACCTGGGACTTTGGCCAAAGCCACACCTGCTGCACGGAGCGCTCTTCGTCACGCCGTGTCCCTGAATCGTGGCCCAGGAGCTGTGTGAGTCAGTGATTCTCCAACAGTTTGTTCTCAGGACATCAGTGCAGTCTTAAAATTAGTGAGGATCCCGGGGATAACTCTGTGTGAGTGGGAATATCTACCCATACTTACCATACTAGAAATAAAACAGGTTTAAATATTTATTAATTCACTCACAGTCATATGAAAACAGAAATATTGTTTTTATGAAAAATAACGATTTTCCCAAATAAGCAAGGCAGTGAGAAGAGTGGATTTTGATTCATTTTACATTTTGCAGGTCTCTTCTGGTCTGTCTCATTAGTAGACGTCTGGATGTCGATTTGCTTCTGCATCTGTTGTGTTGTTTTGATGAAGTATTTGAAAACATTTATATCCTTGACCAAATATAGGAGAATAGTTTGTTTCATATCCTTTCAGATAAGTATGAATATGCCTCTTTGATACTATATTAAAACTACAGTTGTACTTTCTCTGAGGTTCTTTGCAAACTGGATTCTGCAACGGCATCACTGTCTCCCGTGTTACATTAAACCCATAAACCCATCTGCACATTGAATGGATGTTGTACTAATACATGATTTTTTTAAAATATTTTTATTTATTTCTAGGAGAGAGAGAGAGACAGCGTGAGCAGGGGAGGGTCAGACAGAGAGGGAGTCACAGACTCTGAAACAGGCTCCAGGCTCTGAGCTGGCAGTCAGCACAGAGCCCGATGCAGGGCTCCAACCCACGAACCGCGAGATCATGACCTAGGCGAAAGTCGGACGCTTAACC